>JARLTB010000192.1:1445000-2110000 GCA_030141615.1 Unio pictorum | reverse complement strand
TCCTTTCCCTTCTCTTTATTTTATATAATTATTTTAGGGAACTGTTAAGTGGTTCTGCTTTTTTAAGCTAGCGGTATTACTATTCGCTCTGGCCCCTTTAACCGATATGGCCTTGTTAACTATTTATTTATTTGGTAGTTATAATATTTATTTTTTGTCTGTTTATTTAAGGCATTGTTACGTGGGTCTGCTTTTGAGCTAGCGGTGTTATTATCTGCTCTGGCCCCTTCATTGATAAATATTAACTCTATGGCTATGTTTATGTTTCTTTATTTATTTGATTGTTTTGATATTTATATTTTGTGTTTTATGTCTATTGACTTTAGGTAATTAAGTATATTTATATAGGTAGTATTTACGTTTTTGTTGTACCTTTTATCTAAAATTTGTGGGAATGATGTAACTGAGTCAAGTTTTCTTTGTTGTAGTTGGAGGACGGTACGTTGTCGATGGTATTTGTGACATATGTTGAATACATGTTCCAATGTTTCAGTTTCTGGACAGTGTGGACATTTATCCGGCGTGGGTCCTGTACTTATATGTTTCATAAAGCTGCCATTTAGTAGTGTTTTACCTGTTCTGATTATGTTTGGTAAACGTTGGGTTCTCGTGACCTCTTTTTGTAGTTGGAATAGATGTCTACCCTTTGTGGAGTTTTCCCATTGTTGTTGCCATTTATTATTAATTCTGTCCCTGACTTGACTATATAGTTCCTGAGTGTTGTACTGTACGTGTTCAATTTGGTCTTTAATCAGACTGCGTTTTGCTGCTTGGTCTGCTTTTTCATTTCCAGGCAAATTGATGTGAGATGGCACCCACAAGAAGTGTATGGTTTGGTGAGATTTATCTGCTTCCCTGATAGTCAGCATAGTGTCCTCTAGCAGGTTTTTTTCTACTTTTGGAATTACCTGTCTCAATACTTTCAAGTACACTAAGTGAGTCTGTTATGATGACGTACTGTTTTTGATTTTGTGTTACTATTCATTTTAGGGCTCAGTTGATGGCCCAGAATTCCGCGGTATATATGGAACATTCATCCAGTAGTCTTGTCGTAAATGTGGTCCGATGTTCTTGGATCACTACAGCTGCAGCCGTTTTATGTAGTTCTTTAGATTTTGAGCCGTCAGTGTAGATTTTTACATAGCCATCATAGTTGTTGCTGACGAGGCTTTGTACTTGTGTTAATGTGATACTGGGGTTGTCGCACTTATGTACCAGTTGGAGTGCTGTTAGGTTGATGTTAGGTCGGTTATTTCTCCAAGGTGTGGGGTCCTTGATAAGTAGTTGTTCTGCTTGGAGTTCTATTTGATTGAGTACTTTGCAGAGTGTGTGTATTTTGTTAGCTGCTGGAGGATGGGGTACCAGTCTTGAGCTAAACGTGGTTTGACATTTACTTATTATTTTTCTGGTGGGATTGATCGCCTTATGTATTGAGATTCTACAGGCGTATCTAAGTATGTGTTCTTCTCTTCTCAGTTGTAATGGTGGTTCACATGCGAGGATTTGTAGTTCTTCCAGGGAGGTGTTCGGTAATGCACCGGTGCAGAGTCTAAGTGCTCTATATTGGATGCTGTCTAGTTGTCTAAGTGTTTCCATGTTGGCTGAGGAATAGATCTGGCAGTCATAGTCTATCTTAGCTCGGATTAAAGATTTGTAGATCATTAGCATAGTTTGCTGATCAGCTCCCCATGTAGTACCTTTGATGTTTTTAAGTATGTTTAGATCTTTTTGACATTTTTGAATAGTTTGTTGTATGTGTTGTTTCCAGTTGATTGTTTCATTTAGTAGCATTCCCAGGAAGTGGGTCGCGTTTTGGAATTGGATGGGCTGATTCTGTATATATAGTTTATGGTATTTAGGTCGTTTGTTAGTTGGCGAGAACAGCATGGCAACTGTTTTTATTTGGGATATTTTGAAACCCCAGTTGTTGGCCCATGTGCCGATGATGTCTAGTCCTTTCTAAATTTGAGTGATGTTCTTTTGACTATTGGGGTTTCCTGCTTTCCAGATACTACTGTCATCGGCAAATTGTGACAGATCAACTGGGCAATTTTTGAGATAGTTGGTTAGATTGTTGACCATTAGATTGAATAGGGTTGGGTTAATCACACCTCCTTGGGTTGTTCCATTTTCCTGTGTATATGTTTGGGACAAGGCCTCTTTTACTCTGGTTTTAAAGGTTCTTCCCGTATGGAAGTTTGCTATCCAGCGGTGCATTCTTCCTGTTATGCCAAATTGGTTGAGTTGAGAGATGAGGCCATTGGTCCAGACTAGGTCGAAGGCTTTCTCTAGGTCTAAAAATATTGCTATTAGGTGTCTATCTCTTTTCCTTTTGGCATTAAATATTAATTTGATCTTGGCTTCCAGATAAACTAATTGATCAAGTGTAGATCGTTTATTCCTAAATCCACTTTGGGTTTCAGCCAGTAGTTGATTTTGTTCTAGGTGGTGTTTTAATATATTGTTGACCATTGTTTCCATTACCTTACAGATTGTATTTATTAGTGAAATAGGTCTGTAGAAGGTTACATTAGTAGGGTCTTTGCCTAGTTTTGGGATGGTTATGATTATGGCTCGCTTCCATAGTGTGGGGATTCGACCTGTTCTCCATATCAGATTTATTAAGTCTAAGGTAATGCTCTGCATATTGGCTGCAGGAGTTAGCGCTAATGGCCGAGACTTGAGTATATATATATATATATCTTAAGCATGGACGTGAAGGAAAGCATCCCTTTCACTCACTTTTCATATTATATGCTATTCACAAAACATACAATCTATCATCCAGACACGGGGAAGCAGCCAAAACAAACCATATACTCTACTATCCAATATGACACAATCTATCATCCACACACCGGGAGGCAGCCAAAACAAACCACATAATCTACTATCAAATATCACACAATCTAACATCCACACAAGCGCACGCGAGCACACACACACACTCACACACACACACACACACACACACACACACACACACACACACACTATATCAGTAAAGAGTCAGTATTTATAATCACACTACTCCTCTCTCATACCAATTGGCAATTTGAACAGTCTCTTTTCTAGACATTTGGTTAGCCCTGAGAAGGGCTGTTTTATTTAAACTTCAAAATGCACCTGGCTAATGCTGACATCTCCCAGGTCTAGCCCCCCCCCCCCCCCCCCCCCACCACCACCACCACACACACATCCTCTAGCGTATCTGCTCATCTTCTTTGGGTTGATGGGTCATCGATAGATAGCCAGACTACTACTACTACTAGTTTAATTAAAGTCGTTTTCGCCCATATGGGCATGTACGACTGGTTAAATCCCCGTTTGGGGATATTTGATTGTTTCGAGGGAGGTGGTAAGGTGCCACACCTCCCTACGTTTTAATGCACCATTTGGTGTTATTCGAATTATCTGATTTCTAGACTTTAATGCCTCACGAGATATAATTAATAATATGAACGAATGTGATTAGATACACACATTTCGTTAACGGCGGTGTTACGTGTCGGAAGAGGAAAGGCGATTCTGGTCAACCGGAAAGGATGGCGCAAGCGTCACAGTTTCGTCTTGACGTACTTAGAATAAATTTGGAAATTATCATGTGATCATTTGTGCTGCTTAATTTAGAGAAAAGACGGAGATGGCATAGTTACTAACACTTTTAAAGGCTCTGATGGCTGGGAGTAAGCAACCTCATAAGGTTAATGTTTTGGTTTCCTATTTTTCTAAACTATTTAATTGCCACCTTGTGCGGCTGGCCCTGATGGCTCTGGGAATTAAGCGACCTTATACAAGTAATTTGGGGTCCTATGTAAGTCCTATTATTATAAATTTGAATTACCGCATTGTGCGGTTGGGCCTGATAGCTCTGGAATTAAGCCACCTTATAAATCTAATTTATGGGATCTATCATAAACCTATTAATATAACTATTAGGGCATAACCGATTAGCATTTTTCTACCAATTTCCGATTACGGATTTTGGGCATTAAATTTTTCCGATTCCGGATACGATTCGATTAATCGGAAATGCTAAATCCGTATTTTTTTTTCTACAAAATTTCATCTTCCATTTCCGGGTTTCTGGTATCTGGTTTTGCTGTGTCTAGCATGTTACTTAGTACTTTACCATATCCGGCTTCATTTCCGGTTTTCACCCGTCGGTTCAAATAGATTGTTTCACAGCGTGGTTGTGTTGACCATATTGGACTTTTCTGACTTCTTATTTAACTTTATTAACGCACTATCGAATGACACGCAGTGTTAGACACGGTGCTATAGAAATTCAACTTTATTATTTTTATTATCCGAATCGGTCGTTCCTGTCTTGTCCGACTCCGATTAATCGGAAGTTCATACTATCCGGTGGAATCCGATTTCCGGATCAAAAGTCGGTTATGCCCTAATAACTATTTAATTACCGCATTGTGCAGTTGGTCCTGATAGCTCTGGGATTAAGCCACCTTATAATTCTTATTTGAGGTTCTATGTAATTCTAAGTAAACTTTATGCCGCTCTAGTGCGAGATAAAAACTGGTTAATCAGCATGGTTATTTCTTTTGATTGAAAATCACACGGATATAAACCGGGCTGTTTATTTGTGTGGATTCAATCCAGGTACCTCTAGTATGATTCCTAGAGCCTGTTTGCCAAAATAAGTGCTGATTAAACCATTATATACCGGCAGGTTTAAAGTGATTAAACTAAGTATAATTTATACTATGCCATTAAGGCGAAGAAAAGAGAGGATAGTAGAAAATAGTTAGGTAAAAAGAAGAAGGGTAGTTAGAAAGTATATAGTATTTTTTTTTTTTCTTTATCAGTTAATTGATGTAGTATATTTGAGAAGGACACTAATGAGAGTGAGTTTCCACAATGATGTTACGTTCACTGGTGTCATACGACTATCCAGTTGGCTATCCAGTGTTTTAATATGGTTCCATCATGCTTCCCCCTCACCCCCATAATGTCTGTTTGGGTAGGGAATTATATTAATAAAAATATTTGGTTTAATGTTTAAATGGCACTTTCGGAAGTGAGAGTTTCCACAACGATGATACGCCCACTGGTGTCATACGACTAGCCAATTGGCTATCCAGTGTATTGTGTAGTAGCATCGTGCTGTCCCCCCCACCCCCATAATGCATATATTTTAAGAGTCACTAATAGAGGTGTGAGTTTCCACAATGATGATACGTTAAGCGTTTCCATCATACTGTCCCCCACCTCCATAATGCCTGTTGGTTTTCTTATATTTTTCCTAATTTATCAATTTCATTAAGAAATGATAATATGATTTCATTAGTTAGATTAGGGTTTGGATTTGTTTCTAATAGGAATAGTGGATATGTTGTTGGGGATCCGATGTTTTTAAGTGAACATTTTAATTTATTTCTTTGTTTTTTGTATTTGTGGCATATATTAAATACATGTTGTAGATTCTCATCACATTGACAATGTGGGCATTTCGGCCCGTTGGGGTTCATGGTTGGTATATATTTTCCCATATTGCCTGCCAGCAGTGTTTTTCCAGTTCGGATTCGATTAATGTTTCACTGGTGGTGTTTGTTGGTAATAATGGGTCCTTTTGTGTTACGACTCACTGTTTTTTGGATTGTGTATAGCGTGCGACCTCTAGGGCATGTGTCCCATTCTTTTTGCCATTTGTTGGTTATTTGCTTGGCTATAATGCTGTAAATTTCGGGGACGCTGTAATTGATGTTTATAATATCATGGTCTGTGAGTTTATATTTGCTGCTATGTCTGCTTGTTCGTTTCCTGGGATGTTGATGTGTGATGGAATCCATAGAAATTCAATGTTTTGATTTGAATTGGTCATATTGTTAAGTAATAGAAGCACTTCTTTAAGGAGGTTTTCTCGTCCGTTAGAGTGTTGAGATTCTAATGTCTTTAATACACTGAGTCGCTAATTACCAGTGTATTTTTAAAATGATGTTTGTGTGATATTTTTAGTGCTTCAAAGATTGCCCAAAATTCAGCTGAGTAAATTGAGCAATTGTTTGGTAATCTATTTCCTAAATGTATATGGGATTCCGGGATGACTAAGGCTGCTGCTGTTCTATCGGGGTTTTGCGTTTTCGATCCATCCGTGTATATTTTAACGTAGTCTTTATATGTGTTGTCTAATAACGTCAATATTCGGGATCTAATTTCATGGGGGTTGATTTCTTTTGATCCAAATGATGTTGCTATGGTATTGACGTTGGGTTGTTTGACCTTCTATGGGGTGGGGTTGGGATAACGGGTGGGCTCTGCTTGTAATTTCTCTATCTGTAGGTCCTTGCATAGTGTGTGGATCAATTTTCCGGATGGTGGGTTTGCTACTAATTTTTGGCTAAAAGTTTTGTTGCATTTGTTTATAATTTCTCGTGTGGGATGTTCAGTGTTATGTATGGGGATTCTAGCTGCGTATCTTAATAGTAGTTCGTCTCTTCTTATTGCTAGTGGCATTTCTCCTGTAAGTATTAATAATTCTTCTTTTGATGTGTTTCTTAATGTGCCTGTGCAGATGCGTAGCGCTTGGGTTTGTATTTTGTCCAAGCGCTTGAGCGTAGTGGCTTTTGCAGAGGCATATACTTGACATCCATAGTCAATTTTTGATCCAATTAGAGATCTGTAGAGTGTTATTAGGGTATTTTGGTCTGTTCCCCACTGAAACCCTTTCAGATTTTTCAGTAGGTTTAGATCTAGCCAGACTTAGTTAGTTAAGTTGGAGTTTTAAGTGGACACCGGCCACGAAGGGTCATATGGCCCACTATTTATATTCAGCATGTAACTGAACATTTGTTTTCCCGCGAAAAGGGTTCGCTACTCCCTCCCCACGGGCATTTTGTGCAAACTAGTGCACTTTGAACTTGGGCGTCATGTTGAATCACTAAGAAGTGACTATCAACATGAATGAAAGCCCCCTGGGTGGGTAGGAATAGTACCAACACACCCCCACCCTATCAACCAATCAGATTGCTTGTTACAAGCATTGTGCAATGGCACTGGTAGCGAGAGAAAATTAGTTTTCTCAAATCGTTAGTAATTCTGCTGAGCCAGGTCGAGAAAAGGGAGGAAAAGGTCCGGAAAGTCGGCCAGCACACACGCAAAGAGAAAGACAGCACAGCCACGTACGCCGCCCACACCTGAAACGAAAAAGCCGTACTTGTGTCAAATTCAGTCCAGTTGTAGAATGGACAAAAATAAATACCCAATATTGTGTTAGCCACCAGTGCAATTGAATCAAATAAATGAGTCGTAGAATTTTTATTTAATATCCTATCGTTCAAAAAAGCTAGTACATTAGCGTACATAGAATAGATCCCTAACAAATTTAAGTAATTAATATGTCTTTGCAATATATAAAGTGTAGTCACTGTTAGGTAGTTTTGGTTTTAAATTTTTAATGCGGAGGTGCCGAAAGTGATCAAATTAGATTTTTTCTGATAGAGATTATTCAAAGAGGGTTACTCGTAACCAAATGAGAACCCTATGATATGGCAGTGATTGAAATAGCCCTTAGAAGGGCTGGTATTCCTCGTAGGAGAAAGTCCCACGTTTGTCCTCTATCTCAACCAGTCTGTCCGCAGTCCATGATTCTTCTCGCCGAATTTGTGGTAAGTCAATTTCATGGCATTCAGCGAGGTATTTTCCTGCATCAATCAGGTGAGATAGAGGCCTCTCCAGGTAGGCATCCAGACTTTATTTATTTATTTAATATGAATTAAGGTCGCATGCGCAACTATGTGCTTTCGCGACCAGTTAATGCCCGAGGGTCGGGCTATTTGATTGGTCGGGACCAAAGGTAACTTTGACTACACTAGGCTGTGTTGTCGCAGTCTCCCCGGCACCCGCGTTAAATGGCAGTCTCGCCTTAGTGTAAAATGTCGGGTCACGGCAAAGCAGGAAGGCAGAACAAATACCAATATTGTGTAAGCCACCTGTGCAATTATATCAAATCCATATAGTCATAGAATTTTTCATCTTTCCTATCAATAAATATTTCTAGTACATAGTGTACATGTTGTAGGTCCTTAACAAATTTAATTGCTAAAATGTCTTAGCGACATAAATAAGTGTAGTCACTGTTAGGTATTTTAGCTTGTTAATTTTGAGCGGTGGTCAAAATTGATCAAGTTAGATTTCGAGAAAGAGATTGTTCGAAAAGGGTTCTCGTACCAAATTAGAACCCTGGGGAGAAAAATAAAATAAAATAAAATAAAATAAAATTTAAAAAAAAAAATCAAAACAAATTAAAAAATAAAATATTTTAAAATATATATATATATATAAATAAATTTAAAAGAAAAAAAAAATATGAACAAAAAAAAAATTTAAAAAAAAAAAAAAAAAAAAAAAAAAAAAAAAAAGATTAGAGTTGGAGTGGGGTGTGTTTGGTGTTATTTCACTTCTTCCTTCTTCTTTTTCTCTTCTTTTCCCTTTTCTCTTTCCCACTTTCTTCCTACTCCCTTCTTCCCTCTTTCTTTCTTTTTCCTTCTTCCATCCTTCTTTTCCCTTTCCTTTTACTTTTTCTTGTCGGTTTGTTGATGTTATGTTTCCTTGAGCTATCACTATTTGATCCCGATGTTCTCATCACACTTATCTTGTCACTTGCCGGTTGACTGGTTTTACTGTACCTACATTGTGCCACTACTTAGTGTAATGTTCTCTTTTTTTCCCCTTCTCCTTCTTCCCTTTCTCCCGTTTCTTCCTTTTTTCCTCGCATTACAATGTTTATATTATCCCCCCTTTCCCTTCCTTTCCCCTTTTCTATTTTATTTTATATATTTATTTTAGGGTAATGTTAAGCTGTTCTGCTTTTTTAAGCTAGCGGTATTAATATCCGCTCTGGCCCCTTTAACCGATATGGCCTCGTTAATTATTTATCTATTTGATAGTTATAATTTTTTTTCTTCCGTTTATTTAAGGCATTGTTACGTGGGTCTGTTTTTTGAGCTAGCGATGTTATTATCTGCTCTGGCCCCTTGATTGATAAATATTAACTCTTTGGCTATGTTTATGTTTATTTACTTATTTGATGGTTTTGATATTTATATTTTGTGTTTTATGTCTATTGATTTTAGGTAATTAAGTATATTTATATAGGTAGCATTTACGTTTTTGTTATACCTTTTATCTAGAATTTGGGGGAATGATGTAACTGAGTCAAGTTTTCTTTGTTGTAGTTGGAAGACGGTACGTTGTCGATGATATTTGTGACATATGTTGAATACATGTTCCAATGTTTCAGTTTCTGGACAGTGTGGACATTTATCCGGCGTGGGTCCTGTACTTATATGTTTCATAAAACTGCCATTTAGTAGTGTTTTACCTGTTCTGATTCTGTTGATTATTTTAATATCAATGGCTGCCAGGCTTTTTGGTAAACGTTGAGTTCTAGTGACCTCTTTTTGTAGTTGGTATAGATGTCTACCCTTTGTGGAGTTTTCCCATTGTTGTTGCCATTTATTATTAATTCTGTCCCTGACTTGACTATATAGTTCCTGAGTGTTGTACTGTACGGGTTCAATTTGATCTTTCATCAGACTGCTTTTTGCTGCTTTGTCTGCTTTTTCATTTCCAGGCAAATTGATGTGAGATGGCACCCACAAGAAGTGTATGGTTTGGTGTGATTTATCTGCTTCCCTGATGGTCAGCATAGTGTCCTCTAGAAGATTTTGTCTACTTTTGGAATTACCTGTCTCAATACTTTCAAGTACACTAAGTGAGTCTGTTATGATTACGTACTGTTTTTGATTTTGTGTTACTATCCATTTTAGGGCTCGGTTGATGGCCCAGAATTCCGCGGTATATATGGAACAGTCATCCGGTAGTCTTGTCGTAAATGTGATCTGATGTTCTGGGATCACTACCGCTGCAGCCGTTCTATGTAGTTCTTTAGATTTTGAGCCGTCAGTATAGATTTTTACATATCCATCATAGTTGTTGTTGATGAGGCTTTGTACTTGTGTTAATGTGATATTGGGGTTGTCGCGCTTATGTACCAGTTGGAGTGCTGTTAGGTTGATGTTAGGTTGGTTATTTCTCCAAGGTGTGGGGTCCTTGATAAGTAGTTGTTCTGCTTGGAGTTCTATTTGATTGAGTTCTTTGCAGAGTGTGTGTATTTTGTTAGCTGCTGGAGGATGTGGTACCAGTCTTGAGTTAAAGGTGGTTTGACATTTACTTATTATGTTTCTGGTGGGATTAATCTCCTTATGTATTGAGATTCTACAGGCGTATCTAAGTATATGTTCTTCTCTTCTCAGTTGTAATGGTGGTTCACATGCGAGGATTTGTAGTTCTTCCAGGGAGGTGTTCGGTAATGCACCAGTGCAAAGTCTAAGTGCTCTATATTGGATGCTATCTAGTTGTCTAAGTGTTTCCTTGTTGGCTGAGGAATAGATCTGGGAGCCATAGTCTATCTTACTTTGAATTAAAGATTTGTAGATCATTAGCATAGTTTGCTGATCAGCTCCCCATGTAGTACCTTTGATGTTTTTAAGTATGTTTAGATCTTTTTGACATTTTTGAATAGTTTGTTGTATGTCTGATTTCCAATTGATTGTTTCATTTAGTAGCATTCCCAGGAAGTGGATCTCCTTTTGGAATTGGATGGGCTGATTCTGCATGTATAGTTTAGGGTATTTAGGTTGTTTATTAGTTGGGGAGAAGAGCATAGCAACTGTTTTTATTTGGGATATTTTGAAACCCCAGTTGTTGGCCCATGTGCCGATGATGTCTAGTCCTTTCTGAATTTGAGTGATGTTCTTTTGACTATTCGGGTTTCCTGCTTTCCAGATGCTACTGTCATCGGCAAATTGTGACAGATCAACTGGGCAATTTTTGAGATAGTTGGTTAGATTGTTGACCATTAGATTGAATAGGGTTGGGCTAATCACACTTCCTTGGGGGGTTCCATTATCCAGTGTATATGTTTGGGACAAGGCCTCTCTTACTCTAGTTTTAAAGGTTCTTCCCGTAAGGAAGTTTGCTATCCAGCGGTGCATTCTTCCTGTTATGCCAAATTGGTTGAGTTGAGATATGAGGCCATTGGTCCAGACTAGGTCGAAGGCTTTCTCTAGGTCTAAAAATATTGCTATTAGGTGTCTATCTCTTTTCCTTTTGGCATTAAATGCTAATTTGATGTTGGCTTCCAGACGGATTAATTGATCAAGTGTAGATCGTTTATTCCTAAATCCACTTTGGGTTTCAGCCAGTAGTTGATTTTGTTCTAGGTGGTGTTTTAATCTATTGTTAACCATTGTTTCCATTACCTTACAGATTGTATTAGTTAGGTAAATAGGTCTGTAGGAGGTTACATTAGTAGGGTCTTTGCCTGGTTTTGGGATGGCTATGATTATGGCTCGCTTCCATAGTGTGGGGATGCGACCTGTTCTCCATATCAGATTTATTAAGTCTAAGGTAATGCTCTGCATATTGGGTGGTAATTGTTTGTATATTTCATAGCCTAGGTTATCCTCTCCTGGTGATGTACTTTTTTTTTGGCTGAGGGCTTGTCTCCATTCTTTCAGATAAAAAGGGTCATTCAGTGGCGAATCTCTGTTGTCTCGATCTTTGAAAATGTGGGGAAATTCTTTTTCTAATGTTGATTTTTGATGTAAAAACTCGTGTTTATGATTGTTATCGCTGCTGGAGTTAGCAAAGTGTTGGGCTAACTTCTCTGCTACTTCCATGTTGTTTTTTGTTCCCTGGATTTTCGGCGCTGTTGTGGGTGTTTTGCCTTTCACAGCTTTTATTTTATTCCAGATTTCTTTAGTATTTGTTTTATGATTGAGCGTTGTGCAGTATCTTCTCCATGAGTCCTTTTTTGCCTCATTTATTACCGTCCTAGTGTTGATTTCTGTTTGTTTGTATATAAGAAAGTCAGAGGCGGTTTTTGTGTGTTTAAAGCGATTTAAGGCTGTTTTTTTCTTCTGAATGGCAATTTTGCAATTTTCTGTCCACCAGGGGATTGCCGTCTGTTTATAATGGAAACCTGTTGTTTTGGGTATACTCTTATTTGCCGCTTCGTTTATAATTTGTATGAGATTGTCATAATATTTATTTGTATCCTCATCTTGGATTTCCGCAAGGTTTACTAATTTAAGTTGGTCTTTAAAGCTGTTCCAATTTGCATTTTTGAGTTTCCATCTTTGTTGTGTTTTTTGTTGCTCCGTTGGGCACGAGACGTATATGGTGGTACATAGGGGGAAGTGGTCGCTGCCTAATGTAGAATGTTGCATCACTTCCCATTGGGTAATTACAGCCAGGCTAGGCGTCGCAATGGTTAGGTCAATGGTAGAGAGTTTGCCTTGGCTGGGGTCTATACGTGTGGGGGTTCCGTTGTTCAAAAGTTCTAATTGTTCTTCTGTTATGTATTTTAAGATGTTTTTCCCTCTTGTATCTGTGCGGTCACTACCCCATTCTGTGTGATGTGCATTGAAGTCGCCGCAGATAATAGTGTTTGTGCCCCTTTTCTTGAATATTTGTTGAAAAAGTCGGTTGTTGTTTTGGCTATTTTGTCCTGGATCATATATGTTGTACAGATGTATTGTTTTGGTTGCTACTGTGAAAACAATTTTTTGAAATTCAACTGGTGTTTCTCCTGAGTTCACATTAATAACTTCCTCTACTGCGTCTGTGATGGTCTCATGTACATATATGGCTAGGCCTCCTCCTTTTTTGCCGGTACTTCTGTGTTTTAAGAATGTAGTTTGATATCCTGTTATTTTAGGAATGTTTGTACTAGTTTCCTTAAGTAGAGTTTCTTGAAGACAGATGATCTTGGGCTTGGTGATTGTTCCGTGGATTGCTGCGATTAGTTCTCCATGGTTTTTATTTAGCCCTCTGCAATTCCATTGCCATGTAAGTAACTTGTCTGGGGTCTTGTTTTTTGTTTTGTTAGTCGAAGCATTATTTTTATTTTTATTTTTATTTTTATGTCTATTTCCAATATCCATTGTTTATGCTGTTGTTAATAATTTTTTTTTTGTTTGTTGTTGATTTATTCATGATGGGTTGATGCTAGGTAGTCCTGTATTTGCTGCATATATATGCTAATAAATTCATCTTTAGTAATTCGGTCGTTCTTCATTTGGTTGCTGATTGATTTTTGTAGTTTGTTTAAATAGGTGTCAATGGTTGTTCTATTGAAAAATATCCCGGTGTTTGCGGTTGTATCTAGGTTTCTCGTTCTCGCAGGTGTTAATGTTTGTTCCTGATTTGAAGCTTGTCTTGTTGTATCTTTGTCATTATTTTGTTTAGTTGTTTTTAATTTGGGTTGTACTTCTGCCTTTTTTGCTTTAGGTATGATTTCCTTTTGCATATGTTGTTTCTTGGCTTGATTATAGGAGATGTTTTGTTGATCCATTAGTCCAATAATAACTTTTTCTTGTACTGCTATGGGGCATTGTTTATCATATGATTTGTGATCAGCCCCACAGTTAGCACACTTTGGTATTTTAATAAAGCATGTTCCTGTGTGTTTGCCGCCACATTTTCCACATCTTGGGTGTGAACGGCAGCGGGAAGAAAAGTGACCCCATTTACAGCAGTTATTGCAGTATCGGGGTTTGTTGATGTACTGCTGTAGCTTTACTTTAGTTCCATGTGGTCCAATTCTGACGTGTGCTGGTGGGGGTTGTTGGAATTCTAGTAGGATTGTTGACGTTTCCATTCCTAGATGATTTCGTAATTTGACAACCCTTTTGCAAGTTATTTTGTGAAATCTGAGGTCATATTCAATATTTTTTTGCGTTTTCCACACCATTGTTCGAGGTAGTTTAAGAATTGCTTTGTATTTAGCTTGGTTTGCTAAATATGATATTTGGGTGTATTTATCCTTATCTTGAGTCGTGCTTGTTTTGTTATTATTATTGTAATATTTGATTGTGGCTTTGTGCCTTGTGATTTGTACTGGGAGCCCTGCTATGGTTGTGATTTCCATATATTTGCAGACTTGTTTCAATGTGTTGCATTGTATTATGATATAATCCTTTTGCGGTCTAACAATCCTAAACTCTCCGCCATGTTGTTGTATGAGTGCATTAGCTAGGCTCCTGTTACTAATGCGTAGCAGTCTCGAAGTTGCACTGGCTATGAAGATAGTGTGTTCTGGTGCATGGTACTGATATTGGTGATTGCCCATTTTCCTTTGTTGTTGATGTTGCTGATACATCTTTTGTTTGTTGTTATCTCCTGTTTGTTGATTATAATTGTCGTTTTTGTTCTTAGAGGTATTTTCTGTGTACCTACATTTTTGGATGTTGTTGCCAATATTATCGTTGGTGCTGTTTTGTTCATTTTGCACAATTGTTTTTAGTTTGCTATTGTTGTCAATATTCGTTCTAACGTGTTTGATACTTTTGATTTTGTGTGGGCCTTTCATTGGATGTTTCCCTTTATCTTCTTTATTTCCATTTCCATATGCCCTTTTGCTTGTTTTTGCTGCTACTGTTTGCCATTGTTCGTATTCCTTTCCGTACCGTTCAACCCGATCAGCCTCACTAATTGCTTTGTTTATCTCTTCCATCTCTCTATCCGAGATGTGTTTAGATGGTCCGGGTTCTTGACTACTGTGTAAGGTGTAGCTGTTTTTCTTTTCTGTTATGTTGATGTTGTCCATGTTGTCATGGTTTATGTTGATTGAAGTTTGATTCATTTGATATATTTTGTCTCCTGTTATATTCTTCTCATGTGGGTCATCTTTTGTTATTGTTGTTATTTTTTTCATTTCAGGTGTTATTATTGTTGTTGTGTTTTCTGTTTCCTGTGTTATTGTTATTGCTGTGTTGTCAGTTCTCACTCCTTGTTTATATTTTTCATTGATTGTTGCATCTTTGTTTCTCGCTTTATTCTTTTCCTGCGAGTCGTCTGTTGTTATTGTTATGGTTGTTTTAACCTTTTCAGGTGTTGTTTTTCTTTTTTCCGTTCCTGAATTTAGTGTTGTTGTTGTGTTGCCAGTTCTCTCTCCCTGTTTCTCTATTTCGTTTGTTGTTGCATTTTTACCTCCCGCTTTATTCTTTTCATGTGGGTCATTTGTTGATATTGTTGTTATTGTTTTTTTCATTTCAGGTGTTGCTATTGTTGCTACGTTTTCCGTTCCTGTTATTGCTGTTATTATGTTGTCAGTTCTCACTCCTTGGTGATCTAATTCGTTTATTGTTGAATTTTTGGATATGATCTGTATGCTAATAGGTTTTTTTACCATTTTTGTATTTGATGGCTTCATCCACATTGGTTATTTGGCTTGTTATTTTCCTGGCAGTAGATCTGGTAACCCTAGGTGACCCCGGATGTACATCTAAAGTCGTCTGGGTTATTTCTTTTGCATTTATATTTGAGGAGAATGTTGCCGTTAATATTTCGGATGGTAGCAAGTCTACAACTGGATCTGTGGTTAGTTGCTTGTTTAACTTATCCATTTTCTTGCTTAGTCTTCCATGTTTGGCTGCTGTAGTCCTCTTTTTGAAGGATAATGGAATTGCTTTCCTTGGTGTTTTGTCCGTTGTTGTCGTCATACTTACTTGTGATTTAACTTTTATGATTTACTTTTATTGTGGGTAGAGTTATTCTATTTATTTGGTTTTATTTCATTATTTAGTACTGAGCTAGATTAAAGATGGTTATTATCATAAGCTAAGTGATGATTATGACAATGGTTAATAATATTACGAGTGAAATAATAATTAATTACTGTTATTATGATTTAGATTTATCTTAAATAAGTTTTAAGTTTATATAGTGGCACAATGAATTACCCGAAGGTTTAAATAATGGATAGTTTCAATTTCTTACCAGTTCTTGTCGACCGACAGTGGCGTGGCTCTGAAACTGCTTTCTCCCTCTCCAGGAATAATCTAGTGTGTGACCTAGATCCGTAATCCTTTTTGTTGATGCGTTCAGCTAGGTGGATTCTGATAATTAGGGCTGCTGTGATTTTGATGTAAAAACTCTGACTGACGAGTGCTTCTCTTTATATAGTACAAGCGCGGACGTAAAGGAAAACACCTCTATGATCAAAAACTTACGTTACCCCTATCATCACCAAAACACGCGGGCTTAAAAGAAGCACTCGCTCACTTTTTTACTTTACTAACATAAATTATAAATTTAACAAGTTACTTAAAAAACGTTGTGCTTATAGACGCACTTCAAACAAATGTAAACGAAGAATGTGATTATAGACTCACTTCTATTTTTTTCTAACTTCCTCACATACCATTAGCAAATTCAATTATTAATTCTTTTCGAGAATATTGTGTAGCCCTGAAAAGGGTTGTATTTTGTATGTACGAGGAGTGATGGCAATCTTTTATCGTCTAAGATTGTGTCCTTGTCTGGCAACAGGATAGGGTCTGCTTCTTAGGAAAGAGAAGGAGAACTCTTTCGTGTCCACACAACAGTCGACAAAACTTCTGTCTGGTTCCTACTGCAGTTGTTGCTGTTGCTGCTGCTGCTGTTCTCTCTGCTCTCTCTGCTGCTTCTGAAGTCTATACTTCTCAGTCCATTCTTCTTTTTCTTTTTGAATTTCCTCTCTGAAGAGTTCTTCTGTGAGGTCTTCCGTCACTTGCAACGTTCTAACATTCTCTATCTCTTCAGGCTTTGGCATCAGACTTTGTCTGATACGATGCAGATTGACGTAAGCTTCGTTCAGCTTGGCTAGTCTTGAGCACATCTTTGTAAGAGGACGAGTCAAACAATGGATGGTCAGACTGGCGACTACCCCTGCTGTACATGGTTTAGCGCGGACGCGATAGAAAACATCCCTCTACGGTTTAGGGTTGGACACGCTAAAATAGTTTGATGTGAGGGATAGAAAGAAGTCAAAGAGCATCTATATTAATAAAAATGTAAAACAAACGACAGACGCATTGGTTTCAAAACACAACATTTTTATTCAAATAACAAACAACTAACAAACATTTTATTCAACTAACAAACATTTTCAATTCACAAACAAATATTTTTTCAAATAACAAACATTTTTTTCAACTAACATACATTGTTTTCTTTAAATAACTAACATTTTTTCAAATAATAAACATTTTAATTTTTTTCAACTAACAAACATTATTTTTCAAATAACAAACATTATATTTCAAATAACAAACATTTTTTTCAATAACACAAATACATTATCTTTGACATGGTTGACAACGTTGTGAATTAAATTGAGATTTCCACTGTTGGAAGTCATTGGGCCATTGATGTATACTACGTTTCCTAGCTAAAGACAACATATATCCATAATGGTCACAAAACCATTGATCTACTTTGTTATCGTTTCGAGACGAATGACGATCAAAATAACTCACTAAATGTTCTGAAGAATATCCAAGACTGCGATGATGCAGAAAACAGACATAATATTGTCCACACACCATAGAATCTGTGCCTCGTAATTTCACATTATTGAATCGTGTCGTCCGGGCATTTCTTCTCATAAAGTCAATGATATCGTCTTCCAAAGGGGGTAATCCATACGTATCAAAATACTCCACACAACCCTCTTGAGGAAAGTAGACAGCTACCCAGTGAGTTCCCGGAAGATGACTCGTTTGTGTTGATAACATAAGCTTGATTCTCTGGGGTTTGCGAAGAGGTAGTTCATCTTTAGCACGCACGACAGGATTCCAAGAAGCAGTGTACGATCTGCGGTTCAAAAGATAATAAAGTTCCCAGGTATCCATTTTTTGTGGCCTTGTGGTGTTCTTCACAGGTGATGATAAGTCATCAATTCAATCCAGACTTTTTGCTGCTTGAAAAGGTCTGTCAAGTAACTGTTTGTTTGCTTCGTCTCCTTAATCTTGGCGAAGAGACCTTCGATGTGATCAATTTCTCGAGCAAACAATGGAGGAGAGGACTGATCACGCAAGTCTTAATACCACTGAAGTAACAAGATTTATGCTAAGAAGAGATTCCAAGCTTCGTTCAGAAAATCGTCCAATTTTTCTTCTTGACGCATCATCATACATTTATCGGGTTGAATTTGAATGGGATGATCGTTTTGACATCCATAACTATCTTTTCTAATCATGTCCCTCATTTTATTCTCCAATTGTTTGGAAAAACATGTGACTAAATTTTATTCCTGTTCTGGCCATCTGGACTGCATTATCACTACTTATTCTTTTTGGTATTCGGGGCTTGCTTTCTCTGTAACCTCCCATTCCAATGCCATAGTTTCCAATAGTCTAGAATGACTTCTCTCAAACTGTTGATTTCTATGATATTATCGAATTCAGCATACAGAATGACATTCACCATTTCGGCAAGATCCTCTGCAAACTGAAGTTCCACACGCAGTTGCCCAGATTTTATAGGGTGAAAATGTCCCTCGTCGCTGCCTTGGTCTGGAGTGAAATCAAAAGCCCACAAAGTGTAACCTCCTGCATAATCGTCGTAGGAAATACCATGACTGTTGTTGGTTCCTAACTGTCATGTGGCTTCCTATAGCGACAAGTACGACCTCAAGTAATTCTTCTCGGCAAGGTTGAGTTCGAAGGGTCGGGTACACAAAGTTTTGACATCGCGACTGACTTCGATTTTGGATACTCTGCAGTGCTTAAACTGGAAAGGATTCTCATCGTGGGCACCGTTGAGGGCTCCATTGCTCACGATACCAATGAATAAACGTTTGGGTAACTGTCCTTGGAACAGATGATCTTCTATCTTAGATCGGAGTCCAGTGGCAATGGTGCAAGCATTTACTTCCACGCGTCGTATCGGATACTTGGCTGTCGTTCTGCTCAAAGTGTGACTGATATCATTTCCCACTTTAGGTAACACTTCCACACGACGCACGTATAACCTGGCTTCTTGGATAATGGTTTTGTATTCGTTGGCATCGGCCATCAAATGGAAAGCAGTACTGCTACGATTCAGTCTCAAGCGAACATCCACCCCGTTCAGCAATTACTTCTATTGAAACCACATTTCCAAATGCAATAATTGAACAGTTCTAACTACGCCCTTTCAGAAACTTCTTTCGACGGTCGTTAAAACCCACATTGTGAGGATCGTCATCTGCGGTCAAGGCTGTGTCGTTAAACTTATCCTCGCCTGCTGTGTCAGGTTTCCATACCACGAAAGCATCTAGATGAGTATTCTTGGCTTCTTTTCCGTACAAGAGATTTTCGAGGTACACTCGGTAAGGGTAAGTATCCATGCTACTGCTGACCAGTTTGTTATTCATGTACAAATCCACATCACTGAACAAGTAATGCATGAAATTGTTCACAGGAGCTACTCGGGCATCGGCTCCCGGCACGGAGTTGTCCGTTTCGATCACTTTCTTTCTCAAATACAAGTAACTGCTGTTCAGATCGATGTAATCTTCGGGTTGCCCTTTGATTTCAAACTCAATGGGAGCTGAATCCGCCAACGAGGAGACGGGATGAATTTCAACCCATTGGGCTTCTTGCATGGTCATCATAGTGGGTGGCATGGCAAATAGATCCAGTTCCGACTTGGAACAGTAACAAGATTCTTGGTGCACCATTTTTTCTCAGTCTCTATGATTTTCTTTTAATAATCAAAAATGTCTAAGTCTCGAACAGTTCTTTTTTTTCTTAGTCTTTCTAACTTTAGAGGTATGGAGACTTTTGGAAGGGTTTCTTCGTCGTCGCTTTCTGCCTTGTTCTTGCTGTGTCCTCAGTGAAGCAGGAATGCCAGACTAGGTACCGTTCAGGGCATTTATAGGACTTTCTCGCTGGCCCAAAATCTATTTACCCGTATGAAGCAAGACAAGAAAGCTTCTTTGGAGTTTTGTTTATCAATGAGGATATTTTGAAGAAATTCTTTGCCGTTAGTCAATGCGGCATCTTTTAACGCGTACAATCCTCGTGTCACCATCTGGTTCAAAACAGGGATCACAGAACGAATGGCCGATTTGAAAATATCTCCTAAACTATGTCCTCGTTGTCGAGCGACTCCTCGGTACACAGGATACATAACTTTTCAGTGTTAGAGAATCGTTTTTGAAAATGGAGTTTCACTGTGACTTTCCCTTTTGGTAAATGGAATATTTTGTCCTAGATCTCCTTTTATAGTAATGTTGAAACTGTCAAAATACGACATACTGACAGGCAAATAATGACGATGTACAAATTCACGGTGAACATGATAGGTATTTTCACCTTACTCGTCAGCCGTTGCGGCAGAATCCACTTTGAAAAAAATGACACGCACTAACGGTACTGATGTGTGTCCTACCACGTTGTACTCCACCACATCGGAGTACACAAAAAACAAGTTGAGTCCTTGGTTCATTTCTACAGGGAATCGAAAATATTTCCAAAATCCAAGTTACTGGTCATTGCTGGTATTTCTTTTTGCTTGACCAACCTGAAGTCTCCACCCAAAATATCATACAATTCAGAACAAAATTGAATGGCCATAATTTTATCCTCTGTAAATGTGATCATTAGGCGACGAGCCACTTTATTCTACTCAAAGGTAACACTTTTTCTGGCTTTGTCCATGGCTTTACCAAACACAGTATTGAACCTGGTAGCAAGTGTAACCACTAAATGTTGACCACTAAAATAATCGCCTGTTGGAATGGTTAGCATATAGGTGGACCGTTTCGTTTTGGGGTGCTGTTTTTTCATCGGGTCACTGACAGTGATGCGTTCGTCTAAGTGTTGTTGCAATTAGTCGTCATACACTTCTACTTTAAAACTGTTTTGATTTTCGACGATGTTTTTGATTTGTGTCGGGTGTATCATTTCCACTAAAGCCACTTCCCAATGGGCATCTTGATGAAAATGAATAGCTTGTGGTAATTTAGCCGTGTAACAGCACAAAGTGTTGTTAGGAAACATCTCCATGATACTGCCACTGAGTAAAGTTAAGGACAATTGGTTAATTTTGTTGTTCATAATTCCAACGTTCTTCTGTCCGAGAAGTCACTCGAGGTTAAAAGAGTGTCTTAAAGAGGATTGTGATTGGTGCGGTGACTGTTGGGAGAATGACTGACGTTGGACAGAAGACTCCCAATATTGTTATTGTTGTTCCCGTTGTAAGGGTATTTCAGGGAAGGAATGGGAAGAAGATAACCGATGCAACGGCTGAGTAAAATGGTCCACAATTGTTTGTCTCCTTGTTGCAAACTCAAATTAGCAATGGCTGCACCGATGACACAATACACCACAAAGATTTGACAGAAAGGACGATTTACGTTTTAGGTACACGTTCTCCACACCAAACCCACAAGTGTTGCTTTTGCAAATCTTGCAGAGAATAACTGTGGCAGCTGAAGCTGTATTGAAGAGCATGATGGTCACTTCTTTTTATAGTCGATGACTTGTGAAGCGTCAGTCCAAGAATCAAAACTGGGAGGATATCTTCTCCAACGTACTTTGATTTTGTTTGACAGGACATTTTCCTACTTTACGGGTTCTTCGTTCGAGAATGCTTTCAATGTCGTACACGTAGTCTTCTTTGGGTGACACGCTGTAACTCAGGCAAGTAAAAACGTTCTTTTCAATACTTCTCCTTTCATGTCTTCCAATTTATAGACGGTAGGATGACGATCACGCACTCGTCCAGTAACAAGAAACAATTTGGTGGTCCAGTTGGGTAAGTAACCTTTGTCGAAAGTGCGTTTGGTTTCGCCAATGCGATCCCAATCTCCAGTGGTTAACACTCCACCTTTCTTGGGGACATCCATTGTTCTGGCCCTACCAAACAGACGCTCAAAAGCCGTCACATCGTTGTCGGGTGTCACATCTTGTGGGGCACATCCAATTCTTCTATGGTTAGATTGGTTGTAGGCTTGGACTCAGTGCGGTAAGATGTCAATGTACTTGAGAGTGTTTTGATGCGTAAAATATTTCCACATACGTTCTTTCAAGGTGGGTTGAAAACTTTCCACGATGCTGGCTTTGATTTCAGGATTTTCGGTGGGAAAAAAAATTAATGTCACGTTTCTTTAATTCTCGTTGGAAAACTTGGTTTACAAATGCGGTGCCTTTGTCGGTTTGCCATCGAGGAGGGTGACGATCACTTTGTTTCAACACCAGTTGCGAAACTCGTACTAACTCTCCGCTCGATTTGGAAGTCAATGGTACGACCCAGGCAAATTTAGAAACGAAGACAACGACACAAATCAAATATTTGTATCTACGATTGTAGGAGGCTAAATGAGAGACATCGGTTAAATCGGCTTGCAATTGATGATCGATGCCTTCCATTTCAGTGCGACTTCTGTGAAATTTTCGTCGAGTGAGTTTGTGTAAAGTGTACGTAGCTTGTTCTTGTAACCATCATTGTACTTCAGGTAACTGGAGCTTTTTCAGGCGAGTTTTAGCAGCACAATACAATTTCTGAACATCTCCGTAACCTGCAGGGTGGGGTGGATCATTGTAAATGCTGGCTAACGCCTTTCCATGGTTTTGTTAATAAGGTACCCACTCTTTAATGATACTGCTCTGGGTCGGGCGAAATGGGGGTTGTTTGGAAACGGTGTTACGTGTCCGATGTGCCACAGGAGTAAACGTTGATGGTATTGGTGGTGGTGATGGAGGTAATGGGATAGCTTTGGTCTTCTCTTCTTTTCTCACTTCTGGTTTCCTTTCTTTCTTTTACACTTCTGTCGAAGGAGAAGTGGCCATCATCTTTTTAACCCAAGTTTTGAGTGCTTCTCGTTGGGGAGTGGGGGAAGGGGTCAACAAGGAAGCTGAAATCCTACTCGGGATGGGAGTGGCAGTGGGTGTTTGAAAGATATCATGGGTCTCTTCTTCCTTGGGTAGATGTGGGGTCACATCTGTCTTTTCCGCTGTAGATAGTGATGGCAACGAACTATTCATTAGAGCCTTAAAATCGGACAGAGTGTATAGAGCTGTTTGTTCCACAGCTTTCCGATGAAAGAGTTGCATTTGTTTCAAGGGTTGACCAAGGATCTCACTGGGCAATTGCTGAAGTGTAGAAGGTGGTAATAAAAGGAGTCGATGTTTATATCATCAGCACCCGGCGTTGTTCCATTTGGACTGTGCAAAGTCTATCTTCTAGATAGTTTGTGGAGGTCAATGCTGTTCGTTACCACTAGTTTATTGTGAGTAACTAAGTCAAAGACCTTAAATAGTCTCTTTGTTTTTTGTTTATTACATTATGGACCATAGACTACTCGCCAGTCAGCATGTGCATCATCTTCTCCTAACTTGTGTTATATACATTTAATTTGCATTGTTGATAGGTTTTCTCAATGATTATACATTTATATCATCGAAATCATTGTTTACCTGACTGGTAACTTTTATTGCGTAAATACAATCCTACAGAACAGCAAATATTTCCTCTATGAGTATGGGTTAATTATACAAATCAAGATCAATATAGGTAAACATGTTTATTGCGTTCTGTTTAGAACATTGGAATTCCCCCAAAAGACATTTTTATCTATCTGATGTTTGCAATTATCTTTGTTTAATCTTTAGTTATAGATAACTTCTAATGTTGTATAAATCAACTGTCGACCCTTATCAGAGGTTTATTTGTATGTTTTAGTTTTTCAGTTGCAGCCTCACCACTGAGAAGATAAGACGTGCCGCACAGCTCGGCTTAGGACTTCACCTCGTGCTCTAGGAACCTATTACCAGATTTCGGAACCAACGCTACTATAGCCGATCACAGCCTGCCGCTTCCATTCCTACTTCACGACAACCATTACTGCATTGTGGAAACAAGGATTACTACTTCACCATTTCAGCTGCAATTAGGACGCCAGCTTCTAGCCATTTCGTCTACCAACAATAACTTTGCAGGTATTTTCATAGACCTCAGGGTATTTCAAGCTTTTGCTGTTATCAGTTACTACCTTTAACTTCTAACGTTATACCTTTAACTTTCCATCCCTAGACACTTTAAACTTCAAACTTTAGGTGTAAATCAGAATTTAATCTGTACATTAAACTTCATTTTTTAATTTAACACTATAAATTCCACTTAACTTTAAGTCAAACTAAACAAAGAAAATGAACTCCACATCAACTAAACAGGCATTTAAATCAAGAAGCCGCCTTAATTTGAATGGTAACGCCTTGGAGAAAAAGGCAGCTCAACTTAACACCAAAGTTAATCAAGAAACCAGTCCAGAATTGAAAATAGGAATAACATACACCAGCAAAAATGCAAAAAAGGGAGGTTCACTTAAGAAAACTCCATTTCGACTCCCGAAGGAAAAACAAAATCCGCTCTCCCCAATAGAATTCAACTTGTATGACAAAATAATTAATGACGAATTATTGGACGCCACTTTGGTACAGACTGAATTTAGTGTAAACAGCACCCCCACCCCTAATTTCAACATCATGGCCGCCTCCCCTATCTAGAAACCGATAGGAATCAACATCTCGTGTTACAAGCCTACTTACGCAAAAGTCGCTAGCACTAAAGCGAACCATGTGCTCAGGCCGAACACAAAGGCCCCCCTGGGAGTTTCCAACACGCCTGAAGGCAATAATTCAAAATCTTAAGCTCCTGTATTTCACTCCAGTCAGACCCCGGGACCATCTAAACAGCTATCGGAGGCAGACTTAATTTATCCATCCCAAATTAACACTTCCCCTCAATCAAATATCAAAAAGGCATGGAATGGAAAAGGCAAAGGCAAAAAGCCATTAAACCCCCAAAAATGGCACACATTAAAACTTACAATGTAACAAAGCCGCAGGACAAAACTAAAAAACAAAACATTACCCCCCTCAGTCTGGAACAACATCCCCCCACCAGAACAAACAGTAAATACTCAAAATACAACCAGGAAGGCATCAAATAAGAACCAAAACTATCACAATCTGAACCTAACGCTGTATATTAAAAGCAGATCAGTACAATTCAACCATTTATCAACAAATAGTATTGCTAGGGCCCTCCTAACAATTCACTCGGGGCAGAGTAAAATAATTAGACCAAATCAATAATACATTATTATTCACTGCATCACCAGAGGTCAAGTAGCTAAATACTTGGAAATAGAACAACTCTGTGGTATGCCGGTTATAGTGGAACCACACAAAAAAGTACAAGGCACTATCAAAACTAAACAAACAAACAAGGGCACTACCACCACGACCACCACCAAGAATGTACCGCAAACGATTACATGCAAAGCGGTACTTAAATTAACTAGAAAACTCAGCGGACTAACCAATCTAGAGATAGCACATAAACTACAGGAAGGAGGGAACCACATTACCAAAAATTATCGAATAGGAACCAAAAAACTAAACAAAAACAAAAACATTACTGTTTTGGAAACCCACACCCCCCTGCCAACGCTAATCAAATTAGGTACAACTGGCACAAGATAGAGATTAGAACCTTATGTAAACACACCAAGATTCTGCCCCAACTGCCAACATTGGGGCCACTATAAGGTTACCTGTAAATTTCAAAACACATGCAATAAATGCGGGGGACACCACCAAGGAGAATGTAACAGGAAAAAACCAAAATGCTCTAACTGTAGAGGCCAACATCTCCCTCAATCCACTAAATGTCCATATACCATTAGGGAACAGACTATAATAGGGATAATGAACTCTCGAAATCTAAATTATAAAACAGCTAAAGTTACATATGACAACTCCATTAAAAATATAAAAAATATCGCCATTAGCAAATACACAAAAAAACAAATTAAACCTAACAAAGGACAAGCTCAATAACAATAATAACAACAATAACAACAATCTAACAAACCAGGCTGCAATATTTTCAGAATTGGGTATAGTCATTACTAGACTGGGCAAATTGATTGATGATTTAAATCTAACTGGCCCAAGAGCACAAAATAACATTCAATCATCGATCAAGAATGTCCTAACCCAAACTGAGCATCAAATTCCAAAAGACGTCCCTAATACAAATGGATAATACACCAAAAGGGAACCTTATCATATGGCAATGGAATGCAAGAGGATTGTCAGGCAATATTAATGAACTAAAACTAAAACTCATTAACACTATCTATAAACCTGACAACATTTGCATTCAAGAAACCAAACTTTCTGCAAACTCGAAAACATTGCCATCAATTACAGGCTACTCCCCGGGCTATTTCCAACATAGAAAGGAAGGCCCGGGGGAAGGATTAGCCATATTCGTAAATAACACCGTACCATCTGTTAACATAATACCAATAACATCTAAGAAAGTTAGCAACTCCCTAATAGAAATTCAGTCTCAATTAGTAAACACCGCAAATACTAAAATTCAAATATTCAATGTTTATGATCCTGGAGGGGACAATAAAAACACTCATTCTTTGGCACTTAAAGCATTAACTCAATATATTGAAACCGGGCTGGCGATCATCTGCGGGGATTTCAATGCCCACCATGAGGCGTGGGGAGGGAGGTGGCGGACGGAAGGGGGAAATGGGTGGAGGAATGGATTACTGAATCCACCCTTACTCTACTTAATGATCGAACCGAAACCAGACTTAGTCCGGTGGACGGCACCCTGTCGGTCATTGACCTCACCTTGTGCACGCCCGGACTGGCGCAGATGGCGAAATGAGACGTGGACCAATATGACCCCATGGGAAGCGACCACTTCCCAATAATCACCACCCTGCAGATGGCCGTCCAGTGCGAATTCAATATTAAAATACCCAGGTGGAATTACTCTAGAGCTGATTGGGACTCCTTTCAAGAAATATTAAATAACATCAACCCATTAGACATAGAATCTAATGATATTGACATAAATTATGACAATCTAATTAAGATCATAACTCAGGCCGCCACTAACACTATACCTAAAACTAGCTGTCAACAGAAAAAACTTAGTGTACCATGGTAGAATAATGAAATTAAACAAACTCGACAAGCCAAAATTAGAGCTTTAAATAAATTTAAAAGAACTAACAAAACTACTCACTTTTTAGAGTACAAAAATCATGATAATAAGCTCAAATATCTAATTAAGCAGTCCAAAGAACAAACTTGGCAAAAATACTGCAGTACAATTAATTTTAGAACAAACTCCAAACAAGTATGGGACAAAATTGGAACCATAAGGGGAAAGCACACTAACAGCACCCCTAAAATAAACAATACCAGTAATTCTAAAAAAACAAGCTGACTCACTAGCACTACATTTTAAAAACATGAGCAGCAATAATAACCATACCACAGAATTTCAAAAACATAGAACCCAAACGGAAATTAAATTTAGACACATGTTGCAAGATCAAGGACCCAAAACTTCCCACTTAAATACAGATATCACCATCCATGAATGGGATCAAGCACTAAAAACTAAACGTGAAACCTCAACTGGGGAAGATCAAATAGGTTATGTAATATATAAAAACTTACCTCTTACCCTAGTAAAATTGATCATAAAAATGCTAAACATAATCTGGGACACAGGAAGGCTACCTAAAAATGGAAAACAGCGATAGTAATCCCCATTTTAAAACCTAATAAAGATCGAAATAACATTCTGTCATACAGACCCATATCACTTACTAATAACATCTGCAAAATCATGGAAACTATTATCACCAATAGACTTAAACACCACTTGGAGAGCAATAACTTGATATCTCCAAATCAATGTGGGTTTAGAAATAACAGATCCACTACGGATCAATTAATAAAATTAGAATCCGCTATTAAGCTTGCTTTCAACAAGAACAAAAAAGCGGATAGAAACTTAATTGCGGTATTTCTAGATCTGGAAAAAGCTTTCGACCTTGTATGGACCAAAGGCCTTGTAGCTAAATTAAACCATTACGGTATTACAGGTCGAATATTTAATTTTATACAAAATTTCTTAACGGACCGCAAAATTATAACCAGGGTAGGGACAACTTATTCTGAAGAACACACCCTTGAAAATGGAACTCCACAAGGAAGTGTTCTCAGCCCCACCCTATTTAACCTTATGATAAATGACCTTGATTTAAATCTGGCAACACCCCAAATTGGAGTATCCCAATTTGCGGATGATAGTAGACTATGGAGAGCAGGCAACCCCTCCAACCACCAACACATGGCTGAAATACAAAACAGCCTTAACAAAATCGGAAAATGGGCTGACAAGTGGGGATTCAAATTTTCACACCAAAAAACGGTAGCTGTACTGTTTTCTCCTCATAGGCATTTCAAAGTCTATCCTAAACTTAATATACAAAATCATGAAATTAAATTCGTAAAAGTAGCCAAATTTCTGAGTATGTACTTTGATGAACGTATAACATGGGCTCACCATATCGATGACTTAGTTAAAAGATGTAATCAAGACCTAAATATGTTAAAAATCTCAAAGGAACGCAGTGGGGTGCTAATCAAAAAACAATTTTGACTTTATACAGGGCATTAATAAGATCTAAACTAGACTATGGATGCGAAGTTTATACCACAGTTTCCATCAGTCAACTCAACAAATTAAATAAAATACAGAGGAAAGCCCTACTCGTAGCTACTGGTGCACTACCATCCACGTCCACAGCCGAGTTGCAGGTCTTGACTGGGGAACCGCCATTACACTTAAGGAGGCAGGAACTCATACTGAGATATGCAACTCGACTGTCGACACATGATAAAACGCACCCCACCCTGGTGGCTATTAATAAATGTAGCATCCCCTTTCTAAAGACCCTAAAAACAAAAAATCTTTTGGACAAATAGTACATGAATTAAAACATAAAATACCGGTAGATATATTCCAAGTAGAAACTAATCAAATAACTGAAAAAGAACCTTGGAATAATGTACCAATAAAAGTAAATACCTCCCTTGTAGGAAAAGGTAACAAAGAAAATCAACAACAGTACCTAAAATCACTAGCAATGGAAACTATTGACAACAAGTACCAAAATTATACACAAATTTACACGGATGGCTCCAAAATTAAAAATCCTTTCAAAACAGCTGCAGCCTGGGTCATACCAGAACATAATATCCAAATGGGCAGTCGTCTTCCAGACCACTGTTACATTTATACAGCTGAATTCTGGGCCATCCTTGAATCTTTAAAATGGATACATGATAACAAACCAAACAAGATTTTGATTATTATTGACTCGCTTAGCGTCCTTACTTCCATTAAAAATAATAACACTAAATCTAGGAAAAATTCCTTGCACAAATTAATCAAATCATGAAATTAATCGACTCTCAAAAACTAACCGTCGAGTTTTTATGGATTCCATCCCAAATAGACATAAAAGGAAATGAATTAGCAGACCAACTGGCTAAAAATAAACTCTCCGAACCAAATTACATGCCGCTCAAGTATAGTCAGACTGAAATCTACAGTCTGATCTATTCAATGGCATGGCAAAAGGATTGGGAACTAAACAAATAAGGGAGAACTTTACATAACATCATTAAGGAAGTTGATAGAAACATCTTAACGCCTAGGTGCAGCAGTTTTGAACAAACTAAAATAAACAGAATAATTCTAGGAAAAACAAAACTGGCCAACAGCTTTGGTAAATATATATGACCTTTCCCACACAGCATCAATTGCTTCAGCTGTAAACTACCTGAAGACTTACACCCCATATTTAATAACTGTAAAAAGAACCAAAAGGAAAGGAAAATATTTAGATCTAAACAGCTTAACATCTCTGCACCAAGTGCATACCCGGAAGTAATTCAATTAAATAACACTAACCCTCAAGAAACAATTCAAAATATAATAGAATTACTTAGAACATCAGGGCTTATCGATAAAATATAAGATTAAAAATTGAAATTACACCAGGACCAAATAACACAATAATCCTGGTTCCTAACCTTATATTTTCAAATAGTCACATCCACACGGAATGGGAATGTACAGGATCAGAAGGGATTCCGTAAGGGGAGCCAACCTACACTACGCTGGGTAAAACGTACCACGGATGATACCTGTGCTAACCAAACCTAACAGGATGCTGTAACGTTAATGAAATTACCAGGCAAAAAGATAAACATTGAAATATCCAAAATAACAACGTATAGAACAATATAAAATTAACAAACAAGTGTCTAGGAAACCACCTCTCTTCTGTCTGCTCTTACAACTCTCCTTATATACAGCCTCATTGACAGCATTTATACAACTAAACTATGATTACAATTCAGATTAGGACCCCAAAAATCCGGGATATCCTTGTGGTCTAAACGTGACTATTTAAAAGAGTCTCCCGCTTTATGGCCTCAAATAGATATTATGAGGTAGTCTCAACGTCCAAAGACTATCAGGACCGGCGACACAATGTTGCAAATAAAGTTATTTACTCTCAGTCAGATCCTTAAATTAATAACATTATAAGGTGGTCAATACCCAGACTACGCGCAGCACAAGGCTGTATCATAAACTAAGCCATAAGAACTAAGTCCTATAACATGATTTAGATGGTCAAACCTGACCATCTAGCAAGACAGCTAACACTGCAATAAAAATTCACACAATTACCTTAATTACTCTAAAAACTAAATTTTTACGTTGAATAACTACCAACGCGAGAATAGGCTGTCATATGAGGTTGTATACTCTACTTTAATAACAGCACAAAGTATTCCAATTTGTTAAGGAAGAACACGGAATGGACACGACGGGAGGAGGCAACATCAAGACGGAGGAACAACAACAAAAGCAAGACACCCAAGAAGGACACAGGGATTCACCAGAAGAGGGAACTACGGTTACACCCTGTAACACTCCATCAAAAAGCCCTTTTAAGGGCTATTTATACTTATAGAGTTTCCTTTTGGCTCAGAAACTCTATTCGACAATCTCTTTCTTCAAAATCAAACTTGATCATTTTTGGCTCTCCACCATCAAAATTAACAACCCATTTAACCTGACACTTGACATACCTAGTTTACAAAATTTATAGGAAACACACCAAATGTACACTCTGTACTAGACAAAATTAGAATGTTAGGATGATTAGGAAAAAATATAACTTGAAAGATTGACTCAATTGCACAGGTGGCTTACACAATATCGGTATAGGGTGTCCACTAGCAACAACTGGACTCGATTTGATAAAGCTAGGGCGTGCCAGTTCACAGATCCTTTTCCTCGGCCAGACATCAACACCAGCAAAAGACTAGACGTGAAAACCATTTTTCACTAGTCATCATTTGGTGCCATTGCACCTCTAGCACTGCAGCTTCCGATAGGATGATAGGGTTGAGTGCGTGGCTGTTCTATTCCCACTCCCCTAGGTCTCTCATTCATGTCGATAGCACTTTCTAGGGGCGCGACATGACGACCAATTAAATAGCATACTTTGTATGCATAAATGCCTGTGGGGATGTAGCACCATTCCTTCCCAACGGGAAAATCTAAATCACTACCATACTAATTGGTAGTGTAAAGTAGTGAACATATGACCCTTCGAGGCCGGTTTCACTTAAAACCTTAAATACTACTATGTTTTAGTTTTTTATAAATAATCCTGTTTACTTGAGAATCTATTCATTCCTGCTTTAACATCTTTACCAGAATCATTAGTATTGTTGTGTTCAGCATTTGAATTGGATGTAAAATATTTACTAAAAAGTGCTATTCATTATTTATCTCACTAATAATATTCTTGTTATTCATCGATAATTTGGAAGAACATTTTGGGATTATATTATGTGATACATCAAAAGATTATTAGAACATCATCACAATTAAGGACACTTGAATATTAGCATATTAGAGAGTATTGGCACGTCAACAAGTTCGGTATTAGAATATATTTGGAATCCGACTGGAATTCAGTTGATACTTCCTATATTAGACTTGTGATTAAACGTATAGCACTGCTTGGGATACAATTTACAATACTGTAAGTTAATTTCTAAATGTTCACTTTTTATTGTATGAAAATAAATGAATTGTTGAATTTTTTACAAAACTTTTTGGTTTCGCTCTTTTCTGTTACACTGTTTTAGGCCTTAGAGTCGTAACGGAAGATTGCGGGCGTGTGTACCGGATACGAATTTGTCTAAAATATATCAAACAACTTTGTTTTTGAAAGTTAAATTCACTTTGCTGTATAATCTTCTAATTCCCATGTATTCTCTCACATAAGTTAAAAATCTACAATGAAACCAACAAGCTTACACAATCTCATCTAAAGTGAAAAATATCCGTACGAGGAAAGTTGGAAAACGTTTTATTTTTTATTTTTTTTCGTTTTTTTTCGGGGGGGGGGGGGCACAAATTGGGTTTCCAGAATCCGTTTAACATGATCAGGGATTAAATTGTATGTATGGAGATTTGTATTATTATTCCACAATCGAAACCGGAGATTATTACGGTGAGATTGACGATGCAAAAATACAATATCGACATCAGGTACGTCAAGGGAAAATATCATCTAACTGAAGATACAATTATAGGTGTATATAACTATTATATTAGTTATATTACTTAATTTATATTTGTGTCATTCATAAGACTTCGCGTGATGTAATTTTCAGTCAAGTATATATTTGACTAATAGTTCAAACAGCTTTATTGTATATATTTTTCTTTATCATTAGGGAATGTGTTATGCAGATTTCAATAAAATTGTTTGCTATTTCGTCTCCATGATTATGTATTATATACTGTACATTTGCATTAAATATTGACTGTAATTCTTCTAGTCCATTGTGTATCAGAACAATAACGTCTATTTTGTTAACAATATAATATATAGCTAAAAAAAATTGAATATCTTTGGGTTAAATTTGCGAAACATTATCAATCGAGGTAAACATGTTTATATGGTTTTGGGTCTAGGACATTAGTATTCTATAAAATGGTGATCTACCTGATTTTTCACGTGATCTATATAATAATTCTAGTCAAGGACCTTAGCTTGTAGTCAACCTAAAATATTCTAGAAATGAATATTCTTGGATTTGAACATTAATTTGAATTCTGACAAAAACATGTTTGGGATTATATTATTGTGTTACGTCAGTTTTTTTTAGCACATCATCACAATCGAGGCCACATGCAAATAGCACATTACAGACTACGGGCATATCAACATATTCAATATTGGTATATATTTGGAATGACACTATAGCTCAGTTGGAACTTCATACATTTTAACATGTAAAGGTAATTGACTTATTTGGGGTATAATTCGCAATACTTTAAGTTCATTTTCTATTCTAGGGAAATAATTTATTTGCTAAATTTAAAAAAATGTGTTCCTTTTGGTCTTCTCTGTTACTTAGTTTAGGACCATATAGTAATAACACTTCGTATTCCAGTCTCCTTGACTAACTAGAATATCTCTCTTGAGTGTATGGTCAATGAAAGTTTGAAGCTGCTCGTAGAACTCATCAACTCTGTCATCTTGTTTAGATATTGGGGCATAAACCTCTATATCATGGTGATGTTGAAGTGAAATACTTTGAAGCGCATGGCATTCAACCTGTTTAATAGTGGCCGATTACCCATGACTGCACTCACAATATTCTTATGTACCATCAATCCGACTTCGTGTTCGTGATTGTACTCATGCCCACTGAAGTAAATCCTGGTATCCATGTTATTGTATGACTCGTCTTGGTCTCGAACAAGCTACCCTTGAGTTCATCTTTGAACCCTTGCCATGGTTATTGACGTCAGCTTTGAAGACTTTAGCCCGGTGATGTCTTGTTACCACCACCCTATTTCACCCATAGGTAGGAAGGCTCGTGGGGACGTTAGTGTCTTTAATCTTCCCTTGAAATGTTTAAATGTATCTTGAAATGTTTAAATGTTATCTCGCCCACTACCTGTCCAGTCCAAGCCTGTTAGTAAAGCTGAGCGTAAAGTGATGTAGCTCTTGGTGCCAATTTTTTTTATCGTTCTCTCAACCACTCTCTTCAACATCTACCTGGAAAGTATTATGTCCGATGCCTTGGCAGACCATGAGTGCAATGTCAGTGTTCGAAGCAGAACAATCCCCAACCTACGCTTCGCTTATGATATCGATGCCCTAGCAAGAAATGAAGAAGAAATCAAAATCTGAACCCTCTCAACTAAGCATTATAACGTTTTGTGTAGAACCGTCTGACTTATAATAATCAGCATTCAGAGATAATGATCTTAAACAGAGTGACGTACGAGTATTATTAAAGTACTCAACACAGTAAATGTCATTATCTCCAGTTAGAAACAGAAGATTAGTACCGTAAGCTTGCTCAACTAAAGTTAACATTATAAATAATAATTCAGTCATCAGTACATTCAGAGTTACAATAGATAATTTATCAGAACATTTTGCTAATGCAATCGTGCTTTTCGGAGATAAGATTAATGACGATACAGATTCAGAATATTTTCCTAAATAGAGTGTACATATTTTGTGTTTTAAATCATGAAGAACGAAAAAAGATTTATTAGCAGATACAACTATTAGTACACAAGTACTTTTTACTTGTTTTGTTTCACTAAAAAAAGAATTAATTTTTCCATGATGATGCTGACAGTTTCAAATTGTAAATCAAACGACTGTTTCAGCCAGAGCATATGCGATATGTTAAGAGTAAATTTGGAGAGAGAGAGAGAGAGAGAGAGAGAGAGAGAGAGAGAGAGAGAGAGAGAGAGAGAGAGAGAGAGAGAGAGAGATGTTCATGGAATGGTTTCTCTGGACATACTAGCATTCTATAGTCCACGTTGCATAAAACGAATCGTTGTGGTGGTTATAGATATTTGTCAATTACTCAATGAATCCGGACATTTGAAAGAGGGTGTCTCGTCTGCAGTTCGATATTATTTTCCTAAGTTCTTATTCAAACAGCCTGCACATGGTTTAATGTTGTGCTTGGATATGGTTTAATGTTGTGCTTGCATATACATGTACTTTGAGAGGAAACATTGACATAGATAATTCATCGGAATTCCAAAGTACTCATTGATATAGAATAATATATTACTATGGGATTATTGTGATTATGTTTCAACGAGTTCTGGACATTTCCATTGTGATACATGAAAATTATTAGCACATCAGCAAATTCTAGGAAACTCAAAACACCCTATTTTATGTACCTGCAAAGAACGTGGATGAATGTTTCTTTGTGATTCAATTATAAAAACCTAATGTTCCTCATAAAATTTTCATTGAGTCATTTAAAAACGTAAGAAGGAGAGAGAGAGAGAGAGAGAGAGAGAGAGAGAGAGAGAGAGAGAGAGACAGACAGACAGACAGATAGAGACAGAGACAAAGATTTTTAATATACCTTCAGTCATATCGCTACAAGATATTTAGTATGGCAGTTTATAGTGATGACTAGAACTGGGGCATCATGCCGTAGACATGTAACATGGTATCCTACCAAATCACATTATCCTGACACCAGACTGATTAGTCCTAACACTAACCTCTTAATTCTGAGCATTTAGTCAGGCAGCCGTTAGTATCATTTTTATGTCTTTGGTATGACTCGATCCGAGGCGGACACTCAAACCACTAGGCCACGGGAGCGGTCTGACTTATGGAGTGAAACTACTAGTAATATGGGGAGGGTTCAATGAGTTGGCTCCTTCATGAGCACATTTATAGTAAATCAAATCGATAAAATACTACCGGTTCTAAATTTCAGTATCATGTCTTCCCAACTTCAAAAGCAGCATGTGTTACTCATGTGCAGTCCTCGTGTGATTGAATATTATGCCAAAGGTCTTGATCAAATACAGTGCATGTATGTATGTATGTGTGTGTGTATGTATGTATGTATGTATGTATGTATGTATGTATGTATGTATGTATGTATGTATGTATGCATGCTATCATGCATGCATGCATGGATTCATGGACGGTTTTATTATTAAAATTACTCGCTTCCACATTTTAGTCAAATTTAGTTTGCATCTTGTCAAATTAAGCATCAAATCGTACAACAGTGTTATATCCTTTTTCACATCCTCTTCCGCATTCACCTCCACAACTTCCACACTTATATATTTAATGATTATTGTTACACATATTGTACGGGACGGCCTGAATCTCTCTATTATTCAATCTTTCTTTAATACAGTATTTTATATGAATGTATTTGATTCATTATTTGATTTATACTTATTTCGTTTCATATATGTATTACCTTACAACCACGCATATTTGTACAGTACCAGTAATCATTTGTTTTTTAAAAGTATTAAATAGTGAAATACTGAAACGAAACAATCAAGCTGGACTTTTTCACCGCTTTAAAACAGTAAATAAAAAGTAAATGCATTTCAAAAAGGTATCTGAAACTTCTATATTTTTTGGGACAAAAGAAGTTATTAACCTTTTAAGAAAAATGATTATCTTTTACTATAATTTTAATTAACCCATGGAATGAACCAATTATTTTTTAAATACTGGCATAACGTTATGTTATGAGGATACATAATTAAGAAATTACACCCGTTGCAAAGTGTAAAATTGCGTAGATATTTCTGACACCCCATCCCCCGAAAGAAACCTTTAAAATAATATTCTGGCGCAAAACAGGCCATTTTGTAAAATAAAATTTAAAAAGTGTAAGGTTATGCTTTTACTAATTTTGAATATATGTTCTGGTTAGAACGAGTATAAGGATACCACACTTGAGGCGTTAATTTCTTTCATTTTGCCAAGGTCTATACTATTACTATTTATTGTTACGTCAATTGGGTTCGTGGGTGTGCATGTCTGTGGTTTTCAGAAAATAAAATAAAATATACGAAATGTTTCCAACAGCACCATTTTCGTTGATTGGGTTAGACGTCTCATTGTTTCTCTTATCTTTGATTTTCTAGAATCGTAATTAGTGGCAACTATGAAATTTAAAAAAATATATTACTCAAGAACTATAGTGAAAATGAGTATTTTTTTCTTCAAAGCAGTAGAAATTTCTTTATTGAGATGATCTCTCGAAATGCATACTTTGTTTTAAAATTACAAAAACGTATCAGTTGAACTATATCTTTTCGCTTATAATTATTACATACTTTCTTTTGTGAACGTTTTCATTTTATAAAAAATGAAAACCAGAACTTCCTAAATTGAAGAATTGTGCTTTCACCAACTAAAGGCCTTCAATAAATCATTCAGGCGGTAAGCATCAAAGAAGTCAAAGTACTTTGGAAAGGATATCCTCCCAGCTTTGATTCTTGGATTGACGCTTCACAAGTCATCGACTATAAAAAGAAGTGACCATCATGCCCTTCAATACAGCTTCAGCTACCACAGTGACTTCTCCTTCACCCAGTTATTCTCTGCAAGATTTACAAAAGCAACACTTGTGGTTTGGTGTGGAGAACGTGTACCTAAAACGTAAATCGTATTTTCTGTCAAATCTTTGTGGTATGTTGTGTCATCAATGCAGCCATTGCTAATTTGAGTTTGCAACAAGGAGACAAACAATTGTGGACCATTTTACTCAGCCGTTGCATCGGTTATCTTCTTCCCAATCCTTCCCTGCAATACTCTTACAACGGGAACAACAATAACAATATTGGGAGTCTTGTGTCCAACGTCAGTCATTCTCCCAACAGTCACCGCACCAATCACAATCCTCTTTTAGACACTCCTTTAACCTCGAGTGACTTCTCGGACAGAAGAACGATGGAATTATGAACAACAAAATTAACCAATTTTACCTAACGTTACCCAGTGACAGTATCATGGAGATGTTTCTTAACAACACTTTGTGCTGTTACACGGCTAAATTACCACAAGCCATTCATTTTAATCAAGATGCCCATTGGGAAGTGGCTTTAGTGGAAATGATACACGCGACACAAATCGAAAACATCGTCGAAAATCAAAACAGTTTTAAAGTAGAAGTGTATGACGACTAATTGCAACAACTCTTAGACGAACGCATCACTGTCAGTGACCCGATGGAAAAATAGGACCCCAAAACGAAACGGTCTATAGGTCCACCTATATGCTAACCATTCCAACAGGCGATTATTTTAGTGGTCAACATTTAGTGGCTACACTTACTACCAGGTTCAATACTGTGTTTGGTAAAGCCATGGACAAAGCCAGAAAAAGTTTTACCTTTGAGTAGAATAAAGTGGCTCGTCGCCTAATGATCACATTTACAGAGGATAAAATTATGGCCATTCAATTTTGTTCTGAATTGTATGATATTTTGGGTGGAGACTTCAGGTTGGTCAAGAAAAAAGAAATGCCAGCCATGACAAGTAACTTGGATTTTGAAAATATTTTCGATTCCCTGTAGAAATGAACCAAGGACTCAACTTGAATTTTGTGTTCTCCGATGTGGTGGAGTACAACGTGATAGGACACACCTCAGTACCGTTACTGCGTGTCATTCCTTTCGAAGTGGATTCTGCCGCAACCGCTGACGAGTAAGGTGGAAATACCTATCATGTTCACCGCGAATTTGTACATCGTCATTATTTGCCTGTCAGTAAGTCGTATTTTGACAGTGTCAACATTACTATAAAAGGAGATCTAGGACAAAATATTCCATTTACCAAAAGGGAAAGTCACAGTGAATCTCCATTTTCAAAAACGATTCTCTAACAACTGAAAAGTTATGCATCCTGTGTACCGAGGAGTCGCTCGAAAACGAGGACATGGCTTAGGAGATATGTTCAAATCGGCCTTTCGTTATGTGGTCCCTGTTTTGAACCAGATGGTGACACGAGGATTGCACGCGTTAAAAGATTCCGCATTGACTAACGGCAAAGAATTTCTTCAAAATATCCTCATTGACAAACAAAACTCCAAAGAAGTTTTCTTGTCTTGCTTCATACGGGTAAATAGATTTTGGGCCAGCGAGAAAGTCCTATAAATGCCCTGAACGGTACCTAGTCTGGCATTCCTGCTTCACTGAGGACACAGCAAGAACAAAGCAGAAAGCAACGACGAAGAAACCCTTCCAAAAGTCTCCATACCTCTAAAGTTAGAAAGACTAAGAAAAAAAAGAACTGTTCGAGACTTAGACATTTTTGATTATTAAAAGAAAATCATAGAGACTGAGAAACAAATGGTGCACCAAGAATCTTGTCCTGTTCCAAGTCGGAACTGGATCTATTTGCCATGCCACCCACTATGATGACCATGCAAGAAGCCCAATGGGTTGAATTTCATCCCGTCTCCTCTTTGGCGGATTTAGCTCCCATCGAGTTTGAAATCAAAGGGCAACCCGATGATTACATCGATCTGAACAGCAGTTACACTCATCTAGATGCTTTCGTGGTATGGAAACCTGACACAGCAGGCGAGGATAAGTTTAACGACACAGCCTTGACCGCAGATGACGATCCTCACAATGTGGGTTTTAACGACCGTCGAAAGAAAATTCTGCAAGGACGTAGTTTAGAACTGTTCGATCGTTTGCATTTGCATATGTGGTTTCAAGAGAAGTATTTGCTGAACGGGGTGGATGTTCGCTTGAGACTGAATCGTAGCAGTACTGCTTTCCATTTGATGGCCGATGCCAACGAATACAAAACCATTATCCAAGAAGCCAGGTTATACGTGCGTCGTGTGGAAGTGTTACCTAAAGTGGGAAATGATATCAGTCACAAGAATCCGATACGACGCGTGGAAGAAAAAGCTTGCACCATTGCCACTGGACTCCGATCTAAGATCGAAGATCATCTGTTCCAAGGACAGTTACCCAAACGTTTATTCATTGGTACCGTGAGCAATGCAGCCCTCAACGGTGCCCACAATGAAAATCCTTTCCAGTTTAAGCACTGCAGAGTATCCAAAATCGAAGTCAGTCGCGATGTCAAATCTTTGTGTACCGACCCTTCGAACCCAACCTTGCCCAGAAGAGTTACTTGAGGTCGTACTTGTCGCTGTAGGAAGCCACATGACAGTTAGGAACCAACACCAGTCACGGCATTTCCTACGACGATTATGCAAGAGGTTATACTTTGTGGGCTTTTGATTTCACTCCAGACCAAGGCAGCGACTAGGAACATTTCCTCCCTATAAAATCTGGGCAACTGCGTGTGGAACTTCGGTTTGCAGAGGCTCTTGCCGAAACGGTGAATGTCATTCTGTATGTTGAATTCGATAATATTAGAGAAATCAACAGTTTGAGAGAAGTCATTCTAGACTATTATAAACTATAGCATTGGAATGGGAGGTTACAGAGAAAGCAAGCCCCGAAGACCAAAAAGAAGAAGTAGTGATAATGCAGTCCGGATGGCCAGAACATGAACAACATTTAGTCACATGTTTTGCCAAACAATTGGAGAATAAAATGAGGGACATGATTAGAAAAGATAGTTATGGATGTCAAAACGATCATTCCAGTCAAATTCAACCCGATAAACGTATGATGATGAGTCAAGAAGAAAAATTGGACGATTTTCTGAACGAAGCTTAGAGTCTCTTCTCAGAAGAAATCGTGTTACTTCAGTGGTATAAAGACTTGCGTGATCATTCCTCTCCTCCATTGTTTGCTCGAGAAATTGATTACATCGAAGCTCTCTTGGCTATTTATAGTGATCGTGTAATGGATAATCCTCAGACAGAAAGGTTAGGAACCCTTTAACAAATCTCAACTAAAAAATAGCATTTTACAAAATAAAATGTTTCAAAGTGAATGTTCTTATCAAATATTACCTAATTTATCTTGAAGAACAGGAAAATCTAGCAACACGAGGGTAGGCTAAACGGTTCTTATGTGTAACCTGATTATGAACGGAAATAATTATTCGTACGAACAAAATCATTCCGCTTGGAATTGATAAAATGATTCCCATCAAATTTGCTTCATTGGTAAATAAAGTATTACCTTTCCTATATATGCATTGATCAGGTAGACCGAAAGGTTGGTGAATTTGGTTCTGATCTTGAAAACAACAAAGAGTTACGTAAATAGAAGTTGCTATTAATCTATTTTGTATTGGATAATACAGGGTGCTATTTATACCTATAGATGACTCGAAAAAAATGTTCTATCTCAGGATACAATAAGGAACAGAAAAATAACTGAATGATTGAGTGAGTGCACATATGTTAATTGATTTATTGTTTCAATTGATACTTTGACTGGTTGATTAATGTTGGAAGGCACGCGGACATCGTAGAGACTATTTATGGCCAGTGTTATAAAATATTTGTTCAGAAAACCTCCTAACACATTTTTCAAATTTAACTCGTTTCAGTTTTTACCTTTTCCAGGAAAGAAAGTATAAATTGATAGAGAGATAATAATAATAATAATAATAATAATAATAATAATAATATATTACCCTTAAACTCGGTATTGCACTGCACACATTGGTGAAGATATGGCAGCTATAAACTTTTTTTTAAATACCGTAGTAAGTAGCATGCCCCAGTGCTAATCATCACTATAAACTACCACATTGCAGACGTAGCGATTTGACTGGAAAAAGCTACGTTAAAAATCCAAATCACACACACTTACACAAACACACTCACACAGACACACACACACACACACACACACACACACACACACTCACACACACACACACATTAATTTGAAATATTTAACTACATATAATAAATGTATAACTACTTACATAGATAATATACATTATATTGTAGTATCACCTTTACAAAGAAGGTCAATCACATTTATTATTCCTTTAGAAACCATTTTCTTTACCAAAAATAGAAAAAAAACATGTTAAACCTTGTCTTAACATATATTTTATAACTTTGTATGACAAATGGCTAAAAAAAAATCTTAATATTAACAGTATAAAGAATACGGCAAATGGAAAGAAACACTAAAGATGATAAATAATAACATAATAATAACATAAATTAACTTAAGATCATTAAATAAATTTAATATATCGGGCACATACACAATGAGAATTAAAGAAAATTAATCTAACTGATCGTCGGGTCGTAATTCGCTTTTTTTTTTACATATTTCTACACACATATATACGAGCATTTTAATGATCACGGATGGCACGGTTGCAAAGTAGCTTTCATGCTTTCTGACCAAGCGAAATGGTAACACAATTTCAAAAATTAAATTAAATGATTATCATTATTTAAAACCATAAACGGTTACCAACATACACAAAAGTAACACTCATTAGTATCGCACGAGAGTCTTTAAAAAAATTCGTTATTCATTGCAGGAGTAGTAGTGAGACGACGAGTTGGACCACAACACATATTTGTTATGTCATTGAACTGATTGATTGATTGATTGCTCCTAAAATTAAGACGTGTGTGAATATTTAAACATGTACATCTACTTGAAAGATCTGACCCTTAATCTTATTGTAAAAACACTCACTTGAAGGGGTTAAATATGCGCACGCCGCACTGCTTATTTATTCATCGGACGGGAAACAGGAGGCACCACTCGAAACTTTACTGCATGCACCGCATATTTAGGTTCCATGTCTGATTGTTGCAAGGGCGGGAGAAGGCGCTGCGGTTAAGGACTCCGGTGATCCGAGCTCTGAGTTTTATCTTATTGTTGTTATACTAAAATAATTTTGAATCGATTTTGAAGGTAAAATCTCTGCGCCATTAATAACTACATGAATATTGTGCGAATAATAAAATGATTGTCACCTTTTGCGACTATATTTCTTGGTTTGGGATTTTAAATACCTTATAGTGCCTGAATTATTGAAGGGTTGTTTGTGTCCTTCCGGTTATTGAGGAGTGATATTTTGGGTTAAATTGGTTATCACCTTGTGCGATGAGCCATGATGGTCTGGGCTTATGACAACCTTATCTACTTAAAATGTTGGGGTAGTAAGATGGTCCAGGTCCTAATGATAGTTACTTTAGGTGCAACAAGCATTTCCACCTTGTGCGGCAGGGGCATGATAGTCTGGGCTGAGGTCCTCGTTATATCGGTTACGTTTGATTGAGGATTTGGATATACGTCTGCCTACGTTTTCCTCCTGTATTGGTGAAGGAAGAAGAGCAAGATGTTAACAGATATTGTTACGTGCTTAGGCTCGAATAAACAGTAACATAAAAATAGTGAAAATAACAAGCTTGTAAAAACTTAAACAAACAATTTATTGAGTACAAATAATTTTCAGAAAAGGAAAAATAAACTTACGGTTTTAAGAGTCAAGTCCAAAAATTAATCCAAAAAGAATTCACAATATAATCCACTAGTGAATTTGCAAACGTCCTGGTACTAAAATGTCCTAAATAATTCCAGTTCGAATCTTTGTGAAGTATCCCAGATGGAAGATGATGTCATTTGATGTAGTCAGTTCTGGTCTTATGATAATTTAATGAGCACAAACATTTTCCAGATAAATAACACAATAAATTCCGCTAGATACAAACGAAATGAAATAATTTCCAATACAAGGTAATAACTCAAACAATACAACTTAGTAATCTAAAAGCCCAAATTTTCTACTGAACAGCTCGCTCTAAAACACAACTTACATACTTGTTTTTACGTAAACAGGGAAGGGGTCACATGATTTTCCTGAATCTTTTAATACAAAATTACGTTTACAAAGTCACGTACACACCACATGAGAATCAGTTATGTTTAACCTCAAGAACTAAAAATAAAAAGATGTTGACAACAAAGCTCCATAATGTCCTTGGAATCAGCCAATCATTTTAAAAGCTTGTTTATAACTCTGAAACCAGGTCAGAAATGAAGTCAACATCTGATGTTTATCTGTAAAGTATAGGTCATCCCAATATTCTAGAAAAAATATCTCCCGATTAATGAATTTTAAACCCAAAATATCAAACTTGAATTTGAGAAACAAAAATAAATGATTTAAATCAAATATACGTAACAATATCCATCAATGTTTGTTGTTAATAGGGGTTCAGATCTTTTGGGTGGTTTCTGTATGTGTGAAATTTGCGCGTGGGTTGCTTGTTTCTCTCATGAAATTATTTGATTTAAGTCATAACTATACAGCTGGTTCCTTCGACCTCGCTGACTGGCTAGAACTTTGTAGATGAGGAGGGAGTGTGTTGCGTGTTATTATTAAAGTACATTGTGTGTGAGATGTATTTATTAGATAACTAAATTTCATCAGCTACTGTTAACGTCATTGTTATTGTTACGTATATCTGACTTAATATATATTTATTTTAATTTAATTGATTGTAAGTTTAAAACTCTTATATTTTTAACTGCATTACATGTCAAAATAATGTAATTTTGTTTAATAGGGATTTGACAATTTTCAGAAATTTGACCTAGTTCGTAATCTTAATTCGAAATTAGTATCAGCTAGGTAAACAAGTTCTTGTTTTATATTGTGAGAATACTAACAGCGACATCGAGGCTGTATTAATACGTTACTTTAGGTTTTTGGGTGGCTTTTAGAAGTTAATAACTTTGTTTTATTCTTAGAGTAAAATGGTTTGTTTTCGTCATGGTTATGTTAGAGATACGTGATGTCGCGTGACACTCATACAGGCATCTGTTTTACGCAGTAGCTACAGTTTAATACAGAAACTATGGTACGAATGTTTTAGTCTGGGCCTATACTTTAAACTGGTAAGTGTCTGTGATCAGTTTTCGAGTTGATATGAATATTTTTTCAGATCATTAAGATTTTAAAAGATTAATTCGTTTCTATGGAAATTTTTGAATGTGCTCATACAGAATTCTTGGACAAAGACACTTTATCAAAGTTTTATCCGGATTTCCATCAATCGAGTGAAAAATCCTGTGTTTCTACAAGCAACAGTAGATACACACAGTACAGACTAAAGCATATGTCATCGTCTTCACTCTTAGATTTTCCATATGGACTCAAACTTGAATTCATTAGAATATTTGATTACTAAGACTTCCGTAATTTTAATCTGTGGAATATTCCTGGATTTGATTGGAATTGATTCTTAAAACAAAGTTATTTTTTTCCTTTTTACATTGTTTCTCCAGCGAAATAAATTATTTATTAAATTTTGAAACGTTTATTCTCTCTCTCTCTCTCTCTCTCTCTCTCTCTCTCTCTCTCTCTCTCTCTCTCTCTCTCTCTCTCTCTCTCTTATTCAGCAGGGTCATTTTACCTCTCCAACTGTCGGTATCTTGTAGCTGGGATGGCTATTCAACGTGTGGCGAGATTTTACATTTTTCTGTCTACACTGAGAAGTCACTGAGTAGAAACACTTGCGATTTTTTGTGACTATAGTTGTATATTGCCGCATGGAGCCTCTAAAAGCCGCTTGGGTATACTAGGACGAGGTTAGCATCACTGAAAGTTCACGCGGTCTAGTATGAAGAAGGCACACGGAGCTTTCTAAGACTATGTTATTTTATGCAACTTCATTGTCATCGAAAGCCTAGTATTATTTAAGATAACACGGTAAGGTAACACTTTTTGATATCGTGTCTGAAACCAAATGGTAAAATGGTGTATTGTTCCAAGTTCTAGCAATACAGCATGAGAAGGCATGATATTACAAAGAAGCTATGGATTAATGAAGAACAAGAAAAGACTGGACTTAATAAAGCAGTAACATGCAGTATAATCAAATTGCCTGCAGTTACTATTTGTAACTATAAGTTAAAAATACACTTGATACTACGACCATCAGACAACTACATCCAAATGAAGTTCCGAGTGTTTTTCTCTCCGCCAGATAACTGCGAATATGTGAGCACTAGATCAAAACAAAAACACCCACCCCAAACAAAATCAAAGAAAACAAAATCAACCCGCTAGAAACAGCAAAAACCTAAACCTAAACAAAAATACCAAACAACAATATAATTTGGATTATTATGCTTATTTCATTTTCAATAATAATAATAATAATAATAATAATAAGAAGAAGAAGAAGAAGAAGAAGAAGAAGAAGAAGAAGAAGAAGAAGAATTATAATAATGACAAAACAAGTTTTTCGCTCATGTTCAAATGTTGTGAATAGTGGATGTATTGATTATGTCTGGCTCAGTAGTGTTGAGGCGTTGGGAGTAAATTACCCCCTTGTCTAGATATTTTCCACTATATCAATGGATGCTGGTCTGTGTCGGTTTCAAACCCACAATCCAATGGTCGTGAGAGTGAATAGTAAAGTTTGTTAAATATAGAACGTTTACTCCAATCTGTAAAGAAGCATAAATGAAGAATTTTTTAAATACCGTTTAATGTTGTCTCTGTAATGATTTTACCTTCTAAAATTGCTCTGATTATTTATTTGAGGGTTATTGTGGTTGTTTTGGTGATGAATGTTGAGAGGGTGACTGAAGTTGGCCGCAAGAATCCAGTTGTTACCGTTAGAGTATTTCAGGGAAGGATTGGGGAAACGATAACCGATGTTGCTGCTAAATAAAATGGCCCCCAATTGTTTGTCTCGCTATTGCAAATTCAGATTGGCAATAGCAGCACTGATGCCATAATACAGTAAAAAGATTTGGCACAACACTTGACGGATACCCTTTCCAATGTACTTGGACTTCTCTGACACGGCGTTTTCCCACTTTTCGGGTTCTTCGATCGATAATAGGTTCGATGTCGCACACTTCGTTTTCTATATTTGTCACTCTTTATAACTAGTGCACGTACAACGTTCCTTTTAACACTTCTCCGTTGATATCTTCTAATTTATAGACGGTAGCATGACGGCCACGCACTCGTCCAGGGACACGAAGCAATTCGGTGGTGCAACTGGATAAGTAACTTTTGTCGAAAGTGCGTTTGGTTTTGCAAATCGGCACACAATCTCCCGTCGTTAACACAATTTTGGGGACCGCCACAGTCGGGGAGATACCAAACAGGTGCTTAAAGACGGTCACATCATTGTCGGGAGTCACTTCTTGGGGAGCACATCATATGGTATCTTCCGGGGTCAAGTCTGGGACCGTTTCTTCTTCTGGGGAATTATTTCTTGGTTAGGTGATACAAATGTCAACATATTTGCATTACACACAGAGAACGTTGGTATAATACATTTAGTAAATGATGGGTATGCAGTTGTTTTCTTTGTTGTTTTTTCTCCATTGTTTTTGCTGTGAAACAAATGATATTGTTTTGGATATTTCGCTTAGGAGTTTCAGTTTGTGTTGAAGATACTTCTCCTAAATGATACCATAATATCCCATTCGTTTACTAAACTTTTGAAAAGCTGTCCAATATATTTTAGTGATACAATTGCAACAGTGGCTCTTGTTATTTGACATATATTAGGAGCTTCAGAGCCTTGAAACTTGTAAAGAAGAATGTAATTTAGAGTTTTCTTTGTCATTTCATTTGATATTTCACTGTATAAAAAAGTGTTATTTAATGCGACATAGGCAACTTGTCTATTTTGTTTTACATTAAAACCTTGGAGTTTCCGTGACTAAACACTCCTATGTGGTTATTAAAATCTCATCGTCCAAGATATATGTGTATTTCAATTTACTTAGAAACTATATTTTCCAATTTTCTAATCCCGCTCGCGTTCCAACTTTAACAACTTTGATTATTTTTTTTCTGTGTGGTTTATATCAGTTCATATTGTTTGCTTTTAGTATTTGATCATTTTATAGATGAAAACTGTCACTATATAGTTATTGAGTCATTAGTCATTAGTCGTTAGCCATCTGCTCTTCTGATATTTTTTTTTCCTATAAGAGGAATCGAAAACTAGTTTTACACCTTACTCATCTACCTTTTCTATTGACACACCCGACAAACTTGAGTTGCGATCCTAACTGTTGGACTAGTTTAAGCATGAACACCTTTTCCCAGGCCATGAAAAACAACACGGAGAAGACAAATCATCATTGTAAATTACGGTTTATAAGCACATTTCATTTACATTTGTTTTTCTTTTTGTATTGAAGAAACTTCCCTTAACAGATACCCACAATTTTCTGAACAGATTAACATATATCTTTCATTTCTGTTGAAACGGTGGCAACAATTACTCTTATTATTTGACAAAATTTATAAGTAATCGTCTAAATTAGAGTTTTCATTATCATTTAATTTTGGACCACGTTTATTTAGAGGAATGCTCTTTTACACAGCAATCTATATTTGTCTATATTTGTAAAATCTTAAAACATTTCAGTTTCCGTGACTTATCCGTTGTTTGTGGATATTACTGTGTCAGTCATGCAAGGTTGCTGTACGACTACTTTTCTTAACAGGGATATATTTCAAATTTCTTAGATCCAAAGTGTCACTGAAGTTCAGTGATTTCCTGCACCAATAGTTTTAATCTTCTCATGCACCTATTTCTTATAAGAGGAATAGAAACATAAATGTTATCCATTGTTTCCATCAGCAAACTTGAAAACAATAACGTATCATTGACATTCGGACTAAAGGAGTTCATTAATGCGAACTTGATCTGTTATTATATACTGTGCTGTATCACATTTTAATGCATTTCCAACAAGCTTAACGTAATCTGAATCTGTTACTGAGAATTAATACATTTTCAATAAGATTTAAATTTTGAATTCTTTTTAATATTAAGTATAACTTTTACAGCTGAATTTTCTGTAACCTCATCAAATTCTGATATGTTTCTATCAGGAATTAAGATATTAGCAACGAAAAAAAAAACGTTTTCTATTTTGTGTAAAGGAATGCATTTGCTTACATGTGAACAGATACTTAACGTGGATCACCTGCAGCTAAGTATATATTTCATTCAGCTTTGAGCCCAAACCTAACACATCTTCTCTTGATTCGAACTGTGAAGCTAGATATGAAGTTGACACTATTTCAGGACTCAAAACTAAATCATATTCACCTACTATAAACATGATTTTGTATGAAAAACTGTTAATAGTATATTTAACAGTTAATAACGGTTTTTATTGCATTATCACATCTACATTTACTTATCGTCATTGTTTCCCTATATGATCAAAATTATGATGTGTTATTATTATTCATGTCGAAAATGTAGAATGTTAATTTCTTTTTAAAGATATGCAGATTATGCAAGTTATTTTCTATCACTGTATAAATAAAGTAAAATCGGTACCCACTTTATAAGCTACCTGTCATTCCTTACCAACTTCATAATCCCTACCACTCTAATATCAATATCATCATATATGATATATGATCAGATGTACAACAGTGGCATTGCATGGACATTGAATAGAATGGTAGGAGGAATAAACATGTGTACATACATACAGGGAACTGCACTTACGTTTTACAATTCAAAACATAAATCCTTGATAAATTCTGTAAGAAACCAAAGAGGGGGAGTCTAAGAAATTTTGACTATCCTAAATTCACGATTCTTACCAAATGTTGCAACGTAAGTTAAAGGCAGCAAGTTGTATTTCAATAATATTTTGTGTCAAGTCAGACAAAATTTTATTCATCAATTTGTAAAAATGTTACAAAACGTTTTACCTCCTAGCACGTGAATTTTTGCCAAGAATGATTATTTTACTAATCCATTGGAAAACAGATGTTTTACAAAAAAAGTATTACATGTCAGTTCAAATAGAATATATTTACATTCACGCAGCTTATTAAACATGTTGCCAAAGCTATATTCTTTATACTGCAAAACTGCTCAAGATAAATATTATAGCGAAATGTTTGAATTTTTGTTATCTATAACGGTTGCCTCCTTATTTCCTTGGTTGTTCCTGACAAATTCCTAGAGCTTTGTTTAGTAGCTACTGACTGACCTAGGCTAAGCTAATGTGTTGCGTTGATCGTCCTGACTGACATAGGCTAAGCTAATGTTGTGATGATCGTCCTCAGCTGCATACATTCAGTGAAAATGTTTCTGTTTGATAAGAACCGTACGTTGGTTATAGTAAAGATGATGTCAGAATTTGGCCTATTTATGAAACCGAGTCAGAATTTAGAATGTTCTTGTAATTTACTATTTCGCTAGGAGCAAACGGGCAAAATAGCCATAAACAGTAGCTTAGCGTATGTTTGCATATGTCTCTGGAGTGGTGACAGATGAAAATGATAACTCGATCTACTTTCCTTTTCGTTATGGGAATGTAATCGTCCTATTGTATGCTGTATTTAAACCGGAATATAAATATTTAGACCTATTTCATTATTCCTTTTCTAACCCTTCCGTCTTTCGCAGCGTAATGATGAATATATCTCAGAATGCGGAAAGACTATTGAACTTCTATCATACATGTATCTAATTAATTAAGAGACGCCATTAAAATACATATATTAACTTCAAACAACAAGAACCTGCCATCAAGTACTAACTTTTTAAAATCAAATGTTCACAGAATACACTTACATGACCGGTTGCTATTTGATATTCCAGGTCACCGATACAGGATCTTTACATTCAACGACAAACGGTAGACATTTTTAAGAATCAGTATTGGTTACACATAGTAATAAAATTGTTTAAGTTGCATTTTAACTATCTTTGCATCAATAATCAGGTCATGTCTGAAATTGATTGGGCATTGATTAGTATTGATTGCAAGCCGGATTTAAGTTATTTATAATCGAAATGTGAGTGCAGTGTCTGTAACCGACAGAGAATGCAAGATTGCCAACACACACAAATTAACTTCTTAAGGTAGATATTAGAAACAAGAAATCCAAATTGTTACAAGTTAACTTAATGCATGTTGTTCAATGATGTTACTCTGACATTTCGACATTTTTGTCGTGTTTCTATACCTGCCCCATCCAAGCGATGTTAACAATTGATCCGTGCAATGAATGTGTTAACGAAACGATTCGTTACATTTGACAAAATATGTGTGTGTGTGTGTGTGTGTGTGTGTGTGTGTTGAACTTCGGATTATTGACATTCGTGAAGTTTGAATATCGATTACATGTTGCATAATGAAAAAAAGCAAACGTTCAAGTTAACGTCACTTAGTACACAACATCAAAGTAGACTTCATTCAAAGATAATGCCCTTGTCAAATTGAATGTTTGTTTAAAGATCTAATGGTCTCTAGGAAAAATAAGGTTTGGCCCTGATAATGTAGGTAACATATCGTTGTACATGTTCAGACTATGCAACATAAGCGTTTCATACTTCATACTACAGATTTATTTCTGTACTTATTTGCTGTATACTATAAAGAAAAGCAAACAAAAATTGATAATAAAAAATGAATTTAAGCACAGCTTGGTAAAAAGCAATATTCCGTCCTTCACAAATTAGACATGGTATTAATCTTACAACGTGAAGTAAACTGTTCTGGTCAGGTGACTGCGATCAATAGTATATATGAAAAGCGCCATTAAACTCCATGCACAAACACCTGAGAGTAGTCATTTACTTTGAAAGGCAGAGATACTTGCATTGAATTATATATTTTTTGAAATTGATTAGTCACTGGCAAGAAATGGTTACCTAGGAGATGGAAAGGTTCAAGCAGATTCTACCAAAGATATCTGCTAAATTGGCTGATAAAAAGGACCGTTTGAAAACCAAAATGAAGGATCTTAGAATATTTAAAGACAATGTAGATATATTTGTAACAGTGGCAGAAAGTAATAACGTCTGATATTTTCATGTGAAAGTATAGGAATGAACAAATATAAAAATCATTCAATCATTAACATTCCTTATTTTACACTTAAGTATGTCAGAAAGACATATCTCTTTTGATGATCTAAATGTACGAATCTACGAAATAATCTTTTTGATGAATTAGGCTTGTTGCAGAAATAAATTGCATTAAGAGAAAAGTAAATACGTATTGCTTGAAATTCTCGTAATGACATGATAGGAAGTTACCGTTCTGATACTAAATGGAGTAGAATCGGGATAGTCAATATTTAATGCGCATGTATCTAATATTTAATCATGTCATTAATCACAAGTAATGACATGATTGGATGCTACATTTCCTGTAAACTAATTGTAGGCTCCATTTCAGAAAATTCTACGTCATCAGCTGATAATGGATCTGATAGTCTCCGTAACGACTTGGAATCCAAGGGAATCGTAAATGTGATTACATTTGCTTTCAAATAATTAATAACCACAACTCTGCTTGTTAGAAAGCAATAACAAAGGCATAAAAAGCAGATCTTAAATGTTGTGTCCGGATCATAGGAGCTTTGGTATAACATTGTAACGTTATGGGACTTTATGACAACAAGATCATAGGTTTTATATACAATTTGTGGGTCTCTATGGGCTTTAATGCAAAATGCTACATGCATTATCCTAGACTGCACGCTGAATGACAATTTTGCTGTTTGATGATAACTTTACGGAGGTTACAGCGTCAGACTACATTGCAAATATTTTAGAAACTCAAGCAGAATTTGCTTCACAATTATGTTTTTATATGTTGCCAATTCACTGGCAGGACATTTGTTCACAAAATGTTTAATGTCAAGTGAGCAAAATTTGAGTTTATCCTTTGGGCATTATTCTGCAAATGTTGCAAAACCTAGATTGTGTACACATTCGTTCGTTCATCGTGTTAATAGCGACAATGCACGAAACAATTATAACTGAAAAGTGTTTTCGCATTATTGGCTGTGTGTTCCACTGGAGGACAATAAATTAGGGCAAATACTTAAAACATTACCTCTATCCATTTACAAAACGAGGTTGTTTGTGACTAAATCGTTGAATATATCTATGTTATATTCCACAATTAGATAACGAACTAGAAGAATTGGCGAATGACGACCCAAACAAAATCAGGACACAAACCATCGTGTTAATTTTTTTATTCACCTTTCATGTACATTAGCATACTGCATTTAAATTTCATAATCTTTGTATGATTCATCGCGGTTAGGATAAGTGCGCTAATTGACATTAACTATTTATCTGCAGAATGGACACTTACTGTTACAAAATTTATCTTACAAATCTTCTGTCATACGGAAAAGGATGACTAATCTCGTGACATACGGGAAAGGAGCCAAGAACTCATTAGGTGGAGGAGAAGGTGTGGAAAATATATCATGAACGTAAGCCTAAATGCTGATGTCTTACATACAGAACAGCAGTCACAGACCCAAGCTCCAAGAGATGACGAAGACAAGAAAGAAATGTAGCACGATATCATTTACGTAAACAAAGAGAATGATGACTTCATACAGTTGTCGTCTGAGAAACTGAGTGAACGAGGGAAAGATACAATCATGATGTCACGATTGCCACAACAAGAACAACTTACAGTCTCTTATTTTTCTTGTCACATGGCTTAAATAATCACAGATCGAAAGTGATATGGCATGTTTATGGACAATCATCTCATAAGAAGACGTTCGAATTTTTCTCACTAACGCAGACCATAGTCGTCGCTCAGGAACCCATTATGTAGATGCATCATTATCAACGACCACAGGGTGCAATATTTTGGCTAATATGGTTAACTCCTCTGGAAGACAATATCATCTGCTTGTTCAGAAGAAATGCCTTGAGAATTGGATTCCATAAAGTGGGGACAATAGTGTGTATTTTCTTCATCCAAGCAGTCTTCCCCTTATAAAATCTACTACCTTGTTTTGGAAATGATTTCTCTAGAAATGACGAAAATAATGGAACTTGGTCTTGGGAATCCCATTGCCATCGTTTTTCTTTAGCACCTAAGCGTAATGTATATCGTTGGCAAAATGACAGTCTAGATAATTGGATGCAGTTTTGAGTAAAATATGCAATTACGTTCATGATTAATGCCTGGTATATTTCACAAGAAGTACGAACATTCTCTCTCTCTCTCTCTCTCTCTCTCTCTCTCTCTCTCTCTCTCTCTCTCTCTCTCTCTCTCTCTCTCATCATTCAAAACAAAATTTATATATTAAAAGTATACCATACACAGCTTTAATGTACTTTTAGTCACAACGCACGTTCAGAAAATATAAAACAAAGAAAACTAGTTAAATACGCTAGGTGATGTTTTTTAAAGTGTGAGGTTATTGTAGAATGATGACTTCCTTGTGGGTTGTAATGTTCTGTTGCTGTTGTAAATATCGATTGATAAAATGATTAACATTTGTGACTCAAAATGATAAAGGCGATCTAACTGAAGACAATGATGCAATATATACAAATCTAAACTTCACGATGAGACATTCTACTTTATGTGTATTAATATAGCAAACTAACTTTTACCTCAACAACATTGGATGAAAGATCTTAGGAAAACACAAAGTCCTTCTGTGTAGAAAATTTAGGTTTGACAAAGTGTATAACACACTGGCTCAATACAAAACAAAATCCTGTCTCATCTAACACTCCATTATTTGGCAACAAAGATGTAGCCAAGTAAATTTGTAATAAGGAAAAATATAATTACAAAAGTTCTTATCTTTTTCATACTTTCATACAGGCAAATTCCTCAGACACTGTAACCATTGTCAAGTTTCCATCAAAACAGCAACATTCTTTCTTCATTGTATACAGCAAACGAAGAACTAATACTAGGCAAACAGAAGTTATGTCAACGATAGGACTGGCAAAACTGACATCCAAACTGAAAAATAAAATATCTAGGACTGGAAAATTTGTTACATTTGACATCCAAACTGAAGAAAAAAAATGTTGCAGTATTAAAAGAAATCTGAACAAATTCTCTTTTAACTTTAATAATGCAGCAATTTCACTCGAACCAACAGCAATATTCTCAATTAGCGCACCATTATAAGCTAAAGTCAAGTCAGATTGAAATCTCCTTCAAAAGCCAGACAGACACAAGATGTTACTTTTCCCGTCAGACGGACATATATTGTTGCAATTTTACATTCCCCAACAGACAGACCCATGCTGTTTAACATATAGATACAATTTTCACATAGGATTTTATAACAGTTTAGGGCTCGAGTGGACCACCTTACTAAGGTAGGGCTTTAAATAAATATATTGAATTGTATAAAAAAAATGTCGCATTTTTTCATGCGCACAGCAATCCAGTTAGGAAATTGTTTGTCCACCTTTGAGTTGGATATATGCCTGTATGTTAATAATTTTCTTGCTTTTTTTCTCAGCTGTTCTTACTTCTATTTACTATGGTGAAACAAATTAAAAAAGGCATGATAACATATTCAATAAATTTATTTTCATCTAAGTGATTTAGTGGGTTGTCATTTAGGAAGACTGCACTAATCGCCGTGTCATACATATTTTATATAGTTCAGATAAGTTTTGTGTTTATGATGTATATCGCATAGTGGCCACAAAGGTGCGGCCATACTGAGCATAAAGACGTCTTGAAGTCAAGGAAAACATGATTACCTGATGATGATGCTAATAAAGAGGATTCTAAGATTGAAGATATGTAACTACTATATTGTGCAACGTGCTGTTCTGAAACCTGTCGTCCTTCAGTAATAATGCGTTCTGCGGTTTCATTCTGTTGAGGATGATTTAAGTATAATCTTGTTGGGTCACAGGTTCCTTTTGTTCATAGATATGACCAGGGACTGTGTCCATCGGGTCGCTCATTCACCCATCTGCAAAGTTTTGTTGCAGATTGTCTTGAGGACATCTATCGTGTAGTTTCCTTCAGATTAAACATAGTGTCTACCGCAGTTGACGTACCCTTCCTTAGTGCCTTTATTGAAGCCAATACATCTTACTGTTTCTCGGTTGTCATGTATTCACCAACCGGTATGCCTTTTACTGCTGTTATGGCTCATGATTTTCTCGACATCCTTCAATTGGTCCTCTATGCAACTTCACTTTTTAAAGCTCTTCTTTATCTGAATGTTAATCTCTTTTTCTTTTTGCTCCTTCAAGTCTTCTCTCTTCCTCTTCATTTGTTTCCTCATATCATAGAGGTAAAGGATATCTGCTGTGATTCAGGACTTCTTTATCCTACTATGCTTGCCAAGGATCTCACTGGTTATGGCCATTGCTGAAGTGTAGAAGGTGGTAATAATGGAGTCGATGTTTATATCATCAGCACCCAGAGTTGTGACCGGTGCAATTTGCAATTAATGCTTCAAATGCATGGGCCTCAATTTGATCTTTAACTGTTTTAGTTCAAACCCGATCCATACCTGTCTAGGCTTTTTGATCTTCCTCAAAGTTTGATAATCATCATTAGAAGGTTGCGACCTGTTCCCGTGAAACTACGTGTTCTGACAAAGAAAGCTCTAGACCGGGAGCGCTTCCTTACCATATGTAGTCCATTTGGATGTGATATTTCCATTTGGACTGTGCCAAATCCATCTTTCAGATAGTTTGTGGAGGTTAATGGTGTTCGTTACCACTAGTTTACTGTGAGTGACAAAGCCCCATACCTTGAATCGTCTAACATTTGTCTGTTTATTACATTATGGACCATAGACTACTCGCCAGTCAGCATGAGCATCTTCTTCTCCTAAATTGTGTTACATACATTTAATTTGCATTGTTGATAGGTTTTCTCCATGATTATACATTTATATCATCGAAATGATTGTTTACCTTACTGGTAACTTTTATTTCGTACATACAATCCCACACAACAGCAAATAATTTCCTCTATGAGTGTTGGTTAATTTACAAATCAAGATCAATATAGGTAAACATGTTTATTGCGTTCTGTTTAGTACAATGGAATTTCCCCATAAGAGATTTTTTTTATCTATCTGATGTTTGCCATTATCTTTGTTTAATATTTAGTAATAGATAACTTAAAATGTTGTAGAAATGAACTTTCGAACCTTATCAGGGGTTTATTTGTATGCTTTAGCTTCTTTTTATAATCCTGTTTACTTTAGAAACGATTAACTCCTGCTTTAACATCTTTACTAGAATTATTAGTATTGTTGTGTTCAGCATTTGAATTGGATGTAAAATATATACTATAAAGTACTATTCATTATTTATCTCACTAATAATAATCTTGTTATTCATTGTTAATTTGGAAGAACATTTTGGGATTATATCATGTGATATTATATCAAAAGATTATTAGAACATCATCACAATTAAGGACACCTGCATATTAGGATATTAGAGAGCATGGGCACGTCAACAAGTTCAGTATTAGAATGTATTTGGAATGCAACTGGAATTCAGTTGACACTTCCTATATTAGACATGTGATAAAACGTATAGCACTATTTGGGATACAATGTACAATACTGTAAGCTAAGTTCTAAATGTTCACTTTTTATTGTATGAAAATAAATGAGTTGTTGAATTTTACAAAACATTTTGGTTTCGCTCTTTTCTGTTACACTGTTTAGGCCTTAGAGTCGTAACGGAAGATTACTGGCGTGTGTACCGGATACGAATTTTCTTAAAAAATATCAGACAACATTGTTTTTAAAAGTTAAATTCACTTTCATGCATAATCTTCTAATTCCCATGTATTTTTTCACATAAGTTAAAAATCTACATTGAAACCAACAAGCTTACACAATATCATCTAAAGTGAAAAAGCTTTACTTTAAATCCGTACGAGGAAAGTTTAAAAACGTTTTATTTTTTGGGGGCATTCCAAAATCCGTTTAACATGATCAGGGATTAAATTGTATGCATGGAACTTTTTATCATTATTCCACAATCGAAATCGGAGATTATTACGGTGAGATTGATGAATCAAAAATACAATATCGACATCAGGTACATCAAGGGAAAATATCATCTAACTGCAGATACAATTATAGGTGTATATAACTATTATATTAACTATATTACTTAATTTATATTTGTGTCATTCATAAGACTTCGTCTGATGTTATTTTCAGCCACGTATATATTTGACTAATAGTTCAAACAGCTTTGTTGGATACATTTGTCTTTATCATGAGGGTATGTGTTATGCAGATTTCAATAATATTGTTTGCTATTTCGTCTCTTGATTATCTGTTATATACATATGCATTAAATATTGACTGTTTTGATTCTAGTCCATTGTGTATCAGAACATTAACGTCTATTTTGTTAACAACATAATATTTAGATAACATTTTTTTGAATACGTGTGGCTTAAAATGCGGATCATTATCAATCGAGGTAAACATGTTTATTTGGTTTTGTGTCTAGGACATTAGTATTCTATAAAATGCTCGTCTAACTGATTTTTGACGTGATATTTATTATAATTCTAGTTAAAGACCTTAGCACGTAGTCAACTAAAATATTCTAGAAATGAATATTATTGGATTTAAACATTAATTTGTATTCTGACAAAAACATGTTTCGGATTACATGATTGTGATACATAAAGAAATTCAAATAGCATATTGCAGACTAAGGGCATATCAACATATTCATTATTGCTATATATCTAGAGTGACACTTTAGCTGATTTGGAACATCGTACATTTTAACTTGTAAACGTAATTGACTTATTTTGGGTACTATTCACAATACTTTAACTTCATTTAGTATTCTAGGGAAAAAAATATATTTGCTGAATTTTACAAAACGTTTTGCATTCGGTCCTCTCTGTTACCTAGTTTAGGACCATATAGTCGTAACACTTCGTATTCCAGTCTCTTTGAATAACTAGAATATCTCTCCTATGTGTCCGGTCAATGACAATTTGAAGCTGCTCGTGGCCGATAACCCATGACTGCACTCACAATATTCTTATGTACCTTAAATCCAACTTTGTGTTCATAATTGTATTTATGCCCACCGCAGTAAATCCTGATATCCATGTTATGTATGACTCGTCTTGGTCTCGAAAATGTCACCCTTGAGTTCATCTTTGAACCCTACCGCCTTGGTTATTGACATCAGCTTTGAAGACTTTAGCCTGATGATGTCTTGTTTCCACCACCCTATTTCACCCATAGGTAGTAAGACTCGTGGAGACGTTAGTGTCTTAAATATTCCTTTGAAACGTTTATCTTGCCAACTGCCTGTCGAGTCAAAGCAAGTTCTTAAAGTTGGGCGTTAAGCGATGTAGCTCTTGGTGCCATTTTTCTCTTTCGTTTTCTCAACCACTCTCTTCAACATCTACCTGGAAAGGATCATGTCCGATGCCTTGGCAGACCATGAGGGTTTTGTCAGTATTGGAAGCAGAACAATCCCCAACCTACGCTTCGCTTTTGATATCGATGCCCTAACAAGAAATGAAGAAGAAATGGAAATCTTAGTGAACCGTCTCAACTAATCATTACTAAGGTATCGAATTTAGATCGGCATTAAAAAGACAACGCTAATATCAAAAATGTTCAGTGTCAACCAAAAGGAAATAAGATGAATGACCAGAAGCTGAGCACAATAACAGGTTTCATGTATCTAGATGCAATAACCTCAGATGAGGGTTTAAAACCTGAGATACTTTCCAGAATTACGGAGACAAGAATTGCACTGGAAGGTCTCATGGCATGGTTTTAAGATCAAGCTTTTGCATTCTTTCGTGATATCCATCATCAGATATGCATATGAGACAATGACCCTGACATCAGAACTAAAGAGAAGAATCCATGAGTTTGAGATGAGATGTTGTCGAATGATCTTGAAATTCCATACGTAGACTACGTCTCTAATGATGAAGTGCGCATTAGAATCAAAGGTGCAATTGGACCATTTGAAGATCCAGTCTCCACTGTAACGAAACACAAGCTCAGATGATAAGGTCATGTGTTACAATCATTTGGTGTGTCAACGACAATCCTACAGCACACGATGATGGGAAAAGAAACAAGGCAGACAAAAGGAAAGGTGGGAAGATAACATCAACTGGTGGACAGGCACGAACTTTTCAAAGCCCCCAAAGAGCAGCGAGAAACAAGGAAAATGGAAAGCGATTGTCGCAAAGTCATCTGAGGCGCAACTACTTCCAGACAGGATATTGGAAAAATGATGCCCTCCTCCCCCCGAAATGACGTTATTTGGTGAATAATATGAAAAATGGTGCAGATATAGTCTTAATCATAGGTATAAAAGCGACATCTTAAAGTGAGTTAGAGCATTATGTTACTTTGCACTCAGTAAAATCCAAATCGTTGGAAAATATTCGAAGTTTATTGCAATGAAGAATATTATAATTTTTTGACAGGAATAATTGTACTTTAACATGTATGTCATACAACTAGATGGATCTTCAATCACTTCATTGTGATAGGCTCAGCTGATAATATTGTTAATCTTTTCATCCCGTTTAGGTTTGCACTGTATATCCACTGTTGAGCTGAGGTCTCATAAAACACTATAATGTCATTCAGTCACATCCCTCTTGATTATCCAAAATGCACATATGTAAGTTTTATCTTAAGTTTTTAAAATATTTCATTATGTAAAATATTTCCATATATCAAAGGGCTCTCAAAACAAAAACTTTGATGTAATAACTGTTGACCAATGGTAAGCTAACACGTGAAACAGAAAAAACAAATAAAGATCAAAAATGGGAAAAGAACCTAAATTGCTACATGTGCATATTATTTCTAGTTTTCAGTCGAAGGGTTGATTTGTTAACAATCACGCCACTCATTCATTTATCTTTTTCAATAAACATATAAATTAAAATATTGAACAGCTTTATCTTTTTCCTTTTTAATTTTTGTTTCTCACAGTCGGATCCGTTTGTTCGTAAACTTCAAGAAATGAGGCAGGAAATGATGAAGGGAACTCAATAAATGAAACGAGAAATGGTGCAGGGGTTTCAAGACGTGCAAGATAAACTAGAAGAGGCTAAGGAAAGGGAAAGAAAACTATTGGGGTTAATTAGCAAACTTGAAAAAGATGAAGATAATTTTAAAAAAAAGATTTGAAGGACATTAGCCCGACCGGTGTTGATGAAAATCGTACAGAGGAACTGCGACGTAAATTTGACGACATAGAGAAGAAATACAATGAGCTTTTCAATAAAATGAAGGCAGGAAATGAAAAGTTTTTAGAAACAGAGATGGCTCTGTGAGAAAAAAACAAACAGTTAAGCAAAGAAATACAGCAATTGAAGATTGAACTGGCTGGTATGCAGGTCAAAAAGACCGCGAAACGAGAAATCAACGCTAAATTGGCGGTCCCTCCTATAGGGAAGAAAGGCAAGGATGATAAGACATAAAATAAAAATTAAGGAATCTAATTATAATGGAATATTTGAAAAGAAACTAAATGTTGTCTCGTATGTATGTATGTATGTATGTATGTATGTATGTATGTATGTATGTATGTATGTATGTATGTATGTATGTATGTATGTATGTATGTATGTATTATTCTTATTATTCTTCTTATTATTATTATTATTATTATTATTATTATTGTTCACATCAACCATGTATTCGTGTAAATATTAAACGATGATGAATATTTCAATGATCACACTGTGAAGTTAAGTTTCCTATAGTTACATTTCAGTTATAAATCATTGTTAGGAGACTGTCTTGACTTTAATCATTTTGTACAAATCAAAGAGTGACATTGGTAATTTAAGTTCATACAATTCAAAGAATGCAGGATGTGTCAGTACTCATGTTAAACGTCTTACCTTGACGTCTCTAAATGTATTAACGTAGGGAATCATCTTTACACATGATTACAAACAGAGTCAATTTAAATTCTCAATTTATGTTTCATATTATATCAACCTAATTACAATAGTTATGTTAACATCTAGAATTAATAATCAGAGACATTGTTAGAATATTTGTTTCTCTCACACCCGCATTTCTACACGACTCGGTTGAACGCGAGCACTATGTTTCGTTTGAGCGATTGCTGATGGTCTTATAGTAGTGATAGTATTGACAGCAGCAGCAGACTTAGTAGTTGCAAAAGATGTTGTAATATTGATAGTCCCTGGGAGATCTGAAACTCAAAATGTTGTAATACCCTAGCACTGTTTCTCAACGTCTTTGTGTTCATAAACGTTCTGGTAGATGTTTCTTTTAGAAATGAATTATTGTATTACCATTGTACGTACAACAATAAATTCTTGTGCTTTTGTTGGTTTGTTTTCTTCCTGGCAAATAAAATTGTGCTAAAATTGAAAGGGTATACATTATTGATATTTTTACTTAATAACTTAGATTTTCTAGATGATTTGACCTAAACTGTATTACAATAAACAATGGCAATTACACTCGTTAAATGGAAAAGAAGACATGAGAATTGGACCCACTACTACCCTTGTAATTACGCGCGCGTGAAGGATGGAACTGTATTTAACTTTTTTTAAAATTATCTCTATCATTATATTTGTATGTATATCTTTTTATGTATATCTATATTGTGTATTTTACTTTTGATGCATACATGAATATTGTATATGAAAACAAATAGGTGTTGACAAGTTTTAAAATCAATCTTGGAGTGATTTTTCATTGAACATTCAGTCAGGAAGGTCCCGTTGCAACTGCCTGCAAACATAACCTAGTTCTCCAACATTAGGACACGGCACTAAATGGCAAAATAAACTTTATTTTAATGGACTTCGACCCACTTAAGAAGTTTCAAAACTTGTATCACTGCCTGTATTAATCCGTCAGAGGCTGTAAAATGCCGATTGTTATTAATCGTTTTGATCAGCTTTTGTTCATTAAATCATTTATAATGAAGTTATCAGCATTATAACTGTTTTCCACTAAAATTTATCTTATTTTGCAGCCTCAAAAGTTCTTTAAGAAACTCAATTTGCAATATTTCAATATCGTATGACAAAATGAATTTAACCTAAGCTAACATCTCAACGTCCACGCCGAACTTTGTAAATGGATACTAGTCAGATAATTTTATAATATTACTGAGATAATCAAAAGTATAGTTGCCGAAACACTGATTATAACGATAAGAATGACTTTTGCAGATTTTAAGGCAAGAATGAGTAATGATTCAATCAAATAACGTTTTCTTATAAGCTAAGACACAGTATTGGAGCCGTGATATCAGTCAGTCTCCTTTAAAAACATTCAATGATTTTCAACATGCTTATAAATTTCCAAGTGGAAAAATGATGTTTACAAAATAAATGTTACCGGTCAGGTACATCATTAAAGTGATTTTGGACACGGTCAGATACGGGTATGTTCATAACATATAATAATCAAGAACCACGAACAAATAATACTCACTGAACATACCAAACATTTGAATGATCAAATACTTAATATCAACGATCAGAAAGGGAACGGAGGCCAAGAGATATAAATCGATCACTTATAGTCAATCCTTTGTTCAAAGTTCAAGGAAAAAACACAATTATTGTGATGGGGTGTATTTTTCATAAATTCCGGTTATTGTCAAACATTGAGAAATGGAATGAATATGTAAACAAATAAATGATCTTATCTTTTTCCAAGTAATCGGAATAAATATTTATCAAGGTATCGATCTGCCAATTTCATTTTCATACAGTTGACAAATTGTGATAAAGATCACACGATAAATGTATTTAAATGACCAAGAACAGAAGAGAAACATGAATTGTAGCGGGACTAGGGAACACTAATCTCTATTGTACACGCATTCCATGTGTTTTATAATGATTTTCGGATTATCAGACCCATAACCGGTTACAAAATGACATTATACCAAACCACTAATCACCTCTTGGCATCTAGCCACCATGACAAGTGATAGGTGGAGATTTTCAACTTCAATAAATATGTGGAAGGTTGAATTTGGACTTGTCATAGTTATTATAGGCAATACTGTTATCTGAATGAATACTCAATAAATAAGAATGGATTGAGAGATCAGCTAGTGTGTTTGGAGGGGATGAGGATGTGGAAATAAAGCTAGGATAGTCAAAATGATCTTATAATAATGTATGCTGGGTGTATCATACCGTTAGTTTTTGCACATATTATACTGGTTAGCCAGTCATATAGCATCATGCAAGTTTGCAGGTAACAACTGTGCTATACCGATTTATTTCCAGTGGTGGATTTTGACCAGGGCGAAATTAACGCAAGCCGATCTCTATCTAAATGAGCTCTTATTAATCATGGTGTCCGACTGGGTGGAAAATGACGTCTATAGAATCTCAAAATTATAAAGCTATAGCAAATACCACTCACACTTAACCTCAAATTATGGATCCGAACTTGATTGGCTTCCTCACAATTAAAGAGATGGCCTGATTAAGTGGAGGACGCACTTGGGTTACCTGTCTTGGGCCTCTCTAGTCACGGGTATACCCTTTTTGCTTGTCATGAATAAAATTGCATGTCAACCATGTATTATAGGTCGAAACCGTGTAGTACTTTGCCTAACACTAATTATACACATAAAGGGGAACGTTTAAAAGACTGATTTTGGGCAGTATTTGTAGAATAAATGTCCTCAAACTTAAGTGCCCCCCCCCCCTATCTTCACCAAGCCCTGATGAAATATGGTATTGTAGATGGACATACACCACAATTAATTTTACTGTATGTTCTCTACATATATTTCTCAGTACTGACCTTTCCAGAGTGTGACAATCAATACAAATCATATATTGATCTAAAATGCCCCAAAAATGACTTCACGGTGAAGTTCTTGTCAAGGGTTGATCGGTAATGTTTTGAGTGGGTGCATCGTAAACAGAGCAGCATGTAAAAAGAACACAGATTAAACTTCCTTATCATCACTAAGAAATAAGGACCCACTGTGCACTGGCGCCGAAATATATACTGACAACTACTATCAGAGATGCTATTCTCAAAAATAAACAATTACTTTTAAATCCCTACCAAAAATGTATCAATATAACTCTTCTATCACCACCATAAATGAGAGCGGAAAATTTTTCTAAAAATAGACTAGAACTACATTCGTAGGGTAATGAACTGGAAATATTAATTGTGAAGCGATTCCTGAAGGAATTTCATCAATGAATAGAACAGTTACAGGCTTTTAGCTGACACCACTGTAACACAAAAACCAACCATTTCCAAATGGCCACATGGCACAAATGCTCAAAACTTAAAGTTTAATTGTGAGTTTGTTAATCAAGATAATCACTTCAAATAAACTGTAATTAGCTTTTAGTTGTAACACCAATCTGGAAATTACTAGAAATTAAACTTCACTGTGAAACTTTCTTAGAAAATGTAATTTTAAAAAATGATACATATTTTAATAAGAAAATTTAAATTTAATTTAAATTTTAATGAACATTTGAAGCCAAACATTGACAAAGTTTGTTCTATGGCAAAGTCGCTCCATTCCTTTATTATAAACATCAATGGTTTTCCTTATCAGTTGTGATGCAATAAAACCAGGTCTGTCAATCAAATGTAACACCCTGAAATCTGAAATCATCAAAATAAGCTACCTAGGAGTACTTAACATGTATATGACAAGATTTACATCCATGAAGGGGAGGAACCCTTATGGTAGGCCTCCAATCAGATTGCAGAGTTGGCGCAGAACTCTAAAGCCTAGCCAGCTTGCTTTTTCCTAGTTATAAAACTGAGGGAAAGAGGATAATTCTTGTAATTTACATGCAGTTATTGTAACGGAAACCATGAAATGGTACAGGAAGAGGAAGACATTTTTTTAAAACCTAGAAATATTTGACATAACAAAGGAGTCAGATATCTGGCGGATGATACTCTACCAGTATCAAGTGCTGCATTAGTCCTAGTGACCAGAAGAATGGAAACAGACACATTCTCTCTTATAGCAGTGACAAAGCCGACAACTGGGGGTCTTCAATCAGCTCTGGTTCCAGACTGTAATGCCAAACCGTGGTCTGCAAACATTCTACAACCATCATCCAAATAAATCAAAACTAGACCTAAAAAAGATAGACTTGAATGAGCACGATGGAACACGTATTATACGCATGAAACAAAGTGTAAAAATGTGGAATGATATCATCATCGCCGTGATCATCAATTCAACATATGTGACAGGCCAGACTTCAAAATTGCTAATGAATGAAATGGGTACTTGATTGGAAGCAGACTTTGATGTGTAAAAACTGCCGTTTTAAGTCGCCAGAGTATAAGTTGTATGAGGAGATAAAAACAGATAAACCTGGGCCAATTCCTGCCGCTGTTAATCTGATGTTTCAAGCTGGACTACAAGATACCCCTATGGGCAACACCAGAGCTAGATACTTGCTTGCAGCCACTGACATTCCACCACCTAGCACATCAACTATGCAAAGAGCATCCAACATTGTCAACAAAGCAAATGTTGAGCTCTATGAAATTGATATGACTAACAAACTTAAACTAGTCAGACAGGTTAATGTCATGCGTGGTGTTCAGAATCCTGAAGAAATAAATGGTGCTTTTCATGCCAGATAAAATGCCTTTAGCTTTGAACATGAAAATAAACCTGGCCAATGTTCATTACAAGCTGTTGGAATTGCCTGTGAAACTGTTACAGAGAAGCATTACATTGTGGGGTCTACAGTAGAAAACAAGCTCTGCTGAAGGGGAAAGGTTTTGATGTGTAATGTACAGGAGGCCATGTTGACTGAACATCAAATCTGTCACCAGTTGCACTGTATTCAGAGTATGAGATGGCAAGAGAAATTGGAAACAAATTTGTGCTGCAAGAGATTTTGATTAAACATGTAATAACAGATGGAGATGCACAGGGTGCTGCTGGCTTCCAAGGTGCTTATAACATTCTGCATCCAATGTGGGAAGTAGAGAGACCGTCAGACCCATTGATTTGGGTCGTTTACAGTTCAAATGGTGCAACTCTGCAGTATTTAGTGAAGAAATGTTTCCAGGAATAATAACAAGAGAAGGTAAAAGGCTCAGACAGAAAATTATCGGTCAAGATATTCAAACCCTGCAGTTTGATCTTTAAGCAATTGATGGAGGATAACAGAGGTGATATTGTAAAAATTAAATGTCAACTTCCACAAGTACTGGATGCCACTCTGCGCTGTTATTCAGGGGACTGCTCAAAATCCCGGCATTATTCCAAAGTTTGTGGGGTAGGAAGTACTAACAACTGGTGGATGCGATCAGCATACATAGGCCCTCATCAAGTGACTCATCTTAACATGACAGACAATCCTATTAGAAGTTCTCAAAATGAAACTCACCTGTGATGCTGTACAAAGACTGCGACGCTACTGAACACAAACACACAAAACTGTGAGGCTGTGAACAGATCAATCAGTGTTTCCTTGCCAAAAAATGTGAACTATTCCAGAAACGTTGAGGGAAGAGTGCATTCATCAATACACAGACTCAATAATAGCTTGGGATCGTCACTGATAACCAAGGTGACACAATTGAGAGGTCAACTTTCTTCAAGGACTTTGAGATCACTGGATACAATGGATAAACGCTGCACTTACCATCAGTTGTATCAAAAGCATCCACAAACTAGGCGACGTCTTCTAGCAAGACAAGGAGATATGATACAGGCCCATCTGAGGTACAGGATTCAGCAAGGCAATAGAAAGTCTGACTACTGCAAAGGACTTCTAGACACCAAGGATGATCACTTCTTTGCACAGGTTTAGCCAATGGACACTGTAGAGAGAAAAGACGGTTTTTATTCCATATGCAACATGAATGTTGTTAAAAGACCAAAAACAAAACAAGAGATGAGAAAACTGTGGTGGGGAAATCCGTAGGTAACACAACGCATGTTATGTGCAGTTGTGTTACTTACTACCACCTGAATATGAAGACACAAATAAAGAAATTAAAAAGGAAAATAAATCATTAACAAAATTCTGACATCAAATATAAATAACATAGCATGACTTACTAGCTGAATGAATGAATGAATGCTAGCATGCATGTATGAAGGAAGAAAGGAAGGAACAAAGGAAAGAAGGAAGGAATCTAAAACAGCACTTTTACACCAGCATGAATGACCTACTAACATAAAGACTACACTTTCGTTTCTCCTTCTTACTCAATATAGCTATCCATCCTTCAATGCCAGACAAAATACAACATGAATGTGGGTGGTTGTATAGAATATATAATGAAACATGTATTATTTATTGTTATAATTTTAACTTTATCATGCAGTCTGGGAAGTCACCATGGACAACGCAATACTCATAACCTTTGCAGCACTGCCTATTATTGTTGATGGAATGAGGTTCTAGATTTAGATGATCCGCATTCACACACAAACTATTATGACATCAATGGGATGCATCAAGCTCCTTTGGAATAGTCAGACTTCTCAACGTGACCATTAATGCCAGTGTGTGGACATATTTTTCTTCCACAATCCCACAGTACTCGGTGATGAAAAAGGAAACAAGGCAGACAAAAGGAAAGATGGGAAGATAACATCAACTGGTGGACAGGCACGAACTTTTCAAAGTCCCCCAAGGAGCAGCGAAAAACAGGGAAAATGGAAAGTTATTATCGCAAAGTCATCTGAGACGCATTAACGACAAGCCAGGTTACTGGAAAAATGAAGACACCCCGTCCCCTCGAACAAAACGTGATTTGGTGAATAACATGGATTATGTTACTTTGCACTCCGTAAATGCCAAATCGTTGGAAAAAATTCGAAGTTTATTTCAATGAAGAATATTATAAATTTTTGACAGGAATAATTGTACTTATACATTTATATCATATAACTAGATGGATCTTCAATCACTTCATAGTCATATGCTCAACTGATAATATTGTTTATCGTTTCATCCCCTTTAGGTTTGTACTTATATCCACTTTTGGACTAAGGTGCCATAAAACACTATAATGTCATTCAGTCACATCCGTCTTGACTATTCAAAATGCACACATGTAAGTCTTATCACACATCTTAAATTTTTAAAATATGTCATTCTGTGAATTTTTTTCCATATATCAAACGACTCCCAAACCAGACCCTTTAATGTAATAACTGTTGACCAATGGTAAGCGAACACGTGGAAAAGAAAGCAAAAAAAGATCGAAAAAGGGAAAAAACCTAAATTGCTACATGTGCATATTATTTCTTGTTTTCATTCGAAGGGTTGATTTGTTAACAATCATGCGACTTATCTTTTTCAATAAAGATATAAATTAAAATATTGAACAGCTATATCTTTCTCCGTTTTCATTTTTGTTTCTCACACTCTGATCGTGAACTTCGAGAAATGAAGCAGGAAATGATGATGGAGCTTCAAGAAATGAAAAATGAAATAAAAGAGAACACAACCAAGAGGTTAAGAAAGAGAAAGCAAACTATTTTTAGTAGTAAATCAGATCGATACAATACTACCGATTCTAAATTTCAATCTCTTATCTTCCCAAGTCAAAAGCAACGTGGAAGCAAATGTTTCATGTAAGGTATTACACAAAACGATGTATTGCAAAATCATAGAGTATGTGTTAGTCAAAGGCAGTCCTCGTGTGATCGAATATTATGCCAAAGGTCTTGATCAAATACAGTGCATATATGGATGGATGGATGGATGCTAGCATGGATTCATGTCTGGTTTTCTTATTAAAATTCTTCGCTTCTACATTTTAGTCAAGTTTAGTTTGTATCATGGCAAATTAAGCATCAAATCGTACAATAGTGTTCTATCCCCTTTCACATCCTCTTCCGCATTCACCTCCACAACCTCCGCACATATATTTTTAACGATTATTGTTACACATATTGTACGGGACGGTCTGAATCTCTCTATTATTCAATCTTTCTTTAATACAGTATTTTATATGAATGTATTTGATTCATATTTTGATTTATACTTATTTACTTTTTATATATGTATTACCTTATGACCACGCATATTTGTACAGTACTATTAATCATTTGTTTTTCAAAAGTGTTAAATAGTGAAATACTGAAAAGAAACAATCAAGCTTGACTTTTATCTTCGCTTTAAAACAGTAAATAAAAAATAAATGCATTTCAAAAGGTATCTGAACCTTTATGTTTTTGGGGAAGATAAAAAATTATTGCTTTTTAAGAAAGATGATCACGTTTTACTTAAATTTTAATTAACCCATGGAATGAACCAGTTAGTTTTTAAATATTGGCATAACGTTATATCATGAGCATACATAATTAAGAAATTACACCCGTTGGAAGGTGTGAACTTGCGTAGATATTCTTGACCCACCTCACGAAAAAAAAACCTTTAAAATAATACACTGGCGCAAAACAGGCCTTTTCGTAACAACAATATAAAAATTTAAGGTTATGCTTTTATTAACTGAATGTATGTTCGAGTTAAAACGAACATAAGGAGACCACACTTGAGGCGTTAATTTCTTTCATTTTGCCAAGGTCTATACTATTTACTATTGACATCCTGTAATTTCATATTATTTTAATTATTTAATATAATAGTATTCGTTATCAAATACTACTACTACTACTGATAATAATAATAATAATAATAATAATAATAATAATAATAATAATAATAATCATAATCATAACTAAATATATTCTGTACAATTAACAGCCATGAGTAAAAAGTTTTTTTTAAAGAAAAAACCATGTATCAGGAGTCACAAAAATATAGATATACAACACAGTAGTAGCAGTAGTAGTTTTGATTGTTCGTCGAGAAAGATGCACACCAATGTCAAATAAATTGCCTTCAATTACAATTTCAGCTTAATGAATGAAATCGATTGTAATGTAATTGTTCATTTTATAAATTTACATTTTCGTCATCTGAATTGTGCTTTTCTACTTGTTTATTCATTTGGTATCAGAACAACTACCACACACACACAAACACAGGCACACAGACAGACACAGATATATATATATATATATATATATATATATATATATATATATATATATATATATATATATATATATATATATATATATATATATATATATATATATATATATACTGATCTAAGACCCATTAAAATAACAGTTGTTTGACTCCGCTGATTACTGGGAAAGAAGCCTTTATTGTTGCGCCATTGAAGCACACTGTGCTTTGCATGTTCATGTGGAACAAGATGAGGACAGGAAGTAGACGTAGGGGGGCAGCCAATCTTCTGCAGGATTCTGAAGAATCCACTCCGACTGTCCAGGTTAAATGCCTTTGTCAGGTCTTTGAAGCCAATGTAAAGGGGCATCTGCTGCTCATGACACTTCTCCTGCAGCTGACGTATTGAGAAAATCATGTCTACAGTTGAACTGCCGGCTCGAACTCCACACTGGTACTCTGTATAGACGCGGGAAGCTAGGATCTGCAAGCGCGCCAATGAAACACGGACGAAAGCCTTTCCGACAACACTGAGGAGGGAGATGCCCCGAAAGTTGTTGCAGTCGCAACGGTCTCCCTTGTTCTTGTACAAAGTGACGATCTTGGCGTTACGTATGTCCTGTGGGATGTTTCCCTGTTCCCAATGAAGGCAGAGAAGTATGTGTAGCAGCTGGAGCAACTTTTTGGGTAATAGTCGCATCTTACTGACCACAAGGGAATGGTCCGTGTCGCAGTCGGCACTGTGGTAGCTGCGGGTGAGGAGAACTCTGGCCAGTTCCGCACACTTGGTGATGACAAGGTCTAGCTGGTGCCAGTGGAGTGAACGTGGGTGTCTCCAAGACATATGGTGGATCTCCTTGCATTGGAAGAAAGTGTTGGTCACACATAGGCTGTCGGAGCAGTACATCTCCAGAAGTCGCTGACAGTTCTCGTTGACCTTCCGTAAACGCCGAGACAGGCGGACCAGGCCTCATGGTCAGCTCCCACTCTAGCATTGTAATCTCCTAGTTAGTAAAAGGTTTCATTGTTTGGAATACTGGATATTGCCTGATCCAGAGCCTCATAAAACTTGTCTTTCTCCTCGTGGTTGGAGCGGAGGATCGGAACATATATGAAGATGTTGAGCCGGCCAAAGGATGTTGACAACCGAAGGGAAAGGATTCTCTCAGTACCTTATGACGGAGGTTCAATGAAGGCGACTAGCGTGTTCTTTACAGCAAAGCCTACACCGTGCTGCCTAAGTTGATTAGAGGGCTTCCCACGCCAAAAAAACGTGTAATTGGCTTCCCTGATGGTGCCGCTGTCAGCCAGTTGGGTCTCTTGCAGACAGGCAATGTCGATGTTCAGTCGGGAGAGTTTTTTTCAATGACTTATGTCTTCCGTGAATCGTCGATCTGCTGTAGGTCATTGGTCAATCCAGGACACATGGTCCTAACGTTCTAGGTTGCAAAACGAAGAGCTGGAGTTTTCTTATTTCTTCTTTGAGTCTTTCCTGGTGCGGAGTTTTGTCACTTGTCGAGATGATTTTCTAAGCTCCATCCACCCAGTGAAGCAAGCAGGCCATGGCGGGTATCACCTTATTTCATTGGGGCTGCCCAGCGTTTGGCAGGCGGTAGCTGTCCATTGAGCCCTGATGATCTCTCCCACCGTCAGAAGTAACCATTGGCGCCAAGCTTTGGCTTAGAACCGGTAAACTGCTACTTCTCGTGTTGTGCCGACGCCATACGACAACGCTGGAGTGTCCTCTCCAGTGGAGCTACGAAGCCTGGGCAGGGTGGAATGGAGAATCAGCTGTTAACATGCAGCAGATGCCCCCCTCTCCACGCAGCTGGTGGGCCCAAGGGAACGACGAATGTCGATACAGCTTGGAACCAACAGCGTCGCACGAGTTGCCGGAACGACATTGAGGTCAATGTCAGACCGCCTTAGGGACTCCGTCTCCGGATTTTTGTTGGGGTTTACTCCCTTAGCCTTTCACATGAGTGTGTATAGCAGCAAGGCAGCAGAGGTTTGGAATCGGAATCTTCCTTCTCCTAGATAAGCATCCATCCAAAGTTTACGAGTCCCATCGACCCGAAGTACAACTAACACATAAATATACATACTGAGCTAAGAGCCATTAAAATTACAGGTGCCCGTACACAACAAATCGCCCAAAGCAGCGATTAATCCTTTCATGTAAATTGGTTATGTCTGCATTTGTTTGCAGTATGTAATGTCATTCTAACATGTATAACAACATTAAGGAGCAATATCTAGCCCCACGATGAGGTCACATGGGTTCATTGACCAATCATTTGACGGGCTACTAAAACACCTAAACAACAAACTAATTCTGAAATTTATAACAACCTTAAAAAGTAAATTGTAGCCTCACAATGAGGTCACATGGGTTCAGTGACCAAAAATTTGACGGGCTACATACTTAAAACAACCAAATAGAATTAGATGAAGCATCAAGGATAACAAAAGATATAGAAATAAACATTGAACCATTTAAGAAAATAACATCAGTTACTAAAACAAAAAGGGTTGACCATGGATACACTCATCGAGGAATTAACACTTCTCTCTATGTATTTCTAACTTTTTTCCATATACATAAAACACGAAGATCATCAGGCCCAGCGGCACAATGCTGCATCCAAATACCAATTAGTATTCTCCTAAAAACTAAATCAGAAATACAAGGTGGTATCGAACCTCGAATAATCGGGAATGCGGGACTAGTACATCCGCATTAATAGTCTGTCACATGGAACTGACTACACTTTTGTAACAACAGCACAGAGTATTAAAAAATTGATAGGGACAATTATAGATCTACATACCCAAAAGAAAGGAGGACACAGGTGCTGACAATCAAGATGAAGGGAGGCCCAAGGAACAATAGACGACAGGAGGACACCGAAGCAAACAAACCAGAATGAGAGTAGACTGGTTAACAGAGAGAGAGTGAGAGAGAAGCTTTTCAGAAGTGAGAGCTAGCATCGATACATAGATTATAGATCTTTATCCTGCTATGGTATTGGCTGTCAGGCCTTACCCCAAATATACGTAGCAAAAGAATGACCAATGGGAACTTTATTGGGAGGGAATTTCAAATCATAATAGACCAGCCCCTAACCTAAATATGAAATATGAATTCTGTTTATCGTGCTTTGTCTGTATTTTACACACACACACACACACACACACACACACACACACAGACACAAACATCACATTTTGCCTCCACCTTCAGTATTATTTGCCCATCCCCCTGCAAAAAAATAATTTGGAAAAGTATGCTTATTTCGTTTTTAATAATAATAATAATAATAATAATAATAATAATAATAAAAATAATAATAATAATAATAATAATAATAATAATAATAATAATAATAATAATAATAATAATTAGTATTATCATAATGACAATACAAGTTTTTCGCTCATGTTCAGCTGTTGTGGATAGTGGATGTATTGAATATGTCTGGCTCAGTACTGTTGAGGCGTTGGGAGTAAATTACCCCCTTGTCTAGACATACTCACACTATATCAATGGATGCTGGTCTGTGTCGGATTCAAACTCACAACCCAGTGGTCGTGAGGGTGAATAGTAAAGTTTGTTCAATATAGAAAATTCAATCCCAATGTGTAAAGAAGCATAAATGAAGAATGTATAAAATACCATTTAATGTTGTCTGTGTAAAGATTTTAACTTCAAAATCTGCTCTGATTATTTAAGGGTTATTGTGGTTGTTTTGGTGATGACTGTTGGGAGGGTGACTGAAGTTGGCAGCAAGAATCCATTTGTTACCGTTAGAGTATTTCAGGGATGGATTGGGGAGAAGGTAAACGATACTGCTGCTAAATTCAATGGCCCCCAATTGTTTGTCTCTCTATAGCAAATTCAGATTGGCAATAGCAGCACTGATGTCACAATACAGTACAAAGATTTGGCACAACACTTGACGGGTACCCTTTCCAATGTACTTAAACTTCTTTGACACGACGTTTTCGCACTTTTCGGGTTCTTCGATCGATAATAGGTTCGATGTCGTACACTTCGTTTTCTATTTTTGTCACTCGTTATAACTAGTTCATGTACAAAGTTCCTTTCAACACTTCTCCGTTCATATCTTCCAATTTATAGACGATAGGAAGATGGCCACGCACTCGTCCAGTGACACGAAGCATTTCGGTGGTGCAACTGGGTAAGTAACTTCTGTCGAAAGTGCGTTTGGTTTTGCCAATCGGCACCCAATCTCGCGTCGTTAACACTTTTTGGGGACAGCCACAGTCGGGGAGTTACCAAACAGGCGCTTAAAGACGGTCACACAATTTTCGGGAGTCACTTCTTGGGGAGCACATTCTATGCACCAATGGTAAGGTAGGTTATACACTTTGACCAGGTGTGATGAAACGTATCAGTACATGTATGTGTGTTGATGGGTAAAATACTTCCAGATGCGTTCGTTCAAGGTGCGTTGAAAACCATGACGGCTTTGGTTTCTGGATTCTCGGTTGTGAAAAAATGAATGTCTCCGTTCTCTAATTCTTTTTGGAGAGTTTAGTTCAAAAATGTGGTGCCTTTGTTGGTTTGCCATCAAAGAGGGTGACGACCAGTTTGTTTCAACACCAGGTTTAGGGCTCGCACTAACTCGGTGCTCTATTTGAAAGTCAATGGTACGACCCCGGCAAATTTGGAAAAGACGCCGATGACACAAAACAAATATGTGTAACCACGATTGTAGGTGGGCAAATGAGAGACATCGACTAAACTGGCTAACCACTGATGATCGATGTCCTCCAAGCGGGTGTGATTTCTCCAAAACGTTCGTAGAATGGGTTTGTGTAAGGTGCAGGTGGCTTGTTCTTGTAACCATCGTTGCACTTGAAGTAAACGGATACTGGATACACGGTCACTGCCACTGCAGGTCAAGGCTTGGGGATGTAAGATTGGGTCCTGGCAGCAGTGCCTCTATTCCGGGGTCATTTCTGGCAGAGTTTCTTCTTCTGGGGAATTATTTCTTAGTTAGGTAATAAAAATGTCTACATATTTGCATTACGCACAGAGAAAATTCGTATAATACACTATTTAATAATCTTTTAGACAGAAAAATAAAATTATTTTTCAGTTGGGTAATACAAATTTCAATATATGTGCATTACACATAGATAAAGTTGATATAATACATTATTTAATGTATTTTAGACAGAATAATAAATTATTTATCGGTTAGGTAATTCATATTTTATACATATTTGCATTACACACAGTTGGTATAATACATTATAAAGTTGGTATAATACATTTTTTAATGTATCTTTTAGACATAAAAATAAATGCATTTATTTTTTAGTTAATACATATTTCAAAATACTTGCATTACACACAGAGAAAGTTGATATAATGCTTTTAATGTATCTTTAAGACCGAAAAATAATATTTATCGGTTAGGTAATACATATTTCACACATATTTGCATTAAACACAGAGAACGTTGGTATAATATATTCTTTAAAGCAACTTTTAAACAGAAAAAAATTATTTCTTGGTTAGATAATACAAATTTAAACATATTTGCATTACACACAGATAAAGTTGGTATAATACAGTGTTTGATGTAGTTTAGACAGAAGCAGCAAGTAGGGTGAACAGACCGAAACTATTTCAGACAAAATCAGAAAATAAACCGAAACTATTTCAGACCGAAACTATTTCAGGCAGACAAGACTAGAGAGAGAATGGTGAATATACAAGTTTTCTCACAAAAATAAGGCTGCTACGGAGAGAGAGTAAATAGACCAAGTTTTCAAACCTCTACGAGACAAACTATTTCAGTTAAACTGATACTGTTATGGTCTTATCCGAATATTTGATCAAGTCCGATACGATATCTTGATCTAGGTTCATGCAAATTTATCGTTACAAATAAATGTGGTATTAACTGTGCGTGATTAAAGAAATTTCTAAAGACATTATAATCCATATATCCACTGCACCAGTTCTGGTGAATATTTCGTAGTGTATGTGTGTCAACTACATTAAATACAGCAAGAATATTACATTTATCCCTGATCACTTTTGATATTTGCGTATATCTCTGAGTAACATATATGACATCAGTATTTGTATGCCTACCTCTGGAAAATATTCTAGTGAATTATTTTGATTGTCTAGCATCACATCATCATATACGACTAAATTGTTAATACTTCCATCAAGAGAATCATCACTCGGTGCTTTTTCGATATCGGTTATAAATTTAATAATATCCTCATCGATTTCCGATTTTCCTTTCTCTTTAAAATCTTTTAGCACCTCGTAACATCGCTGATCCTCTACACTTGGGGCTACCAAATATAGTTTATCCCATTTCATCTATCTCGTTATCAAATTAAGTAACAACCGTGTCTTGCCACCTCCAGATGGTCAAATTATAATCATGCCAATAGAATTTGATAGCGCTGCATGATGCTTAACGGGTTATAGTGTTTTTGTCGCCGAAAAATCAATTACATTCATGTTATTATAAATAATTTATGGATCTATATTGTGTGAAATGTAAGAAGCGTACTAGCACAAACGACCTGACAACAATTACAACAAGCAATAACAGATCAGCACTTGCTGGTAAGTGTATACAATGTGGTACAAAAAAGTTTAGATTTGTTTTTAAGGATTTAAAAAAAAGCGAGGGGGTGATATTGCAGCAAAACTAGCAAAACTTCGGGTGGGGGAGGGCTCCATGGGCAATATATCCAGGAGAATAACACCTTCCAGGGTATAGTTATTGTGCACCTGGAACCAGATTCTATATCCGACTTGATGATCAAGACCAACCACGACCCGGTGAATATCCAATAAACGCTATTGATAAAGCGTGTCATGCTCATGATGTTGCTTCTAAAATTAGCAATCTGCAACACAGACATATAGCAGATGTGAAATTGATTCATGCGTTAAATTCTATCACTGATAAATCCTTCAAAGAAAAATTAGCTTCATAGTTGATAAAATCGGAGATGGAAAGTAAATTAATGCTGGGTGCTGGTAATTAATAGCAGCATGGAATCTATTTATTATTCCCCAAGAGGATACTGGCGGGGTAAATCAGCAATCGATACACTCGCTAACGCCGCAAAAGTGAATAACACCACCGCGGCAGATTGGTTATCCAAACAGGCGATATGGCTGATATATCTATCACCGCCTAAACAAATTAACTTCTCACATTTTGATGTCAGCGTCCCTAATGAAGTTCATCAAGCTGATAAATTATTTCTGCCGCATGATACTGTTGATAAACAAACATACAAGTATGCGCTATCCGTAGTTGATGTTGCAAGTAGATACAAACAAGCAGAGTCGCTAAAGACAAATTCATCAACTGAAGTAGCTTCTGCGTTTGAAAGGATTTATCGACGAGGTCCTCTGCAGTGGCCAAATCGATTAAAAGTTTATCCTGGCAAGGAATTTCAGGGTGCAGTGTTATCAACAATGAAGCATCATAATGTCACCATCAGACGAGGACATACTGCATTACATCACGATCAGGCAATTGTTGAACGATTTAATCAAACACTTGCTGAGCGGTTATTTGGATATCAATACGCGAAGGAATTTATTCAGGATACACGATCTCGTGAATTGGTCAAGAGATTACCAGGTGTAATTACAGCGCTAAATAATGAAATTACTCGAACAATTAATATGAAACCTATTAACGCCATCAAAAAGAAGTATATTCGTTAACGAAAACTTCAAAATGATTTTTCAAAACAACGAATACTCGGTAATGTCACTGTGAGATATTTATATGAACCAGGAGAACTCAAAGGCGGTAAAAAAAAAGTGCTACTGATTCTATTTAAAGTGTCACTACAAATAAAATATCTAACATAACAGTATCCACGAGTAGACCAGCAATCTATAGATTAGATTCAACTGCTCCTCAGAGCGGATTTACACGGTAACAAATATAAGTGATACCCGAGGATACTCAATTACCACCGCGTGGTCTTAACTAGCACCTCTGCATCTGTTGCACTCAAGACAAGTCAACATCACATTATCTCTGGTATGACCAAGACTATTATCTTTTCTGTCTGCGGTAAATTGGCGAGGATCTTTATCCGAATACTGCCAACGCATTATACAATTGCAACTCGCGCAGTGATTATTCTGTTGTTGTTTCAGCGTAATTATAAATTCAGCATCAATATCAAATTCACTGTTATATTTTGATCCTGTTGTTTATAATCGGCGATTGGTTTTGATTATGTCATCGCTGACAATTTCATTGTTGCTGATGTCATTAGCATCTAAAACAACTCTTTGAAGTTGATTTCTTCTTTGTACTCTGGATACTGCCAAGTAAACTATATTTGACCACTCAATGCGATCATCTAAGATCCAAGCAATCGTATCGGATATAGTCAATCCTTGTGAAGATTGTATCGTCATTGCGTATCCTAGCGTCCATGGAGATTTATCAGCACGCAATGCATCTTCGACAACACTGATATCAACCGGCACAATATCATTTAACATGAGAATTTGCTTCTCAAACTGTCTTGGAATATCAATTTCAATATTCTGTCTTCGTGTATCAGTAGGCCTATAACACAATGGCACTGGAAGTGTTGCAAATTTTTCTTCATGTGTTTTAAATAACTTTATCTGAAGTGTGTCTCTGATTATCTTTCTACTTGCCACTATCAAATCGTTTGGTCTCCACGCTTCCCAAAAATCATTTAATGGCGTTTCTGAAACTATTTCAGGCGCTATTTCACAGTGGATTTTATCCGGTTGTAATCTGATTAATTTCTTGAACCACTTAATTTCTGAATCAAGTGATCTATGATCAGTATTAATTTCTTCATAATAATCTACAAAATTGTTTAGCCAATCATGTGGAGATAATCCGACAAATGGTGGTGGTTGACCATGATCGCCATAGATTATCACAGTTGTATTCGCTAACAATAGCCAATCAAGAAACATATTTAATATCTCTAACGATAATGTGCATATCCCATCCCAAATAATAATTTCAGGAATATATTTCTCGCCCATTCGATCAGGAGTCCATGCGTCACCTTACCATCGAAAGAAACTGTGATAAGTGCAAGCATTAACTCCTCGCTGTTTCATCTCTCTTGCAAGTCTGTGTGTTGGTGTTAGCACAATCATGTTTGATGTCCCTCAAAATAATTCGATCACACGAGTCGTCTTCCCTGACCCAACACACCTGTTTAAGTAACTGGTTTAATATCTACATAACGGATCGGAACAGCGCACTAGATAATTCTGATATCTGATTATTTTTCAAGTAATTGTTTTTAATTGTAACATCATGATTTAGAATAATCACGCAATATTTCCTTTTTAATTCTCCATGATCCCCACCACTCGTCGGAAATTGTAAATTTAGCCACTGCTTCGCTATGCTTTACATCTATGTAAAATGAATCGGTGGCGACTCTAACCGCGGATTCAGGAAATCTATTTATCATCGAAAGTAAATTGATAGAAGCAGAAGCAAGCATTGACGCCCTTAAATATGTTTATTGGGATTATCTCCTTCGATGTAAGTAACAATTGTACCGCATTTTGTTGAATCGGACAAGACAGCGTCTTTATGATTGACATATATACCTCTAGATGTTGCATCTGCGATGATAAAAATAGTACTCAGCAAAACCTAGAATTAATTGTGAATAATGTCGTTTGTGATCATATTTTCAACCCTGGGCGAATTAACCAATTATTCCTCTACCGAGATCTTTTGAGTGTTAATTTCTAACTTCAAATATCTCCTTGAACCATTTAATGATTTATTCTTCGTCGAGATCAGGCAACTTTTCTTTGTTATCGCCAATTATACTATCTAGACTATCGGGTTGTCGTACCAAAACTTCAGTTTGTTTCCGATATGATATAATTGTTTCACTGACAGTCAGCGATATCAGTATTTTAGAATCGATCATATACCGTAATAACACTATTGGCATCCAGTGTTTTTCAGATATATGTCTACCAAACCAAACATAACCTCACGGATGAAGTCCCTTAGCGATCTCAAATGATACTACACGAGCGAATCCAGTTATATCAAACTCAGGAAGTGACCCATTAATAGCAACACGGGTCATCTCGTGTGTAAGATGTCCAAATCTTTTAAAATACTCAGAGCATTCACCCATCCCGAGTAAACTCGCCAGATAACACGCAACCATATCAACCAAAAAAACACCTTGAGATCATATTTGGTATTCCATATTCCATTATGGCCGTATACTACACAGCTTGCTTCGACATCTGAGAGAAATTCAGCTCGTGTTGGTTTCCGCAGATTTTCCTTTCACGCGAAATGAGCTGCAAGTGACGGGATTGTAGAACAGTTTGTTAGTAATTGTTGGTCGTTATCAGTTGAAAAACCACGAGCTAGTTTTCTAATCTCATACAAATTGATCGAATTTACACTCTTCGTCTTCAAAACTCTGAAATAACCACTCTGACACAGGGTCATTTTTACTATCCGTGTGAATAAAATAAAACAAATTCTCCTCCCTGAGAGTTCTGACAATCAGCGATATCAGTATTTTACAATCAATGACTAATGATAGTAACACTATTGGCATCCAGTGTTTTTCAGATATGTGTCTACCAAACCAAAGATAACACGGATGAAGTCCTTTAGCGAATTCAAATGATACCACGGCCCATTAATCGCAACACGGGTGATCTCGTGTGTAGGATATCCAAATCGTTTAAAATATTCAGAGCATTCACCCATCCCGAGAAAAACCCCTGGATAACACGCAACCATATAAACCGAGAAAACACTTTTAGGATCATATTTTGTATTCCATAATCCATCATGGCCATATAAGACACAACTGGTTTGGACATCTGATAGAAATTCAGCTCTTGTTGGTTTCCATAGATTTTTCTTTCTCGCGAAATGAGCTGCAACTGACGGGATTGTGAAACAGTTTCTTAGTAATTGTTCGTCGTTATCCGGATAAGATTTCTCGTAATACGGTTTGTCAATCTCAGTCAGTGTTCCTGGTTTGGAATCCTGACTCACATTGACTGTTCTTTAATCTTTCATGATGGGTTCAAATTTGTCGCGTATAATCCAATATCATGTTTCTGAACGGATAATAAATTTCACTCTAAAAATTACTTTCTATGGTCAAGATGCATTATTATTACTGCTGCTCTTTGGTCGTTCATGGTAGCATCAACACTGCCATCAATTCGAAATGTTGACCAGCAGTGAGATGCACCATCGCGCTTGAATTCATTAAATCCCTCATGGATTTTATCTATCATGCTTCTATCACTTATTAAACCCTTTTTTGATACATCTATGGATACTCTATCGAGATTGAATTTAGAATTTTTCCAGGGTTTAATTTTAGATAATCTCTCGAACTCCTCCATATTATAATTAAAACATGTATTTAAATAAAGAATTTATATATAATGAATTACTGTAAGTGGTTTATGATAGGATCAGTAACCGTTTGTAACAAGTCAAACAGAAATGAATTATGTGGATATCATTCACTGAGTGTGTGACGTGGAAGCTTAGGTACGCGACCTTGCATACGATGTGGGGTGGGTGTGCGAGGAAAATCGCAGCTGCGTCTCAGTTGTGGTGGTAAGCAAAACAGGGAGCTTAAGCGCTATTATGATAAAAGAGTTCTGACGTTGACTCTGTCAATTACCCTGACTCTGTCCTGACAAAATAAAAAGAACACCACAAGAATACATTGATACATTCTCAATAAGTAATAATTAAACCAAATAATTGATTAGACAAATAATATGTATGTATATAAATGAGCCAAAAATTTCAACCACATCCCGTGATCATCGATTATGAAGCATTTCGTGATGGTGTTGTCAGATACCGCAGATTGAAAAAACCAGTAGGAACTGTTAATAATCGGAGGTATCTCAGATTTTCTGCTGGAAGGAAATTCAATCTTAATCATAAATTCGCATATTAGTGTTTCCATGGACTGATCAAAGATGGTCTTGTAATTGATCATATTGATGAATGTTCAAAAAAAAAATTGGATAACCTACAGGCTATTACTCAGAGCGAACATTTATTGTAAAAAACGGGTATTTCTAAAACAGTTGCAAAGAAACCTGTCAAATCTCTTAACGCAGAAACTAACGAAGAAAGAATATTTCAATACATGAATGTGGCCGGAAAGTATTTTGATATTTGTATTCCCTCCGTACAAAAAGTAGCAGAACGAATACAAAATTCAGCTTTTTCAAAGAAAAATGGGCACAAAATTTAATTTACATACATCTAAATTACATTTTGTACTGTGTGTATAACACCAAAGGGATATAAACTCGTGTAGGCATGTGTGTATAGTTTATGAAACAGAGATAACTCTTTTGTTGTTGTTACGAAAATACCTCAGTGATCTCATCGGAATAATTACGTACTAGTTCTGTCAGAAAACGAATCAAATAAGTTAGTATTTAAAAATATGATATTCTTTTTTTTATTATTACCGTTTTCAGGTATCTTGATTTGTTTAGATTCTGTTGATAATCACAATTAAGTTACACTAGAGTAAAAACCACACACCACTGCTATTGATTTCCGTGTATTAGTCAGGTGATATAGTATAACTTGATTTAAAGTTGAACTGAAAACCATTCTACGTCACACCGTCACGTGGTGTAAATGTGTTTGCATTCACTCCAACGGATTTTGTAACGGAGAGTGGGTTCGTTGAATGTAGATTATAGCCCCTGTGTGTATTATATTGTACTTTGTACATACCTGTAAATATATATGTATATAAATATTTACGTATATAAATAGTTGTAAATAGTTGTATTGTCCTTTTGTATATATGTATATAAATACAAACCACACCTTACTGGAACCTAGAAGTTAAAGGTTGTATCGTCCCTATATATATACCTTAATTAGGAAATATATGTTATGTGACGTCATACACTAAGTACACCCTCTGGGGTTCTAGACCGTTATTTAACGGGTTAGATCCTCACATGGGGACTGTGCTTCGTGTTGCCGCTGGACTTGCTCAGATGTGAAGACATTTAAGGCGCCCGCATGGGGTTGTGTTGTCTTATATATGTGTCCTCTGGAATTTAACATGTGAAGGCATTTTAGGAGTTCACATGGGGTCTTTCATATATACCTTAATTAAGATGACATGTATATCTCTAAGCGTGATAACATGCGAAGGCACTTTAACGCGAATGGAGATTGTACCGTCATATATACCTTAATTAAGATTACATGTACCTTGAACTTGCTAGAACACTCGAACCTAGAAGTCCTATATAATCCATTGTATGTGCCGTCTATCATATATACCTTAATTAAGATAAAGAAATCGGGTGAAAATTTAGATATATATATATATATATATATATATATATATATATATATATATATATATATATATATATATATATATATATATATATATATATATCATATAATGAATTTCGAAAATATAAATTACATAATACATGAAATTTTAGATTGAAAAAATAAAAAAATACAATTATCAGATAAATTAGATTGTAATCAGAGTCTCTCAGATTTTCAAGATACCTATCATACTGCTCAGAATAATAAATATGTCCTGCCTAGTCAATATGCCCTCATTAAAAGGATACAGCAGGCCATTCATGAATCTTTAGCCTATAATAGCGATGTAAATAAATTTATTCCGTTATTTACAGCAGTCGAACAAATTAGGGCAGAACTCGAAAAACAATATGAAATTAAGCGTACAATAAATTCCAGGATTAAAATGATCAAGGATCTCATTAAACAGAACAATACACTGCCATGTAAACACTGCATGTTTTGAAATATAAGTCGTGTTTTGAAACTATAACACTACGATTTTGAAAACATAGCATGTACACTGCCTTGAAAACACTACGTATTTTGAAACAGGACAGTTTCAATACAGGTATGGGGTTACTCACATGGAACGATTTGTATGGGTTTCAAATTCTATATCACTGGTGATAAATCACTAGTGGGCAAACAGGTATGATCAGTGTTATTTGTTTTTATCACTGACATGGAAGTGAAATTGTATTAGGGGTGTTTTAACCATTTACAATTAAATCATATAATGGTAAGGGAATCATTAACAACTAGACTAGCTCGCGAGCGATTACAGGCAATAAAGAGATTTATTTCTCTAAGGGACTCTGTCAGACAAACATTACAAGCGCGACAAGAATTTCAAACTGAATTTTGCAGCAGGCACTGAACAATTATTTAAACCGGTAACTTCAGCTATTGAGAAAGCTGCATTGACCATTTTAAAAGCTATATTTGGAGATATTACTGAGGAACAGCGAGGAAAAACGGTTCTTCTTCCTGTTCTTGAAAAAATTAGCAAAATGATCCAAACAAACAAAGAAAGCTTTACAAACTCCTCCAGCAGATATAACCGCTGCACAACCACCGCCTGTTGACGAGGAAATACTTAAATATATTCGTACTGATATGAAAAAGGACCTTGCGCATAAACCCAAATCAATAAAAGAAAATATTGAACTAGTGGAAACATTTAAAAAAAAGTTGAAGGAGAACTTGTAAGGAATGATAATGCGCCATATGCAGATCACACAAATGTCCGAGTTGGCTTTGTCAATAATGGTATCATGGCATTATTTAGTAGTGCTAGATATATGATTAATGGAAGAAAGATTGAATCTATAGAGCATGATGTTGATGTTGCCACAACAATGGTGGGCTTAGAATGATCTTCTGATGATAATACAAAATCAGCAGGTCCATCTATGATGTTCGCTAAGGATGTTAATGATCACACTGAACACATTCAGTATTCTAGGGTAAAGGCAACACAAGATACTGCAGTTGATCCAGCACCAGCCGGATATGTGAGACCAGATGCCACTTTTGATGTCATAGATCCTAATAATAATTACAACCTAGGGTTTGTAACACGCGTATCAATGCTACAAGGAAAGCGTAGATTATTTTCATGCGCGATTCCACTATCTCATATATTTGGATTTTTCAGAAATATTAGAAAAGTTATCTTTGGAGCAAAACATACAGAAGTCCTCGTGCGCAAAGGTGATGATAATGATGCAATCAGGCGTGGTGATGGTGTTACTGCTGGTAAAGTAAATATATCAAAACTCTCTCTGTGAATGCCAATAATGACTCCATCAATGATCGCAGAAGAAAAATTACTATCATTAATGGATACAGGTGGTAAATCATTGCTATCATGGCTAACAACAACAACAGATATTATGGAGCCTTCTGTTAATGGTATATTTACATGGCACATGGCGTCAAACCAGGGAGTTTCAACGCCGCGGCATATATTTGTTGCGTTACAGGATAAGACAAGATTAAATTCTCAGGAACGTAGTCATATGATATTTGATCAACTAGGTGTTTCTGAAGTCTCGCTGAGGATAAACGGCCAACAAGAACCATCCGAGGATATTTTACTTAATTACGGACAAAACCAAATAGCACGCGCGTATCATCGTTTGCTGACATTTATGGGACGTAATAATAATGTAGATACAGGTTTGCAAATATCACAGTTAGATTTTAGAAAACTATATCCGATTTATTTCTTTTCATTGGAACATCTTGATTTAACCAGACATTCTTTCGTTGACATACATTTCCGAGCTCGTGTAACTCTTCCGGTTGCTCCAGCTCCACTTATCCCTAATTACAGAGCAGTTGCTGTCATCCTCAGTGACAAATCAATGCTAATCGAAGGTGCTGTTGGGCGAATGAGGGTAGTTAATGCGCCAGTAGAAAACATGTAAACACATAGACAATTAGTTCAATCTCATATTAAATAAAATGTCATATAGTCATGTTAATGTTACTCTGACTCGTGGTCAATTAAAAAATTGCAACCGGATTCAGCTAAAAAAAATGTGGAACTACAATATTGCTAAAACACAATCGTATCTCTGGTGGTCAAAATAAACTCTCATTGACAACTAGTCAAAATAAGCATTTCTATGATGCTATGAAAGATAGAAAATGTGTTCAGGTCACTCTCTCTGCGTCCGCGAACAAAGACATGATACAATCAGGTGATATTTTTTGACTTCTCGCTGCGTTACCAGTGCTAATTGCAGAAGCCACCCCCGCAGTCGCGAAAGCTGCAGCGCTCGGAGCTGTTGGTACCGCGGCAGGGATGGCACTAAAGAAAGCGACTGGAAAAGGATACAAAAAAAGGAACTATCAGGAAAGGGTGTAAGACTACAAGGAACTCCGTATTCATGGTACAGTGGGAACGGCCTGAGACTACCAGGGACGGTTTATTAACTCCAACACCGAAGGTTCTAATGTCAAATTTTGATTTACGTGTTACTGCTAAAAAATAAGCGATAAAAAACTTATGCCAGATCAATTACCACAATAACCATAAAGCGTTGAAACCGATATCATTAATCTCGATAACAGCACCGGACCTGGAACTCACTGGGCTGCATATGCGATTGATCCGCGTGCAATTGTTTATTTTGATTCATATGTGTTAGCGCCACCTAAAGAAAGTATGCATTATATACATCAATTAAAAATTCCTCGCTCGTATTCCACGATACCAACACAGAAAATGAACGACCCACCAATATGAGGCCTAGAAGTATTAAATGTGCTTAGCACTATATCATCATCAACTAAACCACCCCATAAAACCGTACACGAATATTCGAGTAATCTCCTTTTAGAAAGATCTTAAAATATAATGGTTGATATTTGGGAAAGATCTCTCTCAAGCCTAAAAAAACCCACCGCGGAAATATCTGCAACCAAAGCTGTAAAAAAAAATAATTGAAGATGAAATATCCAAGATGTTAAACCTCGCAAGTCTGGATCCAAATGAAATAGTCGTATTTCAAGACAAACAAGGGAAATTTAAAACGAGTAATGTTTCCCTGAATGATATACTTTTTAAAATAAATAGAGTGACCGAAAATTCCCTAGCGATGTTTCATTCTACTGATAAGATTAAACCAGGAGTTTTTTTTACCAACTGTGATAGATAGTATCAACAATCGAGTAAAAACATTCGGCGTCTCAATGACAGGTCCCCTCGACATGAACTCTAATAAAATAACGACGCTTGGCGATCCAACATTGGATACTGATGCTGTGAAAAAAATATGTAGATGATAAAGAAACGACGCTGCACGACGAGTATAAAACCAAAGATGGTAAACTAACAACGCTGCAAGACGAGTATCAAACTACAGATGGTAAATTATCAACACTGCAAGCTGAGTATGATGTTCATACAAGTGCATTTGCAAGCCTCCGTAGGAATTTTAGAAAATCGGATGAAATCATGAATAATTTCTTTAGTGATCCGATGACTGTCCCAATGAAACTTTCTGATGTTAAAACAACTATTGATACTATTAAACAAAAACAATATGATATTATTGCTGATTTTCCTGCTATCGCGACCCAGCTTGATAAAATCAAAAAAACACATAAACAAAATATCAATACCGTGTACTGGATACATCATAGCTCTTTCACCTGGACACCTCAAAATAACATCATTGGAGTGTCTGCAGATGCTAAGGGTGTCTATAGATTGACTCTGATTTCACCGTTGTAGTTTAATGTATCAACTAGTACTTCTACTGGCGTGAATACTGCAAGTGCAATAATAGATAAGGGATCAAGTAAAACATTTACTGTAAATCAGTGGTAATCTAGCATAGCGTCATTTACGTTTTATGTCGAATTTGTAATTGATTTAAGTAAATAGTATAATGAATGTCCAACAGTATCTATATGATCAAGTCCGTGAGTTTCAAACTAAACTAAAAACTCTTATTGACGAATATACAGTCAAAATAAAAAAATACCGCGAATTAAAAGCGTAGATGTTATCGTGTATTCGGTCTCAAGTGTAATTGCTGGAACTGGTATATTGTTATCAGCGATAACAGCACTGACACCTGTAGTTGTCACAATTTGTGTGTCATCGGCGACAACAATTACAGGAATTCTTAGCATCATCACAAAATATCCACATGCAGTCAGAATAAACTACACGAGTATATAATTAAGTTACATATTGCATCAGCTGCGTATTCCCAATTATCGTCGCTGATATCATCTAGTCTCGATGACACAACAATATCAGATAACGAATTCTCCGCGATGATGAATATTTACCATAGCGCAACATCAAAATTAGAAAAACAACACAATAATAATAATGTCAATGTCGAAATCAACAACAGAATTACTTTAACAAATAGCGACAAACACAACGCCGCAAAAGACAACCATAATCTCAATAACCTCAACCAACCCTGAATTCAGTGTGAATTTCCAGTTAAGGAGATAGCGCTGGCAAAAGTATCAAATCATTTGGTGGTCAGCAACCGAATAATATCTTGGTGTTTGCGAGTAAAAATAAACAAGACGGGAGTCCAGATCGGAATATAGTTTACTTACCATCTGGGTCTTACCAAATCGAACAGATCAATAATGAAATACAGCGTAGAATAAAATCCATTACGGGAAGAGAATCAAAATTCGCTGTAACAGTTCATGAACCAACACTATCATCCGCGATTGAGGTAAACTTCACCCAGGTATGCTTTAGATATCTATCAGATCTCTATAAGAGCTGTGCTAGGATGGCCTGAAATCCCTCCTCAGGCTCCATCTTATCAAAATTTACCCGAACCTAAAAAATCTGATTATGTCACAGATTATGTCACAGACAATAAATCATATCATGATATCTCCCTTGTAAATAGATATATTCGTGAATGGGAAATTTTGACAAATCGAATTATTTATTATAATGGGACTTGGGGATTTGATAGAGGATGGGTTGGTGGTCGGTTAGCAATAAATCTAGCTGAAAACTTGGGATATTTGAATCCCTTTAATAAAGAGCATACGGAACATTTAAATAAATTACGGCAGAGCTTTCAAGAACATATTATCGATTTATCGTCGAAACCCTCAATTATCAAATACACGGAAATTCTAAATCAAATTGTATACAATATGGAACTGTTTCATCTACGACTTATTCAAGGAGTATTAAATGCCAAAGAATTTAATAAGAGAGTAGAATTTGCAAAACGATTTAATATACGCGTTGAAGATATTCCAGCAAAAAGGTTACCCGAGTATAACGCAAATGAACTAAAAATATCAACCAATGATCTCCACGATTAGTACCTTCCTCTGATACTCGCCACATGGAAAAAATAACACAACGACAAACAACTCTCCTCAAACATAATAATGACCCAGATGAGACAGGTAGGCATATTGCTCCAGCTAATGTTAATATATCCTCGGTGATTGCAATAAATCTAGTATGTGACGCTATCGATGGAAGTTACCAAATAAATCTCGAAAGATCAAATCAGGCCCAGCAGGGATAAATTTTATACTCATTTGCACCAACGGCTCCACCGGGATTTTGAATAATTAAAGATCCAACAAATCCAGGGTATATGCGATGTCATAATGATTCATTAACAAGAATTAATTTTAAACTCATTGACCAGTCCAATAATTTGATAGACTTAGGAGGAGAGACTTTACAAATTAGTCTGTATGTAAAACCGTAAAAACTTTTACCATACCAGTTTCTGTTTATCTGAAATAGTTTGTCTCGTAGAGGTTTGAAAACTTGGTCTATTTACTCTTTCCGTAGTAGCCTTATTTTTGTGTGAAAACTTGTCTATTCACCATTCTCACTCTCTCTAGTCTTGTCTGCATGAAATACTTTCGGTCTGAAATGGTTTCGGTTTATTCTTTTATTTTTTCTGAAATAGTTTCAGTTTATTTTCTGATTTTGTATGAAATAGTTTCGGTCTGTTCACCCTTCTTGCTGCTACAGAACAATAAAATTATTTATCGGTTAGATAATCTAAAGTTAAACATATTTGCATTACACGCAGAGAATGGTACGCAGAGAGCAAGTAGGTATTAATACATTTAGTAAATGATGGTTAAACAGTTGTATACTTTGTTGTTGTTTATTTTTTCTTTTTCTTTATTGTTTTTCTTGTGACACAAAAGACATCGTTTTGTATATTGCGTTTAGTAGTTTTATTTTGTGTTGAAGATACTTCTCCTCAATGGTACCATAATATACCATTAGTTTACCAAACTTTGTAAAAGTTGTCCAATATATTTTAGTGATACAATTGCAACAATGACTCTTATTATTTCACATATGTTAAGAACTTTCCGAGCCAATGAATGTGTTTTTGTTTTTTATGGTTTAACGCCATTTTTAAGCACAATATAGGCTATATATGGCGGCCAGTATTAATGGTGGAGGAAGAACCCGGAAAACTCCCGGAAAGAACCACCGACCCGCGAGAAGCTACTGGCAAACTTTCTCACATAACTACGTTAGCCGAATCTTAGTCTCGAACCCACGCAGACAGAGGTGAGATGGCAGTGATTCGTAAGGGACAGCGATTTAGACCACTCCGCCACTCGGTGCCCCTCAAGGAATGTGTAAAGAAGAATCTAATTTAGAGTTTTCATTGCCATTTCATTTGGGATATCACTGTAATAAAAGCATGTTATTTAATGCGACAAAGGCAACTCGTCTATATGTGTAATACATTAAAACCTAAGAGTTTCCGTGACTAAACACGCCGATGTGGTTATTAAATTCTCATCGTCCAAAATTTATATGTGTATCAATTTACTTAGAAAGTATATTTTCCAATTTTCTAATACCGCTCGCGTCCCATCTTTAATAACTTTGATTATTTTTTGTCTGTATGGTTTATGTCAGTTCACATTGTTTGCGTTTAGTATTTGATCATTTTGTAGATGAAAATTGTCACTGTAATTTATTTAGTTACTTAGTCATTAGTCATTAGTCGTTATTCATTCTGTTATTTTGATATTTATCACTACCACTCTAATATGAATCTCATCATAGTTGATATATGATCAAATATACAACAGTGGCATTGCATAGACATTGAATAGAATGGTAATACTAAGAGGAATAAACTTGTGTACATAAGTACAGGGAACTGTACTTGCGTTTTACAATTCAAAACATAAATCCTTGATAAATTCTGTAAGAAACCAAAGAGGGGAGTCTAAGAAATTTTGGCCATCCTAAATTCACAATTCTTATCAAATGTTGCAAAGTAAGTTACATGCAACAAATTGTATTTCACTAATATTTTGTGTCAAATCAGACAAACTTTTATTCATCAGATTGTGAAATTGTTGCAAACGTTTTACCCCCTACCACGTGGAATTTGCCAAGAATGATTATTTTACTAATCCATTGGAAAAAAAAAATTCCAATAAAAGTATTAAATGTCAGTTGAGATAAAATATATTTACATTCACTCAGCTTGTTGAACATGTTGCCAAAGCTATATTCTGTATACTGCAAAACGGGCCAAGCTGAATATTATAGTAGAATGTTTCAATTTTTTTAACTATAAAATAGCTGACCTAGGCTAAGCTAATGTTGTGTTGCGTTGATCTTCCTGACTGATATAGGCTAAGCTAATGTTGTTACGCTGATCATCGTCAGCTGCATACATTCAGTGAAAATGTTTCTGCTTGATAAGAACCATACATTGGTTATAGCAAAGATGATGTCAGACTTTGGCCCAATTTTGAAACCGAGTCAGAATTTAGAATGTTCTTGTAATTTACTTTTTCGCTAGTAGCAAACGGGCAAAAAGCCATAAACAGTAGCTTAGCGGATATTTTTATATGTTTCTAGAGTGGTTATAGATAAAAATGATAAATCGATCTACCTTTCTTTTCTATTATGGGAATGCAATCGTCCTATTGTATGCCGTATTTAAACCGGTATATAAACATTTAGACCTATTTCATATTCCTTTTCTCACCCTTCCGTTTTTCGCAGCGTAATGATGAATAGATCTCAGAATGCGGAAAGACTATTGACCTTCTATTATACATGTATCTAATTCATTTTAAGAGACGCCATTAAAATACATACATTGACTTCAAACAACATGAACCTACCCGCAAGTACTAACTTTTCAAAATCAGATTTTCACAGAATACACTTACATGACCGGTTGCTATTCGATATTCCAGGTCACCGATACAGGATCTTTACATTCAACGACAAACGGTAGACATTTTTTAAGAATCAGTATTGGTTACACATAATAATAAAATTATTTTAGTTGCATTTTACCTATCTTTGCATCAATCTTCAGGTCATGTCTGAAATTGATTAGCATCGATTGCAGGCCGGAATTAAGTTATTTATAATATAAATTTGAGTGCTGTGTCTGTAACCGAAAGAGCCGGCAAGATTGCCAACACACACATATGAACTTCTTAAGGCAGATATTAGAACTACAAGAAATCCAAATTGGTACAACTTAACTTAATGCATGTTGTGCAATGATGTTACTCTGACATTTCGACATTTTTTGTCGTGTTTCTATAGCAGCCCCATCCAAGCGATGTTAACAATAGATCTGTGCAATTAATGTGTTAACGAAAAGATTCATTACCTTTGACAAAAACACAAACGAGACCAAATACTATTTCAGGATCTAGTAGGTCACGATGTTAATATATTCATTGTATAAATCAATCTATCCCGAGGTATGAAAAAATACTGCGTTCATACCATACACCGAGATACATATGACTTCTAAATGCAACTTGTTTCACATCTATATTATAGAACGCAGAAATAAATGTATATACAGAGCACTTTTATACCAAGGAGACCAAATACAATTCGAGGGCCAAAGTGCGTATGATTTGTTAACAACGAAAGATCGAATTAATCTTACAAGTAGTTTGAGATCAGTCCATGGTACATTAGTGTGTGTGTGTGTGTGTGTGTGTGTGTGTGTGTGTGTGTGTGTGTGTGTGTTGACCTTTGGATTATTGACATTCGTGAAGTTTGAATATCGATTACATAATGAAATAAAGCAAACGTTCTAGATAACGTCACTTAGTACACAACATCAAAGTAGACTTCATTCAAAGGTAATGCCCTTGTCAAATTGAATGTTTGTTTAAGGAACTAATGGTCTCTAGGAAAAACAAGGTTTGGCCCTGATAATGTTGGTAACACAGCATTGTACATGTTCCGACTATGCAACATAAGCGTTTCAAACTTCCTTTTAGATGTATTTATGTACTTATTTGATGTATACTATAAAGAAAAGCAAACACAAATTGATAATAATAAAAAAAAAAGAATTTAAGCACAGCTTGGTAAAAAGGAATATTCCGTCCTTCACAAATTAGACATGGTATTAATCTTACAACGTGAAGTAAACTGTTCTGGTCAGGTGACTGCGATCAATGATCTATATGAAAAGCGCCATTTAACTCCATGCACAAAGACCTGAGAGTAGTCATTTCGGTTAAACGGCAGAGATACATGCACTGAATTACATTTAAAAATAGAATTTGTCTCGGACAGTGAGAATTTTGATAAGATATATTACAAGAAATGGCTGCCTTGGAGATGGAAAGGTTAAAGCAGAATCTACCAAAAATATCTGCTAAATTGGCCGATAAAAAGGAACGTCTGATAATCAAAATGAAGGAGCTTCAAATATTTAAAGCCGATGAGGATATATTTCAAACACTGGCAGAAAGTAATAACTCCACAATGTTGGATTATATCAAAGAAATTTTGAGAATTGAGGGACATATAACAATTGTACAAGATATTGAAGGCAAATCTGCTCATGCATTTGATTACACTGGTAAGTTTTAAATTGAAATGGTATAACTATTGAATCATTAAATTTTCACTGATGGATTAAGCATGCTAGTTAACAGCCTAAATTACGTTTTTACATTTTAACTTCATGCACAAACACCTGAGAGTAGTCATTTCGTTTGAAAGGCAGAGATACTTGCACTGAATTATATATTTTTTTAAATTGATTAGTCACCGGCAAGAAATGACTACCAAGGAGATGGAAAGGTTCAAGCAGATTCTACCAAAGATATCTACTAGATTGACCGATAACAAGGCACGTCTGATAAGCAAAACGAAGGAGCTTAGAATATTTAAATAAAATGTAGATATTTTTCAAACACTGGCAGAAAGTAATAACTACGAGATTTTGAAATATATCAAAGAAATGTTGAGAATCGAGGGACATGAGACAATTGTACGATATATTGAAGGCAAATCTGCTCAGGAATGGGATGCCACTGGTAAGTTTTAAACTGAAATGGTAGAACTATTTAATCACTTAGTTTTTAGTGATGGTGTAAGCGTGGTAGTTAACCGCCAAAATTACGTTTTACTTCTTACTTGAACGCATGAAGTACACTAAGTTGGAATCACGATTTGTTCAATATTATTTAAATGTATTTTAACCTTAGGGGTTCAAAATATATTTGTTTTTGCTTTCATGATGCTTTCTTAATCATTGTTTTTATGTTTTCACTATAATAAAGCAACGAAAATGTATATTTAAACGAGAGGAAGAGGACATGAAAGAACATCATACAATCTGGATTTACAGGACAGATAAATAGATTTGTGTTAATTTGAACAGAGACGTAGCAAAGTCATTTGACGGACAGGTCATCATAAGATTTTCGTTGGACAGGTCATCATAAGTTTTATACATATTGATGAAGTCAATGAAAATTCCATATAGTCAATTGTGCAGTATAGCTGAGAAAATGTAACCTACAAAATGTGCATAAGTATTCCTTCTGGAGGTTGAACATAAGCTTCATGGCTTTCAGCGTCATTATTAATTGCATACTGAACACATATTTACCATTTACTGAACGTCTTTTCAAAATATATATTCCACATATTTAGTTTGCAAAACATGATATAAGAATACCCTTTGCATTGATTATGACACGTTATGCAGTTGCATATGGTGTAGTGTAACATAAAGTAATTTAATTCATAACGCAGATTTTGAAATCGCAAATTAAAGTTTTAAACAAGATGAAGCCTATGATGAGAGACAGAGTTATATCTCAGAATTAGGATTCAAATACATATATATCTCATTGGCTGAATCAGGATTCAAACAGACATATCACACTGGCTGAATCAGGAGTCAAATACAGACATATCTCATTGGCTGAATCAGGATTCAAATACAGAGATATCTCACTGGCTGAATCAGGATTCAAGTACAGAGATATGTAACTGTCTGAGTGAGAATTCGAATACAGATATATATATATCCCTTTCTGAGTGAGAATTCGAATACCGGGATATATCCAGGGTTGAATAAGGATTCAAACACAAAGACATATATTTGACTTAACCATGACGCAAAACCATTGAAGATGTGTTCTGTCTTGTATTAATACCGGAAAAGTTTCATCGTGTGGTACCAAACAACTTTAAATTTAAACGTGTGGCGACTTCACGACTTTAAATATATCGTGTGTAGTAACAAACATTTAAATATATGAGGCATTTACTTGGGGAGCTAAATATTTCTTTTTAATATACACCTAAACTCCAGAATCGAAGCTTGGAAGATTAAACTAAACTGTTTGCATGTCATGCAGCCCCATCCTCTTTCGTACTCAATTTCATCAGCTGATCATATTTATATCAGTAACGTAAGACGGCAGTAGGACTGGCTTTTTAAAAAACCTGTCCCGGAAACTAACGTTTGAAACATTGTGCAAAATATTTTAATCTCTTTGACAACATACAAATTCCGATTCAGCAATACATCACACGCTTTTATTGGTGTTGTCAAGGTGCTAAATGGAAATAAACTCATGTACATGCTAACGGCTTTCATCAGCAAAGCGTAATTTCCAACGCCTCAACTGAATATGCAGATTCTATGTATTTGTTATTGGTCACAAAGTACTCGTTTATATGATGCAAGTACAACTTCTGTATGCATACACAATTCAAGAGTTACATGGCATGACGGAAAATCTGATATTCTCATGTGAAAGTATAGGAATGAACAAATATAAAAAATTTCACTATTAAGATTATTTATTTTACACTTAAGTACGTAATAAAGACATATTTACAAATAAATAATATTGACAAACTAGGTTTGTGACATAAAAAAATAGCATTAAGAGAAAAGTAAATAAGTATTGCTTGAAATTTTCGTAATGACATGATAGAAAGTTATTATTCTGATACTTAATGGACTAGAATCGGGACAGTCAATATTTAATGCACATGTATCTAACATTTAATCATGTCATTAATCACAAGTAATGACATTATAGGAGTTACATTTCTTGTAAGCTAATTGTAGGCTCCATTTCAGAAAATTCTACGACATCAGCTGATTATGCAACTGATTTTGTCTGTGATAACTTGGAATCCAAGGTAATCGTAAATTTGACTACCTTTGTTTTCTGATAATTAATAGCCACAACAGTGCTTTTTAGAAACCAATAACATAGGCCTGAAAAGCAGATCTTAAATGTTGTGTACGGATTAGAGGAGCTTTGGTCCTTTTCAAAGTGACTTTAATATGACCTTTCATTTTAAATAATTCAAGATACACTATTGTATTTATAAACATACACCAATTAGGACATGTCAAGTATCCAGTAATTTATCATCAACTACATATTAATCTTGAAGAAAACTAAACGTTTTCATACAGTCATTCATCAATAAATAATTTACAAGATAGGTATAACGCAATTATGTAAAGGACTAGCTATTTTGAGTCAGACAAAGATGAGTTGTATATTTACCAAACCTTCAAATTAGTGAATATGAAGTCAGATTGATATCCCTAATATACTACGTCATACAAATGAGTGACTATAAAGTCAGATTGATCTCCTTTATATACTACGTCATACTGAATAAGAACGTACAAAACATAGGCATAAGCATCTGACATATTTTCAATGAAGTCAGAAAATATCACAAGAGCTGACTAAAATGTTGCCAACCAATGTCAAAAAATGTCTTTCTTAAAATTTCTTTAAACAAAATAATAATTGACAATTCCGTGGAAAGCAAATCTGACTTCCTTGCCGTTAGAATTATTCTTCTTTAATTTTATATGTTTATTGAGCGATTTCTTCTATATTATTTTGCAACTACAACCCATACAGTACATGATACCATGGCGGACGGTTGATCAGCACTCATATTTTGGCCAGATAAGCTATAAAGTGTGGCCCTCCAGCCACTAAAAAGAACATTAAAGTGGGTGTTTGGATTCTAATCTCAAGGTGGGATATCATTTGTCCTTGTGTTTAACGTGATTGGTCTGTTTCGAGGGAAATACAACATTGTAACGTTATTTGACTTATGACAAAAAGGTCATAAGTATAAAACTTATACTTATACAATTTGTGGGTCTCTATGGGCTTTAATGCAAAATGCTACATGCATTATCCTAGAGTGTACGTTGAATTACAATTTTACTGTTTGATGATAACATTACAGAGGTAACAGAGTCAGACTAGGTTGCAAATATTTTATAAACTCAAGTAGAATTCGCTTCACAATTCTGTTTTAATATGTTGCAAAGTTACTGGCAGGACATTTGTTCATAAAATGTTCAATCTCAAGAGAGCAAAATTTGAGTTTATCCTTCGGGCATTATTCTGCAAATGTTGCAAAACCTAGATTTTGCACACTGATGGACGTTTTCCCAATGTTTGATGTGTTCTTCGTATATGCTGACCGATAATGTTAAGACCATATTTATTTTATTTCATTTTCAAAACTTTAGGCAAGGCATATCAGACAACTTTGTTTTTTAAATTAAAATTCACTTTGATGGAGAATCTTCAAATTTCACAATCTCATCTAAAGTGAAAAACTTTACTTTCTATCCGTACGAGGAAATTTAAAAACGTTTGTTGTTTGTTTTGGGGTTTATTTGGGGGGGGGGACGTTGGGCTCAATCTGGCTTTCCAAAATCCGTCTAACATGATAAGAGATCAAACTGTATGAATGGATTGTTTTATTATTATTCCACAATCGAAATCGGAGATTATTACGGTCGGTAAGATTGTGTATCAGAATAATAATGTCTTTTTTGTTAACAACATAATATATAGCTAATATTTTTTTTAAATAAGTGTGGGTTAAATTTGCGGATCATTATCAATCGAGGTAAACATGTTTATTTGGTTTTGTGTTTGGACATTAGAATTCTATAAAATGCAGGTCTAACTGATTTTTGACGTGATCCTTATTATAATTCTAGTCAAAGACCTTAGCTTGTAGTCAACCTAAAATATTCTACAAATGAATATTCTTGGATTTGAACATTAATTTGAATTATGACAAAAATATGTTTGGGATTATATCATTGTGATACATCAAAAATGTTTTAGCACATCATCACAATCGAGGCCACATGCAATAACATATTGCAGACAACGGGCATATATAATAATATTTTATAATGGTATATATTTAGAGTTCCACTATAGCTCAGTTGGTTTATCACTGAATCCTTCCGAAATGGTTGCTGACATCAGCTTTGAAGACTTTAGGCTGGTGATGTCTTGTTTCCACCACCCTATTTCACCCATAGGTAGGAAGACTCGTGGAGACGTTAGTGTCTTAAATATTCCCTTGAAATTTTTAACTTGCCAACTGCCTGTCGAGTCAAAGCAAGTTCTTAAAGTTGGGCGTTAAGCAATGTAGCTCTTGGTGCCATTTTTCTTTTTTCGCTTCTCAACCACTCTCTTCAACATCTATCTGGAAAGAATCATGTCCGATGCCTTGGAAGACCATGAGGGATTTGTCAGTATTGGAAGCAGAACAATCCCCAACCTACGCTTCGCTTATGATATTGATGCCCTAGCAAGAAATGAAGAAGAAAGGAAAATATTAGTGAACCGTGTCAAATAAGCATTACTAAGTTATGGAATTTAGATCGGCCTTAAAATACAATGCTAATAACAAACAACTTCAGTGGCAACCAAAATGTAATAAGATGAATGACCAAAAGCTGAGCACAGTAACAGGTTTCATGTATCTAGATTCAATAACCTCAGATGAGGGTTTAAAACCTGAGATACTTTCCAGGATTACGGAGACGAGAACCGCATTGGCAGGTCTCATGGCTTGGGTCTAAGATCAAGCTTTTGCGCTCTTTCGTGATATCCATCATCATATATGCATATGAGACAGTGAACCTGACATCAGAACTAGAGAGAACAATCCGTGATTTTGAGATGAGTTGTCGAAGAATCGTGAAATTCCATACTTAGACTAAGTCTCTAATGATGAAGTGCGTATTAGAATCAAAGACGCAATTGGACCATTTGTAGATCCGCTCACAACTGTAAAGAAACACAAGCTCAGATGATATGGTCATGTGTTACAATCATTTGGTGTGTCAACGACAATCCTACAGCACACGATGATGGGAAAGGAAACAATTCAGACAAAAGGAAAGATGGGAAGATAACATCAACTGGCGGACAGGCACGAACTTTTCAAAGTCCCCAAAGAGCAGCGAAAAACAGGGAAAATGGAAAGCGATTTCATCCAAGGCGAATCTACGACTAGCTAGGTTACTGAATAAATGAAGACCCCCTCCCCCCGAATTGACGTGATTTGGTACATGGAAAATCGTGTAAATATAGTCTTAATGATAGGTACAAAAGTGACATCTTAAAGTGAGTTGGCGGATTATGTTACTTTGCACTCAGTAAAATCCAAATCGTTGAAAAATATTCGATGTTTATTGCAATGAAGAATATTATAAATTTTTGACAGGAATAATTGTACTTATACATTTATATCAAATAACTAGATGGATCTTCAATCACTTCATAGTCATAGGCTCAACTGATATTATTGTTTATCTTTTCATCCCGTTTAGGTTTGTACTGTATATACACTTTTGGACTGAGGTGCTATAAAACACTTATAATATCGTTCATTCACATCCCTCTTGACTATTCAAAATGCACACATGCAACTCTTGTCACACATATTAAATTTTAGAAATATGTGATTATGTGATTTTTTCCATTTATGAAAGGACTCCCAAACCAGAAACGTTAATTTAATAACAATTCAACAATGGTAAGCGAATACGTGGAACAGAAAGCAAATAAAAATTGAAAAAGGGAAAAAAACCTAAATTGCTCCATATCATTTCTAGTTTTCATTCGCAGGGATGATTTGTTAACAATCACGCCACTTATCTTTTTCAATAAACATAAATTAAAATATTGAACAGTTATATCTTTCTCCGTTTTCATTTTTGTTTTTCACAGCCTGATCTGTTTGGTCGTAAATTGCAAGAAATGAGTCAGGGAATAATGGAGCAAATGAGGAAGGAGTTTACAGAAACGAGAGAACAAATGACGAAGGGGATTAAAGAAATGAAAGATGAAATAGAAAAGGCACGCGAGCAGGAAAGGAAGCACAGCGAAGAGGCTAAGGAAAAAGAAAGCGAACTATTGAAGTTAATTAGCAAACTTGAAAAAGATACATCTGAATTGAAAAGAGAATTAGGTGGTAATAGCAAGGCAGGCATTGATAAAACAGCCTTGGAAACACTGCAGCGAAAATTTAACAAATTAGAGACGGAATACAACCAGCTTCTCAATAAAATAAAGAAGATGGGAGAAGCAGAGAAGGCTATCAGAGGAAAAAACGCACAGTTAGGAAAGGATATAATAAAACTGAGGGTGGAAATTGTTACTCTGCAGGCCTCAAAGACCGCGAAAGAAAATGTGTCCACTAAATTACCGGCACCTACTAAACAGAAACAAGACAAGAAATGATAAGACAAAATAGACAAATGACATTGTTAATCATGAGGAATCTAAATATAAAGGAATATGTGGAAAGTAACTAAATGTTGTCTTGTATTTGTTATTATTATTATTATTATTATTATTATTGTTGTTGTTTACAACAATCATGTATTCGTGTAAATATTAAAAGATGGTGAATATTTCAATGATCTTGAGATCATACTGTGAGATTTAGTTTCCTATAGTAACATTTCAGTTATAAATCATTGTCAGGAGATTGTCTTGACTTTAATCTTTTTGTACAAATCAAAGAATGACATTGGTAATTTAAGTTCATACAATTCGGTTCCTATGCAGGATATGTCAGTACTCCAGTTAAACGTCTTACGTTAACGTCTCTAAATGTATTAACGTACGGAATAATCTTTACACATAATTACAAGCAAAGTCAATTTAAATTCTTAATTTATGTTTCATATTATATCAACTTAATTACAATAGTTATCTTACAGGCTAGAATCAATAATCAGAGACATTGTTAGAATATTTGTTTCTCTCACACCCGCATTTCTGCACGACTCGGTTGAACACGAGCACTATTTCCTTTGTGCAATTGTTGGTGGTGTTGTAGTAGTGATAGTATTGTCCGAAGCAGCAGACTTAGTAGTAGCAAAAGATGTTGTAATCGAAATAATAGCAGCAATGTTGATAGTCCTTGGGAGATCTGAAACTCAAAATGTTGTAATACCCTATCACTGTTTCTCAACGTCTTTGTGTTCATAAGCGTTCTGGAAAATGTTTCTTTTAGAAGACATTTATTTATTAGCATTGTACGTACAATTCATTAATGTGATTTTGTTGGTTTGCTTTCTTCCTGGCAACAAAACAGTGATAAAATTGAAAGGGTATAGAACATGGGTATTTCTACTTAATAACTTAGATTTTCTAGGTGATTTGACCTAAACTGCATTACAAGAAATAATGTGATTAAATGAAAAAGAACAAATGAGAAATAGACCTTTAAAGTAGCAATCATACCGAATTTGATAGACCTATATATTCCGTAAAACGTTTTGTGTAGAACCGTCTGACTTATACTAATTAGCATTCAGAGATAATGATCTTAAAATGAGTCACGTACGACAATTAATAAACTCTTCGACAAAGTAAATGTCATTATCTGATATCAGAAACAGAAAATAAGTACTGTAAGCTTAACATTATAAATAATAATTCAGTCATCAGTATATTCAGAGTTACAACAAATAATTTATCAGACAATTTGTCTAAGGTTATCGTGCTTTTCGGAGATAAGATCCAGATTCAGAATATTTTCCTAATAGAGTGTACATATTTTGTGTTTTAAATCATGAAGAACGAAAATGATTTATTAGCAGATACAACTATTAGAACACAAGTACGCGTTTTGTTTTACTACCAAACGAATTAATTTTTCAATCACGATGCTGACAGTTTGGAATTGTAAATCAAAGGACTGTTTCAGTGAGTATATATGCCATATTTAAGAGTAAATTTGGGAGAGAGAGAGAGAGAGAGAGAGAGAGAGAGAGAGAGAGAGAGAGAGAGAGATGCTCAGTGAATGGTTTCTCTGGACATACTAACATTCTATAGTCCAAGTTTCATAAAAAGAATCGTTGTGGTGATTTCAGATATTTCTCAATTACTCAATCAATGAATCCAAACATTTGAAAGAGTATGTCTCGTCTGCAGGAATACAATGATACAATACAAATATCATTATTATTTCATTCTCATAACGGCATACATTCTTACGTTTCTACCATCATCCAATTAAGGCATATCAATTAGCCATATTAAAACATGTTTCAGTCATCTGTTGCATTTGTCTCAGTCCAACTGATCGATGCGTTAATTTTTCATTTGAGTAGAATGCTTTTAATAATAAAAAAAACATTTGGTGATGTAATTATTCAAGCAAAGATTTTCATGTTATGTTAGTGTGAGTAGTAGAGATCTGAGGAGTTTGTAAACCACCACTACTACCCTTGTAATTGCGCGCGCGTGCAGGATGGAACTACATTTACTTTTTTTAAATTATCTCTATCATTCTATTTTTATGTATATCTATATTGTGTATTTTACTTTTGATGCATGCATGAATATTGTATATGAAAACAAATAGGTGTTGACAAATTTTAAAATCAAGCATGGGGTGATTTTTAATTGAATATACAGTCAGGAAGGTTCTGTTGCGATGTCAGGAGTTGTGACATTAGAACGTATTGAGATTTATCGAGTAGGAACGTTTTGTGATGTATCGACGTATGGCGTATATATATTTCTCACCCAAGCGACAGAGAAATCTAGCTGTTTTGCTAACCTTACTTTTCTTATCTCAGTCTAGTCATCTCAGACCAGTCGTCTCAGTCATGGTGTCCACGCGCTGAGAACTACTTTAAAAAAATTAAAAAAAAAAAAACTTCTTGTCTTCTGCTGTGCCCTAGTTGTTCTCAAATAAAACAACAACAACAACAACATCAAATAATATATAACCAAAACATAGTTACTTAAGGTCAATCTGTCTTAAAAACACACCGAAACAAAAACATTTTGATAGAGACAAATACACACACGCATATTATTTCGAGGTTTTGATATTATGTTAGTTCGTTCAAACTAGCATGGTCAAGTTTATCCTATATGCAGGACTAGCTCAGTACATTTTCAGATCATTAAATCTAGCTAAAGCAACTGAATTAGTTGTAAACACTTTGCGTGAAACATTGTATATACTGTTAGCTACATTTAATGAAGCTGACCTGAAAATTTACTGTGCTACAGATAGGATAAAATTCTCAATGGTGTTTGAAATGAACTGTCAGAAAACACTGATACATGCACATAAGACTATATACCTATACACTTCATAGCATCCCAACTCTCTACACAACAACGGAAATTTTGCGAAAGCCAGAAATGTGTTATGTTAAAAATGCTCTATTATAATTTTGTTAAGCATCTCCGTTGTCCTCAAGCTGAATATACCTGCAATATTTATTGACAAATAATACACTTACCAGCCAGAAGGAATCATTTATCCCTCAACACACTAATCCATAAGCAAATTTCACTGCATCACTTGCCATATTTCCAAGACAGAAATATAAATTTTCAAAGAATCCGTGAGCTTGAAAGTTTAGCACATTGTTATTGTCTGGGGTCCGCATTTTCTGGAATGTGACGAGGGTCTTTCATACGGGAGTTTGGGGTACTCAGAATTGGAAATGATGAGAGGAAACAGTTTCTTTCTAATAAATTTTAACTATTTATTGGTAATTTCATATGACATCCATATATTAAATGTGATAATACCTCATTACTATGCGGCGTTTTATGTTGTTTTTTTTCTTTGCTCACTCGTATGAACTGTTTACTTCGGACGCAACGGTCACACCGCAGCCCACATTAGCTTATTTGTATTCATGCGCCACATGTAAACATTGCGAGGTGCACACTTTTAAAGAGTTATTTTTACATTAAAGGATAAAATTCGGTGAGAAAAATAATCTACGTTGGGGTTTGGACCGAGACAATGAAATCCCAGCCGAGGGGTTACATTATATGTCTCCCCACTCGGACAGCGGAGTGGGGAGACATATAATGTAACCCCGCGGCTGGGATATCATTGTCTCGGTCCAAACCCCACCATAGATTCTATATATATATATATATATATATATATATATATATATATATATATATATATATATATATATATATATATATATATATATCTTTATCAGGTCGAAAGTTGATCAATTAGATCGATATTATTTCATATGTTCTTATTCAAACAGCCTGCATATAGTTTAATGTGTGCTTGCATATTATTTGAAACCAAACATTGACATAGATAATTTATCGGAATTCCAAAGTACTCGTTGACATAGAATAATATATTACTATGGGATTATTGTGATTATGTTCAAACGAGTTCTAGATATTTCCATTGTGATACATCAAGACTATTAGCACATCAGCACATTCTAGGATACTCAGAACACCATAATTTTTGTACCTGAAAAGAACTTGTTAGGATTGTTTGTGATTCAATTTTAAAAACCTAATGTTCCTCATAAATTTTCATTTGATAACTTGGAGAATTAAAATATTAAGTAAGCTTTACAAAACTTGTTATTTTTTGCTTCTTCATGTCACCTAGTCTAAGACCATTGAGTCATATAAAAAAGTAAGAAGACCTAATATTACACAAATAATGCGGCATATGCATTAACGCATGAGAGAGAGAGAGAGAGAGAGAGAGAGAGAGAGAGAGAGAGAGAGAGAGAGAGAACGTGCTTACGTACAAGAAATGTTTTAACATGCTAGAAACATAGCCTAGTTCTCCAACATTAGGGTACGATACTAAATGTCACTATTTGTATGGACTTCATCCCACTTAAGAAGTTTCAAAACTTGTATCACTGCCTGAATTAATCCATCAGAGGCTGTAAAATGCGCGGGGTTATTAAACGTTTTGACCAGATTTGGTTCATTAAATCATTTACAATGATGTTACCAGCATTAGGAATGTTTTAAATGAATGTTCCCACTAAAATTTATTTTATATTTTGAAGCCTCAAAAGTTCTTTAAGAAAATCAGGAATTGATACATGCTCTAAACAGTTCGCAGTCAATTTGCAAGAATTAAACATCGTATGACAAAATGAATTTATCCTAAGCCAACGTCTCAACGTCCACGCCGAACTTTGTAAATGGAAAGTAGTCAGATAATTTCATGATATTACTGAGATAATCAAAAATTGCTGAAAAACTGATTATAACGATAAGAATGACTGCTTCAGATTTTAAGGCAAGAATAAGTAATGATTCAATCAAATAACATTATATTATAAGCCAAGACACAATATTAGAGCAATGATATCACTCAGTTTTCTTTATAAACATTCAATGTTGTCAACATGTTTATGAATTTTCAAATGGAAAAATGATGTTGTTTACAAAACAAATGTTACCGGTCAGGTACGTCTTTAAAGTGAATTTGGACACGGTCAGATACGGGTATGTACATAATATATAATAATCAAGAAATACTAACAAATAATATTAATTGAATATACCAAACATTTGAATGATCAAATACTTAATATCAACGATCGCAATGGGAACGGAGTCCAAGAGATATAAATCGATTACTTATAGTCAATCCTTTGTCTATCAAAGTTCAAGGATAAAAACTCAATTGTTGTGATGGTGTGGATTTTTATAAATTCCAGTTATTCTCAAACATTGAGAAATAAAATGAATATGTAAACAAAAAAAAAAGGATCTTATCTTTTTCCAAGAAATCGGAAGCAGTATTTATCAAGGTATCGATCTGCCAATTTCATTTTTATACAGTTGACAAATTGTGATAAAGATCACACGATAAATGTATTTACATGACCAAGGACAGAAGAGAAACATGAATTGCAGCGGGACTAGGGAACACTAATCTCCATTATACACGCATTCCCTGATCAGACTCATAGCCGGTTTAAAAAATGACATGATAACAAACCACTAATCGCTTCTTGGCATCTAGCCACCATGACAGGTGATAGGTAGAGATTTTTAATTTAAATAAATATGTAAAAGGTTGAATTCGGACTTGTCGTGTTTATTATAGGCAACAATATTTGTTGAATGAATACCTAATAAATAAGAATGGATTGAGAGAACAGCTAATTACTGTCAGAATATGTTTGGAGGGTAGGAGGGTGTGGAAATAAAGTTAAAATAGTCAAAATGATGTTTTAATAATGTCAGCTAGGTTTATCATTGTTTTTCAAGCTATTAAAATAATATGTAGTCATTCCTCTGGTTAACATAAAAAAGGAGTAGTTTACACCTAATATACAGGTTAGCCAGTCAAATAGCATCATGCAAGTTTGCAGGTAGAAACACGTAAGTCTTAGGTAACAACTGTTCCATACCGATTTATTTCTAATTAACGCAAGCCGATCTCTATCTAAATGAGCTCTTATTAATCATGTTGTCCGACTAGGTGGAAAATGCCGTCCATAGAATTTCAGAATTCTATAGCTAAAGCAAATACCTCTCCCACTTTACAGCAAATTATGGATCCGACTTTGATTGGCTTACTCACAATTAAAGACATGGCCTAATTAAGTGGAGGGCGCACATGGGATACCTAGTCACGGGGTATACTCTGTTGTTTGTCTTGAATAAAATTGCATGTGTTTATATCAACCATGTATTAAATAGTACTTTGCTTAACGCTAATTATACATATAAAGGAGACCGTTTTAAGGACTGGTTTTGGGCTGTAGAATAAGTGTCCTCAAACTTAAGTGCCCCCCCCCCCACATCTTCACCAAGCCCTGATCAAATGTGGTATTATAGATGTACATTGCGATAATGATCTCTTGCAGCTGACTTACTGCTGTGTGCATATTGAAAAACTAGTATGGCTTTTCTCCCCCAACCCCAAAATGACCAGATGACAGAACATAACTGGTTCATTCATCTTCTCACACGTAATTCATTAAGAATCAGAGGTGAAATAATAATAATAATAATAATAATAATAATAATAATAATAATAATAATAATAATAATAGTAATAGTAATAATATACGACAACTGGGCATCTCAAAAATGCCAATCTCTCCGTCGCTGAAAATTATATGACTTAATAATGCACTTCTACAAAATTAAAAGCTGATATACACTAAGCTCTTGATTTACCAATGTTAATGTGTGCAATTCCTATCTTCATGTAATACATATTTGATTGCGATTTTGATATAGCATATGTAATGTAGCTAAATAACAAAAATTACTTTTAAAAAATGATGTAAGAAAATGAAATCTGAGTCCCTCGATAAACATAGGTTTCATTATTATTTAAAGACGTGCAACGTTGGTTATAAACTGTTGGAGCACGTCAACTGATGGATATGGCAGCAGGAGTTTTTAAAGGAATATGCAAGAATGTTCAGGAGATAAAATTAAGCCGTGCAATGGATTAAAATTGTATTACAGTAAATATTTCCCAATGGGCCTAGGCTAAATTGATTGATACCATTAGGATTACTAAATTTGTAGGAAAGTTATACCTGGTGTTATATATATATATATATATATATATATATATATATATATATATATATATATATATATATATATATATATATATATATATATATATATATATATATATATATATATATTCCCCAAATGATTCAAATTTAGGTAGACAGTCTTACTTAAATACATTCTGATTATTTTAGGGCGAAAATAAAGGAACCAAAAGCACATAATGTAATTTGCCAAATGCACGTGGTTGGAATGAGTAGAATTAGATTCACGGTGCATTACGGATAAATTGCAGTGTGCATATTCTAAAATTGCAATAAAGGCAGCCGCCGCTGTGGTGCAGTGCTTGCTATGCTCGATTCGGGACCAAAACGGTGGATAGACTAAAATAGGTTTTAAAAAACGTGGTAAAACCAAACTGAGATTTTAGTTTTTATAGTATAAACATAGATACTGAGACTTAAATATCTACCTATTTTTTTCCACTTGTAAATGTAAATAAGATAAATTGTTTGCTGGTAGGTTGTTGTTTATGTACATCTTTACATACTAAGTCTTTGCATTTTTTGCATAAGCTGTTTACAATTTTCTACTTTTTAAATAAAAAAATATCATCGTACAATACAAATGCCACATCTGTATCCTAATATTCAATTTGTTGTTTTTTTTAAATGATATTGCTGTGAGACGGTTGATGTCGATGCAGGCTTAAAACGTATTATTTATCTCTTTATGGGCTGCACAGAATGTTGGTTTAGACCACGCATTGTTGTGCGGAGATGAATCAGCCCCAAAAACTATGCAGTTTACGAAATGCAGTTGTAAAACTTTTTCATAGGATACGACCTTTAGTTAAATTTGGTAAAGCTACGTTCAAAATTCATATCACACACACTCACACTCATCATTAAATTATTAAACCAGAAAAATACAGTTTTTTTCTCACAACGTTTGAAGTTTGTTATAATTTCAAGATAATTGTTTTTTTTCTTCTTTTTTTAAAATTTGTTTTAATATTTAATTTTTGTGTATTCCCTTTGCCCGTGATTGAGGGTAGATCAGATCGAGTTCAAGCCTTATTTGCAAACTTCGAATGTTCTGGAAACGAACTTTTGATCTAAAGTTTAGCCATTTTATCCTGTCTTAGGTTTTTATACAAGGTTGAGGTAAACAAATTTATATCATGTCTATATCACGATCAGTCACACTCAATTGTGCTTAGATATACGTAGAGAGGAATTAGAATTAGAAAGAGCTCATTCCCATTCTGAACAAAAATACTACGGTGAAATTACTGCAAATTAATTTAACGACATTCCGCATTATAACATTTTGATAAAACTAAACTGTATTTACATCAACCTATTAAACACTATTGGTACATCAGTAAATTGAATATATTGAAATTCATTCGGAATACTCAGTACATTTGAACTTCGCTTGTTTCTGTGCCTTACCTTAAGACCATAGCATTGCAACACAAAACAATAGTCATAATGTTATAATTATTTGCCAATTAAATATTATTAAATGTCAAAATAAGTGGCCATCATTAACAAATCTGATTAATATTATAATTATACATAAACGTATTTCCGTGTCTTTCTCTTAACCTTTCCTTTAGCCAACTCGGTTTATATTTTTAGCTACTTATATATTTAAATAAAGCTAACTTTTCTAATTGACATGCCATCCACCTCCAACCCCTAACCCTCTGATATATTTTGTGACCTACATTATCGTCTTCAGGAAACTAAGATCAACCATGTCAGTTTGAAACATTTAAAATTAATCAACATTCACTTAAAATAGACGCTCTGTGTGGTAAGTTATTTAGCAGCAGAGGAGGTGAACAGACCAACTTTTCTAGGCGTCAATTTACTAAACTGAGGCTTCCCAAAATTGCTTATATAAGCCCCAATTTACTAAACTGAGTCTTCCTTGAAAATACTTAATTAATTTTTAATAATAATTTGAGCAAAGAATGAAAAAAAAAGACGCCATTTAGTTGACGTTCACCTCCTCGGCTGCTAATGCGCTAACAATTTTTTTACGATGAAAGTCTTTAAGACGAAAATCCTTTCAGGATGAAAGTCTTTAGGACTTTACAAACAAACTAATTTGCAAAACTTCACCTCGTAGATCAATTAAATTATTAGATTGGTCAGTGAGTTTGAAATTAATTCTCGTTAACAAATTATTATGACATCGCATATAGACTAGATTAGTTGGGTCTTCAATAATTAGAAATCCTGGAGGAGCCGTTGGTGCAAATGAATATAAAATATACCCCTGCTGAGCTTGATTTGATCTCTCGAGATCTATTTGATAGCTTCCTTCGATAACGTCACATACTAAATTTAATGATATCACCGAGGATATATTTACGTTGTTCGGAGCGATATGTCTCCCACCGCCATCTGGGTCGTTATTAAATTTTAGAATATTTACTGTAGGATTCTTCGATTTTTTCCAATTATCGTGGATTCTTTTGAACCCAATATCAATAGCATCGTCAAGTTGTTTTTTTAGTTTATCAGGGTCATATCCAGGGATTTTAAAATCTTTAATCTCCGTTTTATTAATTTTGTATATATCCGCAAAAACATCATGTGTTATCTTATCATCGTTCAATACTTCATGAATAATTACCGAGTGGAATACTTTCATATCATAAATGATTTTATTAGCTGTTTCTATGATGCTGATAAATTCATCTCGTGTGAGAGAGCCGGATTTAAGAGATATTAGCAGTAGTGAAAAATCATTATTCATTGCTGTAAAATTATTGTTAATAAATAGAATGTTAACGAGAGCATTATGTTCAGGGAGTTTAAATATGATTTTTTCGGCAGTATGATCTCGATAAGTCTTGATTTCATTAACGGGTTTTATTTTATCGGTGATATAATTGGATTTTTTAGGTTCAGGTGGAAAATCCTTCGAATTTTCTCGCGAGTTATCCGGTGGTAATTCAGGCCATCCTAACACTGATCTTATAGAACTCTGATAAATATCTACAACATACCCAGGGGAATTAATCTCGATCGCAGATGATAACGTCGGCTCGTGAACCGTTATAGCGATTTTTGATTCTTTTCCAGTGATAGATTTAATTCTTCGTTGTAATTCAGCGTTGATCTGTTCGATTTGATATGACCCAGTTGGTAACGAGACAACGTTCCAGTCTGGGGTTCCGTCTTCACGATTTTTCCACGCGAACACCAAGGAATTATTTGTTTGTTGACCACCAAATGCTACCGATCTGATATTGGGCCAGCTATGATACACTCGTAGTTTTGCTAGCGCGATCTCGCTCACGGGAACGGGAATCGGAAAATTCACACTGAATTCAGGACGCGTTGAGGTTACTGATATCGTGCTTGTTTTCACCGGTGTTGTATTTGTTACTATTTGTTGAAGTAGTTCTTGCGACGACATTATTATTATTATTCTGCTCTAATTTCAGCATTGTTGATTTATACAATTGAGCCATCGTTGAAAATTCGCTATCTGATATTGTTGTGTCGTCGAGTGATGATGATATCAACGAGGATAATTGCGAGTAACCGGCAGATGCAATATGAAATTTAATTACGTAATTATGTAGTTTACTCTGGCTACACGATGATAATTTTTTTGTGATCCCGGTTAATATACCAGCAATTGTAGCTATCGAGGAAATAACTATTGGAACTACAACCGGAGCAATCATTGTAACCGAAGATAGTATTATCCCAGCAGCAGTGATTACTCCCGACACTGAGTATACGGTGATATCAACTGCGGTTATTCTTCGTTGGTATTTTTTGATTTTTATTTGATACTCCTCACAGAGAGAGCTGAGTTTAGTTTGAAATTCTCTGACTTGATCATAGCGATACTGATTCGATGATGGAGTCATTTTATTTTAAAAGCGCTAGCATTTTCAATTCAAAATCAATTTAATTGTTTACTTAAATCCACTACGAATTCTACGTACCACGTTACTGAAACCTTGGCTAGATTTCTATCTGTAGTCGTTATCGTGAATTGTTCAGTTGTATCCTTGTCGATGATCGTTGATATCGTATTATTGACTCCAGATGAACTACTTGATGATATATTAAATTGAGTCGGTGATACTATTGTTAATCGATAAATACCCTTGACTGCTGCGGTTATGTTTAAAATGTTGTTTGTGGGAGTCCACATAAATGAACCGTGTTGAATCGTGTATATTACGTTGTTGACGATAGATTTATCATGAGGAATTTTTACCCTTTCAACAACTTTTATCATCCTCGTTGCATCATCCTTTATTGCATTATTGAATGTTTTAAGTTCATCGATGGATTTTTTAATATCAGGAAGGGTTATTTCGATTTTATCAAATGGACTCCCAATAAACTTGTCCATGAGGTTTTTACGAAACGTCATAAATAGTTTCGTGTGTTTTTCATATTCTGATTGAAGAGTTACTAGTTCCACCAAAGAATCTTTTATCGTGGTGAGTTTTGGTATGGTTACTGGTGGATTTCCAAAAAATTCTAGTATGGGTTTGTCAATTTGGTCAATTTCATTTCTTTGTGTTTCACTAAACTGATCAAATACAACTATATGATCGTCATATTTATCATTGAGCGATTTCAATCAATTCGCTGTGTTATCGACTGTTGTTAGTTTATTCGTAATTGTTGAAACAAGTACACCTGGTTTGAGTTTACCCCCATCAGAAAATAACGCGATAGTATCCTCTGCTGCGTCTCGTTGTTTAACCAAAATATCATTAAGAGAGATATTACTACTTTTCAATTTACCCTGACGATCTTGAAAAACAACTATTTCACCAGGGTCAATACTTGCTAGATTCAACATTTCAGCTATTTCATCTTCGATTAGTTTTTTAACATCCTTGTTATCAACGGTTTCAACTCCACTATCAGGTTTCTTCAGCGATGATAAAGGTCGTCCCCAAATATCAATCATTATTATAGAAATCTTTTTATCATTTAAATCCTATGGATTTTTAATCCATTGACCGCTAGTATACTCATTTACCACTACATGAGGTGGTTTTAAAGATTCCTTTGAAATAGCATCAAGTACGTTTAATACTTCATTACCACATATGGGTGGGTCAAGCATTGTTTGTGTTGGTAATGTGGAATACCAACGGGGTATTTTTAATTTTTTCACATAGTGGTTAAATTCTTTCGGAGGCGCTAGTCCATATGAATCGAAATAAATAATCCCGCGTGGATCAATCGCGTACGCAACCCAATGAGTTCCAGGTCCGGAGCTGTTATCTAGATTAATAATACCGGTTTCAACATCATTTGGTTGTGCCGGCAACTGATCTTTCATAAAAACACCTCTGAAGTTTTTTATTTTTAATTTTTTAGCGGCATCAATTAAATCAAAATTAGACATAGGTGTGAAATCCTTTGGATTTCTAATCAGATCGTTCCTGGAATTCGAAGACCTGATCCGTGAACGGATCTGCCGCTGTACCATGAACTCGGGGTTCCTGGTAGTCTTAGACCCTTTCCTTTTTTTTTATAACCCTTTCCAGTTGCCTTTTTCAACGCCATTCCTGCTGCGGTACCAACGGCTCCTAACGCTGCCGCCTTCGCCACCGCTGGGGCCGCTGCGGCAATCAATCCTGGAATCAACCCTAACAACGGGAATATTCCGCCAGTTTTTTCCATATTTTTAATCGCGCTCGTAGAAAGAGTAACCTGAACTCCTTTTTTTTCTTTCAGCGCTTTATTAAAATGATTAATCTGAGTCTTCGTCAGTGATAGTTTATTCCCTCCGCCATTCATTTGATTAGGTTTCAGCGTTATTGTGGTTCCGCATTGCTTAGCTGATTTAGATTGTAATTTTTTTATTTGACCAGGTGTCAACGTGACATTGATATTACTATACGACATTATACAAAACAGGTTGATTCTAAATTGGAAGTGTAAGCACTTCTAAAATTGCTGTGCAATTTTTAAGCGATTCAATTACAGATTTTCCACTGGTGCATCTACCAGTCTCATTCGTCCACCAACTCCCTCGAGTATCATTGACTTATCACTAAGAATGACAGCAACCGCTCTATAATTAGCAATAGCACCAGGATGTACACGAGCTCGGAGGTGTATATCAACTACGGATTGTTTCATCAAGTCAAGATGTTCTAGGGAAAAGTAATAAATCGGATATAGACCTTTAAAATCCAATTGTGATATTTGTAGACCAGTATCTACATTTTGATCACGTCCCATAAATGATAGCAATCGATGATAAACTCGTGCAATGTGGTTATTTTCATAGTTAAGTTGTATATCCTCTGATGGTTCTTGTTGTCCGTTTATTTTTAATGAAACTTCACTACACCCAAGTTGATCAAATATCATATGAGAACGTTCTTGATTGTTTAATCTCGCAATATCCTGTAGAGCAACAAATATATGTCGTGGAGCTGAAACACCCTGTCGTGCTGCCAAATGCCATGTAAGTGTACCATCAATATTAGAATCTATAGTATCTGTTGATGTTGTCAACCAGCTTAATAATCTCTTTCCCCCTTGATCCATAAATGATAGCAACCGTGGTTCTACTGACAATGATGGAGTCAACACTGGCATCCATAGTGATAGTTTTGATAAAATGACTTTACCCGCAGCACCGCCAATACGCCAGATTGCATTATTATCATCACCCTTTCTCACTAGTGCTACAGTATGCTTTACTCCGTAAATAACTTTTCTGACATTTCTACAGAATCCAAATATATGATGGAGTGGAATCGCACATGAAAAATGTCGATTATCTCCTTGTAATGATGCTATTCTTGTTGCAGCTCCTAGATTGAAATTCTCATCATTGTTTATAATCATATCCTCAATACCACCAGCAGCACCAGCAACAAAATTAACAGGATTAGCAGCACGATCCTTTGGTTGTCTTATAACAAATGGATTTTTTCCCGCTGTATTTTTAACATCCTTTGCAAACATCATAGATGGACCGGCCGATCTTGTATAATCGTCAGAGTATCTTGCTAGCCCTAGTATTGTTGTTGCTACATCAACTTCACGTTCAATAGATTCGATTTCTTTTCCGTCAATGAGATATCTAGCACTTTCAAATAACGCCATGATGCCATTGTTAACAAAACCAACTTGGATATTATCTGCATATGGTGTATTAGCTACAACATCTGTTACAAGTTCACCTTCGACTTCAATAAAGGCTTCAGCGGGTAAAAAGTATTTACTGGTATCATGAACTTGAAGTTCAATTCTTCCTCGAAGATTAGGTTGCACTGCGTGATAAGCAAAAAATTGATAATCGCGTACAGAAGTATCTTTAAGCACTGGGGCTTCCATGTCAAATGCAACATCAGGGTTTTGTTTGAACATTTTTATTATAAATCCGATGGTCTAAATTAGAAATCGATAGTGAAAAACCCCAGAATTCATGTTGACGGATTAGCCAAAAAAAATAAAAATAGTTTTTATAAATTAATTATTAAGTTGAATATATTAATAATGATGATAAAAATATTTGAAAATGCTGATGATAATAAAGATAACGTTAATAAAATCATAAGTGATTCTAGAATCATAAGTGATTCTGATACAAGCATTTCTAACATTAGTGATTCTAGAATCATAAATGATTCTGATTCAAATGATGACGAATATCCAAGTATTTCAAATATAACCATAACAACTGAGAATCCTATTCAAATAAATAAAAACTCTAATGTTTCTAACACTAGCATTTCTACAATAACTATAATAATTGGAAATCCTGTTCAAATAAATATTTCTAGCGTTGGAAACACTAGTACTTCTAGCGTTAACGTTTCTGTCGAAATTTCCTAAAGCCGCTTCCCGCTGTTATGTTATCCTGCGGAGTTGTTGATAAATCATCAAAAAATCAATTTTAAAAATGAAAATTTCATTTTAGGTGGAAAAACATATGGGAAATTAACATTAGAAATCGACCACTTTACCCTACGGCGAGTATTGAGATTTTTTGTTGAAAATCAGTCAAAAATCACTAAAAAATATGAAAAATTGCTAAAATTTGTGAAAAATCTGCAAAAAATCAATTTTAGGTGAAAAAGTTAACGGGAATTAACATTGGAAATCGACCATTTAACCCTACGGCGAGCATCAAAAAATGGCATAAAATTGAGTAAAAACAGCTGAAAATCATCAAAAAACACCCAAAATTCAGTGAAAACATCGCAGATTTTATAAATTTATTATAATAATTATTTTTTTATAAAAAAATTTATAAAATTTTGATTTGCAAAGCAATTTCACCGACGTCGGAAATTCTTTGAATTAGAAAATGCTTTAGCATTTTTAAAGCCGCTTCCCGCTATTATATTTGCTATTATATTATCCTGCGGAGTTATCGATGATGAAATCATGGACTGTAGTTTTTCATCTACTGCGTTATTTATAATCTTACTAACACTAGCAGGCATTACCGCAGTAGATGGCAGTGAAGTTATTCCAGGTTTCCTTCTACGTGATTTCACTAACGTTGTTAGTTTATCCTTAGCGGCTGAAAATGCCTTTCCGGCAAGATCACCAACAGTGTTAATACCCTTATCTCGGATAACATCAATTGCTTTCATCGATAATTGTTTTACTAGCGGAGCCACTTTTGGAGCCATTCTTGAAAATAATCCCATTATAGTATTACCGAGACCATCTCCATAGTATACTCGGTATTTTGGCAATCGTGAATTTACCACGTAGACACTAGTTGGTTTATCATGGTTGTAGTGTATGATCATTCTCTATAGAAATATTATATTTCTAACACACTAGTGTTTCTAGAATTGCTAGCAATTCTTATGCTTGCATTTCCAATTATCTAGTCACTATGATAACCGTGAAAATCCAAAGAATTTTCTACTAACTCCTCAATGAAATCTCGATATGTTGCAATATCCATGATACCACCTTGAAATAACCGCCTACAGATATCAGCAGATTCATTAATTATTTCTGGTGAGTTATTCCCGGCTCGTTTTCCTCCTACGAGTACTTCTAATCGTGTTATATCACCAAGAATATTACCAGGGCAGAAACTATTCGAGTTAGAAATGCTAGTGTTTCTTATGCTTGCATTCAAATCACTATGTGATTTTCCACTTGAATATCCTTCTCCTTTAAACTCTTTAATTCCCTTCAGAAAGTCCTTATACAACTTGTCTTTCTTCCTACTATCAGTAAGAATAATAAAATCTCTCTTCGTTTTATATATCCAATCATACCACTCTTCTCGTGATATAGAAGAATTTTTATACTCATCTTTGAGAATATCATTTTTTATTTCATAACTTTCGACAGCAAATTTACCTAACATGATGTAATCATCGGGTAATTCTCTTATTTCCTTTATACTTTCAGAAGTGAGTTTATTTATAAAGGAAACACGACTCTTCGTGGAAACTGCATCTTCTTCTTTAGAGGGTTTATCACTGACATCAATACCGCTTTGTCGTTGCAGTTCCATCTGAGTTTCCATATCACCTGAAAGTTTTTGTACAGCCTGTTTTGTTTGTTCAGTTTCGGTTGCTATTTTTTCAAGTTCACCAAGAAGAGGCCTCTCTATTCGTTTTCCTTCTTGGGGGACATCTCCATATATCGCCCGTTCAGTAGCTGTTTTCACATCCTCAGTTGCACTAACAATAGGTTTGAAGAGTTGTTCAGAACCCTCTGTGAAGTCAGTCTGAAATAATTGCCGTTTTTGAAGTTTTTCACGTATACTATCACGTAGGGGTAATATTTTCTTAAGAGCTTCAAGTCTTTCTTTAGTGTTACGTGTAGTTAATGATTCTCCTATCATTATTAAAATACCTTGTATTTTTAAAGAGTATCACTAATTGTCAATTAAAAAATCACTAACCTAACAATACAAAGCATTTTAATACTTCCTTGTTATTGTACTGAGTCACACACACACAATTTTACTTCCTCGTTTGCACAGGTAACATGAGTAATGTATTATTGATCTTGCTGACTCAAATGTTATATATACCGTACTGGTTGAGGCTCTCTACGCGTGGGGCTCATCACCTTCAGAGTTTTCCATCAACGTTTTTAATTGTCTCACTTTACAATTAATAATTTTTTTTTGGTCATATTCTAAGCTTAATTGCTTTCGTACACGTTCAACGATGTTACATAATGGTACGAATACAGTAATATCTTCAGTATTTACTAAACTCTCACGTATAAACTTTTGGATCTTTTTAGTTAAAAAATATTTTTTAGCTAGGACGTATTTTCCCGTCTGTTCTGCAAATTGTATATCCTCGAAATCGGTCATAATTTGATCACAATCCAAACCTGAACATAATTTTATATTTTGATCCTTAAGTTTGTTGATTTCAATAATAATCGATTTGAGATTTTCAAGATTCATATATATATATAAATATATTTGTTCAAATACTTTGTATTTTTAATTGGAAATCAAAAAGATTTCTAAAATGAATTCTGGATACACTAAGGTGTTGGAGCATCTTAGTATACCCAGAAGCTTAATGCGATTATAGGTGATTATGATTATATACAATATAATGAATGACGACGGCACAAATTACACATTCACCGTTTTGAACCCCCTTGGTGTTTTATACATCAAGCAGCGCTCAACGGTAGATTATAGGTGATTATGATATTTACAATGACAATGAATGAACACATAGGACGGTACAATACCCCTGATCTAGTGTATAGGCGGTTATATACACATAGGACGGTACAATGCCATATATATGAGTTGGAAAGAAACACCAACCCACGCTACCGAGAATGCGATAGCATGAGTTACAATGTTGGTTTGGCTGAGGGGATCCGCCCCACCCCCCCAATTAATATAAAAACATCTTTCGTTTCGCCATCAAATAATGTATCTGCTATGGGGACCGAACACGTAGTTGATATAGATCTATGTTTACAAGACAAACACGATACCATTACACCACGAGTTAGTCATACAGAATAGAGATTTTTTAGTATATATATACTCCTCAATTAGATCATTGTATATACAAGGAATTTTAACCACGCCCACCTACTTCAATGAATAGGAAACACTCGCGTTCCGGCTGAGCGAACATAGGTAAATGCGTGCGCGCTAGCAATTTATTCGTGTTCTTTCATCAATTCGTTATGTCGGTGTCTCAAACAATGTCCTTAATAGGATTGGATTAGCATACTAAAGAATAAAAGGAATGTTTTGCGTGTGTCTATGAAACAATTCTGTTAATACTTGAAAAAAGACAAAATTGATTGTGTGTTGTTTAGATTTATTTAATTATAACAGTCAATCAAATCAGACTTGCCATGTTAAAGATCCGTAACTCTGTCATTAGTGGAAATCCTACGGATTTCACACGCGTTATACCTAACGGAGTTATCTCCCATCTTCAATTTTTCATTTCCAATGCAAGATTATGACTTATACATAAATAAACTGAATTTTGTTTTTAAAACGCTTTGAAAAAGCCGTCTTGGTTATATTTTCTGCAACGCATTGAATAGAATACGGATAAATATCGAAATGCCTACCAGCTTCTGACATTGATTTAAATACCATCTCCGTGTTGTCAGTATTAATTGACTTTACGGGTCTCTTCCAAATTGATTTACAAGTACCAGTTTTTCCAGATGTAGTATTCTCACTTTGTGTAACAGCTCGTAAATTATTCAAAGAATTATTAGTCTTAATGCGATCAATATGATCAATAACAAAACCATCCTTGATCAATCCATTAAACACTTCATAAACGAAACGGTGATTATAATACTTCTTCCCTCCAGCACTAAACATCAAATATCCCATACCATTACCCCACCCAATTGGCTTCTTATTTTTATAATGTCTAACAACACCATCACGAGAAGCTTCATAATTTTTAATAACAGGATGTCTTTGAAATTCTTGGCTCATTTGTATACATAATATATCTATTTGTCTAATTCGTTAATTGGCTGAATTATAACATTGGCAAATCTGCTTATGTAGTCTTGAGCAGTTTTTATGATTTTGCCGTCGTCAGGATTTTTGATTCTTCGCTTGTCATAATAACGTTTTAACTCTCTATAACGCTTACCCCCGCAATTAATGCATAACTGCGACTTGCCTCTTACACCTACCCCACAATGCAAGCATGGTAAAGGCCCCTCCGAACCGTTTCTAACACTCTGCATATGATACCCACAGAATTCATTTCTGCATGATTTGTTACATGGAGTCTTTGATCCAATCATAAGCCATTTGCAATGATTCATTATATAAAAAACTTTCTATTTAAATACTTGTTTTAATTATAATATGAAGGAATTCAAGAGATTATCGAAAATTAAACCTTGGAAAAATGCTAGATTTAATCTCGATAGAATCTCTAATATACCTAAAAGTCTAGTAGATGACAAACCACTGCTGAGTAAAATCAGCGACTGTTTTAATGAGTTTAAGCGTGATGGAGCATCTCATGCGTGGTCGACATTTCGAATTATTAATGAAGATGTCAATATACCCGTAATTGATGCTACTATGAACGATACAAGAGCAGCTGTGATACTTTCACACCTTGGCTCGCCAAAGGGTGGGAAATCTCTACTGAAGTATTTTTTTAGAATAAAATTCATTATCGAAGAGGAAGGTGAATGGATTATCAGAGATAAATTTGACCCAATCCTTAAGGATAAAAAATTTGTAATTGTGAGTAGAGATTCCAAACCAGGAATTCTAACTGGAATTGACAAACCATACTATGAGAAATCTTACCCTGTAACAGCAGTTGTTTACGGAATATATCAGCTAAATGATAACCCAAGTATTACAAAACTAGCTCCAATGTTTTCATCATCAGTGGCTTTGCCACTTAATTGTGTAGCAACACGGTTAATAGAACACTTCACAAATGCATCCCGGGGGAACAAATTAACTGAACAACGACGAAACAAAATAATCGAATGGGAACTAACTGTGAAACAACACGGTGCAACGATTTCCGATATAGCTAAATTAGAAGCATTATGAAAATTTCCAATATCGGTAGCGACGATAACCGGAGAAGTATTATACGAACCGAGATATCAATCTCGAGGAGCTCCAATTGAAATTATCGATCATAACAAACACGCGTGGACACCCGCGGTAAATATATTTCCACGAGAAAGAACTGTTCGATATATACCCGCGGAATTTTCGAGGGGTGGTTTAAAAAATAAGTATCATTTTAATGAGGAGAAATTATTTGATGCTATTCACGCATTAACCAAAGACGACCCTGTGTCAGTATGGTTACTCAGGAGTAATGAGGATCCGGAAATAGGATTTGATCAGTTTGTAAGACCAAATGGTGAATTATATCGAACTGAAGAATTAGATACTAGAATGAGAAAAATCGCTAATGAATTTTCACCGGAGAATTCCTCAAAATCCTTCGGATTTTCTGTAGAAAAACTACTTACGGATAGCTTCACAATTCCATCAGTGGTAGCTCACTTCGCACGAGAAAAGAATTCATGGCGTCCAACACGAAATAATTTTCTAAAAGACGTGAAGTTGAGTTGCCTCGAATTAGGTCATGGAGGATTGTGGAATACGAAATACTCACGTGATGGTATGATTTCAATTGATATATCCGCGTGTTATCCTGGAAGTTTTCTCGGGTATGGAGAATGCTCTGAGTATTTCAAACGATTCGGACATCCCACACATGAAATGACTCGTGTTGCGATTAATGGACCATTGCCTCGAACTGCTAGCAGTTCTAAATTTGATTTAACTGGATTTGCTAAAGTTATTACGTTTCAACTCCGCGATGGATTACATCCGTGTAGTTATCTTTGGCTTGGTAGACATATGTATGAAAAAGCGTGGATGCCAATTGTGCTATTGAGATATATGTTAGATAGTGGTATGTTAACATCGTTAATTGTTGGTGAAGCGATTATTTGTTATAACGCTCAGAAAGATGTTTGGTTACCAAAACCCGATCTAGAAAAAATAATTAGTGAAGAACGAAAAAAATTGGAAGATTGTGGAAAATCAGAAGAATATATCATAGATTGGTCTAAAAAACTATTCGAGGGTAAGAATAGAGAGGCTAAAGATCTCGGACGAAAAATAATCGGTAAATTCACTCAAGGTGGAAGATTTGACAATGCAAAATATTCTTCGAGATTGATCTTAGACGATGAAGAATATAATTTTATTATAGCTGATTTAATAAAAAAGGGAAAATTTGTAACCTGTAAAACCGCCTTTCTATCCGGAAACACTAGTGTTTCTAATGCTAGCATTTCTAGTTCGGAGATCGATGATCAATATACGAAGTACGCTTTTTTATCGATGGATGGGGAGATTATTTTATCCGGAATAGATAAAAATACTTCCGAAGAAGAAAGTTCTGATCAGATTATTGTAAAGGATGCACTTCGATCAAATGGTAAAAAATTAGGTACAATTGTTACTTATTGCGATGGATATAGTTGTCAATACACACATTTGAGAAGTTCTATGTTAGCCTATTCTATTATTAATCTATTTTCGATGATAAATAGATTTCCCGATACCGCGGTTAGAGTAGCTACTGATTCGATGTATATACATGAGAAATATAAATCAGATGTTGCTAAATTCACAGATCCTAAAGAAGAATGGGGGAATTGGAGGTTTAAAAAGGAAACACTACATGAGTATTGTAAATCCGCAGACGTTGCTATGGATGATAAATATATTTGTAGAAATATAGATAATATTTCTGAAGAATTTTCTACTGCACCACCCATATCTGATCCGATTTGTAGATACAAGACAGTTTATTTAAACGGTTGTGGTGGGTCAGGAAAGACAACTCGTGCAATCGAATTATTTCGTAGTAGAAACACAAGTGTTTCCAACGCTAGCGTTTCTAACATGATTGTGCTAACACCAACTCACAGACTCGCCAGAGAGATGATAGCGCGGGGAGTAAAAGCCTGTACTTATCACAGCTTCTTTCGATGGAAAGGCGATACATGGACTCCTGATCGAATGGGCGATAAATTCATTCCTGAAATAATAATCTGGGATGAAATATGCACGGTATCATTGACAGTATTACAGATATTTCTTGAATGGTTGTTATTGAAAAATACAAAAGTCGTCATGTGCGGGGATCACGGCCAACCGCAGCCATTTGTTGGTGGATCTCCACATGAATGGCTAAAAGGATTTGTAGATTATTATGAAGAGATTAATACAGACCATAGATCACTTGATGAACAATTACGAGAATTCAAAGCGCTAATTAGATTACAACCGGATAAAATCCAATGTGAAATAGCGCGTGAAATAATTTCAGAAACTCCCATGAATGATTTTTGGGAAATGTGGAGGCCAAATGATTTAATAATCGCGAGTAGAAAAATAGTCAGAGACGCACTTCAGATGAAGTTGTTTGAACTGCATAAAGAAAAATTTGCAACACTTCCAGTTCCGTTGTGTTATAGACCTAAGGATACACGAAAGCAGAATATCGACGTTGACATTCCTGGACAACAACAAAAGCAGAATTTAGTATTAAATGATATTGTGCTGGTTGATATCAGCGTCGTTAAAGATGCATTAGGTGCTGATAAATCCCCATGGACGTTAGGTTATGCAGCAACAATACACTCTTCACAGGGATTAACTATCACAGACACAACTCTTTGGATAGTAGATAATCATATTGAGTGGTCAAATTTAGTTTATCTCGCAGTATCCAGAGTACGGCGAATAAACCAACTTCGAAGAATTGTGGTTAATGATAATGACAATACAATAAGTAATATACACGCCGATGATATAATAATCAGAAAAAAACTCTCTGGTTATAAACAACAGGATAAAAAAAATAAAAGAGAATTTGACATTGATGCTGAATTAATTAAGACGCTGAAACAGCAACAGAATAATCACTGCGCGAGTTGTAATTGTATAATGAATTGGAATTGGTCGGATAAAGATCCTCGCCAATTCACCGTAGATAGAAAAGATAACAATCTCGGTCATGTCAGAGATAATGTGAGGTTGACTTGTCTTGAGTGCAACAGACGCAGAGGTGCAAGCACAATGCCTCTGGCATCGGGTGCTAGTTAAGACCACGCGGTGGCAATTGAGTATCTTCGGGGATCACTTGTAGTTGTTGTCGAGTAAATCCTCGCTGAGGAGCAGTTGAATCCAGTCTATAGATTGGAGGTCTACCAGTTGATCGTGTTATACCGGATATCCTATGCGTAGTGACACTCCAAATAGGATCGGTAGCTCTTTTTTTACCACCCTCAAGCTCTCCTGGTTCATATAAGTACCTTACAATGACATTACTACCAAGAATTGGTTCTTTTTGTGAAATTCCTTGGATTTCCATTTTGATAGACGCCTTCTTAATAGCGTTGACAGGTTTCATATTAATTGTTCTAGTAATCTCATTATTGATTGCGGTAATCACAGCTGGTAATCTCTTGACCCATTCACGGGATCGTTTATCCTGGATGAATTCTTTTGCGTATTGATATCCAAATAACCGCTCAGCAAGGGTTTTATTAAACCGTTCAACAATTGCCTGATCGCGATGTAGCGCAGTGTGTCCTCGTCTGATGGCGACATTATGCTGTTTCATCGTAGATGTAACAACACCTTGAAATTCCTTGCCAGGATCAACTTGTAACAGATTTGGCCAGCGCAGAGGACCTCGTCGATAAATTTTTTCAAATGCAGAAGCTACTTCAGTAGATGATTTTGTTTTTAACGGTTCTGCTTCTTTGTATCGACTTGCAATATCAACTAACGTTAACGCGTATTTGTAACCGTTGTCATGCGGCAGAAATAGTATATCAGCTTGATGAACTTCATTAGGCGTTGTCACATCAAAATGCGAATAGTTAATTTGTTTAGGCGCTGGTAGATAAATTTGCCATATTGCCTGTTTAGATAACCAGTTTGCCGCTGTAGTTTTTTTCACCTTTGATGCACTAGCGAGTTTATTGATTGCTGCGTAACCTCTCCAGTATCCCCTCGGAGAATAGTAAATAGATTCCATATTATTAATTATCCAGCACCTAACATCAATTTACCCTTCATAGCAGATTTTACCAACCATGAAGCCAATTTTTCTTTGAAGGATTTGTCAGGAATAGCATTTAACGCATGAATTAATTTTACATCTGCGAGATGTCTGTGTTGAAGATTGCTGCTTTTATAAGCGACATCATGAGCATGACATGCCTTATCAATAGCGTTTATTGGATACTCGCCGGGTCGGGGCTGATTTTGATCATCAAGTCTGATATCTAATCGTGTCCCCGGTCCACAGTAGCTATATCCTGGAAGGTGCTTTTCTCCTGGATACTTTGCCCACGGTGTTCCAGGGAGTTTTGCTAACTTGGCTGCAATATCACCTCCTCGTTTTTTTTTAAAGGTTTCGTGGAAGTAAATCTAAATTTCTTTGTACTACATTGTACACACTTACCAGAAAGCGCTGATCGATTATTTTTCGTTGTAATCGTCGTCAAGTCATTTGTGCCAGTACGTGTCCTACACTTCACACAATATAGATCCATAATTTATATATAACAGTTATGAATGTAATTGATTATTCAGCTACGAGACGACGAGAACCTATTAAACACAATGCAATGTTACCAAATTCTATTCGCGCGATTATCATCGGACCATCTGGAAGTGGTAAAACACAATTACTACTTAATTTGATAACGAGATGGATGAAATGGGATAAATTGTATATGATTGCTCCGAGTGTAGATGATCAGCGATGTTATGAAGTATTAAAGGATTTTAATGATGCCGCGCGAGAAATTAACGGCGATGGTGTTATTGATTTTATAACCGATATCGAAGAGGCACCTAGTATTGATGATATTGATGGAAGTATTAACAATTTAGTCGTATATGATGATATCATGCTAGATAATCAAAAAAATCCTGCTAGAATATTTTCCAGAGGTAGACATAAAAACACCGACGTGATATATGTAACTCAACGTTACACTCAAATACCAAAAGTGACCAGAGATAATTGCAATTTGTTATGTGTGTTTAACGGAGTTGATACTCATACTCTTAGAAATATTTGGCAAACTTGGTGCGGTGGCGATATGGATCATAATCAATTTAGAAATTTCTTTAGCCACGCTCAGTCAATCCCACATGGATTTGTGACGATAAATTTATCAGACCCTCGGACAAGATATCGTGTCGGACTTGATCAAATATTTAGTTAGCGCATTAGCAGCCGAGGAGGTGAACGTCAACTAAATGGCGTCTTTTTTTTTTTCATTCTTTGCTCAAATTATTATTAAAAATTAATTAAGTATTTTCAAGGAAGACTCAGTTTAGTAAATTGGGGCTTATATAAGCAATTTTGGGAAGCCTCAGTTTAGTAAATTGACGCCTAGAAAAGTTGGTCTGTTCACCTCCTCTGCTGCTTATTTAATTTAGAAAGCTGACCTATATGCAGAGAGCAAAACAAGGTGTTTGTTTACAAGTGAGATGGTTCAGATGTGCACGACAAATTGCTGCCAGAGAGACGTCAATTCTCAAGAAGCTACTGCTTTTTATATCAAAGAGATCGTCCGGTAAATCCACATCTCATACAAAATAACAAAGCTCAAGCTATTAGAAAAATCTTGTTTTGTAGACGATGCAAATAAACCGAATCAAGTTTATAAATTTTGGCAGAAATTACTAGATTGTTGAATTATTCAGAATCACAATAGGGTGGAGTGTTCTGAGGATATTGTAACATAAATTATAGGCAATAATATTCAGGAGTAAGAGTTTAAGTTTCGTACTTTAAAGTGAAATGGAAGAAATCATTATTTAATGTGGAATGATATGCTAAGCACGTCATATAACCTTTGAACTGATGACGAAGAGGTTCTCGGTGTGCGACTACTCCAATATTAAGGCGCTAGTCTTTACATATCACTCACATCTTCCCGCATGAGTTCACGTTCACTTGTGACTATCGCAGGTATGAGAGAAAGCATCCCAGTAGCTTTCCATAGGTCGATGGTTCTTCCTGGGCTCTTGTTCCACCGTATATACTGGAAACAATGTATAGCTTATGATATGCTAAACATCTGTGTTAAACCCCACATGACAAAAACAAGACAGGTCTAGCAATGTGTTGTGATTATTTTTACTAGTATTTTCAACGTAGCTTAAACGATTTTTCAGTCATCAAGCAAATTTGTACTTGTAATTTACAGATATGATGTAAACTTATGATTTTTCAGAAGAATTTCTACATATTTTGCTCTAAGGGTTCCAAATATTATTGTTTGAACGAAGTAGCAATGAATTTTCACCTCTTTATTCTTACTTTTATAATTCTATATTAATCGTTCTTCTGATATCTCCAGTAACATAAGGACGAATATAACCGTGTATCTTGAAAAATGGGGTGGGAAGCAATGAAAGTGTATTTTAAAAGATGGATGTAGATTTGTAGGTCAAGTAAATAGCTTTACCTAAGTATGAAAGGTAGGAGACATTAGGCATAATAAGAAGGCAATGGGACATAAAAAGATTCTTTAACATTTAAAATCATAATAATTTCGTCAAAAATGTTGAGAAGATTAATGAAAATAATATATAGTCAAATAAACAACCAATATTTTACTGGAACGTGTGTGTGTGTGTGTGTGTGTATGTGTGTGTGTGTGCGATTTGTTTTTCTCTCTCCGGCACAAGACTTCGCAGAATATTGCTTTTGGTTCATAAAGTTGTTTTTATTCCAGATTAAAACTTAGAAAAAGTACAAAAATATCACTTTTTGTGAATGACGATTGAGACTGAAATATCCTGATATGAACAAACGTGCTAAGTGGGAGTTAAATACAAGAAAATATTGCTTGATTAATTATTAATGACAGTGCTTGATGCTTGATTTCTCAAAAACTACTTTTATAATGTGGCGATAAACCAACAAAATGCAATTAAACAAAGAAATAAAACGAACATTATATCTATTTGATCAAAGCAATGAAAAATAAATGTAAAGAATATGAAATAAAATAAAACCCGCGACTTCCCACATCCAAGGCGGACGCTTTAGCTATTATGCCAAAGGAGCGGTCAAAAATGTTTTTAAAATGAATATATGTACATTTATATATATATATATATATATATATATATATATATATATATATATATATATATATATATATATATATATATATATATATATATATATATATATATATATATATATATATATATATTGACTTTCTTTTATTATGGTCTGCACCCTGGTTCAAACTGCACCAAACATGATCCATCCGGTTCAAACTTGTTCAAAACAGTTTATTCGGGTTCACCACTGGTTCCTGCCAAGAAGATTTATGCTTTAAGGCTGTAATGGACAGGTTTTGTCCGTTTCTTCGGATCAAACCGGGTCAATCCGGATCAGACCGGTTGCATCCGCTTCAAACTCGTTCAATCCAGTTTATCCTGGTTCAGACCACTTTTTCCATGTACATGTTATCGTTTAAGGATGTATTCGACTGGTTTGCATAGATTTAATAGGTTTAAACAGGTTCGATCTGAATTGGTCGGGTTTCAGCTAGTTCTAACCTGCTAAAGACGGTTCATCACGGTTCAAAACGGACTCAGATTGGTTCGCTCCAAGTAGATCTTATAGTTTAAGGCTATATGTTACAGATTTTGAACAGTTTCAAGCGGTTTAAACCAGGTCAATCCGAATCAAATTGGTTCGATCCAGTTCAAACAGGTTCAAGCCAGTTTATCCTGATTCAAAACTTGTTGAAACGAGCGTATGCCAAGCAGATTTATGGTTTAAATATTATTGGACAGGATTTGAGATGCTTCTAACAGGTTCAAACTAGTTCAGTCCGATCAAACCGGATCCATCCGATTTAAACTCGTTCAAAACAGTTCATTACAACTGGTTCAAGCGAATTTATTTCAAGTAGGATGTTATGGTTAAGGCTGTATTGGACATGTGTTGACGCGTTTTCACCTGTTCAAAGCGGATAAATCCGGACGAAACAGATACATATGGATCAAATCAGTTCAAGCCAGTTTATCCTGATTCAGATCAGGATCAACCAGATTTATTTCAAATTAAAGATTCAAAACCGGTTAAACATAGATGACACTTTTTCGATCCGGTTCAAACCTGTTCAAAAAGGTTTATCCCGGTTCAAAACCGATTTTTTCCAGGTATATGATATGGTTCCAAGCTGTATTGGACAGGTTTTAACCGGAATCCAATTCAAGTCTGTTTAACCTGTATTGAATAGAGTTTGACCGGTTTTCAAAGGTTGAAACCGGTTAGATCCGGAATAATTAGGTTATATCCGCTTTAAACCAGTTTATCCTGGTTAAACTGGTCCAAACCTGATTATTAAAAATATATTTATATTTTAAGGATGTATTGGGCAGGATATGACATGGATTTAAAATTTCAAACCAGCTTAATCAGGATCAAATTGACTTCATCCGGTTCAAACATGTTCTAAACAGTTTATAATCTTACAAAACCGCACAAAGCAGGTTTATTCCATGTAGACTTTATGGTTTAAAGTTGCATTGGATAGGTGGTGGCCGCTTTTAACAGATTCAAACCGGTTTAATCAGGTTCCAATTTGTTAGCTCGTGTTCAGACCAGTTCAAACCAGCTTTAGTTTAAAATCGGTTCAAACCAGTGTATTCCAAAAAGTTGTTTGGTTTTATAGTCGTATTAGACATATTTGTATCGGCTTCAACCGCTTCAGCAGCAGGGGGCAGTACAGATCATTTTTATAGAACCTTTATTTTGACAAAATAAAGGATATTGTAATTCACCAATTTATTTTCCCACGTGGTGAAAAAAAAATACATACGCGTGTAGAGTATATCCTCGTGGAAAAACTTCGGATTTCCGATTAATTAACCATATATTTTATCTAGTCCGATTCGATATCTTGTTCGAGGGTCATGCAAATTTATCGTTAGAAATCCATGTGGCGTCGCTTGAGCACGACTAAAGAAATTTCTAAATTTGTTGAAGTCCATGTCACCGTTGCACCAGGTTTGATGAATATTTCGTAGCGTATGAGTGTCAACTCTATTAAACATCGCGAGAATATTACAATTATCTCTGATTATCTTTGGGATTTGAGTGTATCGTTGAGTAACATATATCACATCAGTGTTTTTGTGTCTTCCCCATGAGAATATCCTAGCCGGATTTTTTTTTTTTGTTTATCTAACATCGTATCATCGTATACAACTAAATTGTTGATACTCCCGTCGATATCTTCAACGGAGGGAGCTTCATCAATATCAGTGATAAATTCAATAATATCCTCTCCGGTTATCTCCGCTGCTCTCTCGTTATAATCTTTTAGTACGGTATAGCAGTGTTGATCGTCTACACTCAGTGCTACCAAATAAAGTTTATTCCATTTCATCCATTTAATTATCAAATTAAGTAGCAATTGTGTTTTACCGCTTCCGGAAGGGCCAATAATTAAAATTCTGATAGAATTTGGCAGCATTGCATGATCTTTTACTCGTTCTTGTTTCTTTAACGCGGAAAAGTGAGTAATTTCCATTAGATATAACGTAAATATGTTATGGATTTATATTGTGTGCGATGAAAGGTAAACTGGTATTAGGTGCTAGTATTTAATTATATCAATTTATTATTCTCCAACTGGATACGGCAAGGGTAACGCCGCAATTAGTAAACTTGGCTAACGCGGCAAAAGTAAACAAAATACCACAGCAGCAGATTGGTTATCCAAACAGGCAATATGGCAAATTTATCTACCACCGCCGAAAAAAATTCAATACGCATCGTTTGATGTTAGTGTCCCAAATGAAGTTCATCAGGCCGATATATTATTTCTGCCACATGATACTGTCAAAAAACACGTTTACAAATATGCGCAAACCGTCGTTGATGTTGCTAGTAGATACAAGGAAGCTGAGCCGCTATCAACAAAAACATCATCTAAAGTTGCTTCAGCGTTCTAAAGAATTATCGTCGAGGTATTCTACGTTCAACAAACCTCCTGCAGGTTGATCCTGGCAAGGAATTTCAAGGTGAGGTATCATCAACGATGAAACAACATAATACCGCGTTACGACGAGGACATACTGCAGTACATTGCGATCAGGATATTGTTGAGCGGTTTAAAAGAACACTCGCATATAAGTTATTTCATTATCGGTACGCAAATGAATTCATCGAGGATAAACGATCACGTGAATGGGTCGAGAAATTGCCAGAGGGAATTACCGCGCTCAACAATGAAAATAATCGCACGTTCAACATGAAACCAGCTATCCCAATAACAAAAAAAATATATAAATTTACCCCGTCGTGATTTTTCATCGCCGATATTACCTAGTAATGTCACTGTGAGATAATTGTATGAGCCTGGTGAACTTGAAGGTGGTAGAAGAAGATAAACTCATCCTATATGGAGTATCACATCACATAAAATATTTAACATGGTCACATCTAAAAATACACCGGCAATATATAGATTGGATCCAACTGCTCCACAACGTGGATTTACTCGTGAACAATTACAGTTTATCCCAGATGATACTTAATTACCACCGGGAAATCTTAACTGATATCATCAGCGTTGATAACAACTCCTCGAAGCTGATTTATTCTTCGTATTCGTGATACTGCAAGATAAACTAAATTTTACCACTATATGAAGTCATCGATGATCCAAACAGTCGTATCAGTGATAGTCAGTCCTTGCAACGAATGTATCGTCATCGCGTATCCTAGCGTTCACGGTAGTTTATCGGCGCGCAACGCGTCCTCGACAACAGCGATGTCAACCGGTATAATACCATTTAACACAAGTTCTTGTTTTTCAGATTTCCCAGGAATATCAACTTCGATGTTTTGTCGTCGTGTGTCCGCTGGCCTATAGCATAGCGGAACTGGATCCATTGGACATTTTTCTTTGCGTGTGTGAAATAATTTCACCTGAAGTATATCTAGGATTTTTTTTCTACTCGCGATTATCAAATCTGTCGGCCTCCACATCGTCCAGAAATCACTGATCGATGTTTTAGGAATTGTTATACGTGTTATTTCGCATTGAACCTTATCTGATTGTAATCTTATCGCAAATTTTCGCTCGGTTAACTCTGCGTCGAGTGATCGATGATCGGTGTTAATTTGTTCGTAGTAGTCAACGGTCGTTTTCAGCCAAGAATGAGGTGATAATCCAGTAATCGGTGGTCGTTGCTCGTGATCGCCACACATTATCACCGCGGTGTTTTTCTTTAACAACCACTCCAGAAATATTTGTAATAGTTTCAATGATACCGTACACACTTTATCCCACATAACTGTCCGGGGGATGTGTTTTGATCCCATTCGCTAAGAGGTCCAATCAGTACCGTTATGCCGAAAGAATCTATTATATGTACAAGCGTTTACTCCTCTGCATTTTATCTCCCGGACAAGTCGATGAGTCGGAGTCAAAACAATCATGTCGGAGTTCTTTCCAAATAAATCGATTACTTGTGTTGTCTTACCACATCCTCCTGGACCGTTCAAGTAAACAGTTTTATATCTAGTTATCGGATCGTACAAAGATGGATACGATGATATTTCCGTGTTTGTATCCTCACGGTAATTATCTTCGATGGGAACATCAGCTGATTCACAGTATCTGTGTAATGTTTCCTGTTTTAATCTCCATGTTCCTCAATCACCTTCGAACGTAGTAAACTCCTCGACGTTTTTCCGGTGTTTTTATCGAAATAAAATGATTCGGTGGCAACTCCAAAAGCAATATCAGCGAATCTATTTATCATTGAAAGTAAATTTATCGAGACATAACCGAGCATCGAGGATCTTAAATGAGTATACTCCGCTGATTCCCCTTCAAAGTATTCAACGATAGTACCTAATTTTTCTTTATTGGATAAATTGGCTGTTTTCCTTCAGGTGAATATCTAATTTTTTGTTGTATCCACGATTATAAAAGCCAGTTCAGCGTCATCAAGGACCAATCGTGTACAACGTCGTTTATGATCGCATGATCCACCCTGTGTAACTTTTGCAATTATTTTCTTCCGAGATCTTTTCCTTCGAACTCTCGTTGTTGGTTCATGTCCCAATCATCACATTTTACGGGGGTTGGTAACCAAACAGAAATCTCTCCCCGATATGATATTATCCTGGAAGAAACAGTCAACGACGTTAGCATGTTTTTGTCCAACATAAATTGCAATAATACTATCAGATTCCATCTCTCCGTTGAAAAATGTTTTCCAACCCAGACATAAAATATCAGATGAAGATTTTCAGCAGTTTGTAAACCATCACTACTACCCTAGGGCGCGCATGGAGGATGGAACTGCATTTACTTTTTTTAAAATTATCTCTATCATTCTATTTTATGTATATCTTTTTATGTATGTCTATATTGTGTATCTTACTTTTGATGCATGCATGAATATTATATATGAAAACAAATAGGTGTTGACAAGTTTTAAAATCAAACTTGGGGTGATTTGTTTCATTGAACATTCAGTCAGGAATGTCACAGAATTAGGCGAAAATTAAATTTATTTTCTTCTTGATTTACAAACTAATCTCACCATTTTCTTTGTTTCGTCGTACATGCATTGCCTGGGGTGAATAAGTGGTTTTTTTCCAAGGTAAGCGGCGTGTAACGATTTGCATGTGCCTGACTTCGTATCACTTGAAGTCAGGGAACACCAAGAATCACGGGGTGCACGGTAATTTTTGCCGTGATTTCTGCTCACCTATTTGAGAGTATATATAAGGCAGAATATTTCTCATAATAATTACGGGACCAAAAGTATCTAATCATAGGATAGATAAGCTCGTAAGTTGACAGGGGAAATAGCAGTGAGACGGCATATGATCGAAATGTCGCCAAAATGTCCACTATGCAAACATTTTTTATTTTCTAAGAAACATGTTATCACGGAATGTTCCAAAAATCAAATTGATCGGAACAAAATTATAACTAATATAAGGAGAAATCAAATATATGAAGAAACACAATTATTATATCTAGATGGTAATTTTACAAATGATGTACTACTACAAATAACAGACTTTATTACTAAAACTATGATAGCATGCGGACCAATAAAGAATTATGGGGAAACTTTTAGATAAGGAGGGAACAGGGACCTAAGGAGGAGAAAAGTACGAGCAATGAGAGCACGGGGCTATATCACATGGCGCTACGCGAAGTGGACAGGCCCGTGAAAGAGTTTGGAACAAAGCTCACCTAGGGACATTTACATTACAACAACTCACGTTTTTAGATAGGATCTATAATTAGTTTGTTTATTTTATGGGAAGCATGCTATCATACAAAATCACTGGTTATATGTTTTACTCTGTGGAGATTTGTTTAATCTACACAGAAAGCCCGTTTTAAAGGGACTATAAACATTTTTGGAATGGAATAAGGAATTAATTGTAAATAAATAAAGATCCAAAAACAGATCGAGAAGGGTGAAGTGCAAATAATAATAAATAAATTGCATGAATCCCATTTCGATCCAAGTGATCTAGTATATAAATAAGGAAATTACAAATATGGAACATCATAGAACAAACAGTAAAACAATAGGGTTTCTTCATTTTATTTTTAAGACACCATGTTTTGTACTAAATTCAAAATTTATTTGAACATATATGAATTAAATGAAAATAAAATATATACTGAAATAAATACCGTTTTAGAGGTATTTATATGGTTAGAAAACTGGGAAATTTGACAAGAATGGCTATCCTATCAAATATACAGTATTCATATGAATACATATAGCAACATACATATAGCACAACACAAATAGCATACACAGGATGTAGGAAACCCCTAGCCAGGGTTAACTTTATGAAATGAGACAGACACCCATGATGGACCCTAGGGTTCGGGTGAAAATGTCATAGAATAACACTAAGGACAAAAATATCCTCCTATTACCATATAATCCCGATGGGAAAATTAAGGTTAGGTTAATTTAAATGGAATTTATAAAAAAAACACCCAACTACATATCGGGGGGAACACACACATACATGAAACTTTTTTATTAGTTTTTTCAATAGGAGGAGGGGGCATCTGTCTCATGCCCCCCCCCCCCAAAAAAGAAAAAAAAAGATAAGCTCGTATGTCCGGTTGTTGAGAAGTCTACAGTTATCTGTGCAAAAGGATTATTGTGGATTATTTGGATTATTTTCTATTCACTATCTACAAAAGGGTTACGTTTTTTCATTATTTCACATTTGTTAATTTAGTTTTTCACTGCACTTTTTTCAAGTTAAATCACTTTTTTCATTATACAATTTTTTCTATTTTGGTAATACTTTTACCAAATGTCTCATCAGGAAGAAGGAAGCTCAGGCATGCCTAGAGGTGTTAGATCGCGACTAAATCTGTACTACACTTGTACAGTGTCGGATAATGTGCTTTCAGCACACCACCCTAAGGGCTGCCAGCTTTTGGTTTCGAGTAATGATGAAACACCGAAGCAATTAGAGATCTTAACTGCTCTGAAAGCCATGTCCATAGACATGAGAAAAATAGTGTGCTTACAAAATGCGGGACCCAAGCGATATATGCTATATCCTAGAGACAAGGAGACACCCATTCTTAACGTAGAGTCATTTTTGGTGAAGGGGATAAGGATGTATGTTCATGAAGCCCCGCCAATAGAAAGGGAGTTAGGGCCGAAAATGACGGAGATTCATTTTCACGGCTTGCCCTTTTATATTGACACAGCAGAGATAGAACTGAAACTAAAGGAAAGGTTTGGGGTTCTAAGTAAAGGGACAAAGCTAGCAGAATCCTGGGGTTACAACGGGATAACTTCGGCAGTCAGGATGATAAGGGTGGAAAAGGGTCAGGAAGCTAAGATACCACCTTTCTTTTATGTATTAGGGTTTAGAATTAGATCATGGTATCGGGATTGCGAGAAAGATCGTAAATGTTCTAAATGTGGAGAAAAAGGCCATGGGCCATGGGATTGTCGGAAGGATGGGGTAAGACAAGGACCCTTACTCGAAAATGCAACACCTATTGAAGTTCCATCTGATAATAACCAAAATACATGGGCTAAAGTGGTCAATGGGAAAGATTCTAGAGCCAACCCTATTAACTTCCCAACGTTTGCACATACAAATCCCTTTGAAGTGTTACCACAGGAAGAAATTGTAGTTTCCTCTCCTAAAGGGAAAGGACCAAGGGCAAAACGAACCTCCATTTTAACATCCACACCAATCAAATCCCAAAAAAAAAACAACAACAACAACAAAAAAAACAAAAAAAGAAAGGCAGAGAATCTGTCCTCCTCTGATGAGGAATTTCTTCCCTCTAGTGGGGAGGTTGATAAAGAACCTCCTTCTACTTCTCATGAGGAAGCAGAAAAATTCCCTCAAAAAAAATGAAACAAATGAAGCTCAAACACAAATAGAGGTTAAGGTGGACTCTCAGTTAGATGCCACCTTGGAAAACGACTTAAATGGCAATATGGACACCCTCAATACAACTAACGACAATGAAACTGACATTGAGAAATTTCATGATACCCCATATTCTTCAAATTTAACCAGTGATTTTGAAGTTCCTGTTAGCGATACAGACACCCAATCAGAAAACATTGATCCAGGTTCCCCTCAAAGTGGGGAAGATTTAAGCACTAATTTATAAACACTAGACAATAATTATAATCATTTAAAAATTTGCGGCCACCTGGAGATATACCAAAAATGGAAGAAAAAAACTTCCGTTTAATGTCCTTAAATATTAATGGATTTAACCAAGAAAAAGTAAATAAGCTACTACAAATAGGGGATTTTGATTTACTTTTCATTCAGGAGACACATAACGGACTAACAGACGTATTTAAAGAACAACTTGAAAGAAAGCTGGACTGTATTATCATTAAAAATAACTCTGGAGGAAGGGATAAATGGGGAGGGGTAGCTATTATGGTTAAAAATAGAGTAGGAATTAAGTGGGAAAGAATAGAGGAAGGTTTTTTTTTAAAGGGAGATTAATTCATTTAAAAATAGAGAATTGTAATTTTTTAAATATATATATGCCAGCCTCTGATAATATGAAACATGCTTTTGCAACAAGATTAAAGGAGTACTTAGACAACTATATTGGGGAAAATTTGATAATAGGTGGGGATTTTAATTGGGTTGAAGACGGAATTGACAGAACGACAAGAAAATTAATACGTTACGATTTACAGATTAGGGACATTATGAAACTTATCATGGACTCATTAGATTTGATTGACATATATCGACGTTTAAACTTACTAAGGGTGGAATATACTTACATACGAGGGGATTCGCAAAGTAGATTAGATAAATTTTGGGGAACATGTTTTGGTACAAATAAATATATAAAATCAGGGATATTAGATTTTCAAGTTTCGGACCATAAATTAATTTATTTAGAAATAGGGATATCTAAAATAACTAAATGGGGTCGCGGTTCATGGAAATTAAATACCAAAATATTAAATACAAGGGAATTTATAGAGGAAATAAAAAGGGAAATAGAAGATTTCAAAAATATAGGGAATACAGATATTATAGAAGAATGGGACAAATTAAAAGTTAAATTTAAAAAAATAGCAATACACCACTCAAAATTAAGGGTTAGGAATTTTAAATTAGAAATATAAGCTATTGAAAATTTAATATAAACAACAACAATACAGAACACAAAAGAAACATTAGTATTAAGATTAGAAAATTTAAAGAAAGATTATTATAAAGGGAGGGAAATAAAAGCTGGAATATTTACAAGCCTATATGAAAATGCAGAGGGTTTATATAAAAGGGAAGAATTAAGAAGGGGGGGGGAGGGAAAACACTAGAGAAATTAAATACGGGATTGGAAATACTAGAAGACAAAACTCGAATATTAGAATACATACAAAATTATTACAAGGACCTATATACTTCACAGAGAATAGCGGACGAAGATATAGAAACATACTTACGAGAGACAAATTGTGAGAAAATTACCTCAGAACATAGAAACAAATGTGAGGAATTTATATCACAAGACGAAATAGTAGAGACAATAGGGAAATTAGGTAAAAATAAATCACCAGGGAGAGATGGACTTTCTGCTGAATTCTATCAAAAATTCTGTAGGGAGTTGTCGCCAATCTTAGAATGGTTATATAACAATATTGCACTCAGGAATAGCAAAATGTCAAACACAATGAGGGAGGGTATGATAACTATAATATATAAGGGGAAGGGAAGTAGGGATGAAATTAAAAACTGGAGACCCATCTCACTCCTTAATGTTGATTATAAAATTATTAGTAAAATCTTAACGGAAAGGGTCAAAAAGTGTCTTGACCCAATTATAAATATAAACCAAACAAGTGGACCAAAAGGAAGGGATATACAAAATAACATTTTAAACATTAAAACTATAATTGATCATATAAATATAAATGGTACTAATAGTGCTATGGTACTAATTGATCAGGAAAAAGCCTTTGATCGAATTGAACAAAACTATATATATAAGACACTAGAAAAGTTTGGATTTGGAGAAAATTTGCAAAATTGGACTAAAATCCTGTACAATGACATAAACTCGATTGTACAGGTAAATGGAGCAAAAACGGAAAAATTTGAAATTCAAAGATCAGTGAGGCAAGGTTGCCCACTATCTATGCTATTATATGTAATAGCAATAGAAATTCTAGGCACCAAAGTTAGGAATAACCCAAATATTGTAGGGATCAAAGTTCCAAACATCAAAGAAGAAATTAAGATGCTACAACATGCTGATGATTGTACAAACTTTATCCAAGATAGAAAATCCTATGATGAACTAATAAAGGAATTTAACAAATTCGGGAAAGTTTCAGGATCCAAGATAAATCGTGAGAAAACTGAAATCTTATTAATAGGAAACTGGAGAGGTAAGAAACATGGTCTGCCTACTCTTCTGATTAAAGATAATATAAAAACATTAGGAATAAATTTTGGAAAGGATGAAATGAAAAACAACTTGAAAGAAATAAAAGAAAATATTAAGAAAAATGTGGCAATCTGGGCACCATTACCAATATGCTTAATGGAACGAGCACAAGTTGCTAAAAATTACATGTATGTGCACTTAAATTACAAATTAAAAACAGTAGACATAAAAAATGATATACTAAAGAATATAGATAACGAGATTATTAAATATTTATGGGGCTTTAAAATACACTACACAAACAAAAATACTCTGTATAGGGAGGGGATAAGGGGAGGTTTAGGTCTCCCCCTTCCAACCTAATTAAATGCACCAACATTTTAAATAGATTTAAGGAGATTAAAGAGGAGCCAAAAATAGCTTGGCAAGGGCTCTATATATATTATTTTGGATTCTCTATGAAGCAGAGAAATGACATATATAGGAACAATAAATTAATAAAAACTTTAGAAGTGCCAAGGAAATTAAGATCAATAAAGGATTTATTATTCCAATATAGAGATGTAAAAGAATTCTGGGACACTGATACAAAATACACATACAAATGGCTAGTACAAAACACAATAAATAAGGAAAAAAACAAGGTAGAACAAAAACACATAAATATTCAATGGGATAGGGCATGGGGGAACTGGGTTAAAATTAGATCCCTTAAAATCAAAAGTACCTTGTTCAAATACATGCATGATGCATGGTTGACAGGGGAAATAGCAGTGAGACGGCATATGATCTGAGTGTCGCCAAAATGTCCACTATGCAAACAATTTTTGTTCACCAAAAACCATGTAATTACAGAATGTTCTAAAAATCAATTTGATAGAAACAAAATTATTACCAATATTAGGAAAAAACAATTATATGAAAATATACAACTTTTATATTTAGATGGAAAATTTACAGAATTATTATTACAAGAAATAACATCTTTTATTATTAAGAATATGATAGCATGCGGACCAATAAAATATTATGGGGAAGATATTAGATAGGAAGGAACAGGGAACTCAGGAAGAGAAAAGTACGAGCAATGAGAGCACGGGGCTATGTCACATGGCGCTACGCGAAGTGGAAAGGCCCGTGAAAGAGTTTGGAACAAAGCTCACCTAGAGACATTTACATTACAACAATTCACGGATTAGATAGGTTATATAGTTACGATTTGTTTTTTTTTTCTAAGGGAAGCATGCTATCATATAAAATCACTGGTTAAAAAATGTTTGTACTCTGTGGAGATTTATAAATCTACACAGAAAGCCCGTTTTAAAGGGGACTATAAACAATTTTTGGAATGGAATAAGGAATTAACTATAAATAAATAAAGATTACAAAAAAGATCGAGAAGGGTGAAGTACAAATAATCATAAAAAAATTGTACGAATCCCATTTCGATCCAAGTGATCTAGTATATAAATAAGGAAATTACAAATCATGGAACATAATAGAACAAACAGTAAAACAATAGGTTTCATTCAATTTATTCATTTAAGACACCATGTTTTGTACTAAATTCAAAATTTATATTAATTAAATGGAATTAAAATATATATCCTAAATAAATATCGTTTAGAGGTATTTATATGATTAGAAAACTGGGGAATTTGACAAAAATGGTTATCCTTACAAAAATACACAGTATTCATATGAATACATATAGCAACACACATATAGCACAACACAAATAGCATACACAGGATGCAGGAAACCCCTAGCCAGGGTTAACTTTAAAATAAAGACAGACACCCATGATGGACCTCTGGGTTCGGGTGAAAATGTCATAGAATAACACTCAGGACAAAAAATATCCTCCTATTATTATATAATCCCGATGGGAAAAATTAAGATTAGTTTTAAATGAAATTTCATAAAAAAAACACCCAACTACATATCGGGGGGAACACACACATACATGAAACCTTTTTTAGTTTTTTCAATAGGGGGAGGGGGCATCTGTCTGGTGCCCCCCCCCCCCCAAAATAAGATAGCTCGTCTTTCAATCTCCAACTAAAGGGGTGAGTGTTAAATTTATATTTCGTTTTATTGTGAATTTTATTCAGTTTATCATTTCATATAATGATGCCTTTATTGCAATGCAGATTTTAAACGTGGAATATTTGGAATTACTAGTCACCATTAGAATTTCAATGCAATAGCGTGATCTAAGGTTTAGATTATTTTTTGAGACAACTGTTATTAGTCTGGTTTCTTTATTGTAGCTGATAACATCTGATAACATCTGATAATGTCGGCTGATAGCATCTCTGAGAACATCTTTGATAACATCACTGAGAACATCTCTGAATTATAGCTGATTTATTGCGGAGCATCTCTGATAACATCTGTTATCGTAGCTGAAATTGTTGCTGATTTATTGTGCAATCGAATTGAAGTATCTGACTGTCTGTCTGTCGAACTGTCTGTTCGTCTACATCTGTCGTGACGTGTAAATATCCGGAAAGCTAGAAGTCCGAGTGTCGGAGCTGTCTAGAGTTATAAACATCCGGAGCGACATCTAGGGTATTGAGGAACGTTGGTTCTAGTAGATGTTGTATGCTGTCTGTACGTATAACTGTGGTGGATCCGTGAAGGGCAAACGGCCGATAAAAGTATTGGTCAACCCTAGGTCTTCGGGGAAACTGGGCGGCGATTCAACTGTGGGTGAATCGTACGGTTATACAGGGTCGAGACACATGTGTGTGTTGCAATTGTGTACAATTGAATACATTGTTGTATTTACATGGTTATTTCAGAACACAATAGTATTTCAAGGCATTGCATGATTCTCAATAAAAGCTAGCAACTTGATTGAATACCTGTATATGTTCGTGCTAGTTGTCGCAATCCATACGTGCGATAGTATAGTTTGATGTTTGTGTTTATTATCGTGATTTATACTTGCGTTAATATAACTTTTGTAAAGGTTCTTTGGATCTGTGTATAGTCCAAGAGATTCCTTTGTATCTGTGTTTTATTTTGTATTAATATTTCATTTATTTATGTATTGTGAATGGTTGTGAGTGTAATTGTGGGTTGAACGCATGAGTTATTGTGTTGATACATCATTATTTTTCATTAATAATTTATTTCATAAATTTACATTATTTTTCACACTTGTGTTTGTGTTGTTCATTTAATCCACCATCCACTCGGTAACAATTCTGTTACAATGGTGTCAGAAGTGGGATCGCTGGATTAAGTGAACTGTATATCATTTTTTTGAAGTATAAACATATTTAAAGCATTGGTTTGGTTACCTTCATCAGGAAGATAAGGTCAGCCTGTGGCATATATATATATTTATATTTATATTACAATTTGTCATGTCATCCCTTAAGGACTTGATTGCCTTAGGCAAAGAATTTTGGTATGAAGGTGACAGCTTAAGGAAATTTATTCAAGAAGAACAAGCCCGGGAAAGGGAAGAAAGGGTAAGAGCAAGGGAATTAGAAAGGGAATCCGAAGATAGGAAATGAGCCATTGAGAATGAAAAGATAGAATTAGAGAAGCAGGCCGAAAGGGAAAAGATAGAATTAGAGAAGCAGGCCGAAAAGGACAGGATAGGATGGGAAATGGAAGCGGAGCAAAGGCGAATAGAGTTAGATAAACTAGCAAAAGTAGAAATGTTAGGGTTAGAAGAAAAAGCAAAGCAACGGGATCATGAGCGTAAGGTAGAATTAGCGACATCTGGAAGAGAACACGATTCTGCCTTTAGCAAATTAAGGGGCCCAAAATTACCTCCCTTTGACGATGAAAAAGATAACATGGATAGTTATCTTCATCGGTTTGAGCGGTATGCTGAAAACCAGAAGTGGAGTCAAAATGACTGGCACTGCATCTTAGCGCTCTATTAAAAGGTAAAGCGCTGGATGTATACTCACGACTTCCTAGGGACGATGTGTTTAAGTACGACGTCATAAAGGAAGCACTTCTCAAGAGGTACGAGCTCACTGAACAGGGTTTTCGTAAAAAGTTCAGGTATAGCAAGCCCGATAAGGGAGAAACCTTTGGTCAGTTCACCGTCAGAATTGCGAACTATTTTAAGCGGTGGATTGAATGCGGCAAAGCGGTGAAGACGTTTGAAGGGTTGACTGATTTCTTGCTCAGAGATCAATTATTTAATACAGTTGGGCGAGAATTAGATCAATTTCTGAAAGAGAAAGTCTTCACAAACGTAAAAGATATGGCTAAGCAAGCCGATTTCTTTGCCGAAGCTCATGTGGGAACCCAGAATGTGGTTTTGAAAGATTTTAAGTCTGGAAACCAGTCTGCGAGACCTATGCCTAGGGAGCTTGTAAAATCAGCTGTGGTAAATAGGTCAGTTAGGAATCCAGTTATTCAGCGTGTGCAATGTTTCTTGTGTAATGCATGGGGTCATGTTCAAAAAGACTGTCCTAAAAGAAAGGGACTTGTACATAAGGTAGCAGTGGCTATACAAAGTAAAGGTATATCTGATAACATCGTACAGGTAGAACCTTGTATTCATTCGCTTGGCACGTGTCTTTTTCCCGAAGCGCGTGTACCAACCGCGAGAGGGTTCGTCAACGGTCGAGAAGTCGTAGTATTACGTGACACTGGTTGCACTGGCGTAGTGTCAAACGTAGTCTCGTGCAGGATAACCAAATGAGCAGCAGAGAGGGCGAACCGGACAACGTTTTTTAACCTAGCATTCAATGGATTACGGCTTAAAACAATGAAATCAGGCCAAAAATCAATGAAATCAGGCCCAAAAAAATCAATGAAAAATCAATGATCAGGCAAAAAAAAATAATGAAAAATCAATGAAATCAATGAAATCAAAAAATGACTAAAAACTTTTCAACCGAATATTTGATCCAGTCCGATACGATATCGTGTTCGAGGGTCATGTAAATTTATTGTTACAAATCTGTGTGGGGCAGACTGAGCATGACTAAAGAAATTTCGAAATTGATTGAAGTCCATATCAGAACACCATGTCTGCCAAATATTTCGTAGCGTATGTGTATCAACGCCGTTGAATACAGCAAGCATATTACAGTTATCTCTGATCACTTTTGGAATCTGAGTGTATCGTTGAGTGACATAGATCACATCCGTGTTTTTATGCCTGCCTCTGGAAAAAATCCTTGCAGGATTTTTTTGTTTATCTAACATTACATCGTCGTATACAACTAAATTGTTGATACTTCCATCGAGGTCATCCACGGATGGTGCCTCGTCCATATCGGTTATAAATTTAATAATATCCTCGCCAGCAATCTCTGAAGCGTTTTCATTAAAATCTTTTAGCACTTCATAGCATCGTTGATCATCTACGCTAGGGGCAATTAAATACAACTTATCCCACTTCATCCATCTCATTATTAAATTGAGCAACAATTGCGTTTTGCCGGATCCAGATGGCCCGATTATAATTGCGCGGATAGAGTTTGGTAGCGCTGCATGATGCTTAACTGGTTCTCTTGTTTTAGACGCTGAAAAATCAATTATATTCATATCTCTATACATAAATTATGGATCTATATTGTGTGAAGTGTAAAAAACGTACTGGCACAGATGACTTGACGACGATTACAACAAAAAATAACCGATCAGCGCTTTCTGGTAAATGCGTACAATGTAGTACAAAGAAATTTAGATTTGTTTCTAAACCCAAGGAACCTTTAAAAAAAACGAGGAGGTGATATCGCTGCCAAATTAGCAAAACTCCCTGGAACCCCATGGGCAAAATACCCCGGAGAAAAACACCTTCCAGGATATAGCTATTGTGGCCCCGGAACACGATTAGATATCAGACTCAATAATCAAAATCAACCCAACCCCGGTGAAGAACCAATAAACGCCATTGATAAGGCCTGTCACCTTCATGATGTCGCTTATAAAAGCAGCAATTTGCAACACAGGCATCTAGCAGATGTGAAATTAATTCATGCGTTGAATGCCATTCCTGATAAATCCTTCAAAGAAAAATTGGCTTCATGGTTGATAAAATCGGCAATGAAAAGCAAATTGATGTTAGGTGCTGGTAATTAATAACAACATGGAATCTATTTATTATTCCCCAAGAGGATACTGGAAGGGTAACGCTGCAATCAGTAAACTCGCTAGCGCCGCAAAAGTGAAAAAAACCACTGCGGCTCATTGGTTATCTAAACAGGCACTATGGCAAATTTATCTACCACCGCCTAAACAAATTAATTTCTCGCATTTTGATGTGACTGTTCCTAATGAAGTTCATCAGGCTGATCTATTATTTTTGCCACATGACCACGGTTACAAGTACGCATTAACCGTAGTTGATATTGCAAGTCGATACAAAGAAAAGAAGCAGAACCGTTAAAAACAAAATCGGCCACTGAAGTGGCTTCTGCATTTGAAAGGATTTATCGAAGGAGCCATCTGCACTGGCCAAATCTGTTACAAGTTGATCCGGGCAAGGAATTTCAGGGTGCAGTGTTATCTACAATGAAATATCACAATGTCGCTATCAGACGAGGGCACACTGCGCTACATCGTGATCAGGCAATTGTAGAACGATTTAATCGGACTCTTGCTGAACGGTTATTTGGATATCAATACGCAAAAGAATTCATCCAAGAAAAAAGATCCCGTGAATGGGTTAAGAGATTACCAGGTGTAGTTACCGCACTGAATAACGAGATTACTAGAACCATCAACATGAAACCTATCAACGCGATTAAAAAGAAGTCGATACCTAAAATGGAAATTCAAAAAGATTTCAAAGAACCAATTCTTGGTAGTAATATCACTGTGAGGTATTTATATGAACCAGGAGAGCTTGAAGGTGGCAGAAAAAGGGCTACTGATCCTATTTAGAGTATTACTGCACATAAGATATCTAGTATAACACGATCTACGGGTAGACCTCCAATATATAAACTGAATTCAACTGCCCCTCAACGGGGTTTTACTAGACAACAATTACAAGTGATATCTGAGGATACTCAATTACCACCGCATGGGCTTAACTAGCACCCTTGCGTCTATTGCACTCAAGACAAGTCAACATCACATTGTTTCTGACATGACCGAGATTGTTATTTTTTCTGTCAACGGTAAATTGGCGAGGATCCTTATCCGAATACTGCCAACGCATTATACAATTGCAACTTGCGCAGTGATTATTCTGTTGTTTCTTCAAAGTGATTATTAATCCAGCATCAATATCAAATTCTCGTTGTTTTTTTTTTGTCCTGTTGTTTGCAACCGGAGAGTTTTTTTTATCAATAATATCATCTATTGTGGTGTCATTATCATCACCAATGATTTCATCATCCAGGACAATTCTTCGAAGTTGATTTATTTTTCGTACTCTGGATACTGAAAGATAGACTAAATTCGACCATTCTATGCGATTATCTACCATCCAAACAATTGTATCCGATATAGTCAATCCCTGTGAAGAGTGTATTGTTGCTGCATAACCTAACGTCCATGGGGATTTATTAGCACGCAATGCATCTTCAACGACATTGATATCAACCAGCACAATATCATTTAATACCAGAATTTGTTTTTCATTCTGTCCTGGAATATCAACTTCGATGTTCTGTTTTCGTGTATCCGAAGGCCTATAACAGAGGGGCACTGGAAGTGTTGCAAATTTTTGTTTATGCAATTCAAATAACTTCATCTGAAGTGTATCCCTGACTATTTTTCTACTTGCAATGATCAAATCGTTTGGTCTCCACATTTCCCATAAATCATTCATGGGAGTTTCCGAAATTATTTCACGGGCTATTTCACACTGGATTCTATCCGGTTGTAATCTAATTAGTTTCTTAAATTCTTTTAATTTTTCATCAAGTGATCTATGATCGGTATCAATTTCTTCATAATAGTCTACAAAACTCTTTAGCCATTCATGGGGGGATGCACCGACAAATGGTGGTGGTTGGCCGTGATCACCGCACATGACGATTTTTGTAGTTTTCAATAACAACCACTCAAGAAATATTTTTAATACATATTCTGACACTGTGTCTATTTCATCCCAAATGATAATTTCAGGAATAAATTTCTCTCCCATACGCTCAGGAGTCCATTTATCTCCCTTCCATCGGAAAAAGCTGTGATAAGTGCAGGCATTTACCCCTCTCTGTATCATCTTTCTTGCAAGTCTGTGTGTTGGTGTTAGCACAATCATGTTTGAATTTTTCCCACGAAATAACTCAATTGCCCGAGTTGTTTTTCCTGACCCACGACAGCCGTTTAAATAAACTGTTTTATATATACAGATTGGATCAGAAATCGGTGGTGCACTAGAAAATTCTGAACACTGATTGCTTTCTAAGTAATTATTTTCAATTGTAACATCTGCTGATTGAATATAATCATGAAGCATTTCCTTCTTAATTCTCCATGTCCCCCAATTCTCATTGCCAGTAGCCTTAAAATCAACCATTTTGCTATTTATGTAAAATGAGTCAGTGGCAACTCTAACTGCGGTGTTAGGAAATTTATTGATCATCGAAAATAGATTAATAGAAGCATAACCGAGCATAGAAGCTCTCAAATGTGTATACTGCGGATTGTATCCATCAGTGTAAGTAACAATTGTACCCAATTTGGTTCCATTGGACATAAATGCGTCCTTACGATTGACATATAGGCCCCTATTCGTTACATCCGTGATTACAAAATCGTATTCAGCATTGTCTATAATCAGTCGTGAATAATATCTCGTATTATCATCTTTTCCACCTTGAGTGAATTTACCGATTATTCTTCGTCCAAGATCTTTTGCTTCATTGTTTCTGATTTCAAATAACTGTTTTGGACCAATTCATGATTTGTTGTTCATTAAAATCAGGAAACAGTTTTCGCTCTTCTCTAATTATTTTTTCTAGATCAGGTTGGGGTAACCACACTGATTTCTGTGCTCGATAGGATATAATTGCTTCACTGACAATTAATGATTTTAACATCTTACAATCAAGCATATACCGTAATAACACTATTGGCATCCAGTGTTTTTCAGACATGTGTTTACCAATCCAAAGATAACTACACGGATGAAGTCCTTCAGCCATTTCAAATGATACCACACAAGCGAATCCGGTTAAATCAAAATGTGGCAGTGGTCCATTAATAGCAACACGGGTCATTTCGTGTGTAGGGTGTCCAAATCGTTTGAAATATTTCTCGCATTCTCCATACCCAAGAAAACTTCCTGGATAACACGCAATCATATCAACTGAAATAACGGTATCAGCGGTGTATTTTGTATTCCATAATCCTCCATGGCCGTATTCAAGACAGGACAATTTGACATCTGATAAGAACTCACTTCGTGTTGGTTTCCACGCGTTTTTCTTTCTAGCAAAATGTGCTGCAATTGATGGTACTGTAAAACAGTTTGCTAATAATTGATCGTTGTCTTCTCCGTCTCCAGAAAACTCACTAGCTAGTTGTTTCATTTGATTATGCAGTTCTTCAGTACGGTATAATTCTCCGTTGGGCCTTACAAACTGATCAAATCTACATTCATCGTCTGAAGTACTATGAAATAGCCACATTGACACAGGATCGTTTTTACTCAAATGGTAAATAGCATCAAATAATTTCTGCTCTGAAAAAAACTCTTCGGTTCCAAACAGATATTTTACGGTTCTATCCCGTGGGAATATTGTTACTGCAGATGACCACGCGTGTTCATTATGATCAATAATTTCAATTGGGGTTCCTTTTTTTGATTGATATTTCGGTTCTTTTAATACTTCACCGGTGATTGTCCTTACCGATATTGGAAATCTTAATGATGTTTCTAATTTAGCTATATCCTGAATTGTTGCCCCATTCTCTTTTACCGTGAACTCCCATTCGGTTATTTTTTTTCGTCTTAGATCAGTTAGTTTATTTCCCCGGGACGCATTTGTGAAGTGTTCTATTATTCGTTCTGCTACACAATTGAGCCTTGTCGAATATTTCATGGGTGCTAGTTTTGAAATATCAGGTTTTTCATTGATCGGATATATCCCGTAAACAACTACTGTTACAGGATAAGATCTTTCGTAGTAGGGTTTATCAATTCCAGTCAACATTCCTGGTTGGGAATCTTGATTCACAGTGACAGTTCTGTTGTTCCTGAGAATGGGTTCAAATTTATCCTTAATAATCCATTTTCCACCATCATCGTTAATGAATTTTATTCGAAAAATATTTCTTTCTTTCCCAAGACGTGAAATTATGACTGCTGCTTTTTCATCATTCATGGTAGCGTCAAAACCACCACGAATTCGAAATGTTGTCGAAATGTTGTCCAGCAGTGAGATGCTCCATCACGCTTGAATTCATTAAAACAATCTCTGATTTTACTAATTATGACTTTATCAAGAATTTTATTCTTGGGTGTATTAGAAACTATATCAAGATTGAATTGAGCATCTTTCCATGGTGATCTCATGTTTCGTTTTTTGGGTCTATCGCGATTAAATCTAGGATTGATTTTCAATAATCTCTTAAACTCTCTCATGTTTCCGTCTATTGGACGTTTGTTACGTTTTTTGGGTCTATCGCGATTAAATCTAGGATTGATTTTCAATAATCTCTTAAACTCTCTCATGTTTCTGTCTACTACACGTTTTTTGGGTCTATCGCGATTAAATCTAGGATTGATTTTCAATAATCTCTTAAACTCTTTCATGTTTCCGTCTCTTGGACGTTTTGGACGTTTGTCACGTTTTTTGGGTCTATCGAGATTAAATCTAGGATTGATTTTCAATAATCTCTTAAACTCTTTCATGTTTCCGTCTATTGGACGTTTTTTGGGTTTATCGATATTAAATTTAGGATTAATTTTCAATAATCTCTTAAACTCCTTATCAGCATTGAATTTAGCATTTTTCGAAGTCAATCTCTTGAACTCCATCATGCTATACATAAAACAAGTATTTAAATGAAAGTTTTATATATAATGAACCAATGCAAATGGCTCATGATGGGAAATGTAACCCCGTGTAACAAATCATGCAGAAAAAATGAGTACTGTAGGTATCATATGCAAAGTTTTCGACATGGGAGCCTTGGTCCGTTACCCTGTATTCGATGTGGGGTTGGGGTTAAGGGAAAATCACGATTATGTCTGAATTGTGGTGGAAAGCGATATAGGGAATTGAAGCGTTATTATGATAAAAGAATAAAAAATGGACAATCCATCAGAAATTATGACCCTGAAAAAGTCTTTGACCCTGATAACGTCACTGACAAAATCATAAGAACCCCGCAAGACTACATCGAAAGATTCTCCAGTGATGTAATTATTAAACCAAACACTGAATTAGACAAACAATAGTGTAGTATATATGAACCAAGAATTCAGACCACACCCAGTGATTACAAATTATGAAGCATCCAGTGATGGTGTTGTAAGACACTGTACACTGAAGAAACCGGTCGGTTTTCTGAGTAATCAAGGGTATTTGAGGTTTACTGTTGGAAAGAAAACTTATCTTAATCATCGTTTCGTATTTGAATGCTTTTATGGATTGATCGAGGGTGATTTTGTTATTGATCACAAGGATTCCAATCCGAAGAACAATTCTTTATCAAATCTGCAGGCTGTTACTCAAAGTGAGAATACCAAACGAGGGAAGACTGGAAAATGCAAAACGATTTGGAAGAGACCTGTGAAATCCTTGAATACAACAACTAACGAAGAGAAAATATTTTCATCTATGAATGAAGCCGGTAGGCACTTCGATATTTGTCCACCTTCTGTTCAAAGAGTTGCAGACGGGATTTATCGATCGGCTATTTCAAAAGGGACGGGACAAAAAGTTCAATTTAGTTATGTATTTTTCAATTAGAGATATGTCATTGTTATAGAATAATGAATTCTGAAAACATGAATAGCATCATAGTTGAAAAGTCGGGATATCAAACTATCAGATGGATTAAATCCTGATCAAATTGTGTCTGATTTTCAGGATATAGAATACGGAGTAAACAACAATAAATACATGCTACCAAAGAAATATGCACTCATCAAAAGAATTCAGAATTCTATTAGAGACTCTCTTTCATTTTCCAGTGACATCAGTGTGTTCGTTCCGTTGTATACTATCGCAGAGGGGGTACGAAAAGAATTAGGTAACGAATACGAATTGAAAAAAGAAGTCAACTCTAAAATTAGAAACCTACGAGCGTTAATTCAAGAAAATGAACAATTTTGATTGCCCGACCCTTTATCATTTTTTGATTGCCTGACCCCTTATCATTTTTTGATTGTGACCGACCTTCATTTTTTTTAGCCGACCTTCAAGGGGGGGGGGTGTCAAAAATCGATGATTGATCAATGGAAAAGTGGGGAAAGTGTGATATTAATTATTTTTATATGAAATTCCACACTTTCCCCATCATTGATAGAGCTGTTAAAACACTTCCATGACCGTGTTAAAATCAGTGAATAAAAAATATTTCACACACACTGAATAAAAAATCGATGGATGGTTTAGTCGATATGATCAAAGGAAAAGTGAGGAAACTATCAGTATTATTTATTTTATATACAATTTTGATACTTTCCTCATCATTGATAGAGCTGTTAAAACACTTCCATGACTGTGTTAAAAATCACCCGGCATGTCAAAAAAGTGGGGAAAGTCAGTATTATTTATTTTATATACAATTATGTGACTTTCCCCATCAATGATAGAGCCGTTAAAACACTTCCATGACCGTATCAAAAATCATCCGACATGTCAAAAAATCGAATGTGGAAAGTGTGGTATTAATTATTTTATTAGAGAATTCCACACTTTCCACATCAATGATAGAAGGTGTCTCACGATGAAATAACACTTCCATGATCGTGTTAAAAATCATCTGACATGTCAAAAAAGTGGGAAAGTGTTTTACAATTGAAAAATTGTTTCTGATTTCAAATAATGGTCAATGAAGCATTAACAACCCGATTGGCTCGTGAACGATTAGATGCAATTAAGAAATTTGTACCAATTCGTGACTCTGTAAGGAATAAACTGCAACAACGACAGAGTTTACAAACTGATTTTGCTTTGGGGTCTGAAGAGTTGTTTAAACCAGTAACCACAGCAACGAAGGAGGTAGTGTCAACAATCTCTGAACAAGGAAAGACCTTTCTCCCCCTGTTAGCGAAAACTGAACAAACAAAACAAATGGAATCAAAAAGAACAGTAGATGATTTACGCATGAGATTTAACGAGGAAGGGTTAGCAGCAATTGATAAGACTGATCCAACAGAAATTCCTGCGCTTGTTGTTGCGACTTATGAAAACAGAATAAAAATGTTGAAACCAGAATATCATAAGTTTGTTAAGAATTTCACTCATTGGGCTGATATATTCTACAAAATCAAAACTAAAACAAGTCAAATTAAGACAGTGCATCATACATCGAATATATCGATGCGGTGGGTCTAGTGTATAATCAATACGAAGAGTTTAAACAACCAAAATTGCAAAGAAAGCGACAGCAACCTGCAAAGAAAATATTCTACTCTCCTAAAAAATAACAACTACCACCTGATGATGATGATGATGATGATTATTTACAAAACACGGATTTAGAAAAACTAGATGAAGCAACTGGTTATAGCGGAAGTGGATTGCAAAATCCAAGGATTTCGTGTCCTGATAGTGTTATCAATGATATATCACGATTAGATGTTCTTGTAGGAGGGTTCCGAGCTGGAAAGAATTCACCGGAAATAATTAATGAAGCAGCTGATATCTGTAGACGGTTATTTGCCGGCGGTATCATGGATATCAAAACATATCGAGATTTCATTGACGAGTTAGCAAATGGGTATCATAGTGATTAAATAACAATTGAAAACACTATTGTTTTTATAATAATGATCATACACTACAATCATGATAAACCAACCCTCGTCTATGTAGTTAATTCACGGTTTCCAGTTTATAAAGCATACTATGGAGATGGTTTAGGCAATACCATTTTAGGATTCTTTTCAAGAATGGCCCCAAAAGTGATGCCGTTAGCTAAGCAATTATCAATGAAAGCCATTGATGTTATTCGTGATAAGGGTATTGGTGCTGTTGGAGATCTTGCCGGAAAGGCATTTTCAACTGCGAAGAATAAAATAACATCATTAGTGAGGCGAAAAAAGAAACCATTACAGTCTACAGCAGAAATGCCTGCAAGTGTTAGTAAAATAATAAATAACGCAGTAGATGAAAAATTAGCGTCGATGGCTTTAACTCCCGACCCAAATATGATAGCGGGAAGTGGCTTTAAAAAACTAAGTAGAAAACGCTAGCGTTTTTCACGATTTAGACTCTGATAAATAGAATAAAATGTTCAAAAAGTCACCTGATCCAGCATTTGATATAGACGCCCCAGTCCCCAAGAATGATTCTGTACGCGATTATCAATATTACGCCTATCATGCCATAGACTCAAATAGTCGATCAAGAATTGATCTTCAAGTCCATGATACTAGTAAATACTTTTTGCCTTGTGAAGCGTTTATTGAAGTAGAAGGAGAAATTGTAACAGCTGCTGATACTACTGCTGTACCAGCACCGTATCCAGCTGGTACTCAAGTCGGTTTTGTCAATAATGGTATCATGGCGCTATTTGAGAGTGCTAGATATCTCATTGATGGAAAAGAAATTGAGTCCATAGATCGTGATGTTGATGTGGCTACAACAATCATAGGGTTAGCGAGATATTCTGATGATTATACAAGATCAGCAGGACCTTCTATGATGTTTGCAAAAGATGTTACAAATACCGCTGGAGGAAATCCATTTATTATCAGACGACCAAAGAATAATGCTGGCACCGCTAATATTGATGCCGAGAATATGATTATAAACAAAGATGAAAATTTAAATCTAGGAGCTGCAACACGTATTTCAATGTTGCAAGGAGCGCGTAAATCATTTTCATGCGCGATTCCACTGCATCACATATTTGGATTCTGTAGAAACGTCAGAAAAGTTATTTATGGAGCTAAGCATACAGTATCGCTTGTACGAAAGGGTGATGATAATGACGCAATTTGGAGGATTCCAGCAGATGCTGCAAATCCAAATGCTGATGCCGGTAAAGTCAATTTAACAAAAATATCATTGTGGATGCCAGTGTTGACTCCAGCAATCACCGCAGAAGGACGATTACTATCATTTATGGACCAAGGGGGAAAGTCGTTGTTGAGTTGGTTATCAGTGAGTACAGATGTTAAACAATCAAATATGAACGGGTTATTCACTTGGAATCTAGCATCAAAACAAGGTGTTGCTGCGCCACGTCACATATTTATTGCGTTACAAGATAACACACGAGTTGGCGATCAACGTTTCAGTCATATGATATCTGATCAATTAGGTGTGAAAGACGTCTCACTGAGAATAAACGGCCAGCAGGAACCATCCGAGGATATACAACTTAATTACACAGAAAATCATATTGCACGAGTTTATCATAGATTGTTGTCATTTATGGCACGTGATCAAAATGTCGATACCGGTCTACAAATATCACAATATGATTTTAAAAACCTGTATCCAATCTATTACTTTTCATTGGAACATCTCGATTTGATGAGACAATCTGTTGTTGATATACATTTTAGAGCTAATGTGACTCGTGGTGCTATTGCTAATTATAGAGCGGTTGCTGTCATTCTTAGTGATAAATCAATGCTACTTGAAGGTGTTGGAGGAAGAATGAGAGTGGTAGATGCCCCAGTAGAAAATCTTTGAACGATTTTCTCGATTTTTCATTGAATTAGAATCAATCTATTATGTATAATGTCATATAGTGTTATTAGTGTTGCGTTAACTCCTGGTCAAATCAAAAAATTGCAATCAGAATCGGCTAAAAAATGTGGAACCACAATCACTTTGAAACCGAATCAGATGACTGGTGGTGCAAATAAATTATCACTGACAACTCGTCAAATAAAACATTTCAATGATGCACTTGCAGCCAAAAAAGGTGTTCAGATTACTCTTTCTGCGGCTGCTATCAAAAATATGATTAAAACAGGCGGTATATTTCCATTGTTAGCTGCAATACCAGCATTGATTGCAGCAGCAGCCCCAGCAGTGGCTAAAGCAGCAGCGTTAGGAGCCGTTGGTACTGCAGCAGGAATGGCACTAAAGAAAGCAACGGGAAAGGGGTATTAAAAAAAAGGGAAAGGGTCTAAGACTACCAGGAACCCCGTATTCATGGTACAGCGGAAGGGGCCTGAGACTAGGACCGGTTTATTAATTGAGGAACCTATGGTTGTGGAATCTTTGATTGAGGAACCGATGGTTCCAATGTCCAATTTTGATTTAATGGATGCTGCTAAAAAACTAGCGATTAAAAATTTCAGAGGTGTTTTTATGAAAGATCAATTACCGGCACAACCCAATGATGTTGAAACCGGAATCATTAATCTCGATAACAGCACCGGACCTGGAACTCACTGGGTTGCATACGCTATTGATCCACGTGGGATTGTCTATTTTGATTCATATGGATTAGCACCGCCTAAAGAATTTATGCGTTACATAAAAAAATTTCCAATGAAGACTTGGTATTCTACGCTACCAACACAACAAATCAATGACCCACCAATATGCGGCAGTGAAGTATTAAATGTCCTTGACGCTATTTCAGCATCTAGAAAACCACCTCATATTGTCGTAAATGACTACACTAGTAATCGCTTTTTAGAGAGAGGTGTATAAAATATCATGATCGATATTTGGGGGAGATCTTTGAAACCCAAACCCGATGGCACTGCAACCCCTGATTCTATCAAGGATATAAAAAAAACTAATTGAAGATGAAATCGCTGAGACGTTAAATTTAACAAGTGTTGACCCGAATGAAATAGTTGTATTTCAAGACAAACAGGGCAAAATGAAAACCAGTAATGTCTCTCTGGATGATATTTTAGTTAAACAACGAAACGCAATCGAGGATACTATCGCGTTATTTTCCGATCAGGGTAAACTCAAACCAGGCGTACTTTTTTCGACGATTACAGATCGATTTAAAACTCTCAACGATTCTGCGTTGGAACTAGCAACACTTCAATCTAAAACCGAAGAACACATAAAACAGTTTACCGCATTTCGTAGAAATATCATTGATAAATTTATTGGAACTACATTCGATAAAATTGAACTAAAACTCCCTGATATTAAAAAATCCATCGATGAGACGAAAACTTTCATCGAAGCCATCAAAGGGGATGCAACGAGGATGATAACAGTCATTGAAAAAACAAAAATTCCTCATGAGAAAACCAACAACTTAGTATACACGATCCAACACGGATCATTTGAGTGGACACCTACAAACAACAAATTAGATATCACTGCAACCGTCAAGGGTATTTATCGATTAACAATAGTGAGAACGACTCAATTTAATATTTCATCGTCGAGTTCATCCGGGGTCAATAATACGATTTCAACGATCATCGACAAGGATACAACTGAACAGTTCACGTTAATAGCTACTGATAAAAATTTGGTTAGGGTTTCAACAACGTGGTATGTGGAATTCGTAGCGGATTTAAGTTGAAAATTGCAAAGCAATTTCACTAACGGCTTCAATTGAAATCGTAAACTGATTTAAGGATAAAATGATTTCATCATCGCAATATCGTTATGATCAGGTCAGAGAATTTCAAACTAGACTCAAAACCCTGTCTGAGGAGTATGCAATGAAAATTAAAAAATATCGCAGGAGAATTACCGCAATTGATGTTACTGTGTACGCTGTAAGTGGTGTAATCACCGGAGCAGGTATTATACTGTCTTCAGTAACAATGATGGCCCCGATAGCTGTTCCAATTTGCATTTCTGCGGCAACAACAATCGCTGGAATAATTTCAATAATAACAAAAAAAATATCATCATGCAGCCAACGGAAACTGCAAGACTACATAATTCAATTTCATGTTGTGTCCACTGCATGCTCGCAATTATCCTCATTGATATCGTCATCTCTCGATGATACAATTATATCAGAGAGTAAGTTTTCAGCGATGGTAGATATATATGATTCTGCGATGTCAAAATTAGAAATACAAAAACATGAGTATAATAACAATGACAACACCGATGGAATTGGAGAACACAAACCCGAAAACCAGAATAATCTCAATAACCTCAACGATATCAGATAGTGAGTTCTCAGTGATGGTACGTGTCTATGATTCCGCAGTATCAAAATTAGAAATACATCATGAGTATAATAACAATGACAACACAGATGGAATTACTTCAACAAATAGTGGAGAACACAAACCCAGTACAAACCAGCATGATATCAATAACCTCAACGAATCCAGAATTCAGTGTGAATTTCCCCTCTCCGGTTCCAGTGAAGGAGATAGCGCTAGCAAAATTACAAGTGTATCACAGCTGGCCAAATATTAGGTCAAAATCATTTGGTGGTCAACAACCGAATAATTCATTGGTATTTGCAAATAAGAATAAACCCGACGGAACCCCAGACTGGAACGTTGTTTCCATACCAACAGGGTCATACGAAATTGAACAAATCAATGCTGAATTCGCGCGTAGAATAAAATCGATTACTGGAAAAGAATCAAAAATAGCTATAACAGTTCATGGGCCGACACTATCATCTGCCATTGAAATAAGCACAGAAGGATATGTCGTAGATATCTTTCAAAGCTCAATAAGGACCGTACTAGGATGGCCTGAATTACCACCAGGGGGAAAACCCGTTGATTTACCAGAACCAAAAAAAACTGATTATATCACAGACAGGATAAAATCTGATAATCCAATAAAGAGTTATTTAGATTATGATAAATTGTATTTTCTTATTGAATTGGTAGATCCTCCCACTAGGGAGATCTACCACATTCTTCGACCGGATGGCATCACTGAAAATTTCGGAAAGATGAATAGAGATATTTTGTTGTTGTTAATATCCCTTAGATCCGGCACTCTCACCCGAGATGAATTTATCAGCGTTGTAGAAACATGTAACAAAATCATCAATGACATGGAAACATTTAATGCGCAAATTATTCAACAGGTATTAGGTGACAGTGGTCTTAAAACAAGAGATTTATTTGCAACAGACTATAAGATCCGCATAGAAGATATTCCAACATTCAAACTACCAGGATATAACGTACCACAACTAACAAAACATCTCAGTGACACCATCGATGAAGGTTTCAAAAAAATCCATGACAAATGGAAAAAAACACCATCACAACCACAAACAACTCTCCTGACACACAATAATGACCCAGATGGTGGCGGCAGGCATATTGCTCCGTTCAATGTTAATATTTCATCGGTGATAGCGCTCAATTTAGTATGTGATGTTATCGAAGGAAGCTATCAAATAAATTTAGAACGATCAAATCAAGCTCAGCAGGGATATATTTTGTATTCATTTGCACCAACAGCCCCTCCAGGATTTCTAATTATTGAGTCTCCGGTGAATCCAGTCTATATGCGATGTCATAATAATTCATTAACCAGAATTAATTTCAAACTCACAGATCAGTCCAATAATCTAATTGATTTACAAGAAGAGGTGTTAGCGATTAGTCTGTTTGTGAAATCCTAAAAGGATTTTCGTCCTAAAGACTTTCAATCCTGAAGGGATTTTCCCTTCAGACAAGGTCTCGAACACGATATCGTATCGGACTGGATCAAATATTCGGTTGAAAAGTTTTTACTCATTTTTTTGATTTCATTGATTTCATTATTATTTTTTGCCTGATCATTGACTGATTTCATTGATTTCATTGGTTAAGCCCCTTATTCATTAAAAAAATGTCGTCCGATTCACCCCCCCGTACCTAGGACGAAAAGTTTTTACTCATTTTGAAAACCATTCAGGATCATGTTTTTGATTTCATTGATTTTTTCATAATTTTTCATTATTATTTTTGCCTGATCATTGATTTTTCATAGATTTTTTTGGGCCTGATTTCATTGATTTTTGGCCTGATTTCATTGTTTTAAGCCGTAATCCATTGAATGCTAGGTTAAAAAACGTTGTCCGGTTCGCCCTCTCTGCTGCTAAATGCTCGGGTGGGAGTCCCCATGTATGTTACTTGATCAGACGATGGGTCGCATTCCCGTAGCAAGGATCACTGTAAAAACACCTTTCTTAACGGGAACTGTTGATGCCCTTTGTATGGAAAATCCTATTTACGATCTGACGATCGGTAATGTTGAAGGTTCCCGTCTTCCAACTATGGCCGATTTTAAAATACCTTTGGCTCAGGCAGTCGAAACGCGAGCGCAAACACGGCGAGAGAAAACCGCGTTTCATAAATTAATAGTCCCTGAATCGATCTCAGGAATTTCGCGTGATGATTTCAAACAAGAGCAAGAACGTGATGAATCCATCAGAACTATTGTTGAGAAAATCACGTCCGGCGCGATTAAACACTGCAAGCGTGGGGGTAACTCGAGATTCGTACGCAAGAACGGATTCATTCATAGGGAGTTTAGCGCTCGGGAGGGTAAGAAGTATTGGCAAGTGGTCGTACCCCAGAGATATAGATCTCAAGTACTTAGGGTGGCGCATGAGTCAAGCATGGCAGGACACCTAGGTAAGGCTAAGACCACTAGCAGGGTAGTCGCTGAATTCTACTGGCCCGGTGTTAATGGCGATGTCACACGGTTCTGTAGGTCGTGCGACGTATGTCAGAAAACCGTCTGTAAGGGAAGGGTCACAAGGGTGCCCTTAGGACAAATGCTATTAATAGATACACCGTTTAAAAGAGTGGCAGTAGATATTGTAGGACCAATACACCCGGTCACCGAAAGAAAGAATCGGTATATTCTTACTCTGGTTGATTACTCGACCAGATACCCCGAAGCCGTAGCGTTACCAACTATGGAAACGGAAAGGGTAGCTGAAGCATTAGTTGATATCTTCAGTAGGGTAGGGGTGCCAGAAGAAATCCTCACTGATTGTGGTGCCCAATTCACCTCTGACCTCATGGGTGAAATAAGTAGGCTGTTATCCATCAAACAGCTAAACACTACCCCATACCATCCGATGTGCAATGGACTGGTAGAGAAGTTTAATGGTACCCTGAAAAGCATGCTGCGGAAGATGTGCGCGGAACGTCCGCAAGACTGGGACCGTTATTTAAACGCTGTTCTGTTCGCGTACCGTGAAGTATCGCAGGAAAGTTTAGGATTTTCACCCTTCGAACTGTTGTACGGTAGAACGGTTCGAGGCCCGATGCGGATACTACGCGAACTATGGACTGGTGATGTCGCGAACGAGGAAATAAAAACGACTTACCAGTACGTTTTGGATCTAATAAATAAACTTGAGAGTACACGCCAGATGGCACGTGACGAATTGATTAAATCGGGGCGTAGATATGCCAAGTATTACAACCGCAGAGCGCGAAATAGGAAATTTCTTGTGGGAGATCAGGTGCTATTGCTTCTTCCAACGAGCTCAAATAAGTTATTAGTCCAGTGGAAAGGTCCATATGAAGTTAAAGAGGTAAAAGGTGACATGGACTATAAAATTGACATGGACGGTAATTTAAAGACGTTCCATGCTAACATGCTCAAATTGTATATCAAGAGACAGAGCGACAATGTCAATAAGGGGAGTTGAAAATATAGGCGCAGACTACTTGAGTAGGGCATGATGGGAAATTTGTATGGATTTGCCCAGTAATAAATCCAGATTGTACTATAACCAGTCTAAATGTTGTAAGATATCATCAGTAGTTATTTTTCTTCTATTCTGCGTTAGTTTTAAAAATGTGTACATTTTTATTCTTAGGAGGGAGGTATTGTCACAGAATTAGGCGAAAATTAAATTTATTTTCTTCTTGATTTACAAACTAATCTCACCATTTTCTTTGTTTCGTCGTACATGCATTGCCTGGGGTGAATAAGTGGTTTTCTCTAAGGTAAGCGGCGTGTAACGATTTGCATGTGCCTGACTTCGTATCACTTGAAGTCAGGGAACACCAAGAATCACGGGGTGCACGGTAATTTTTGCCGTGATTTCTGCTCACATATTTGAGAGTATATATAAGGCAGAATATTTCTCATAATAATTACGGGACCAAAAGTATCTAATCACAGGATAGATAGCTCGTCTTTCAATCTCCAGCTAAAGGGGTGAGTGTTAAATTTATATTTAGTTTTATTGTGAATTTTATTCAGTTTATCATTTCATATAATGATGCCTTTATTGCAATGCAGATTTTAAACGTGGAATATTTGGAATTACTAGTCACCATTAGAATTTCAATGCAATAGCGTGATCTAAGGTTTAGATTATTTTTTGAGACAACTGTTATTAGTCTGGTTTCTTTATTGTAGCTGATAACATCTGATAACATCTGATAATGTCGGCTGATAGCATCTCTGAGAACATCTTTGATAACATCACTGAGAACATCTCTGAATTATAGCTGATTTATTGCGGAGCATCTCTGATAACATCTGTTATCGTAGCTGAAATTGTTGCTGATTTATTGTGCAATCGAATTGAAGTATCTGACTGTCTGTCTGTCGAACTGTCTGTTCGTCTACATCTGTCGTGACGTGTAAATATCCGGAAAGCTAGAAGTCCGAGTGTCGGAGCTGTCTAGAGTTATAAACATCCGGAGCGACATCTAGGGTATTGAGGAACGTTGGTTCTAGTAGATGTTGTATGCTGTCTGTACGTATAACTGTGGTGGATCTGTGAAGGGCAAACGGCCGATAAAAGTATTGGTCAACCCTAGGTCTTCGGGGAAACTGGGCGGCGATTCAACTGTGGGTGAATCGTACGGTTATACAGGGTCGAGACACATGTGTGTGTTGCAATTGTGTACAATTGAATACATTGTTGTATTTACATGGTTATTTCAGAACACAATAGTATTTCAAGGCATTGCATGATTCTCAATAAAAGCTAGCAACTTGATTGAATACCTGTATATGTTCGTGCTAGTTGTCGCAATCCATACGTGCGATAGTATAGTTTGATGTTTGTGTTTATTATCGTGATTTATACTTGCGTTAATATAACTTTTGTAAAGGTTCTTTGGATCTGTGTATAGTCCAAGAGATTCCTTTGTATCTGTGTTTTATTTTGTATTAATATTTCATTTATTTATGTATTGTGAATGGTTGTGAGTGTAATTGTGGGTTGAACGCATGAGTTATTGTGTTGATACATCATTATTTTTCATTAATAATTTATTTCATAAATTTACATTATCTTTCACACCTGTGTTTGTGTTGTTCATTTAATCCACCATCCACTCGGTAACAATTCTGTTACAAGGAAGATTCTGTTACGATGTCAGGAGTTGTGACATAATTCAGGTAGAACGTATTCAGACATTTATCGAGTAGGACAGTTTTGTGATGTATTGACGTATGGTATAGGCATATCAGGTCTAGAGCTGAGCAGTTAGTTCAATATTATTTCCTATGTTCTTATTCAAACAGCCTGCATATTATGTTGTGGTTGCATATAATTTGAGAGGAAACATTGATATGGATAATTCATCGGAATTCCAAAGTACTCATTGATATAGAATAATATATCACTATGAGATTATTGTGATTATGTTCAAACGAGTTCTGGACATTTCCATTGTTATAAAGGAAGATTATTAGGACATCAGCACATTCTAGGACACTCAGAAACCCCTTTTTGTACATGAAATGAACTTGTTAGGATTATTTGCGATTCAATTTTAAAACCTAATGTTCCTCTTAAATTTGTATAGTCTTGAATTTGGACTTGTCATGGTTATTATAGACAATACTGTTATCTGAATGAATACCCAATACATTAGAATGGATTGCGAGAACAGCTAAATGATGCTAGCTACTGTCAGAATGTGTTTGGAGGGGAGGAGGGTGTGGAAATGAAGCTAGGATAGTCAAAATGATCTTACAATAATGTCAGCTAGGTGTATCATACCATAAGTTTTCAAACTATTCTATAATATTCCTCTGGTTAACCTCACAAAAGGTGTACTTTACACCTAATATACATGTTAGCCAGAAAAATAGCATCATGCAAGTTTGCAGGTAGAAATACGTAATTCTTAGGTAACAACTGAGCTATACCGATTTATTTCCAGTGGTGGATTTTGACCAGCGCGAAACTAACGCAAGACAATCTCTATCTAAATGAGCTCTTATTAATCATGATGTCCGACTAGGTGGAAAATGCCGTCTATAGAATCTCAGAATTATAAAGCCAAAGCAAATACCTCTCACACTTAACCGCAAATGATGGATCCGACCTTGACTGGCTTACTCACAATTGAAGACATGGCCTGATTAAGTGGAGGGTGCACATAGGTTACCTGTCTTGTGCCTCCCTAGTCACAGGGTATACCCTGTTGTTTGTCGTGAATAAAAGTGAATGTGTTTATATCAACCATGTATTATACGTCTAAACCGTGTAGTACTTTGCCTAACACTAATTATACACATAAAGGGGACCGTTTAAAGGACTGGTTTTGGGCAGTATTTGTAGAATAAATGTCCGCAAACTTAAGTGACCAACCCCCCGATCTTCACCAAGCCCTGTTGAAATATGGTAATGTAGATGGACATACACCACAATTAATTTTACTGTATGTTCTCTACATATATTTCTCAGTACTGACCATTCCACAGTGTTACAATCAATACAAATCATATGTTGATCTTAAATACTACCAACGATGACTTCAGGGTGAAGTTCTTGTCAAGGGTTGATCAGCATTGTTTTGAGTGGCTGCACTGTAAACAGAGCAGCATGTAAAGAGAACACATATTTTACTTCCGGATATCACTAAGGCCTAAGTACACACTGTGCACTTGCTCCGAAATACACACAGACAACAACTATCAGAGCTCCTATTCTCAAGAATAAACAATTACCTTTAAATCCCTACCAATAATGTATGAATATAACTCATCTATCACCACCAAAATGGGAGCGGATAAAATGTTCTAAAAATAGACTAGAACTACATTCGTAGGGTACTGAACTGGAAATAATATATGTGATGCGATTCCTGACAGGGTTAGACAATTTCATATCAATGGACAAAACTTCCATCCGTGATCAAATCAGTATCTCTTAAATACTTTTGCAACGTTTGAAGGAATTTCATCAATGAATAGTACAGTTGCTGGCTTTTAGCTGACACCACTGTAACACAAAAACCAGCCAATTACAAATGGCCACAGGGCAAAAATGCTCAAAACTTAAAGTTTAATTGTGAGTTTGTTAATCAAGAAAATCACTTTAAATAAACTGTAATTAGTTTTTAGTTCTAACACCAATCTGGGTATTACTAGATATTAAACTTCACTGTGAAACTTTCTTAGAAAATATAATTTTAAAAAATGATACATATTTTTATAAGAAAATTTAAATTTAATTTAAATCATAATGAACATTATGAAGTCAAAAGTTGACAAAGTTTGTTCTATGGCAAAGTTCCTCGATTCCTGTATTATAAACATCAATGGTTTTCCTTATCACTTGTGATGCATAAAAACCAGGGTCTGTCAATCAAATGTAACACCCTGAAATCAGAAATCATATTGATGATACTCTACCAATATCCAGTGTTGTACCAGTCCCAGTGACCAGAAGAATGGACGCAGACAAGTTCTCTCTCATAGCAGTGATAAAGCCGACAACTAGGGATATTCAATCAACTCAGATTCCAGACTGTAATGCCAAACCGGGTCTGCAAAAATTCTACAACCATTATCCAAATCAAAACTAGACCTGAAGAAGATAGAATTAAATGAGCACGATGGAACACGTATCATACACATGAAAAAAAAATGTTGAAATGTGGAATGATATCATTCATCGCCATGGTTACAAATTCAATATATGTGACAGGCCACAGTTCCAAATTGCTAATGAAAGAAAATGGGGACTTGCTTAGAAGCAGACTATGATGTGTAAAAACTGCAGTTTTAACTCACCAGAGTATAAGTTGTATGAGAAGATAAAAACAGATAAACCTGGATCAAATCCTGCTGCTGTTAATCTGATGTTTCAAGCTAGACTACAAGATACCCCTATGCGCAACACCAGAGCTAGATACTTGCTTCCAGCCACTGACATTCCACCTCCTAGCACATCATCTATGCAAAGAGCATCCAACATTGTAGGCAAAGCAACTCTTGAGCTCAATCAAATTGATATGACAAACAAACTTAAACTACTAAGACAGGTTAATGTCATGCGTGGTGTTCATCATCCTGAACAAATAAATGTTGCTTTTGATGCCAGATATAATGCCTTTAGCTTCGGACATGAAAAGAAACCTGGCCAAAGTTCATCACAAGCTGTTGGAATTGCCTGTGAAACTGTTACAGAGAAGTATTACATTGTGGGGTCTACAGTAGAAAACAAGCTCTGCTGGACTGGAGCATGGCTGAAGGAGAAAGGTTTTGATGTGCAATGTCCAGGGGGCCATGTTGACTGCACATCAAATCTGTCCCCAGTTGCACTGCATTCAGAGTATGAGATGGCAAGAGAAATTGGAAACAAATTTGTGCTGCAAGGGATTCTGATTAAACATGTAACTACAGATGGAGATGCACAAAATGCTGCTGGCTTCGAAGCTGCTTATAACATTCTGCATCCAATGTGGGAAGTAGAGAGACTGTCAGACCCCATCCATTTGGGTCGTTTACAGTTCAAACGGTGCAACTCTGCAGTATTTAGTGAAGAAATATTGCCAGGAATAATAACAAGAGAAAGCAAAAGGCTCAAACAGAAAATTATTAGTCAAGACATTAAAGCACGCTGCAGTTTGATCTTTAAGGAATTGATGGAGGATAACAGAGGTGATGTTATAAAAATGAAAATTCAACTTCCACAAGTACTGGATGCCACTCTGCGCTGTTATTCGGGGGACTGCTCAAAATGCCGGCATTATTCCAAGGTTTGTGGGGTAGGAAGTACTAACAACTGGTGGATGCGATCAGCATACCTAGGCACTCATCAAGTGACTCATCTTGACATGACAGAAAATGATAAGACAATCCTGTTAGAAGTTTTCAAAATGAAACTCTCCTGCGATGCTCTACAAAGAGTGCGACTGAACTCAAACAAACAAAAAGGTGAGGCTGTGAACAGATCAATCAGTGTTTCCTTGCCAAAAAATGTGAACTATTTCAGAAACTTTAAGGCAAGATTTGATTCACCAATACACAGACTCTATAATAGCTTGGGATCGTCACTGAAAACCAATGTGACACACTTGAGAGGTCAATTTTCATCAAGGACTTTGAGATCACTGGATACAATGAATAAACGCTGCACTTGCCATCAGTTGTATCAAAAGCATCCACACACTAGGCGACGTCTCCTAGCAAGACGAAGAAAAATGATCCAGGCTCATCTGAGGTACAGGACTCAGCAAGGCAATAGAAAGTCTGACTACTGCAAAGGAATTCTAGACACCAAGGACGATCACTCCTATGCACAGGTGTAGCCAATGGACACTTCAGAGAGAAAAGATTATTTTAATTCCATGTGCAACACGAATGTTGTTACAAGACAAAAAAGAAACACATGGTACAGAAAAGAAAACTGTGGTGGAGATATCCGTAGGTAACACAACGCATGTTATGTGCAGTTGTCTTACTTACTACCACCTGATTAGACCTATGGAGGGGTCGAAACAGTTTTTCTGAATATGAAGACACAAATAAAGAAATTAAAAAGCAAAAAAAATAAATCTTTTACAAAATTCTGACATAAATATAAATAACAAAGCATGACATACTAACAGAATGAATGAATGCATGAATAAATGAATGAATGAATGAATGAATGAATGAATGAATGTATGAAGGTTGAAGGAACAAAGGAAGGAACAAAGGAATGAATGAAGGAATCTAAAACAGCACTTTATACCAGCATGAATGACCTACTAAAATAAAGACCACTCTCTTTTCTCCTCCTTTCTCAATAGATCCATCCATCCTTCAATGCCAGACATAATTCAACATGGATGTGCATAGGATATATCATGATACCTGTATTATTCATTGTTATAATTTCAACTTCATAATGCCGTCTGGGAAGTCACCATGGCCAATGCAATACCCATAACCTTTCCAGCACTGCCTATTATTGTTGATGGAATGAGGTTCTAGATTTAAATGATCCGCATTCACACACAAACTATTATTTCATAAATGGGATGCATCAAGGTCCTTTGAAATAGTCAGACTTCTCAACTTGACCATTAATGCCAGTCTGTGGAAATGCTTTTTCTTCCATGTGATTATCTCAGGGTCCCTATATGATAATAGGCCATATAATCTATTAGAAGTTACATTTCCAGTCCATATTCGACAATCACTAGTATGTGCTAGGACAGAATTTAAAGAAATTTTGGCTAACAGGTTTTGAAGAAAAAAATCCTCCATTGTAACATGTATTTGGTGTAGGAATACATTGCTGCTAATACTAATGAGTTTTCTCTCCGTCAGATACCATTTCTGTAAATGTATCGCATAAAACTTCATTTACAAAAAATCAAATTTAAAAGTTGATTAAAATTTATGTAAATTACATTTTAATTTTTTTTAATTTCTAACTGCAACATTGAATATACACATGGTGTGAAAATTTCAGCTATCATTATTGATAACTTTTTTATAGCATATTAAAGTTTCATCAATATCAGTACTAACCTTTCCACAGTGTGACAATCATTACAAATCATATGTTAATCTAAAATACCCCCAAAGATGACTTCACAGTGAAGTTCTTGTAAAGGGTTGATCGGCATTGTTTGAGCAGCTGCACTGTAAACAATGCAGCATGTAAACATAACACATATTTCACTTCCGGATCATCCTTAAGACTAACTAGGGAAGCTATACCTGCTTTTATATTATTTTAGGGCGACAATAAAGGAACCAAAAAGCACATAATGTAATTCACCAAATGCACGTGATTGGAAAGAGTTGAATTAGATTGACAGTTCATTACGGATAAATTGCAGTGTGAATGTTCTAAAATTGCAACAAAGTCAGCCGCCGCTGTGGTTCAGTGGTTGTTATGCTCGATTCGTAACCGAAACGACGGGGTAGACTCAAATACGTTCAAAAATATCGTAGTAAAACAAAATTTCGATTTCAGTTTTTATAGTATAGAAATAGATACTAAGACTTAAATTTTTACCTATTTGTTTCACTTGTAAATATAAATGGGATAAAATGTCTGCTGGTAGGCTGTTGTTTATGTACATCATAACATACTACATGTTTCCATTTTTTGCATTAGCTGTTTAATTTTTTCTCTATTTTTAATAGCATGGTACAACACAAATGCCACATCTGTATCCTATGTCAAGATTTGTTTTCAAAACGATATTGTTGGGAGACGGTTGATGTCGACGCAGGCTCAAAACGTTGTATTATTTCTCTCTTTGTGGGCTACACATAATGTTCGTTTAAATTATTAAACAAAAAATGCAGTTTTTCTCTAAAAACCTTTGGAGTGTTGTATAATTTCTAGACAATTGTTACGCATATTTAATTTGTGGGCATGCTCTTTGTCTGTGATTGTGGGTAAAGAAGCTATGACTTACCTAATTTTTTCATTGATTTTGTCATAGACTTTGAAATTGACTTATTTGGGGTATAATTCGCAATACTTTAAGTTCATTTTCTATTCTAGGGAAATAATTTATTTGCTGAATTTTACAAAACGTGTTGCTTTTAGTCTTCTCTGTTACTTAGTTCAGGACCATATATTCAATACACTTAGTATTCCAGTCTCCTTGAAAAACTAGAATATTTCTCTCGAGTGTCTGGTAAATGAAAGTTTGAAACTGCTCGTAGAACTCATCAACTATGTCATCTATGTTTAGATATTGGGGCATAAACCTCTATATCATGGTGATGTAGAAGGGAAATGTTTTGAAGCGCATGGCATTCATCCTGTTTAACAATGGCCGATAACCCATGATAGCACTCACAATATTCTTATGTACCATCAATCCGACTTCGTGTTTGTGATTGTACTCATGCCCACTAAAGTAAATCCTGATATCCATGATATTGTATGACTCGTCTTGGAACATGTCACCCTTGAGTTCATCTTTAAACCATTCCGCCAAGGTTATTGACGTCAGCTTTGAAGACTTTGGCCCTGTGATGTCTTGTTAACACCACCCTATTTATCCCATAGGTAGAAAGACTCGTAGAGGCGTTAGTGTCTTTGATCTTCCCTTGCAATGTTTATCTTGCCCACTGCCTGTCCAGTGCAAGCATGTTCTTAAAGCTGAGCGTCAAGTGATGTAACCCTTGGTGCCATTTTTCTTTTTTCGTTCTCTCAAACATTCACTTCAACATCTACCTGGCAAGGATCATGCCCGATGCCTTGGAAGACCATGAGGGCAGTGTCAGTGTTGGAAGCAGAACAATCACCAACCTGCGCTATGCTTATGATATCGATGCCCTAGCAAGAAATGAAGAATAATTGGAAATCTTTGTGAACCGTCTCAACTAAGCATTACTAAGGTATGGAATTTAGATCGGACAATGCTAATAACAAACAATTTCAGTGGCAACCAAAAGGAAATAGATGAATGACCAGAAACTGATCACAGTAACAGGTTTCATGTATCTAGGTGCAATAACCTCAGATGAAGGTTTAAAACCTGAGATACTTTCCAGGATTACGGAGACAAGAAATGCACTTGCAGGTCTCATGGCATGGGTCTAGGATCAAGCTTTTGCGCTCTTTCGTGATATCCATCATCATATATGCATATGACCCTGTCATCAGAACTAGAGAGAAGAATCCATGATTTTGAGATGAGGTGTTATCGAAGGATCATGAATTCCATACTTAGACTACGTCTGTAATGAGGAGGTGCGCATTAGAATCAAAGGTGCAATTGGACCATTTGAAAATCCGCTCTCCACTGTCAAGAAGCACAAGCTAAGATGATATGGTGATGTGTTACAATCATTTGGTGTGTCAACGACAATTCTACAGTACACGGTGATGGGAATGGAAACAAGGCAGACAAAAGGAAAGATGGGAAGATAACATCAACTGGTGTACAGGCACGAACTTTTTAAAGTCCCCAAAGAGCAGCGAAAAACAGGGAAAATGGAAATCGATTATCGCAATGTCATCCGAGGCTTATCTACGACCAGCCAGGTTACTGGAAAAATAAAGACACCCTCCCCCCCCCCCATGAAATGACGTTATTTGGTGAATAACATGGAACATCATGTAGAGATTGCCTTAAGCATAGGTACAAAAGCGACATCTTAAAGTGAGTTGGCGGATTATGTTACTTTGCACTCAGTAAAAGCCAAATCATTGGAAATATTCGAAGTTTATTGCAATGAAAAATATTATAAATGTTTGACAGGAATAAATGTTCTTTTACATTTAGATCATACAACTAGATGGATCTTCAATCACTTCATAGTGATAGACTCAACCGATAATATTGTTTATCTTTTCATCCCGTTTAGGTTTGTACTGTATATCAACTTTTGGGCTGAGGGGCCATAAAACACTATAATGTCATTCAGTCACATCCCTCTTGATTATCCAAAATGCATACATGTAAGTCTTATCACACATCTTAAATTTTTAAAATATGTCATTATGTAAATTTTTTCCATATATCAAAGGACTCCCAAATCAGAACCTTTAATGTAATAACTGTTGACCAATAGTAAGCGAACACGTGCAACAGAAGTAAATACAATTTGAAAAAGAGAAAATAACCTAAATTGCTACATGTACATATTATTTCTAGTTTTCAGTCAAAACGTTGACTTGTTAACAATCACGCCACTCATTCATTTATCTTTTTCAATAAACATAAATTAAAATATTGAACAGATATATCTTTCTCCGTTTTCATTTTTGTTTCTCACACAGTCTGATCCGTTAATCGTGAACTTCGAGAAATGAGGCAGGAAATGATGAATGAGCTTCAAGAAATGAAAGATGACATAAAAGAGGCACGCGCGGAGGCCAGAGTGCACAACGAAGAGGCTAAGAAAAGACAAAGCAAACTATTGGAATTAATTAGCAAACTTGAAAAGGATAAAGATAAAATCAAAAAGAATTGAAGGAATTTAGTCTGGCAGGCATTGATGGAGCAGGCTCGGAGACACTGCTGCATACATTTCACGACCTAGGGACGAAACACAATCAGCTTTTCAATCAAATGAAGAAGATGGGAAAAACAGAGATGGCTCTCAGAGAAAGAAACAAACGGTTAGAAATGGAAATAGCACAAGTGAAACTGGCACTAGTTAGTATACAAGTCTCAAAGACCGCGAAAGGACAAATATACACTAAATTAGCGGCACCTACTAGACAGAAAAGAGAAAAGAAATCATAAGACCAAATAGAAAATAGAAAAATGACATTGTTAACCATAATGAATCTAAATATAAAGAAATATGTGGAAAGTACCTAAATGTTGTCTTGTAATTAGTAGTAGTAGTAGTGGTAGTAGTAGTAGTAGTAATAGTGGTAGTAGTAGTAGTAGTATTCACCTCAACCAAGTATTCATGTAAATATTAAAAGGTGATGATATTTCATTGATCTTGAGATCACACTGTGAGGTTAAGTTTCCTATAGTAACATTTCAGATATAAATCATTGTTACGAGATTGTCTTAACTTTAATAATTTTGTATAAATCAAAGAATGCAGGATGTGTCAGTACTCAAGTTAAACGTCTTACATTAACAGCTCTAAATGTATTAATATACGGAATAATCTTTGCACATGATTACAAGCAGAGTCAATTTAAATTCTTAATTTATGTTTCATATTATTTCAATTAATGACACTATTTATGTTACAGGCTAGAATCAATAGTCAGAGACATTTGTTAGAATATTTGTTTCTCTCACATCCACATTCCTGCACAATTCGGTTGAACGCGAGCACTATTTTTCGTTTGTGCAATTTTTTTTGGTGTTGTAGTAGTGTTAGTATTGACCGAAGCAGCAGACTTAGTCGTAGCAAAAGATGTTGTAATCGAAATTATAACAGCAATGTTAATAGTCCTTGGGAGATCTGAAACTCAAAATGTTGTAATTCCCTATCACTGTTCCTGAACGTATTTGTATTCATAAACGTTCTGGTAGATGTTTCTTTTAGAAGACATGTATTGTATTAGCATTGCACGTTACAATTCATTCGTGTGCTTTTGTTGGTTTGTTTTCCACCTGGCAACAAATTAGTGATAAAATTGAAAGGGTATACAACATTGATATTTCTACTTAATAACTTAGATTTTCTAGTTGATTTGACCTAAACTGTATTACAAGAAATAATGTCAATCACACGCGTTAAATGGAAAAGAAGAAACGAGAACTGGACCATTAAAGTAGCAATGATTACTAATTTGATAGTCCTCTATATTTGGTAAAACGTTTTGTGTATAACTATCTGACTTATACTAATCAGCATTCAGAGATAATGATCTTAAAATGAGTGACGTACGACTATTAATAAACTCTTCAACAAAGTAAATGTCATTATCTGCAATCAAAAACAGAAAATAAGTACTGTAAGCATGGTGTCCTACCAAGTCACATTATCCTGACACCAGAATGACCAGTCCTAACACTAACCTCTAAATTCTGAGCATCTAGTCAGGCAGCCGTTCGTAACATTTTTATGTCTTTGGTATGACTAGACCCGGGTTCAAACCCGCGACATCCCGCATCCGAGGCGGACACTCAAATCACTAGGCCACGGGAGCGGTCTGACCTATGGAGTGAATCTACTAGTAATATGGGGAGGGTTCATTGAGTTGACTCCTTCATGAGCGCATTTTATAGTAAATCAAATCGATACAATACTACCGGTTCTAAATTTCAGTCTCATATCTTCTCAATTCAAAAACAAGATAGAAGCAACTGTTGCAGGGTAAGGTACTACACAAAACCATATATTGCAATATCATCGAGCATGTGTTAGTCATGTGTAGTCCTCGTGTGATTGAATATTATGCCAAAGGTCTTGATCAAATACAGTGCATGTACGTACGTATGTATGTATGTATGTATGTATGTATGTATGTATGTATGTATGTATGTATGTATGTATGTATGTATGTACGTACGTAGGGACGGACGGACGGAGGCATGCATGGATGGGTGGATGCATGCATGCATCCAAGAATGCATGGATGCATGTCTGATTTTCTTATTAAAGGCATACAACCTAAGTAAAAACGAATAAAATTATTTTGTTCTTTTTTCAGTTCGTGATTACTTATTTAGTTGAAAAATTACGATTCAGGCTGTTACTGAGGCCGAAATCAGGCTAGTATCGGTAATTTTGTGATAAAATACGCGATTTTTAATTATTGTCTGCAGTTAATAATTCACTATCCGCCACGCCTATATTCATGTAACCTCTGTGTTGACCTCTCCCGAAGATTAAGAATTTTAGCCATGCGCAAACACGTGTTTACAAATTTAATGGCGTGTCCGCAACTAGATCGAAAGCAACACTTAGATTCTGAAAGGAGGAGGGAAAAAAGTTGTTTGCGCAAATTATGTCAGCACACGCATATGTATTGGTGATCAGCATGAACGATGGAATAAAAAGAAGTCCACTTTGAGCCTGGAAAATAATCCAGAGGTCGCCAAATTCTTGCTGGATACTGGTGAGTCTCAATTTTGCAATGTACAGTCAAGTTTTTATACCGCTGTTTTATTTCTGTATTGTTAACTCTTTATCAAAACTCTTAAAATAACATATTTTATATAAACTGGCATTATTCCATTTAGCTTGAAATAAAATGCCACTGCCCTGCAACAATATCGCTGAAATCTTCATGTACATAACATACAGTAGCTTTTTTTTTGAGGCTACCATAGGGGGTATTAATGATCATCTTCATTTTCGCACGCAAACATAAGACTATATAGAGGCAAACAGTCACAAATGTTTTTTTTTTTTTAATACAAATTATTTATAATGTAAATAGTGATGGCTGTAAATAAAATTAATGCAATACAGTTAAGTATATTTTAAGCATGACCAAATTAAATAGCACACTATGTGTGCATAAACGCCCGTGGGGATGTGGCATCATTCCTTACCCCACGGGAAAAATTAAATAACTTTCTTTTGAAAGATAAAACAGTGAATAATGACCCACCGTGGCCGGTTCACTTTAATTTACCATTCATTCATTCACTATTATTTGTAAAATATATATAATTTTTGTGTCTAATGAAATATTTATTTTCCCTTGCTATATTAGTTATGAATTTAATGCCAGTGCAAGGAAAACATAAGAAACAGAGGATTGTCAAAGAAGACATGGCCACAACTTCTACACCTGGGCCAACAATTCATAGGATACAAATTCCTGCTGTCTCTGATATAACCACATCAGAATCAGATATGACATCTATGTAAGTATTACTACATTTTATTAAATTTTATGTATATTTACTTGTTTACAAATATTTTGGTTGATGCACCTGGAAATGTATCATTCTATACTAGTTTAATATTTTTCAGTTGGAAAAGATTGTACATTTTGTTAAAATATGATTTGTTTTATTTAGAATAATATTTTTGTTGTAAATTGTTGGCACATGTCATTTTTGTTATTGATATGTTCCTCATCATGCTGTTTGTATTTTAGTTAGTCTCAAGTGAGAATAGTCTTTGACTAAATGAGTCACCCCTTTAAATAAATTATTATTATTATTATTATTTCTTGAAGCATTATCATTCCCATTATAATAACCAAGATAAATGATAATGCTTTCTTTTGATACAAAACTAAAGATTTCCAAGTTCAACATTAGTATTTACACATTTCAAAATTTTATTTTAAGGGATTCAGTCTTGTCTGAAGTTGAAAAACTTAAGGAGAAGGAAAGTGTTATGATGGAAAAGTCTAAAAGTTTTATCAACCCATTTGAGAAAGTATACTAACAAAAATAATTGTGATACATACAAAAAAGGAGAATATTCGTGTTAAGTATACTAAAAAATAACCATATATATTCATGTATAGTATTGTATTGGTATTTCTGGATTGTATTTGTGTATAAACCAGAAAGTTGCTCCCACAAAAGCTTTCTTTGCAGTGTATGAACATACAAGTTAAAAATGTGTAATTACAATATATCTTTAAATATAGTATTGATGCGTAATTGAAAAATGAAGATATACTGGTTATCATTGTAAGAATATGAATACATTGTATTATAAATACAAACCACACTAAGGCCATAGTTATGGTTTGTCCGTTTAGTACACATGGAGAGGGCAAGGGGGTGTTTACCCAAATGCATATGCTTGCGTATGGGGGTGGGAGGTCTGCTGATTATGTATGTACACATATACCTCGATAGTAATTTGTCTAATATGTAACCTGCTTGACTGGGTTCAGTTGGTGTTTGAGTTTTAGTGGACAATCGACAAACTTTTTAAAGTTACACAGCTTATTTATTTGATGCAGCCAGACATTCAACATTGGTGGACTATCTGTTATATTAAATACATAATCTTATTAATCCTTGGTCTTTTCTGTGTGGATTAAATATAGGCTGTTCTACAGAATGGAGAGGGCAATTGCATGTACGCAGATGGGGTGTGTGTAAAAAAATAAAGTATGCATGTGTACAGGGAGGGAGGGGTCAAGCTTTACCCGATTTTTGTGCACATGCCCATTGTTGGAATCAGATTTTGTTTCCATAATTTTTACTTTTTTGCTTGCAGTCTAATTCATATCGGTCTGAGCTACACACAGACAGATAAACATTTGCAGAAGTAGGATAAATTGGAGATTGGAAGTAAAAAGTGGCCAGGAGGAAAATGATGGGTCAGAAGAAGAAAAAACTCCAACTTTTACTCTTATGCAGATGCCGAATGATGTTTCTAGCACACCTAGGCATATATTATATCTAAGCAAAAAATTCTTGGAAGCAGATGTATTTCAATGTATTCAAAATTAGCCCACAAATGCATTCCCTACCCCCATTTCAGGTGACAAGGGAAAAAATTTGTAGGGGTGAAATGAGTTGATTATTCTCTGCCTGTATAATGCTACTGTACATTGGCATTTTCATCAAAACATATTAATTGGGATTTATAATTTTGAAATAGTTCTTTGCATCTGAATCAATTTATTTATTTAGTTATTTTACATTGTTTCAGAAGTACAGCAGAACTGGAGAATTTCCAGAAGTTTGATTTTATTGTATGCCTCCAAAGAACATTCATATAAGCCATCAGCTTTCAAAGCTAGGAATCTGTTGGCAACTCTTGATCATAACAATCATATTGACAGAGATGTGATTGTAAACACAGATGGAAAAAAAAGGTAATAAACTTTATTCTTGTTTGTTAACATAATAATTAATTTTCGTTAAAATATTAATGTTTTACCTGAAAGTTGATAAACCATCTGTTTGTGGTACAATTTAATCTTTTACAGAAGAAATTTTTTAAAAAAAATTTCATAAACCAATTTTGGTTAGAATTAGTCTAATGTAATTAGAAAATTCTGTAAATAATCTAAACATTTTTATGATATATCGGTTAGATACAGGTTTGCTATATTTACATTTTCATCTGTAGCAAAATGATTTGTTACATGTAATTGTATGCAGTTTTTATTTGGACTTTTGAGAATTAAAACAATATAAAATGACATTGTCAGTGAAATGTTTGCATTTTCTTGTCAGATACCAAAGGTCATTCAACAAAAAAGTGAGAGATGGTCTGCAAACCCAAAGAAAGCTGATCAACAGTACCTGTATATGCTGGAAATAATTATAAAAATATTGAAAATGAGGTTAGATGATAGAGTTGGAATGAACCAGCCAGTTGTTTTGGTCATAAATGATCCTAGGTGAATATCTGATGTACTTGCTCCAATACCACCACCACCTACAGAAGAGATTATTACAAAGCAGAAATCTCATTTTAAGTTAAAATGATTTAGGCCTTTTAGTCAGATAACACCTATTGATATCAAATTGTTATGGAGAGACTATTCTAGTGATTGTATGATAACAAATGATCCCTACCATGGAGCCATATAGACTTTGACTAAGTCTTTCTTGAAGTGTCTACTATGAGCCAAAAGTCCAGCATCTGTTTGATTTCCAAGATTCAGTTTATCTTCAGACCACTGTTGACTATGTTCTTAATGCTTTTAAAAAAACATGCATTTGAACCACAAGATGTAGGACCTTTTTAAACTTTTCATACCCATTGCATTTATACTTGTCTTATATGTATGTTTAGATTGAGGTAAATGCAGTGTATTTTGGCCATATGATGTATTAAAAAGAGGAACAGCAGAAACTATTCATTGTAATTCATTTAATCTTATGGGAGTAACAAGATTAAAATAGTGTAATTGCAAGTCGGTATTATTGCATAATAAAGTACCTTTTAATAATTTTATTTTCTACATGTTTTGTGTAAAATTGCAGTCAGAAAGATTTCTAGCATACTTTGAAGAAGAAAAAAGGTACATAGGAGCAAATGACTTCAATCCATGTATGTATGTATGTATGTATGTATGTATGTATGTATGTATGTATGTATGTATGTATGTTCATGAAAATGAATTAAATCAGAAAACAGCATTGAGCTTAACAACATTGTTTCGAATTCCACAACATAGTATTGTCCCATATTTCTTATTTCATTATTAAATATTTAGGCTACATTTTCTAACACAAAATATTTAGACTTTGTTTTAATTAAATTACATATTTTCCTGAATTTATTTGCCTAATTTTTTAAGAATACAATGTAATGAAGGGGTTTATCACAGGTGCAGTGATATCTGCCATTACCGGTTCACATACAGTTTCAAACTAATTTTATAAAGAAAAAAATGCTGTTTACTTCTGGGTTTTTTTTATAAAAAAAGAAATCAATTAGAAATGATCTTTACTGATTATATTTGTTAAAAACCAATTACTATTTACATACTGGTGTTGACCGTTCCAGTGACCTAGCATGATGCCTCAGTGCTAGATATCACTATAAACTGCCACACTGCAAACATCATAGCAATATGACTGAAAAATTGTTCAAGGTATCTTAAAAATCCAAATCACACACACTGTTACAATTTTGAAACAGAATTTGGTATATTTTCATCACTGTACAGTAGGCCCAATTTCATGAACTCAGAAGTGATATATTGCTGCAAACAGGGTTAAAGGTTAGTTAGCAATTAAAACACCCCTGTGAATGTGTAAGAGTTTGTCTGCATAGGCTAATTGGTATCAACACTGCATAAATACATGTTGCCTTGGATTACAACACTGCCAGAACTTAATGGGTACATCGAGGAAGGTATAAAGTACAACCAGTCATTTTACGTTTAAAAAATCAAGAGGTCAAAGTCTCCTCGCCTGATAACATGACCCCTGCATTCCTGAATTTTATATGTATATCTGAGCCAGTTTTGCGTTGTACTTAGTACATTATATATACTATTCAGTATATATATATATGTGTGTGCGTGTGTGTGTGTGTGTGTGTGTGTGAGTACCTAGCTACCCTAATTTTAAAAGAAATGCTATAGGAAACATACATGGGGGTGGGCTTAATTTCAATATTTGTTTCTCTGCAGTAGTTTGTTTAGGTGATGTACTAAAGTTTGGCATTGAGTAAATGGTAATCACTTGTGTCAAAAGCATAGAAACCAAGCACAGGATACTAAAACATCAATGTAATTTCTATAGAACTGTCTAGTATTTTGGAAGAGGATGTCTGTAATCAATCTTTTATAGTAATGGTACACTAGTTTATCATATAAAAGTCTATGGGAGACAAAGAAAAAGGAAGAATGGAGGCAGAAGTGTGATGGACTGAATGGAATTGGACTACCAGTCCAGAGAAAGATCATACAGACGAGTAGGAACACAGGACAAGAGGAAAATCTATTACACTAAGTCAGATGACAATATAGGCCATAACTTGGTTGAGTTAAAGACGAGTGATAGGATTTTAATTTGAATTTCATTTGAGAGATGACTGTTATTTAATAAGATTAAATTTTGTGTATTCATTAATTTAACTGTTGGCACCACTGACTGGGGGCTCTGAGCAATGCATCTATCACTACTTCAATTCCTCACGAAAACATGCCAAAGGGGTCTTTTGTAATAATTTAAATAATATTGGGGGCACCCCACCCAACCTAAATAACATGGAAAACCTCTATATATGCCATAATTATTCTTAGATGATATCCTTCAGTTTTTTATGCCTGACTGTACATGTACTCTTGAATTAAAGTTATACCTGTACGTGCACATTTGTACTTATATAAGTTTTGTACATTTCATAATATATAATAGTTAGTTTTACAGTGTATGCAGTTGTGTACATTCATCTGGGTATTCATATAAAGGGTATAATTATTTCTATGGTAAATGAACACATTTTAAAAAACTGAAAATTTGATGCTTTTAAATGGTGTCGAGTATATTTGATTTAGTTGTAATAAGATGGCTGATGATGCACCTATGTGATATAAGCATTCAAGGTTGCTTTAGATGAACTAGTATTTTAGTCTTAAAAACCTTATTCTGTTTCCAGAGCCATTTTATATTACATGATATTGTAATTAATGAGCAGTGTCTGGATAGAATAGTATCCTAGTGTTTGTAGTTCTGTTGATATTTGCAAGCCAATCTGTATTCATGAAACATTGCAACAAGTTTTGCTTTCTCAACTCAATATGAATATGCGTTATTTATCATTTAACTTAATGTGTTACTGTATATGCACGATTAAAATCATGTTCACCAGTGTACTTTTGTTTTTTATATTGTTTGCATCCCAAGACAATGCTAGTCAACTTCAATTCATCCTATGTTTTTAATAAATAGTCTCCTCACACTTGTTTTCAAAACATAGCCATACATATAATCATTCTTTAGTGGGTAGGTAACTAAAAAATGTTTAACAAAACTTGTTCATGCAAAATAAAAATTGCATACTACAAAAGAAATGTTTTATACAACAGAAAATCAACATAAATTATATTATTCACACATTATATATTTGGATAGATCATCCAAGTCTTCCTTGTGTAAAGCCATGGTACTGGCCAAAATTATTTATCCATTATACCCCATTCACAACAGCTTGGAATGACATGTCTGTTGCCAGTACTTCGGTATCCGTTAAGTCCATAATATAAACTGCCTATTAGCAGTATGCCTTTTCCCTTGGTTATAATCATTGTCCTCTGCTGCCAGGACATCTTGAATATACCTCTGTGCAACAAGGGGCACGACTTCATCTAAAACAACCAGGTCGAAGTCCTGCAGAAATTTTTTTAAAATTGTCAGTAAAAAAATTCCAAATAAAATAAATCCATTAAATATTATGTGGGAAAATATTAATTTTTGTGTTATGCAATGAAGCAAACGTGTAAATATACAAACAAATGCACAAATCACATCGACCATCGGATTCGTGAACGTGATGTGGTAATGCAACTGCCCAAGAAAATCAACTTTATTCTGAGCCAAAGAAGCGACTTTAGCGAGACCTTTTAATAGCGGTTCTGATTACAATGATACAAATTATCAAATTTTTTGTTGGTTTATCTTACAACGTAACAGAATCACACAAACACGAGAAGTAAACACTTTCAAGAATGGCCCCTTAGGAACCCCTTATTATCAGGAGTTTCCATCATATTGACCTTTTTGCCTACTTCTTGTAATTTATCATATATAATGAGAAATCTATAAGCAATACATATATTGTGGGTGACTATAAAGAACTAAGGAGAAGGACAGACGAAGAATAAGGCAATAATTACATCAAAAGAGAATCACAGGCTTACCTCGACTTCCATTATTTGTTGACGCGCGTCACTTGACACTGCGACTTCGGAGAATATCGGTAAATTCCGTTTCTGCATAATTAATTAGCAATCCGTACAGAAAATCGTTATATTTTCATTGATTAAACTTACAGATGTACATTTTTTGAAACTGAATTACCTGTAATTACTCATTATTTCTACTATACTTTTCATAATATCATGCATTTGCAAGAACAAAAAAGTCGAAAATCTTAGGTTGTATGCCTTTAAAATTCTTCGCTTCCACATTTTAGTCAATTTTAGTTTGCATCATGGCAAATTAAGCATCAAATTGTACAATAGTGTTCTACCCTCTTTCACATCCTCTTCCGCATTCACCTCCACAACCTCCGCACATATATATTTAATGATTATTGTTACACATATTGTACGGGACGGCCTGAATCTCTCTATTATTCAATCTTTCTTTAATACAGTATTGGATATGAATGTATTTGATTCATTATTTGATTCATACTTATTTCCTTTTTATATAGGTATGACCACGCATATTTGTACAGTACCAGTAATCATTTGTTTTTCAAAAGTGTTAAATACTGAAATACTAAAATGAAACAATCAAGCTGGACTTTTATCTTGGCTTTAAAGTAGAAAATACAAAATAAATGCATTTCAAAAGGTATCTGAACCTTTTATGTTTTTGGGGACAAAAAAAGTTATTAACTTTTTAAGAAAGATGATCACGTTTTACTTAAATTTTAATTAACCAATGGATCAACCAGTTATTTTTTAAATAATGGCATAACGTTATATCATGAGCATACATAATTAAGAAATGACACCTGATGCAAAGTGTGAACTTGCGCAGATATTCTTGACCCACCCTACGAAAAAAAAATCCCTTTAAAATAATATACTGGCGCAAAACAGGCCTCTTTGTAACAACAATATAAAAATGTAAGGTTATGCTTTTATTAACTGAATATATGTTCGAGTTAAAACGAACATAAGGAGACCACACTTGAGGCATTAATTTCTTTCATTCTGCCAAGCTCTATACTATTAACTATTTATTGTTACGTCAATTGGGTTCGTGGGTATGCAAGTCAGTAGTTTTCGGAAGAAACAAAAAGTATACGAAATGTTTTCGACAGCACCATTTTCGTAGATTGGGTTAGACGTGTCATCGATTCTCTAATCTTTGGTTTTCTAGATTAGTAATTTGTAGCAACTAAGAAATTAAAAAAATATATTACTCAAGAAATATAGAGAAAATGAGTATTTTTCTTGAAAGCAGTAGAAATTTCTTTATTGAGATGATCCCTCAAAATGCATATTTGGTTTTAAAATTAAAAAAACGTATCAGTTGAACTACTTCTCTTCGCGTGTAATTATTACATACTTTCTTTTGTGAATGTTTTCTTTTATACAAAATCTCTCAAGCAAGAGAGAACTACTTAAATTGATGAATTGTGCTTTCACCAAGTAAAGGCCATTCAATAAATCAATCAGGAGGTAAGTAAGCATCTACGTCATAGAAGTCTGAAAAATGAACTTTGATAAATTTCGTAAAATAAACGTGTGGTGGAAACGAAAATGATTTATTTTATTTTCTTTCCATTATTGATCGTCATTGAAATTTGTTAATCCAAACTATCGACCCATGTTTCGTCTTGCAGGTAAGATATATCTAGTCTAACTTGCAAGTGCTACAATCCAAGTGAAATAACTTAGTTGAACGTCAAGAAAATAAAATTAAGAGTTATCTCCCACGAATGAAGAAGAAAGACATCCTGTGATTTCATGTTGTTTTAATTATTGAATTTAATAGTATTCGTTATCAAATACTACTACTACTACTACTACTACTACTACTACTACTGATGATGATGATGATTATGATGATAATAATAATAATAATAATAATAATAATAATAATAATAATAATAATAACTAAATATATTCTGTACAATTAACAGCCAAGAGTAAAAAGTATTTTTTAAAGATAAAACCATGCATCAGGAGTCACAAAAATATAGATATACATCACAGTAGTAGTAGTAATAGTAGTTTTGTTTGTGCGTCGAGAGAGATGCACACCATTGTTGAATAATAGCCTTCAATTACAACTTCAGCTTAATGAATGAAATCGATTGTAATGTAATTGTTCATTTTATAAATTTACATTTTCGTCATCTGAATTGTGCTTTTCTACTTGTTTATTCATTTGGTATAAGAACAACTAACACACACACACACACACACAGACACACACACACACACACACACATACATACATACATACATACATACATACACACACACACACACACACATATATATATATATATATATATATATATATATATATATATATATATATATATATATATATATATATATATATATATACTGAGCTAAGACCCATTAAAATTACAGTTGTTTGACTCCGCTGATTACTGGGAAAGAAGCCTCTATTGTTGCGCCATTGAAGCACACTGTACTTTGCATGTCCTCGTGGAACGACATGAGGACAGCAAGTAGACGTGGGGGGCAGCTAATCTAATTCGTGCAGGATTCTGAAGAGTCCACTCAGACTGACCAGGTCAAATGCCTTCGTCAGGTCTATGAAGCCAATGTAAAGGGGCATCTACTGCTCATGACACTTCTCCTGCAGCTGACGTAATGAGAAGATCATGTCTACAGTTGACCTGCCGGCTCGAAATCCACACTGGGACTCTGGGTAGACAATGGAAGCTAGGATCTGCAAGCGCGCCAAGGCAACACGGGCGAAAGCCTTTCCGACAACACTAAGGAAGGAGATGTCCCGGAAGTTCTTGCAGTCGCTACGGTCTCCTTTGTTCTTGTATAAAGTGACGACGTTGGCGTCAGGCATGTCCTGTGGGATGTATCCCTGTTCCCAGCAGAGGCAGAGAAGTATGTGTAGCGGCTGAGCAGCTTCTTGGGTAATAGTCGCATCTTACTGACCACAAGGGAGGAGGACGCTGGCAAGTTCCGCACGCCTGGTGATGACGAGGTCTAGCTGGTACCAGTGGAGTGAACGTGGGTGCCTCCAAGACACCTTTAGGATCTCCATGCATTCGAAGAAAGTGTTGGTCACACATAGGCTGTAGGAACAGCACATCTCCAGAAGTCGCTGACCATTCTCGTTGAGCTTGCCCCTTCCGTAAAAGCCGAGACAGGCGGACCAGGCCTTATGGTCAGCTCCCACTCTAGCATTGAAGTCTCCTAGTTAGTAAAAGCCTTTATTGTTTGGAATACTGGATATTGCCTGATCCAGAGCCTCATAAAACTTGTCTTTCTCCTCGTGAGTGGAGCGGAGGGTCGGAACATACACGCTGAAGATGTTGACCGGGTCTAAGGATATTGACACCCGAGGGTCAAGGATTCTCTAAGTACCTGATGACGGAGGTTCAATGAAGGCGACTAGCGTGCTCTTTACGGCAAAGCCTACACCGTGCTGCCTAGGTTCATTCGAGGGCTTCCCTCGCCAAAAGAACGTGTAATTGGCTTCCCTGATGGTGCCGCTGTCTTCCAGTCGGGTCTCCTGGAGACTGGCAATGTCAATGTTCAGTCGGGAGAGTTCTTTGTCAATGACTGCAGTCTTCCGTGCATCGTCGATCTGCTGTAGGTCATTGGTCAATCCAGGACACATGGTCCTAACGTTCCAGGTCGCCAGACGAAGAGCTGGAGTTTTCTTATATCTTTATTGAGTCTTTCCTGGTGCGCAGTTTTGTGGCCCACTTGTCGAGATGGTTCTCTAAGCTCCATGCCCCCAATGAAGCAGGCAGGCCATGGCGGGCAGCACCTTACTGACTGGGAGCTACCCAGCTTTTGGCGGGCGGTAGCTGTCCATTAAGACTGATGATGTCTCCCACCGTCGGAAGTAACCCTTGGCCCCAAACACTACGCTAATCGAGCTTTAGCTTAGAACCGGTCAACTGCTACTTCTCGTGTTGTGCCGACGCCATACGACAACGCTGGAGTGTCCTCTCTAGTGAAGCTACGAAGCCTGGACAGGGTGGAATGGAGAATCAGCTGTTACCATGCGGAAAATCCCCCCTCTCCACGCAGCTGATGGGCCCAAGGGAACGACGAATGTCGATACCGCTTGGCACCAACGGCGTCGCAGGAGTTGCCGGAATGACAATGAGGTCAATGTCACACCGCCTTAGGGACTCAGTCTTCTGATTTTTGGTGGGGTTTACTCCCTTAGCCTTTCACAAAAGTGTGTATAGCAGCAAGGCAGCAGAGGTTTGGAATCGGAGTCTTCCTTGTCCTAAATGAGCATTCATCCAATGTTAATGAGTCCCATTACCAGAAGCACAACTAACACATAAATATACATACGGATCTAAGACCCCTTAACATTACAGGTGCCCGTATACAACAAATCGCCCAAAGCAGCGATTAATTCTTTCATGTAAATTGGTTATGTCTGCATTTGTTTGCAGTATATAATGTCATTCTAACTTGTATAACAACTTTAAGGAGCAATATGTAGCCCCACAATGAGGTCACATGGGTTCATTGACCAATCACTTGAAGGGCTACACACTTATAAAACAACCAAATAGAATTGGATGAAGCATCAGGGATACATAACACAAGAAATATAAATAAACATTGAAGCATTTAAGAAAATAACATCAGGTACAAAAACAAAAGGGTGGACTATGGATACCCTCATCTAGGAATTAACACTTCTCTCTATATATTTTTAACTTTTTTAATATACATAAAACACCAAGATCATCAGGCCCAGCGGCACAATGCTGCATCCAAGTACCTATTAGTAGCCTCCTAAAAACTAAATCAGAAATACAACGTGGTATCGAACCTCGAACCATTAGGAATGCGGGACTAGTACATCCGCATTAATAGGCTGTCACATGGGACTGTCTACACTTTTGTAACAACAGCACAGAGTATTTCCAAATTGATAAGGACAATTTTAGATCTAGATACCCAGAAGAGAGGAGGACACAGGTGCTGACAATCAAAATGAAGGGAGGCCCAAGGAACAATAGACGACAGGAGGACACCGGAGCAAACAAACCAGAATGAAGGAAGACTGGTTAACATTACTTAACCCTCCATCAAAATGTCCTTCTAAGGGTTACTGCCATTTATCCATTACAGAGCTCTCATTTGGTACAAAAGCTCTATTTGACAAGCTCTTTTGAGAACCTAACTTGATCAATTTCGAACACCGCCAATCAAAATTCACAATCCATATAAACTAACAGTGACCAACCTACATATGTCGCACAGACATTCTAGAATTAAAATTGTTAGGAAGTTACATTATGTACACTGGGTACTAGAAACATTGGTATGTTAGGAGTTAGAAAAAATCTTCAAGTGCACAAAATTTGATTTAATTACTCAGGTAGCTTACACATTGTTGGTATATTTTCCGTCCATTAGTGAAACTGAACCTGATTTGAAATAAGTATGAATTGGGCGTTTCAAAGCTTTCGACATACATAGGCTGGCTTGCCGGATCTTTTCCTCCTTTCTCGCGACCAGAAACCCTCAACATGACGAGACGTGAAAACCATTTGTCACCAGTCATTATTTGGTACCATTGTACCTCTAATACACTCATTCCCACTCACCCAGGTCCTACATTCAATAAGCAGCAACACAGAAAGAGTGAAAACTAACAAGCTTGTACAATTTAACAAACGATTTATTAAGTACAAATATTTTCATAAAATAAATAAACTTACGGTTTTAGAGAATCAAGTCCAAAAATAATCCAATATAGAATTCACAAAAATAATCCACTAATGGAATTGCAAGAGTTCTGATAAATAAATGCCCTAATAGTTCCAGGATCGAATCGTGACAATATAATCCAATATGGACGACGGTGTCACGTGATTTAGTCAGTTCTTGTTTTTATAATAATCCAATTAAACAAATCTATGAGCACATGTTCTTTTCCAGATAAATAAAATAAATCCTCTTGCTCCAACGAATTGACACAATTTCCAGTACAAGGTAAGAAGACACAGCTTAATATTATAAAAGCCCAACATCTCCTAAATTGTTCTCTCCCAAACAATAATTTAAATACCTGTTTTTACGTAAACAAGGGATCACGTGATTTTCCAGAAGGTCACAGAAAGAACGTACGATCATAGAAACACGTACGCATGGAATGAATATCAACCATTTCTCACCCCCCAAGAACTAAAAATATAAAGATGTCCTTGGATTTAGCCAATCGTTTCTAAGACCTGTTTATCACTCTGAAGCAAGGCCAGAAATGAGGTTAACAAGTCAAGGTCAACCTGTGTTTACAGATAAAGTTAGGTCATAGAGATTTGTCTAAAATAATCTCCCAATTAATGAATTTTAAACCCAAAAATGACAAATTTGGATCTGACATTTAAAAATAATAATAATAATAATAATAATAATAATAATAATAATAATAATAATAATAATGATCAAAACAACTAAATATATTATGTATAATTAACAATCAGTCGTGAGTAAAAAGTATTTTTTATCGATAAAACCATGTATCAGGAGTCACAAAAAATTACACATAAAAATCACAATAATAGAAGTAGTAGGAGGAGCAGTAGTAGTAGTTTTGATTGTGCGTCGAGAAAGATGCACACCAATCTCAAATAAATTGTCTTCAATTACAACTTCAGCTTAATGAATGAAATCGATTGCACTGTAATTGTTCATTCTATAATTTTGTATTTTCGTCATCTGAATTGTGCTTTTCTACTTGTTTATTCACTCGGTATCAGAACAACTAACACATAAATATAAATATTGAGCTCAGATGAAGGGTTGACCCATTAAAATTACAGGTGCCCGTACACAACAAATCGCCCAAAGCAGCGATTAATCCTTTCATGTAAATTGGTTATGTCTGCATTTGTTTGAATTATGTAATGTCATGCTAAAATTGAAGCCGATAACTTTGCCCTAAATCAGTCATGAACAGCAGATAAAATTATTTACTTGAAGATCAAGCAGACGACAGTTTTTCCCCCGTTAATACCACATATTATTTGTAGTGATCGTGTCATGGATAATCCTGAGACATAAAGGCAAGGAAACCTTTAACAGATTTCAGCTGAAAAATAAGCATTTTACAAAATAAAATATTTCAAAGCGAACGTTCTTATTAAATTTTACCTAATTAATATCAAAGAACATGGAAAGCGAGTAATACGCGCGTAGTCTAAACGGTTCTTATGTGTAACCTAATTATGAACTGAAATAATTATTCGTACCAACTATACCATTCCGCTTGGCCTTGATAAAATGATTACTATCTAATTTGATTCATTGGTAAATAATGTATTACCTTTGCAATATGTACCTTGATCAGGTAGACCAAAAGGTCGGTGAATTTGGTTCTGATCTTCAAAACAACAAAGAGTTACGTAAACAGATGTTGCAATTAAAACATTTTGTATTGGATAATACAGGGTTTATACCTATAGATTACTCGACAATAAATGTTCTATCTCAGGATACAATGATGAACTCTAAAATAACTGAAGGATTGAGTGATTGTACATATGTTGATTGATTTATTGCTTCAATTGATACTTTGGCTGGTTGATTAATATTGGAAGGCACGCGGACACCGTAGAGACTATTTATGGCCAGTGTTATAAAATATTTGTTAAGAAAACCTCCCATTACAAATTTTTTGAAAATTTAACTCGTTTCCGTGTTTACCTTTTGCAGGTAAGAAAGTATAAAATTGATAGAGAGATAATAATAATAATAATAATAATAATAATAATAGCATCAATAAAAACCTTGACATTTCTTTAGATCTATTAACATAAAGAATGATGATAATGAATGAATGAATTGATTAATTAAAAACAATTTTCATTACCCCTAAACTCGGTATTGCAATGCACACATTGGTGAATATATGGCCGCTTTAAACTTTTTTTAATTGCCGTAGTAAGTAGTATGCCCCAGTGCTAGACATCACTATAAACTACCACACTGCAGACAAATCGTGGCAATTTCACTGGAAAATTGTTAAAGTTACGTTAAAAATCCAAATCACACACACACACACACACACACACACACACACACACATATATTTATTTGAACTATTTAACTGCATATAATAAATGAATAATTAATGACAGCGAATATATACTTGACATAATAGTGTATATATGTACCACCTTCACAATGAAGGTCACTCACATTTCCTATTTCTTTACAAAACCATTTTCTTTTCCGAAAAATAGAAGTAACAAAACCCATGTTTAACCTTGTCTTAACATATATTTTATAACTTTGTATGACAAATTGCTAAAACTAATTCTGAACTTATCACGAATGGTGCGGAATAAGTAATAGAGCAGCTAACAAAAATCTCCAAAAGGATCTGGCAGACAGGCGAATGGTCAACACAGTGGACCCAGTCACTGATTAGAACACTCCCCAAAAAGGCAATCCACAGCTGTGCCAAACTTACAGAACTATCAGTTTGATCAGCCATGCTAGTAAGGTGATGCTGAAGATCATCTTGAACAGACTGAACCCCCAAGCAGAAGAAATAATCGCTGAAAAACAGGCAGGGTTCCGGAGTGGAAGAAGCACAACAGAAAAAATATTCAATATTAGGGTTCTGTGTGGAAAGTACTCACAACATCAACAAGACATTTATCATGTGTTCATAGATTTCAAAAAGGCTTTTGACAAAGTGTGGCATGAGGCATTGTGGGCCACAATGAAGAAGTACAGCATGGATCAAATGTGGACCATCACCATCAAGCAGCTGTACGATAAGGCTACCAGTGCAGTAACTGCTCAAGGTTATGTGGGGGACTGGTTCAAGACAACAGTTGGAGTACGGCAAAGCTGTCTTCTGTCACCCACGCCTTTCAACACCTACTTAGAGCGCACCATAAGAGAAGCCCTGGAAAACCACTGTGGGACAGTCAGCATTAGAGGGCGTAACACCACCAACCTCCGCTTTGCAGACGACATTGATGGGCTGGCAGGCAGTGAAGATGAGCTTGCCACCTTAGTGAGAACCTGGATGAAACATCTTCCAGATCTGACATGGAGATAAGTGCCAAGATGACAAAGCTGATGACAAATAATGGCAAACAGATCTCAACCAAGATTAAAGTCAGAGGACAGGAACTGGAAGCAGTGGGCCAATTCAAATATCTTGTTTCCATAATCATGGAAAAGGGATGAAAAGCAGAAATTTTGTCAGGAGCAGCACAAAAATGGCAGTTTTTGTCGATGCTAGGACCTATCTGGAAAGACAAGAATATCTGTTTCAAAACTAAAATCAGACTATTGAGAGCACTAGTCATCTCAATCTTTTTGTACTCGTCTGATGCCTGAACCCTCACAGCACAATTACAACGAGGAATCCAGGCACTTAAAATGAGATGCGGCAGAACCATCCTTGGCATCTCCTCTAACATGGACCGAATCACCACTAAAGAAATACGTAACACCATCATTCACAAAGTAGGTCATTGTGAAGACCTCCTCACCACTGGCAAAAAGAGAAAGATGAAATGGTATTGCCATGTCACTAGAACCAACAGTCTATCCACAACAGTACTGCAGGGCAGTGTCCAAGGTGGTAGAAGGAGAGGTAGGCAGAGAAAAAAGTGAAGTGATTGAAACAAGTGGAGAGAACTGGTTACATCCTCAGCAGCAGTGGCTCAACGACCACACTAGGTCAAGAGACTGATGATGATGATGATGATGATAATGATGATGAAATCAATCAATCAATTTCGTCCCGTAGTTTCCATCCAATCAACGTGGTCGCAGTTGATAGGAAACTGTGGGTGCTGCTCGAAAATTGCCCGTGCAGATGAATTCAATTATTTCCTTCCATCATTTTCGGTCTCGAGTGGCATTTTCTTTGGCATGTGCCGAGGTGATGCCATAGTTCGCCAGGTCTTTTTCCACTTGTTTGATCCAGGTTTTCTTTGGTGCATTTCTTGAGACCTTCCAGGTTTCCGGTCTGGTGCGCCACAGGGCTTGATACGGTAGACGCCTCTCTTCCATTCGGCAGACATGGCCAAACCAGCGAAGCCTAGCACGTCTAATCAGTGATTCCACTGTCGGTTGGTGAGAGCATCGGGCCCGGATTTCCACGTTTGGGATTCTGTCCAGAAGGTTTACTCCCAGTATTCGTCTGAGGCAGCGCATTTGAAATACCTCCAGCTTCTTGATGTCCGCGTCTAGGAGGACCCACGTCTCCGCTCCATATAGGAGTATTGGGAGGATGAGAGTGCGGTATAGACGCACTTTGGTCACCACCGAAAGGACCTTTTTTCTCCATATGCACCAAGCTAGTGACCCGAACGCAGACGTTGCCAGTCCCAGGCGATGCGAGATGTCGGTGGAGGCTGCTATTGATCTGCATCGGATTAAGGACCCCAGGTATTTAAATTCCTCTACTTGCTGAAGATAGACTCCGTTAAGGCAGACGGTCACTGGGGTGTTGTCCGATGTCATGACAACTGTTTTGGCGGTGTTGATCTTTAACCCAAATCTAGCGGCTTGATCGGCGATTTCTGGCAGAATTTCTGTTGCTTCGGCTTCGGTCCTCAGTGAGAAATGCACTATCGTCCGCGAACATTAGATCTGTGGCATGTTCATCGAATCCTGCCCCAAAAGTGATCCCTCTACGTCCCAGGAATACCTTGCGCATGACACAATCGACCACGATGTTAAAGAGGCTAGGTGAGAACATGCATCCCTGACGGACGCCCGTTTTCACCGAGAAACCCTTCGTGTTTGCTCCTTGGATTCGAACTTGACTGGTTGACCCGTCATAGGTGTTGGTAAGTAGCCGAATGTATTTTGGCGGGTATCCTTCTGCTTCCAGGGCTTTCCACAAGGCCGGGCGATGGACGCTGTCGAACGCTGCGGAGAAATCAATGAACACCATGATTGTGCGTTTTCCACACCGAATTCTTTCCTCGAGGATTTGACGGAGCGTGAAGATCTGGTCTCAGCAGCTTCTTCCAGGTCGAAAACCGGCCTGTTCCTCTCGTGCCGCTTCCTCCCGCCGTTTGAGTACCCTTCTATGGATGATCTTCATAAATACTTTGCCAAGTATGGAGAGCAGGCTGATGCCCCGATAGTTCTTACAGTCCGTTTTGTCGCCTTTGGTACGATGATGGCTTTCTTCCATGATGTTGGTACCGCTTCCGATCGCCATATCAATATCAGCAGGGCGTGTAATCTTTCGACGATGATCTCTCCGCCGTATTTCAAGGCTTCTGGTGTCACCACATCAATGCACATCAATGCCCGGCGACTTGTTCTTCAGGTCTAAGATGGCAGTCCGTATTTCCTTCATAGACGGTTCGGACTCATCGACTAGCGCAGATAACTCGTCCATGGCATCCACCGATTCCATCGGTCCAAGTGGAGCATCGTGGTTGAGGAGGGTGCAGAATAAGTCCTGCCAATGGTCCAAACTACTGTGTTGGAGCTGATGAATTTTCCGGTCTTGTCTTTGATGTTGTTCTCAAGCGGCCGAGATTTCCCGGATAGTCGTCGAATGGTTGAGTAAAGGGTTCGGAATTCGTTCCGGTTGGCTGTTTTTCTCTCTCCGCCAGATAACTGCGAATATGTGAGCAATAGATATAAACAAAAAAAAACCACCCCCAACAAAATGAAAAAAAACAAAAACAACCCGCTAGAAACAGCAACAACCTAAACCTAAACAAAAACTCAAACAAACAAAAAGGCAAAATCAACAGCACAATATTATCTTTTTTGGAGGGGGTTGTGCTGCTGATGTGTGTGTGTGTGTGTGTGTGTGTGTGTGTGTGTGTGTGTGTGTGTGTGTGTGTATATATATATATATATATATATATATATATATATATATATATATATATATATATATCCGTTCATATCTTCCAATTTATTGACGTTAGGAAGACGACCACGCACTCGTTCAGTGACACGAAGCAATTCGGTGTTGCAACTAGGTAAGTAACTTTTGTCGAAAGTGCGTTTGGTTTTGCCAATTGGCACCCGATCTCGCGTCGTTAACACTTTTTGGGGGGACAGCCACAGTCGGGGAGATACCAAACATGCGCTTAAAGACGGTCACGTCATTGTCGGGAATCTCTTCTTAGGGATCACATCCTATGCCTCGATGATAAGAGTGGTTGTACACTTTGACCAGGTGCGATAAAACGTATATGTACTTGAATGTGTGTTGATGCGTAAAATGCTTCTAAATGCGTTCGTTCAAGGTGCGTTGAAAACGTTCCACCACCATCATGGTTTTGGTTTCTGGATTCTCTGTTGTGAAAAAATGAATATCTCCGTTCTCTAATTCTTTTTGAAAAGCTTGGTTCAGAAATGTGTTGCCTTTTGTTTGCCATCAAAGACGGTGACGACCAGTTTGTTTCAACACCAGGTTTAGGGCTCGCAACAACTCAGTACTCTATTTGAAAGTCAATGGCACGACCCCGGCAAATTTGAAATTCTTCTTCTGAGGAATTATTTCTTGCTGAGGTAATAAAAATGTTAACATATTTACATTACACACAGAGAAAGTTGGTATAACACATTATTTAATATAATTTTAGACAGAAAAATAATATTTATCGGTTAGGTAATACATATTTCACTCATATTTGAATTAAACACAGAGAACGTTGATATACTATATTCTTTAAAGCAACTTTTAGACAGAAAACAAATTATGTATCGGTTAAGTAACACAGATTTAAATATATCTGCATTACACACAGAGAAAGATCGTATAATGCAATATTTAATGCATCTTTTAGACCGAAAAAAAATTATTTATTGGCTGTGTAATACAAACTTCAACATATTTGCATTACAATCATGCAATGTTGGTATAATACATTCTTTAATATAAAATAAATTATTTATCAGTTAGGTAATCCAAATTTGAACATGTATGCATTAGATACATACAATGTTGGTATAATACATTCTTTAATGTATTTTAGACAGAAGAAAAAATTATTTATCGGTATTTATTTATCAAATTTAAACATATTTGCATTACACACAGAAAAAGGTACGCGCAGATAAAGTAGTAGTAAATGATGGGTATCCAGTTGTTTTCTTTGTCGTTTTTTCTTCATTGTTTTTGTTGTGAAACAAAAGACATTGTTTTGGATATTTCTTTTAGTAGTTCCATTTTGTGCTGAAGATACTTCTCCTAAATGATGCTATAATATACCATTAGTTTAGTAAACGTATTAAAAGTTATAATATATTTTAGTGATACAATTGCAACAATTACTCTTATTTTTTGACATATTCCATGAGCTTTCCGAGCCTAGGCATGTGTAAAAAAATAATGTAATTTGGAGCTTTCATTGTCATTTCATTTGGGATATCACTGTATAAAAGTATGTTATTTAATGCCACACAGGCAACTCGTCTATATTTATAATACATTAAAACCTTAGAATTTCGTGACAAAACACTCCTATGTGGTTATTAAAATTTCATCGTCCAAAATGTATGTGTGTATCAATTTACTTAGAAAGTATATTTTCAAAAATTCTAATCCCGCTTGCGTTCCAACAACTTCGATTTTTTTTTCTGTATGGTTTATATCAGTTCACATTGTATGCTTTAAGTATTTGCTCATTTTGTAGATGAAAACTGTCACTGTAATTTATTTAGTTATTGAGTCATAAGTCATTAGTCATTAGTCGTTAGTCATTCTGCTCTTCTGATACTTTTGTTTTCCTATAAGAGGAATCGATAAAAGTTTTACACCTTACTCATCTGCTTTTCCTCTTGACACACCCGACAAACTCGAGTTGCGACTCTAAATTTTGGACAAGTTTAAGCATGAAAACTTTTCCCCAGGCCATGAAGAAAAACACGAAGAAGACAAATCATCCTTGTAAATTACGGTTTATAAGCACATCTCAATTCCTTTTGTTTTTCTTTTTGTATTGAAGAAAGTTCCCTTAACAGATACCTACAATTTTCTGAACTGATTAACATATATCTTACATCACTATAGAGCATAGGTTGAATAAAGCACTGATGAGTGAAACAGTGGCAACATGAACTCTTATTATTTGACACAATTTATAGGTTTGTAAATAATCGTCTCATTTAGAGTTTTCATTATCATTTCATTTTGGACCACGTTTATTTAGAGGAATGCTTTTTTTTACACAGCAATCTCAATTTGTCTATATTTATAAAATCTTAACACTTTTCAGTTTCCGTGACTAATCCGTTGTTTGTGGATATTACTGTGTCAGTTATGCAAGGTTACTGTTTGACTACTTTTCTTATCAGGGATATATATCCAATTTTCAAAATAAATTATAAACCCCTTCTACTATCTATTACTCTCGAGTTCCTATCTGAATACGTTCCCATTTTTTCCTGTCTGGTTTGTAACAGGTACCATTGTTTTTGTTTTAATATTTTAAAAGCATTTGTTACATCCAAAGCTTTACTGAAGTTCACAGATTTCTTGCATCAATAGTTTTAATCTTCGCATACTTTTATTTCTTATAAGAGGAATAGAAACATAGTTGTTATCCATTGTTTCCATCAGCAAAGTTACAAACAATAACGTATCATTGACATTCGGACTAAAGGAGTTCATTAATGCGAACTTGATCTGTTATTATATACTGTTTTGTATCACATTTTAATGTATTTCCAACATGCTTAACGTAATCTGAATCGGTTACTGAGAATTAATAAATTTTCAATAAGATTTAAATTTTGAATTCTTTTTAATATTATGTATAACTTTTACAGCTGAATGTTCTGTAACCTCATCAAATTAAGATATGTGTATATCAGGAATTAAGATGTTAGCATCGAAACGAAAACATTTTCTATTTTGTGTAAAGGAATGCATTTGCTTACATGTGAACTGAGACTTAAGGTGGATCACCTCCAGCCAAGAATATACTTCATTCAGCTTTGAGCCCATACCTAACACATCTTCTCTTGACTCGAACTGTGAAGCTAGATATGATGTTGACACTATTTCAGGATTCAAAACTAAGTCATATTACATCAACTATCAACATGATTTTGTGTGAAAAACTGTCGATAGTATATTTAACAGTTAATAATAGTTTTTATTGTATTATTACATCTACATTAACTTATCGTCATTATTTCCCTCTTTGATCAAAAGTATATGTTATTATTCATGTCGAAAATGTAGAATCTTATTCTCTTTATAAAGCTATGCAATATATGCAAGTTTTTCTCTATCACTGTATAAATAAAGTAAAATCGATACCCACTTTATAAGTTACTTATTATTCCTTACCAAATTCATAATCCATACCACTCTACTATCAATATTATCGTATATGATGTGATCAAAGGTACAACAGTGGCATTGCATAGACATTGAAAAGAATGGTACGAGGAATAAACATTTGTAAATACGCACAGGGAACTGTACTTACGTTTTACAATTCGAAACATAAATCATTCATAAATTCTGTAAGAAACCAAAGAAAATTTTAAGAAATATTGATTATTCTAATTTCACGATTCTTACCAAATGTTGCAACGTAAGTTACAGGCAGCAACATGTATTTCAACAATATTTTGTGTCAAGTCAGACAAACCTTTTATTCATCAATTTGTGAAAATATTACAAACGTTTTACCCGGTAGCACGTGGATTTTTCTCAAGAATGATTATTTTACTAATCCATACGAAAACAGATGTTTTACAAAAAATGTATTAAATGTCAATTGAGATAGAATATATTTACATTCACGAAGCTTGTTAAATATGTTGCCAAAGCTATATTCAGTATACTGCAAAACGGACAAGCTAAATATTATAGTGAAATGTTTCAATTTGGTTGCCTCCTTATTTACTTGGTTGTTCCTGACAAATCCTAGAGCTTTGTATTGTAGCTACTGACTGACCCTGGCTAAGCTAATGTTGTGTTACGTTGATCGTCCTGACTGACATAGGCTAAGCTAATGTTGTGTTGATCGTCCTCAGCTGCATACGTTCAGTGAAAATGTTTCTGCTTGATAAGAACCATACATTGGTTTTAGCAAAGATGATGTCAGAATTTGTCCCATTTATGAAACCGAGTCAGAATTTAAAATGTTATTGTAATTTACTATTTCGCTAGGAGCAAACGGGCATAAAGCCATAAACAGCAGCTTAGCGGATACTTGTATATATCTCTGGATGATAGATGAAAATGATAAATCGATCTACATTCATTTTCCTTTATGGGAATGTAATCGTCGTATTGTATGTTATTTAAAACCGTATATAAATATTTATACCTATTTCATTATTCCTTTTCCCACCCTTCCATTTCTCGCAGCGTTATGATGAATAGATCTCAGAATGCAGAAAGACTATTGACCTTCTATTATACATGTATCTAATCTATAAAGAGGTGCCATTAAAATACCTATATTGACTTCAAACAACAAAAACCTGCCGTCAAGTACTAACTTTTCAAAATCAGATTTTCACAGAATACACTTACATGACCGGTTGCTATTCGATATTTACACTCAACGACAAACGGTAGACATTTTCTTAGAAAACGTATTGGTTACACATAGTGAGAAGATTGTTTAAGTGGCATTTTACCTATTTTCGCATCAATAATCAGGTCATGTCTGAAATTGACTGGGCAATGATTAGTATCGATTCCATGCCGGAATTAAGTTATAATCGAAATTTGAGTGCAGTGTCTGTAACCGAAAGAGCCTGCAAGATTGTCAACACACTCGAATTAACTTCTGAATGCAGCTATTAGAAACAAGAAATCCAAATTGTTACATGTTAACTTAATGTATGTTGTGCCATGATGTTACTTTGACATTTCGACATTTGTGTCGTGTTTCTATAGCAGCCCCATGCAAGCATTATAAACTAAAGGCAAATTGTTCCACAACTGTATTATAGAGCGCAGAATAAATGGGTATAAAGTGCACTTTTGTACCAAGGAGACCAAATACAATTCAAGGATCAAAGTGCTTAGGACTTTTTAACAACGAAAGATCGAATTACATCTTGCAATTAGTTTAAAGTAAGTCATTATTGCAATATATATATATATATATATATATATATATATATATATATATATATATATATATATATATATATTGAACTTCGGATTATTAACATTCGTGAAGTGTAAATATCGATCACTTGTTGCATAATAATGAAATGAAGCGAACGTTCAAGATAATGTCACTGAGTTCACATCATAAAAGTAGACTTCAAAGATAATGCCGATGACAAATTGAATATGTGTTTAAGGAACTAATGGTCTCTAGGAAAAATAAGGTTTGGCCCTGATAACGTAGGTAACACAGTGGTGTACATCTTCAGACTATGCAACATAAGCGTTTCATTATTCCTTTTAGATTTATTTCTGCACTTATCTGCTGTATATTTTAAAGCAAAGCAAACACACACATTGATAAAAAGAATTTAAGCACAGCTTCGGTAAAAAGGAATATTCCGTCCTTCACAAATTAGTCATGGCATTAATCTTACAAAGTGAAGTAAACTCTTCTGGTCTGGTGACTGCGATCAATAGTCTATACGAAAAGCGACTATTTAACTTCATGCACAAAGACCTGAGAGTAGTCATTTCGTTTGAAATGCAGAGATACATTCACTGAATTATATTTAAAAATTCATTTGTCTCTGTCAGTGAGACTTTTGATAAAATATATTACAAGAAATGACTACCAAGGAGATGGAAAGGTTAAAGCAGATTCTACCAAAAATATCTGCTAGATTGGCCGATAAAAAGGAACGTCTGATAATCAAAATGAAGGAGCTTCGAATATTTAAAGATAATGCGGATGTATTTCAAACACTGGCAGAAAGTAATAACTTAGAAATTTTGGAATATCTCAAAGAAATATTGAGAATCGAAGGACATGTGAAAATTGTACGAGATATTGAAGACAAATCTGCTCAGACGGGGATTACACTGGTAAGTTTTAAATTGAAATGGTATAACTATTTAATCATTAAATTTTCACTAATGGATTAAGGATGCTAGGTAACAGCATAAATTACGTTTTACTTCTTATTTGAACGCATGAAGTACACTAAGATGGAATCACGATTTTTTCAATAGTTTTTAAATGTATTTATCCTTATGGGTTCAAAATATGTTTGTTTTTCCAAAGTAGGAAATAATTTTCCATCTATGTGCTTGCTTTCATGATGCTATCTTGACCATTGTTTTTATGTGTTCACTATAATAAAAGCAACTAAAATGTATTTTTAAAAGACAGGAAGAGGACATGAAAAAACATCATTGTTTTTATGTGTTCACTATAAAAAGCAACCATAATGTATCTTTAAAAGACAGGAAGAGGACATGAAATAACATCATTGTTTTTAAGTGTTCAATATAAAAAAGCAACCATAATGTATCTTTAAAAGACAGGAAGATTACATGAAATAACATCATTGTTTTTATGTGTTCACTATAAAAAGCAACTAACATGTATCTTTAAAAGACAGAAGAGGACATGAAAGAACATCATATAATCTGGATTTACAGGACAGATAAATAGATTTGTGTCAATCTGAACAGAGACGTAGCAAAGTAATAGTATGGACAGGTCATCATAAGTTTTTGTTAGACAGGTCATTATAAGTTTTCATTAGACAGGTAGGTCATCATAGGTTTTGTTAGAGAGGTCATCATAAGTTTTCGTTAAACAGGTCATCATAAGTTTTGTTAGACAGGTCATCATAAGTTTGCGTTAGACAGGTCATCATATTTTTTCGTTAGAGAGGTCATCATAAGTTTTTGTTAGAGAGGTCATCATAAGTTTTCGTACATAATGATGAAGTCAATAAAAATTCCATTCAATTGTGCAGTGTAGCTGAGGAAATGTAACCTACAAAATGTGCATAATTATTTTATTCCTTCAGCGCCATTAAACATTGCTCACTTAATACAAATTTGCCATTTACTGAACGTCTTTTCAAAATATATATTCCACATGTTTAGTTAGCAAAATACCACGTAAGAATACCCTATACATTGTGTAGCTTAAAAGAAAGTAATTTAGTTCATAAAGTAGATTCTGAAATCACAGACTAACGTTTTAAACAGTATGAGGGCTATGATGAGAGACAGATATATATCTCCAAATTAGGATTCAAATACAGACTTATCTCAATGGCTAAATCAGGATTTAAATACAGACATATCTCACTGGCTGAATCAGGATTCAAATACAGACATATCTCATTGGCTGAATCAGGATTCAAATACAGACATATCACATTGGCTGAATCAGGATTCATATACAGGCATATCTCATTGGCTGCATCATGATTCCAATACAGAGATATATCCCTGTCTGAGTGAGAATTCAAATACAGGGATATCTCCATGGCTGAATAAGGATTCAAATGCAAATATATCCCTGACATAACGAGGAGAGAAAACCATAGAAGATATTTTCTTTTTTTGTGCTAATACCGGATATATTTCATCGTGTTTTACCAAAAAAGTTTAAATTCAAGCATTTGGCGAAGCCACGATTTTAAATATATCGTGTGTAGTACCAACAGATTAAATATACGAGGTATTTACTTGGGAAGAGAAGATGCATTTTTATTATACACCAAAACACCAGAATCGAAGTTTGGAAGATTAAACTAAAATTTCTGCATATCATGCATCGAAATCCTATTCATCAGCTGATTATATTTATATCAGTAACGTAAGACAGCAGTATGACTGGGTTTAAAAAAAATCTGTCCCGGAAACTAACGTTTGCGACATTGTGCAACCTGTTTGATTCTATCTGACAACCTACCAGATCCGATTCAGCAATGCATCACATCGCTTGTATTGTTGTTGTCAAGGAACTAAGTGGAAATAAATTCATGCATATGCAGTTTCTATTCATTTGTTCATGGTCACAAAGTACTCGTTTTTATGCTGCAGGTATAACTTCTGTAGGCATACACAATTCAAGCGTCACGTGGCATGACGGAAAATCTGATATTTTCATATATGAAAGTATAGGAATGAACATTTATATTTCACCATTAAGATTCTTTATTTCACACTTAAGTATGTAAAAAAGACATATCGTTTTTGATGAATTAGGCTTGTAACAGAAATACACTGCATTAATAGAAAAGTAAATAAGTATTGTTTTAAATGTTTGTAATGACATGATAGGAAGCTACATTTCTTGTTAACTAATTCTAGGCTTCATTTCAGACAATTCTCCGTCATCAGCTGATTATGAATCTGATAGTATCTCTAATGACTTGGAATCCAAGGTAATCGTAAATGTGACTACATTGCTTTCTGATAATTAACAGCCACAACAGTGCATTTTAGAAAACAATAACAAAGGCCTAAAAAGCAGATCTTAAATGTTGTGTACGGATTAGAGGAGCTTTGGTCCGTTTCAAAGTGACTATAATATGACCTTCAATTTTAAATAATACAAGATACACCATTGTATGTATAAACGTATACCAATCAAGACATGTCAAATATCCAATACAAAATATCCAGTATATTATCAACTACATATTAATCTTGAAGAAACCTAAAGGACTTCATGCATTCATTCATCAAGAAATAATTTACAAGATAGGTATAACGCAATTATGTAAAAGACTAGCTATTTAGAGTCATGCAAAGATGAGCTGTATCTTTACCAAACCTCCAAATGAGTGAATATGAAGTCAGACTGATCTCCTTGATATACTACGTCATACTTAATAGGATCGTACAAAACAGAGGCATAAGCATCTGACATATTTTCAATGAAGGCAGAAAATATCACAAGAGCTGACTAAAAAGTTGGCAACCAATGTCAAAAAAATTTTCTTTAAACAAAATAATAATTGACAGTTCCGTGGCAAACAAATCTGACCTCCTTGCCGTTAGAAATAGTCTCCTTTAATTTTATGTTTATTAAACAGCGATTTCTTTTATATTATTTTGCAACTACCACCCATACAGTACATGATACCATGGCGGACGGTTAATCAACACTCTTTTTTTGGCCAGATAAGTTGTAAAGTGTGGCCCTCCAGCCACTAAAAAGAATCCAACGTTAAAGTGTGTGTGTGGATTCTAGTCTCAAGGTGGGATATCACTTTCTACTAATTTGTCCACGTGATTAACGTTATTGGTCGGTTTCGCGGGAAATACAACATTGTAACGTTATAGGACTTTATGTTAAAAAGCTCACATATACAAATATGTGGTTCTCTATGGGCTTTAATGCATAATGCTACATTCATTATGCAAGAATGTACGTTGAATGACAATATTGCTGTTTGATAATAACTTTACAGAGGTTACAGAGTCAGACTAGGTTGCAAATATTTTAGAAACTCAAGTAGAATTTGCTCCACAATTCTGTTTTTATATGTTACCAATTCCCTAGCAGGAAATTTGTTCACAAAATGTTCAATATGAAATGATCAAAATTTGCGTTTATCCTTTCGGCATTATTCTGCAAATGTTGCAAAACCTAGATTTTATACACTGACTGACAGTTTCACAATGTTTCAATTGTTCTTCGTATGCTGACCGATAAATGTGAATACCATATTTATTTTATTTCATTTTCAAAACTTCAGGCAACGTTTGGCTTGTTTTAGACGTTTGTCGAGATCTCGAATTTTGAGAAGCGATTTATTAGATAGAAATAGATTAAGATTTATCATCAAATTGATCATTTAGAGTCTATTACTTCTATCAGAAGATTTCTGGGACACAAATACTATTGTGACAAATGTTACCAAGTAAGGAAAGGTTTAGAAAAATATCGTGGCTGTTTAGATTTCGGACCATACATCACGGAATGACAAAAATAATGATCTGTTCTATTTGCAAGAAAAAATATTCGTTCGTTCATCGTGTTCCTGGCGACAATGCACGAAACAATTATAACTGAAAAGTGTTTTCGCATTATTGGCGGTGTGTTCCACTGGAGGATAATATATTAGGACGAATAATTAAAACATTAAATCTATCCATTTACAAAACGAGGTTGTTAGTGACTAAATCGTTGAATATATCAATGTTATATTCCACGATTAGATAACAAACTAGAACAATTGTTCAATAACGACAAGAACAAAAACAGGACACAAACCATCGTGTTAAATTTATCTTTTTTCACTTTTCATGTACATGAGGATACTGCATTTCAATTTTATAATCTGTGTATGGTTGATCGCGGTTAGAATAAGTGCATTAATTGATATTAACTAGTTATCAACAGAATGGACACTTACCGTTACAAAACTTACCTGACAAATTTTGTGTCATACGGAAAAGGATGACAAATCTCGTGACATAAGGGAAAGGAGCCACGAACCCATTAGGTGGAGAAGAAGACATGGAACGTAAACCTAAATGCTGATGTATTTCATACAGAACAGCAGTCACAGACCCAAGCTCCAAGAAATGACGAAGACAAGAAAGAAATGTAATACGATATCATGGACGTAAACAAAGAGAATGATGATTTCCTACAGTAGTCTGAGAAACGGAGTGAACAAGAGAACGATACAATCATGATGTCGCAATTGCCACAACAAGAACAACTTTCACTCTCGACTTTTTCATGCCATTTGGATTAAATATTCACAGATGAGAAGTGATATGGAATTGTTATGGACTACCATCTCATACGAAGACGTTCGAATGTTTCTCACTAACACCCACCACAATCATCGCTCAGGAAACCATTAGGTACCTGAATACGTTATCAACGACTACAGCGTGCACTTTTTTGACTAATATGGTTAACTCCTCTGGAAGACAATATCGTCTGCTTGTTCAGAAGAAATGCCATGAGAATTGGATTCGCTACATTGTGTACAATGGCGTGTATTTTCTTCATCCAAGCCGTTTTAGATTCCCCGTTTAACATCTACCGCCTTGTTTTGGAAATGATTTCTCAAGAAATGATGAGAAAAATGGAACTTGGTCATGTGAACCCCGTTGCTATCGTTTTTCTTTAGCACCTAAACGTAGAGTATATCGTTGCAAAATGATTCTAGATAATTGGATGCAGTCTTGAGGAGTAAACTATGCAATTACGTTCATGAATAATGTCTGGTATTTTTTCATCAAGAAGTACGAACTAGTCCCAATCCTACCTGAGTCTTCATTTATTGACACTAAGTGATTTAATAAGATTATATTTTAAAACAAATCATTCTCTCTCTCTCTCTCTCTCTCTCTCTCTCTCTCTCTCTCTCTCTCTCAGCATTCAGAAAAAACATTATATATTTAATGTATACCATATACAGCTTCAATGTACTTTTAGTCACAACGCACTTTCAAAAATATAAAAGAAAGAAAACTAGTTAAATACGCTAGGTGATGTTTTTTAAAGTGTGATGTTAGTGGAGAATGATGAATTCCTCGGGGATGTAATGTTATGTTGCTGTTGTGAATATCGATTGATAAAATATTTAACATTTGTCACTCAAAATGATAAAGGCGATCTAACTGAAGAAAATACAATATATATATATATATATATATATATATATATATATATATATATATATATATATATATATATATATATATATATATATATATATATATATATATATATACAAATCTAAACTTCAGGATGACACATTCTACCTTATGTGTATCAATATAGCAAACTAGCAAACTAACTCTTACCTCAACAACACTGGGTGAGAGAACATTTAGGTGTAACAAAGTGTATAACAAACTGGCAGAATGCAAAACAAAATATTGTCTCACCTTACACTCCATTATTTGGCAACAAATATGTGGCAAGGTGAATTCGCAATAAGGAAAAATAGAATTACAAACGTTCTTTTTATACTTTCATACAGGCGAATTCTGAATTCCTCAGAAATTGTAACCATTGTTAAGTTTCCATCAAAGCAGGAACATTCTTTTTACATTGTATACAGCAAACGAGGAACTAATACTAGGTAAGGAGAGGCTATATCAACGCTAGAATTGATAAATTTGTAGCAATGATTTATCATCCAAACTGAAAACTTTAACGTCTGGCTAAAGACAAATGTTGCAGCATTAAAAGAAATCTGAGCAAATTCTCTTTTAAATTTAATAATGCAGCAATTCAGCCCGAACCAAAAGCAATATTCGCAATTAGCGCAAAATTACAAGCTAAAGTTACGTCAGATTGGGAGCGGAAAATTTTCATTATTATGACCAAATAGCTGATGAATAAGAATTTGCCTTACTTATTCCTGCACCAAGATGATGGATGTGAATGTGATCTTGCCTTTCTTGATGCCAAAAACATTTAGATACAACTTTCTGCCAGGAACATAAGTAGCAAGTTCTTTTGTAAAAGTCTTAAATTAAGGATAGACGCAATTATATTAATAGAATTCAAGCATTTTGATGAATCTATCATTAGCTAATACTTGTTCCCGTTTTCCCTTTGGAGGTCACAGAGCTTAATGCATATTAAAATAGTGTTTTTTAACATGATATCTCTTTCAAAAGCCAGACAGACACACCATATTACTTTTCCCGTCAGATGGATCCATATTGATGCAATGTTCCATTCCCCAACAGACAGACCCATCCTGTTTAACATATAGATACAATTTTAACATAGGATTGTATAACCATTTCGAACTAGAGTGGACCACTTTACTACGAAGGTAGGGTTTTAAACAAATATATTGAATGGCATCAAAAGATGTCGCATTTTATCATGCGCACCGCAATCCAGGTAGAAAATTGCTTGTCCTCCTTTCAGTAGGATATATACCTGAATGGGAATATTTTTCTTGCATTTTTCTCATCTGTTCTTACATCTTTTTACTATAGTGAAACAAATTAAAAACGCATGATAACATATTAAATAAATTTATTTTATCTAAGTGATTTAGTGAGATGCCATTTAAGAAAACTGCACTAATCGCCTTGTCATACAGATTTTCTATAGTTCTGATTAGTTTTGCGTTAATGTTGTATATCCGCATTGTGGCCACAAATGTGCGGCCATACCGTGTCTGAAATCAAGGAAGACATGAGTTCCGGATGATGCTGCGTATACAGAGGATTCTAAGATTGAAGATATGTTACTAGTATATTGTGTAATGTTTTGTTCTGAAAACTGTTGTTCTTTAGCAATGATGCGTTCTGCGGTTTCTTTCTGTTGAGGATGATTTTACATATAATCTTTTTCGGTAACAGCTGGAGGTTCCTCTTGTACAAAGAGTGATGATGGGGGGCTGGGTCGATTGGGTAGGCCATTCAAACGTCTGCAAGATATTGTTGCAGATTGTTTTGAGGACATCTGTCGTGTAGTTTCCTTCAGATTAAACATAGTGTCTACCCCAGCTGACTTACCTTTCTTTAGAGCCTTTATTACAGCCACTACTTCTTCCTGTTTCTCGGTTGTTAGGTATTCACCAACCGGTATACCTTTTACTGCTGTTTTGGCTCATGATTTTCTCGACTTCTTTCAATTGGTCCTCTATGCAGCTTTCCTTCACATTCTTAAGCTCTTCTTCATCTGGTTGTTAATCTCTCTTATTTTTCTGCTCCTTCGAATCTTCTCTCTTCCGTTTCATTTTTATCCTGATTTCACACAGGTCGAGGATATCTGCTGTGGTTTAGGGCTTCTTTATCTACGATATTTGCTGAGGATCTCACTGTTTGTGACCAATGCTAAAGTGTAGAAGTTGATAATAAATGAGTCGATGTTTGTCTTCAACACCCAGTGTTGTGACCGGTGAAATTTTGCCCTCTATTGATGCCTCAAATGCACGAGTCTCGAACATTAATTTGAATTCTGACTAAAACATGTTTGGGATTATATTATTGTGATCCCTCAATTTCTTTTAGCACATCATCACAATAAATCACAACCACAAGCAAATATCATATTGGAGACTACGGGTATATCAGTTGGAACTTCATACATTTTAACTTGCAAACGTAATTGACTTATTTAGGGTATAATTCGCAATACTTTAAGTTCATTTTGTATTCTAGGGAAATAATTTATTTGCTGAATTTCACAAAATGTGTTCCTTTCGGTCTTCTCTGTTACTTAGTTCAGGACTATATAGTCATAACACTTCGTATTCCAGTCTCCTTGACTAACTAGAATATCTCTCTTGAGTGTATGCTCAATGAAAGTTTGAAGCTGATCGTAGAACTCATCAACTCTGTCATCTTGTTTAGATCTTGGGGCATAAACCTCTATATCATGATGATGTTGAAGGGAAATGCTTTGAAGCGCATGACATTCATCCTGTTTAACAGTGGCCGATAACCCATGATTGCACTCACAAAATTCTTATGTACCATCAAACCGACGTCGTGTTCGTCATTGTACTAATGCCCACTGAAGTAAATCCTCATATCCATGTTATTGTATGACTCGTCTTGGTCTCGAACATGCCACCCTTTAGTTCATCTTTAAACCCTTCCGCCATGGTTGTTGACGTGAGCTTTGAAGACTTTAGCCCGGTGATGTCTTGTTACCACCAACTTATCTTGCCCATAGGTAGATAGACTCGTGGACAGGTTAGTATCTTTAATCTTCCCTTGAAATGTTTATCTTGCCCACTGCCTGTCCAGTCCAAGCATGTTTTTAAAGCTGAGCGTCAAGTGATGTAGCTCCTGGTGCCATTTTTTGTTCTTTTTTCGTTCTCTCAACCACTCCCTTCAACATCTACCTGGAAAGGATCATCTCCGATCCCTTGGAAGACCATAAGGGCAGTGTCAGTGTTGGAAGCAGAACAATCACCAGCCTGCGCTACGCTTATGATATCGATGCCCTAGCAAGAAATGAATAAGAAATTGAAATCTTAGTGAACCGTCTCAATTAAGCATTATTAAGGTATGGAATGCAGTTCGGACAATGCTAATAACAAACAACTTTAGTGGCAACCAAAAGGAAATAGAATAGATGAATGAACAGAAGCTGAGCACAGTACCAGGGTTCATGTAGATAGGTGCAATAACCTCAGATGAAGGTTTTAAACCTGAGATACTTTCCAGGATTATGGAAACAAGAAATCAACTGGCAGGTCCCATGGCATGTGTCTAAGATCACGCTTTTGCGCTCTTTCGTGATATCCATCATCATATATTCATATGAGACATTGACCCTGACATCAGAACTAGAGAGAAGAATCCATGATTTAGAGATGAGGTGTTATCGGAGGATCTTGAAATTCCATATCTAGAGTACGTCTCTAATGATGAAGTGCGCATTAGAAGCAAAGGTGCAATTGGACCATTTGAAGATCCGCTCACCACTGTAAAGAAACACATGTTCAGATGATATGGTCATGTGTTACGATCATTTGGTGTGTCAATGATGATCCTACATTACACGGTGATGGGAAAGGAAACAAGGCAGACAAAAGGAAAGATGGGAAGATAACATCAACTGTTTCAAAGTCCCCAAAGATCAGCGATAAACAGGAAAAATGGAAAGCGATTGTCGCAAAGTCATCTGAGGCGCATCTACGACCAGCCAGGTTACTGGATAAATGAAGACACCCTCTGACCCCACCCAGAAATGACGTTATTTGGTGAATAACATGGAAAATCGTGTAGATATAGTCTTAATCATAGGTATAAAAGCGACATCTTAAAGTGAGTTGGCGGATTATGTTACTTTGCACTCAGTAAAATCCAAATCGTTGGAAAAAATTCGAAGTTTATTGCAATGAAGAATATTATAAATTTTTGACAGGAATAATTGTACTTATACATTTATATCATATAACTAGATGGATCTTCAATCACTTCATAGTCATAGGCTCAACTGATAATATTTTTTATCTTTTCATCCCGTTTATGTTTGTACTATATATCCACTTTTGGGCTGAGGTGCCATAAAACACTATAATGTCATTCAGTCACATCCCTCTTGATTATCTAAAATGCATACATGTACGTCCTATCACACGTCTTAAATTTTTAAAATATGTCATTATGTGAATTGTTTCCATATATCAAAGGACTCCCAAACAAGAAACTTTAATGTAATAACTGTTGACCAATGGTAAGCGAACACGTTGAACAGAAAGCAAATAAAGTTCGAAAAAGGGAAAAGATCCTAAATTGCAACATCAGTCAAAGGGTTGGTTTGTTAACAATCATGCCACTTATCTTTTTCAATAAACATAAATTAAAATATTGAACAGCTATATCTTTCTCCGTTTTCATTTTTGTTTCTCACAGTCTGATCCGTTTAGTCGTGAACTTCGAGAAATGAGGCAGCAAATGATGAAGGAGCTTCAAGAAATGAAAAAGGAAATAAAAGAGACACGCACGGAGGCCAGGGAGCACAACGAAGAGGCTAAGAAAAGAGAAAGCACACTATTAGAGTTAATTAGAAAACTTGAAAAAGATAAAGATGAAATAATAAAAGAATTGGAGGAAAATAACCCTATAGGCATTGATGAAACAGCTGCACAGGCACTGCAGCATAAATTTCACGACCTAGAGACGAAATACAATCAGCTTCTCAATCAAATGAACAAGATGGGAGAAACAGAGAAGGCTCTCAGAGAAAGAAACAAACGTTTAGAAACGGAAATAGCACAATTGAAGCTGGCACTGCTTAGTATGCAGGTCTCAAAGACCGCGAAAGCACAAATGTACACTAAGTTAACAAAAATAGACAAATGACATTGTTAATCATGAGGAATCTAAATATAAAAGAATATGTGGAAAGTAACTAAATGTTGTCTTGTATTTGTTATTATTATTATTATTATTATTATTATTATTATTATTATTATTATCCATGTTTTCATGTATTGATTAAATGATGATGATATTTCAATGATCTTGAGATCATACTGGAAGGTTTAGTTTCCTATATAAACATTTCAGTTATAAATCATAGTCAGGAGATTGTCTTGACTTTAATCTTTTTGTACAAATCAAAAAATGACATTGTTAATTTAACTTCATACAATTCGGTTCCTATGCAGGATATGTCAGTACTCAAGTTAAACGTCTTACGTTAACGTCTCTAAATTTATTAACGTACGGAATAATCTTTACACATAATTACAAGCAAAATCAATTTAAATTCTTAATTTATGTTTCATATTATATCAACTTAATTACAATATTTATCTTACAGGCTAGAATCAATAATCAGAAACATTGTTAGAATATTTGTTTCTCTCACACCCGCATTTCTGCACGACTCGGTTGTACGCGAGCACTATTTTTCGTTTGTGCAATTTTTGGTGGTGTTGTAGTAGTGTTGACCGAAGCAGCAGACTTAGTAGTAGCAAAAGATGTTGTAATCGAAATGATATCAGCAATGTTGATAGTCCTTGGGAGATCTGAAACTCAAAATGTTGTAATACCGTATCACTGTTTCTCAACGTCTTTGTATTCATAGACATTCTGGTAAATGTTTCTTTTAGAAAAGATTTATTGTATTAGCATTGCACGTACAACAATAAATTCTTGTGTTTTTGTTGGTTTGTTTTCTTCCTGGCAACAAAATTGTCCTAAAATTGAAAGGGTATACACCATTGATATTTCTACTTAATAACTTAGATTTTCTAGGTGATTTGACCTAAACTGTATTACAAGAAACAATGGCAATTACACGTGTTAAATGGAAAAGAAGACATGAGATTTGGACCTTTAAAGTAGCAACGATACCTAATTTTATAGACTTGTATGTACCGTATAACGTTTTGTGTACAACCGTCTGACGTATACTAATTAGCATTCAGAGATAATGATCTTTACATGAGTGACGTACGACTATAAACTATTCAACAAAGTAAATGTCATTATCTGCAATCAGATACAGAAGGTAAGTATTGTAAGCTTTCTCATTTAAAGTTAACATTATAAATAATTCAGTCATCGATACCTTCAGAGTTACAATAGATAATAAGTCATCCGTATATTCAGAGTTACAATAGATAATTAGTCATCAGTATATTCAGAGTTACAATAGATAATTAGTCATCAGTATATTCAGAGTTACAATAGATAATTAGTCATCAGTACATTCAGAGTTACAATAGATAATTTATCAGATAATTTTTCTAAGGTTATCGTGCTTTTCGGAGATAAGACTAATGACGATACAAATTCAGAATATTTTCCTAAATAGAGTGTACATATTTTGTGTTTTAAATCATGAAGAACGAAAAAAGATGTATTACCAGATACAACTATTAGTACACAAGTACTTGTTTTGTTTTACTAAAAAAAGAATTAATTTTTCCTTGAGGAAGCTGACAGTTTGGAATTGTAAATCAGAGGACTGTTTCAGCCAGTACATATGCGATATTTTAAGAGTAAATTATATATATATATATATATATATATATATATATATATATATATATATATATATATATATATATATATATATATATATATATATCAGGTCGAGAGTTGATCAATTAGTTCGATATTATTTCATATGTTTTTATTAAAACAGCCTGCATAAAGTTTAATTTTGTGCTTGGATGTAATTTGAGAGGAAACATTGATATAGATAATTCATCGGAATTCCAAAGAACTCATTGATATAGAATAATATATTACTGTAGGATTATTGTGAGTATTGTTTGTGATTCAACTGTACAAACCTAATGTTCCTCTTAATTTTTCATTTGATAACTTGGATAATTAAAATCAATTTGTAAGCTTTACAAAACTTATTTTTTGCTTCTTCATGATACCTAGTTGAGTCATTTAAAAAAGTAAGAAGTCATATTACACAAATAATGCGGCATTTGCATTGACGCACAGAGAGAGAGAGAGAGAGAGAGAGAGAGAGAGAGAGAGAGAGAGAGAGAGAGAGAGAGAGAACGTGCTTGCGTAAAGAAATGTTATAACATGCTGAAAACATAGCCTAGTTCTCCAACATTAGGATACGATACTAAATGTCACTATTTTAATGGACTTCATCCCACTTATGAAGTTTCAAAACTTGTATCACTGCCTGAAATAATCCATCAGTGGCTGTAAAATGCGCAATGTTATTAAACGTTTTGATCAGCTTTCCTTCATTAAATCATTTATAATGATGTTACCAGCATTAGGACTGTTTTAAATAAATGTTCCCACAAAAATTTATCTTATTTTGCAGCCTCAAAAGTTCTGTAAGAAAATCAGGAATTGATACATGCTATAAACAGTTCGCAGTCAATTTGCAAGAATTCAACATCGTATGACAAAAGAATTTAACCTAAGCCAACATCTCAACGTCCACGCCGAACTTTGTAAATGGAAAGTAATCAAATAATTTCATGATATTACTGAGATAATCAAAAGTACAGTTGCTGAAAAACTGATTATAACGATAAGAATGACTGCTTCAGATTTTAAGGCAAGAATGAGTAATGATTCAATTTAATAACATTATATTATAAGCCAAGACACAATATTAGAGCCAAGAAAATTTCCTTTATAAACATTAAATTTTGCCAACATGTTTATGAATTTCCAAATAGAGAACTGATGATGTTTACAAAATAAATGTTACCGGTCAGGTACATCATTAAAGTGAGTTTGGACACGGTCAGATACGTGTATGTACATAACATATAATAATCAAGAAACACGAATAAATAACACTAATTGAATATACCAAACATTTGAATGATCAAAAACTTAATATCAACGATCACAAAGGGAACGGAGTCCAAGAGATATATATATCGATCACTTATAGTCAATCCTTTGTCTATCAAAGTTCAAGGAAAAATGCTCAATTATTGTGATGGTGTGGATTGTTTTTTTAAATTCCAGTTATTTTCAAACATTGAGAAATATAATTAATATGTAAAGAAATAAAAGGATCTTATCCTTTTCCAAGTAATCGGAATAAGTATTTTCAAGGTATCGATCTGCCAATTTCATTTTTATACAGTTGACAAATTGTGATAAAGATCACACGATAAATGTATTTACATGACCAAGGACAGAAGAGAAACAGGGCTTGCAGCGGGACTAGGGAACACTAATCTCGTACACGCATTCCATGTGTTCATAGCGATGTTCCAATTATCAGACCCATAGCCGGTTAAAAAATGACATGATATCAAACCACTAATCGGTTCGTGGCATCTAGCCACCGTGACATGTGATAGGTGGAGATTTTTAAATTAAAAAAATATTTGAAGGTTGAATTCGGACTTTTCATAGTTATTAGAGGCAAAAATGTTAATTGAATGAATACCCAATAAATAAAAATGGATTGAGAGATCAGTTAAATGAAGCGAGCTACTGTCAGAATGTGTTTAGAGGGGAGGAGGATGTGGAAATAAAGTTAGGATAGTCAAAATGATCTTACAATAATGACAGCTAGTTGTACTATACCAAAAGTTTTCAAGCGATTCTGTAAAATAATATGTAGTTATTCATCTGGTAAACCTAATTTAAAAAGGAGTACTTTACACATAATATACCGGTTAGCCAGTCAAATAGCATCAGACAAGTTTGCAGGTAGAAACACGTAAGTCTTAGGTAACAACTGTGCAATATCGATTTATTTCCAATAGTGGATTGTGACCAGGTCGAAATTAACGCAAGCCGATCTGTAAATGAGCTGTTATTAATCGTGGTGTCTGGGTGGAAAATGCCGTCCATAGAATTTCAGAATTCTATAGCTAAAGCAAATACCTCTCCCACTTTACCGCAAATTATGGATCCGACCTTGGCTTACTCAGTTAAAGACATAAATTAATAAGTGGAGGGCGCACATGGGATATTTGTCCTGAGCCTCTCTAGTCACGGGGTATACCCTGTTGTTTGTCGTAAATACATTGCATGTGCTTATATCAACCATGTATTACAGGTCGAAACCGTGTAGTACTTTGCTTAACGCTAATTATACATGTAAAGGTGACCATTTTGAGGACTGGTTTTGGGCTGTATATGTAGAATAAGTGTCCTCAAAACTTAAGTGCCCCCCCCCCTCTTAACCAAGCCTTGATTAAATATGGTATTGTAGATGCACAGTGCAAAACTGACCTCTTACAGCTGACTTACTGCTGTATGCATACTGAAAAACTAGCCATGGTTTTTCTCCCCGACCCAACCCCAAATGACCAGATAACAAAACATAACTGGTTCATTCATCTTCTAACGCCTGATTCATTAAGAACCAGAGGTGAAATAATAATAATAATAATAATAATAATAATAATAATAATAATAATAATAATAATAATAATAATAAACGACAATTGGGCATCACAAAATTGCAAATCTCTCCGTCGCTGAAAATTATATGACTTAATAATGCACTTCTATAAAATTAAAAGCTGATATACACTAAGCTCTTGATTTACCAATGTTAATGTGTGCAATTCCTATCTTCATGTAATACATATTTGATTGCGATTTTGATATAGCAAATGTAATGTAGCAAAGTAATAAGATCACTTTAAAAAAATTTTATGTCAAAAGATGAAACCTGAATCCCTCGATAAACATTATTATTTAAAGACGGGCAACGTTGGTTATAAACTTCGGATGGCCATGGCATCACGAGTTTTTAAAGGAATGTGCAAGAATGTTCAGGAGATAAAATTAAGCCGTGCTATGGATTTAAATTGTATTCACACTAAAGATTTCCCAATGGGCGTACACAGGCCTAGGCTAAATTGATTGATACCATTAGGATTGCTAAATTTGTAGGAAAGTGTATATATATATATATATATATATATATATATATATATATATATATATATATATATATATATATATATATATATATATATATATATATCGCTCTAAAATAATTACAATATATATATATATATATATATATATATATATATATATATATATTCCCTAAATGATTTAAATTTAGGTAGCCATTCTTATACTTAAATGCATTGTGATTATTTTAGAGCGATAATAAAGGTACCAAAAGCACATAATGTAATTCACCAAATGCACGTGGTTGGTAAGAGTAGAATTACGGATAAATTGCAGCGTCCATGTTCTAAAATTGCAATAAAGGCAGCCGCCGCTGTGGTTCAGTGCTTGTTATGCTCGATTCGTAACGGAAATGGCGGGGTAGACTAAAATACGTTCAAAAAATATCGTGATAAAACAAAATTTTGATTTTAGCTTTTATAGTATAGAAATAGATACTAAGACTTAAATATCTACGTATTTGTTTCACTTGTAAATGTAAATGAGATAAAATGTTTGCTGGTAGGTTGTTGTTTATGTACATCTTTACATACTACGTCTTTGCATTTTTTGCATTAGCTGTTTACTTTTTTCTCTATTTTCAATAGCATGGTACAACACAAATGCCACATCTGTATCCTAACGTCCAGATTTGTTAAAATAAAACGATACTGTTGGGAGACGGCTGATGTCGACGCAGGCTCAAAACGTTGTATTATTTCTCTCTTTCTGGGCTGCACAGAATGTTGATTTAAATAATTAAACAAAAAAAAAAACAGTTTTAGCAGCAAAGGGGGCGAATCGGACAACTTTTTATAGGTATCTATTCGAAAAATTAAGGCTTCCTCGGAAAGTGAATCGGACAGGCGTCGATTTGATAAACTGAGGCTTCCTCGAAATCGTAAAAAAAGGCATGCTTGAGATGCCATGGTCGTTGTCGCTGCCCCCTCTGCTGCTATGAGTTAACCAAATATTTTATCAAGTCCGACACGATATCGCGTCCGAGGGTCTGATAAATTTATCGTCACAAATCCGTATGGGATTGACTGAAAACGACTAAAGAAATTTCTAAATTGATTATGATCCATATCACCGCCGCACCAAGTTTGCCGAATATTTCGTAGTGTATGAGTATCAACTCCGTTAAATACACACAATAAATTGCAGTTATCTCTGATCGTTTTGGTATTTGAGTGTATCGTTGAGTAACATATAACACGTCGGTGTTTTTACGCCTGCCTCTGGAAAATATCCTAGCAGGATTTTTTTGATTGTCTAACATGATATCATCATATACGACCAAATTGTTAATACCTCCGTCGATGGAATCAATGCTCGGTGCTTCTTCGATATCGGTTATAAATTCAATGATATCTTCATCGATTTCCGATTTTGCTCTCTCGTTGTAATCCTTTAACACTTCGTAACATCTCTGATCGTCTACACTTGGAGCTATCAAATACAACTTGTCCCATTTCATCCATCTCGTTATTAAATTAAGTAACAATTGTGTCTTGCCACATCCAGATGGTCCGATTATAATCGCGCGAATAGAATTCGGCAACATCGTATGGTGTTTAATAGGTTCCCGTCGTCGGGTAGCTGAATAATCAATTACATTCATGTTATTATATATAAATTATGGATCTATATTGTGTGAAGTGTAAGGCGCGTACTGGCACAGATGACTTGACGACGATTACAACTAACAATAACCGATCAGCACTTTCTGGTAAGTGTGTACAATGCAGTACAAAGAAATTTAGATTTGTTTCCCTTGATAAATCAAAGGGATTAAAAAAAAACGAGGAGGTGATATTGCAGCCAAGCTAACTAAACTACCGGGAACACCGTGGGCGAAGTATCCAGGAGAAAAACACCTTCCAGGGTATAGTTATTGTGGACCCGGGACTAGACTCGATATCCGACTTGATGATCAAAACCAACCCCGACCGGGTGAATATCCAATAAACGCCATTGATAAGGCGTGTCATGCTCATGATGTCGCTTATAAAGGCAGCAATCTGCGACACAGACATCTCGCAGATGTAAAATTGATTCACGCGTTGAATTCTATCACTGATAAATCCTTCAAAGAAAAATTAGCTTCATGGTTAGTAAAATCGGCAATGAAAGGTAAATTGATGTTAGGTGCCAGTAATTAATAACAACATGGAATCTATTTACTATTCTCCAAGCGGATACTGGAGGGGTAAAGCAGCAATTGGTAAACTCGCTAGCGCCGCGAAGGTGAAATATACCACTGCAGCGGATTAGTTATCCAAACAGGCAATTTGGCAAATTTATCTACCACCGCCTAAACAAATTAACTACTCGCATTTTGATGTGACCGTTCCCAATTAAGTTCATCAGGCTGATATATTATTTCTGCCACATGATGGTGGTTACAAGTATGCGTTAATTGTAGTTGATGTTGCGAGTCGATACAAACAAGCAGAACCGCTAGCGACGAAATCATCAACTGAAGTCGCTTCTGCGTTTGAAAGGATTTATCGGCGAGGTCCTCTGCGTTGGCCAAATCTATTACAAGTTGATCCTGGCAAGGATTTTTAGGGTGCAGTTCTATCAACGATGAAGAATCATAATACCGCGTTACGACGAGGACATACTGCACTACATCGCGATCAGGCAATTGTTGAACGATTTAATCGGACGCTTGCTGAGCGGTTATTCGGATATCAATACGCGAAGGAATTTATTCAACATAGACGATCTCGTGAATGGGTCAAGAGGTTACCAGCTGTGATTACCGCGCTGAATAATGAGATTACTAGAACAATCAACATGAAACCTAACAACGCGATTAAAAAGAAGTCTATACCAGTAAAACCACAAAAAGATTTTTCAAAACAACCAATTCTCGGCAATGTCACTGTTAGGTATTTATACGAACCAGGAGAGCTCGAAGGTGGTAAAAAAGGGCTACTGATCCTATATTTAGTGTCATCGCGCATAAAATATCTAACATAACACGATCTACGGGAAGACCAGCAATCTATAGATTGGATTCAACTGCTCCTCAGCGTGGGTTTACTCGACAACAACTGCAAGTGATACCCGAGGACACTCAATTACCACCGCGTGGTCTTAACTAGCACCTATGCGTTTATTGCATTCAAGACAAGTCAGCATCACATTATCTCTAGTATGACCTACGCTGCTATCTTTTCTGTCTACGGTAAATTGACGAGGATCTTTATCCCACCAACACATTATACAATTGCAGCTCGAGCAGTGATTATTTTGTTGTTGCTTCAGCGTAATTATTAATTCGGCATCAATGTCAAATTCCCTGTTATTTTTCTTATCTTGCTGTTTATAACCAGCGAGTTTTTTTCTGATTATATCATCGCGTATATCACTTATTGTAGTGTCGTTATCATCTCCTGACTCTGTCAGGACAACTCTTCGAAGCTGATTTATTCTTCGTACTCTGGACACTGCGAGATAAACTAAATTTGACCACTCGATGTGATTATCCACTATCCAAACAATTGTATCGGATATAGTTAATCCCTGTGAAGAATGTATTGGCGCTGCGTATTATAGCGTCCATGCGGATTTATCAGCATGCAATGCATCTTCGACGACGCTGATATCAACCAGCACAATATCATTTAACACTAAATTCTGCTTCTCTGTCAAACCGGGAATATCAACTTCAATACTCTGTTTTCGTGTATCCGAAGGCCTATAACACAACGGCACTGGAAGTGTTGCAAATTTTTCTTTATGCATTTCAAATAACTTCATCTGAAGTGTGTCTCTGACTATTTTTCTACTTGCGATTATCAAATCGTTTGGTCTCCACGCCTCCCAAAAATCATTAATGGGAGTTTCCAAAAATGTTTCACGCGCTATCTCACATTGGATTCTATCCGGTTGTAATCTGATTAGTTTCTTGAACTCACGTAATTGTTCATCAAGTGCTCTATGATCGGTGTTAATTTCTTCATAATAGTCTACGAAATTCTTTAGCCAATCATGTGGCGATAAACCGACAAATGGTGGTGGCTGGCCATGATCACCGCACATGACGACGTTTGTGTTCGCGTGCAATAACCAATCAAGAAATCTGTGTAATACATCTAATGACACCGTGCATATCTCATCCCAAATTATGACTTCAGGAATAAATTGCTCGCCCATTCGATCAGGAGTCCATTCATCGCCTTTCCATCGAAAGAAACTGTGATAAGTGCAAGCATTTACTCCTCGTTGTTTCATCTCTCTGGCAAGTTTGTGTGTTGGTGTTAACACAATCATGTTTGATTTCCCACGAAATAACTCAATCGCACGAGTCGTCTTTCCTGACCCGCCACAACCGTTTAAATAAACTGTTTTATATATACATACTGGATCAGATATCTCCGGTGCGTTAGATAGTTCTGATATTTTATCACCTTTCAAATATTTATCCTAAATCGTAACGTCTGCTGATTCGGAATAATCACACGGTATTTCCCGCTTAATTCTCCATGATCCCCAACTCTCGTCACCAGTAGCTTTGCTACCGCTAGTGAATTCAGCTATTGCGTTGCTGTGTTTCATGTCTATGTAAAATGAATCAGTGGCGACTCTAACTGCGGTGTCAGGAAATCTATTTATCATCGAAAATAAATTGATAGAAGCATAAGCCAGCATAGATGCCCTCAAATGTGTATACTGAAGACTGTGTCCATCACTGTAAGTAACGATTGTACCCAATTTGGTTCCATCGGACAAGAAAGCGTCTTTAGATCGACATATATACCCTTAGATGTTACATCCGCGATTACAAAATTGTATTCAACGCTATCTATAATCAATCGTGAAGAATATCTTGTATTGTCGTATTTACCACCTTGAGTGAATTTACCGATTATTCTTCTACCAAGATCTTTTGCGTATTTGTTTCTGATTTCGTATAACAATTTGGACCAATTCATGATATATTCTTTGTCGAGATCCGGGAAATGTTTTCGTTGCTCGCTGATTATACTATCTAGATCAGGTTGTGGTGGTAACCAGACTTCAATCTGTGCTCGATAGGATATAATCGCTTCACTCACAATCAGCGATATCAGCATGCTACAATCGGTCATATACCGTAACAGTACTATTGGCATCCAATGTTTCGCAGACATGTCTACCAATCCAGACATAACAGCATGGATGAAGTCCTTTAGCCAATTCAAATGATACCACACGAGCGAATCCTGTTAAATCAAAGTCGGGTAGTGGTCCATTAATCGCAACACGGGCCATCTCATGGGTGGGATGTCAAAATCGTTTAAAGTATTCAGCGCATTCTCCGTACCCGAGAAAACTTCCTTGGTAACACGAGACTATATCAACCGAAATAATAGTTTCAGGGTTATATTTTGTCTTCCATATTCCACCGTGGTTATTCAATGCAGCTTGATTTGATGTCTGTGAGAAATTCAGCTCGCGTTGGTTTCAACGAGTTTCTCTTTCTCGCAAAATGAGCTGCAACCGACGGAATTGTAAAGCAATTTGTTAATAATTGTTCGTTGTCTAAACTCTTCGAGAAACTACTAGCTAGTTTTTTCGTTTTGTGATGGAGGGCTTCTGTACGGTAAAATTATCCATTGGGTCTTACAAACTGATCGAATCTACCCTCGGGGTTTTCAGCGCTGTGAAGTAACCACACTGACACGGGATCGTTTTTACTCAACTTGTAAATAGCATCGAACAATTTTTTCTCAGAGAATTCTGGAGTGGAAAATTCTTCGGGTATATACTTTATTGTTCTATCCCGCGGAAATATTGTTACCTCAGGTGTCCATGCGTGTTCGTTATGATCAATACTTTTGATTGGGGTTCCTTTTGATTTATATTTCGATTCGTGTAATATCTCACCGGTTATTGTCGCTACGGTTATTGGAAATCTTAATGATGTTTCTAACTTGGCTATATCCTGAACCGATTCTCCGTTCTTCCTAACTGTTAATTCTCATTCACTTATTCTCTTGCGTCTTAGATCAGTCAATTTGTTTCCCCGGGATGCATTTTTGAAGTGTCCTATTATTCGTTCTGCTACACAATTCATTCTCGTTGATAAAATCAGCGACGACAGTTTCATCGGTGCTAGTTTTTAATACTCGGTTTATCATTTAACGGATATACCCCGTAAACAACTACTGTTACAGGATAAGATCTCTCGTAGTACGGTTTGTCAATTCCAGTCAGAATTCCTGGTTTGCAATCTTGACTCACAGTGACAGTTTTTTTATTCTTCAAGATGGGTTCAAATTTATCTCTGATAATCCAATCTCTGGTGTCTGAACGGATAATGAATTTCACTCTAAAAAAATACCTTTTCTGCGTAAGATATAAGATTATCACTGCTGAGTTTTCGTCGTTCATGGTAGCATCAACTTCACCATTGATTCGAAATGTCGACCAACAGTAAGATGCTCCATCACGCTTGAATTCATTAAAACAATCGCTTTTTTTACCCAACATGGTTCTATCACGAATTTTACTCTTTGGTGTTACGGAGACTATATCGAGATTGAATTTAACATTTTTCCTTGGCGTAATTTTCGATAATCTCTCGAATCCCTTCATGCTATAATTAAAACAAGTATTTAAATAGAGAATCAATATATCATGAATCATTGCAAATGGTTGGATAAGTAACCCCGTGTAATAAATCATGCAGAAAGGAGTTCTGTGGATATCATATGCAAAGTTTTCGACGTGGAAGCCGTGGTCCGATTCCTTGTATACGATATGGGGTAGGGGTGCGTGGTAAATCACAGTTGTGTCTCGGTTGTGGTGGTAAGCGATACAGAGAGCTGAAGCGTTATTATGATAAGAAAGCTAAATACTCCATCAAAGATTCCACTAAGAACTCCATCAATGACTTTACCTCTGACAGCGTCCTTGACTCCGTCAACGACAAAATCATTAGAACTCCTCAAGACTACATCGGAAGATTTCCAAATGTAATCATTAGACCAAACAATGAATTAGACAAATAGTATTATGTATACAAATGAACCAAGAATTCCGACCACATCCCGTGATCAACAGCTATGAGGCATCCAGTGATGGTATTATCAGAAACCGTAGATTGAAGAAACCAGTTGGTGTTGTGAGTAATCAAGGGTATTTGAGGTTTTGCGCTGGAGGGAAGAATTATTACTGCCATCGTTTCGTGTATGAATGTTTCCATGGATTGATCAAGGATGATTTTATTATCGATCACATTGATTCCAATCCTAAGAACCATTCTTTATCAAATCTGCAGGCTGTTACACAAAGTGAAAATTTAAAACGAGGAAAGACTGGACAATACTCGAAAAAAGCTATACCCGTAAGATCTTTTAATACAACAAATAACGAAGAAATAGTATGTCAATCAATAGCTAAGGCCGGTAAGTATTTCGATATTTGTCGACCTTCTGTTCAATTCGTCGCAGAGGGAATTTATCGATCTGCGCTTTCAAAAAAGACCGGGCAAAGGATTAAATTCGTTTATGCATAGACACTCATTTCTGTGTTCATTTTTGAAAAATATATTTTTCATATTAGAAGTATATAATTATCAATAATATGAATTCTCAAAATATCAATGAGGTTATAACCGAAATTTTAAATTTGAAATCTCAGGGGATTTACATATCAGATGGTTTAAACTGGGGTCAAATTATGTCCGACTTCCAGGATATTGAATACGGCGCCATCAATAACAAATATGTACTACCCAAACAATATGCACTGACAAAACGAATTCAGAATTCTATCCATGATTCCCTTTTATGTTATGACGACGTCAGTAAGTTTGTCCCGTTATTTACTATCGTGGAAAAAATAAGAAAGGAATTAGGGAAGGAATATGAAACAAAAAGAGTAATTAATTCAAAAATCAGAAATATAAGATTGTTAATTGAACAAAACAAAAAAAAACTTCGGATGGTCTGTTTTAGTCAACAATAGCGGTGAAATTATATACTGGCATTTATCAATGAGTGTTTTACTAGTTGTAAAATATTTTTTATTACTGAAATTTCATAGTAAATATTTTTTGGGTTATTTTTTGACTGATTTTGGCCGATTTTTGACTGATTTTGGCCGTTTTTTGACCGATTTTGGCTATTTTTTGTCTGATTTTAAGTGGTGTCGGTCGGGTCAAATGGTAGATTTTTCATGTTAATTCTCGTAGACTTTTCCACCTAAAATTTTTTTATGATGTTTTAGGCCAAAAACTGACTAAAATCAAGCAATGATGACTAAAAAATCACCAAAAAACGACAAAAACGATCAAAAATTACTGTTGGTGTCAGTCGGGTCAAAACGTCGATGCTGCATGGGATTTCTCCAGACTTTTCCACCTAAAATTATTTTCGTGTGACAAAATCACTGCATTCAGATTTAAATCTCTTCGTTCACTAACTGGAAATTTTTTTTACGATTTCAATAATGGTTAATGAGTCATTAACGACTAGATTGGCTCGTGAGCGACTAGGTGCGATTAAAAAGTTTATACCAATCTGCGACTCTGTCAGGAATAAACTGCAAGCTAGACAGAGTTTACAAACGGATTTTGCTGCGGGATTTGAAGAGTTGTTTAAACGAATAACCACAGCAACGAAGGGGGTAATATCAGCTACTAAGCTTGCTATATGGGGAGATGTTCCCGAGGAGGGAAAACTACCAAGAAAAGAAAAACCTCTTATTGGTGAACTTGAAAAAAAAAGCAGCGGAAACTGAAAAAAATGACAAGAAGATCAAAACAAACAAAAAAATCTTTCAGAACACTTCCTGGTGATATAATAACTACTGCAAGACAACAAGAACAACAAGAACGAGAACAACACGAACGAGAACTTTTTGAAGAAATTGAAGAAGAACTTTCTAGGAGACCACCACTTATCGCACCACCTGAACCTCAACAAGAAGAAAAGGGTAAAAAAGAAAGAGTTTCATTCAAAGATAAATTTATTTCGGATAAACTCAATGAATTAAAAAATAAAATATTTTCCAGTATGGAAGAAATGGCTAAATTCGTCGTTGACAGTTTTAATTATAAACAACAATATCTCGGCGATCATTATAAAACCGTAGACTAGAAAACATGGAAAGATGGATTATTCCGTGTGTTTACAAAAGTAGAACAAATAAGAGATAAGGATGAAAATGATACATATCAGGCTTATATCAAAGCAATAGAAGATGTTGAAACAAAAGTAGAAAAAGATCCTGGATTTCTTCATTTACCACAACAATCAAAACTTCTTGATATAACACAAGGTGCAACTGGTATCACTGGCGAAAAAGAACAATCAGGACATGGATATTCCAGTAGCCCAAGAGGGATTTCAGGTAGTAGCCTAATTCAACGTCCTGGTAATATTCTCGGTGATATATTACGATTAGAGGTTCTCATCGGAGGGAAACGAGCTGGAAATAATTCACCCGAAATAATTAATGAAGCAGCTGATATCTGCATGCGGTTATTTCAAGGCGGTATCATGGATATCAAAACATATCGAGATTTCATTGACGAGTTAGTGGAAAATCCTACGGATGGTTACCACAGCGACTAATCTGATGACGAAGTCGAAAATCCTTTGGATTTTTCATTAGATAAATATCATTTAAATAAGATGATCATACACTACAACCATGACAAACCATCCAGCGTCTATGCAGTAAACTCACGATTTCCTGTTTATAAAACATACTATGGTGATGCTCTCGGTGATACAATTGCAGGGTTATTTGCAAGAATGGCTCCAAACGTGGCACCGCTAGCAAAACAGTTATCGATGAAAGCCATTGATGTTATTCGGGATAAGGGTATTAGCGCTGTTGGAGATGCTGCCGGAAAAGCATTTTCAGCCGCTCGGGATAAATTAACAGCGCTAGTTCTACGGCGAAGGAAACCAGGACCACTACCATCTACAGCCGATATGCCTGCGAGTGTTAGTAAAATTATAAATAATGCAGTAGATCAAAAACTAGCGTCGCTGATGACCCCGTCATACACCAACGACCAAAGCAACATCGCAAATATGATAGCGGGAAGTGGCTTTAAAAAACCACGACGATGAAAATCTTACCGATTTTACGATTTAGATCAATACATATATAATAAAATGTTTAAACGGTAACCTGATCCAGCGTTTGATATGGAAGCCCCAGTACGCAAGGATGATTCTGTACGCGATTATCAATACTATGCCTATCAAGCTATAGACTCAAATAGTCGATCAAGAATTGAACTTCAAGTTCATGATACCAGTAAATACTTTCTACCATGCGAAGCGTTTATCGAAGTAGAAGGAGAAATTATACAAACAAATAATACATTATATCCAAATGACACTCAAGTCGGATTTGTCAATAATGGGATCATGGCGTTATTCGATAGTGCAAAATACCTCATCGATGGAAATGAGATTGAGTCGATAGATCGCGATGTTGATGTGGCTACAACAATAATAGGGTTAGAGAGATATTCCGATGATTATACAAGATCAGCAGTCCCTTCTATGATGTTTGCAAAGGATGGTAAAAATACTGCTGGAAAAATCCATTTGTTGTAAGACGACCAAAAAATAATGCTGGTGCTGCTGATGTTGATGTTGAGAATATGATTATAAGTACTAATGAGAATTTCAATCTAGGAGCTGCGACACGTATATCAATGTTGGAAGGAGCGCGTAGATCATTTTCATGCGCGCTTCCACTGCATCATATATTTGGATTCTGCAGAAATGTTCGAAAAAGTTATCTATGGAGCAAAGCATACAGTAGCACTCGTGCGAAAGGGTGATGACAATGACGCAATTTGAAGGATTCCAGCAGATCCAGAACATCCAGATGTTGATCCCGGTAAAGTCAATTTAACAAAACTATCATTGTGGATGCCAGTACTGACTCCATCAATCACCGCAGAAGAACGATTACTATCATTTATGGACCAAGGAGGAAAATCATTACTAAGTTGGCTAACGGTGAGTACAGATGTTAAACAATCGAATATTAATGGGTTATTTACGTGGAACCTAGCATCAAAACAAGGCGTTTCAGCCCCACGTCATATATTTATTGCGTTACAGGATAACACACGAGTTGGCAATCAACTCTTCAGCCATATGATATTTGATCGATTAGGTGTTAAAGACGTCTCACTAAGAATAAACGGTCAGCAGGAACCATCCGAGGATATACAACTTAATTACGGTCAAAACCATATTGCCCGCGTGTATCATAGATTGTTGTCATTTATGGCACGCGATCAAAATGTCGATACTGGTTTGCAAATATCACAACATGATTTTAGGAATTTATATCCGGTCTATTATTTTTCGCCGGAACATCTTGATTTAACAAGACAATCTGTCGTTGATATACATTTTAGAGCTAATGTGCTTCGTGGTGCTATTGCTAATTATAGAAGGTGTTGGTGGAAGAATGAGAGTGATAGATGCACCAGTGGAAAACATGTAATGGTTCAAAAACATGCAACAATTAGATCAATCTGTTATTGCATAATGTCATATAGTCATATTAGTGTTATTAACTCCCGGTCAACTCACGAAATTGCAATCAGAATCAGCTAAAAATGCGGAGCCACGATCACGTTGAAACCCAATCAGATGACTGGCGGGCCGAATAAATTGTCGTTGACGACTCGTCAAGTAAAACACTTCAATGATGCTTTCAAAAATAAAAAGGGTGTTCAGATCACTCTCTCTCTCTCTCTCTGCGGCTGCAATCAAAAACATGATGAAAACCGGCGGTATATTTCCGTTGTTAGCTGCGTTACCAGCGTTGATTGCAGCAGCAGCCCCAGCGGTGGCTAAAGCGGCAGCGTTAGGAGCCATTGGTACCGCGGCAGGAATGGCGCTAAAGAAAGCAACTGGGCGAGGATATAAAAAGGGAAAGGGTCTAAGACTACCAGGAATACCATATACATGGTACAGCGGAAAGGGTCTAAGACTAGTACCGGTTTACTAGTTGAGGAATCTTTGACTGAGGAACCTATGGTTGTGGAATTTTTGATTCCTATGTCCAATTTTGATTTACTCGAAGCTGCTTAAAAAACTCGCGATTAAAAACTTCAGAGGTGTCTTTATGAAAGATCAGTTGCCGGCACAACCAAACAGCGTTGAAACCGGTATTATTAATCTCGATAACAGCACCGGACCCGGAACCCACTGGGTTGCATACGCGATTGATCCACGTGCAATTGTTTATTTCGATTCATATGGATTAGCACCGCCGAAGGAATTTAACAGCTATATAAACCGCTTAAACACCCCTCACAAAGTGAGGCGTTGGTATTCCACGCTACCAACACAACAAATGAATGATCCACCAATATGTGGCAGCGAAGTATTAAACGTAATCAAAGCTATTTTAACATCTTGAAAACCACCACATGTTGTCGTAAATTAATACACTAGCAGTCGCTGGCGGCATCGATGATGTTTCAACGAAAAGATTTTAGAGGGATTATATATAATAACATGATTGATCTTTGGGGACGACCTTTATTACTGTCAAAGAAACCCGATGGCGTTGCAACCGGTGATATAAAAAAAATAATCGAAGATGAAATAGCTGAGACGTTGAACCTAGCAAGTGTTGATCCTAATGAAATAGTTGTATTTTCGTCAGGGTAAATTGAAATCTAGTAATGTTTCCCTGGACGATATTTTAGTTAAACAAAGTGGCGTAACCGAAGGCACTATCGCGTTGTTTTCCGATCAGGGTAAATTGAAATCTAGTAATGTTTCCCTGGATGATATTTTAGTTAAACAAAGCGGCGTACCCGAGGGCACTATCGCATTGTTTTCCGATCAGGGTAAACTCAAACCGGGTGTACTAGTATCAACTATCTTGGAACCAATTAACAATATTGACAAACCGTTATTAGATTTCCTTGGAAATCCACCGGTGACCACACAGAAGCTCACAACGATAAAAGATTCTATGTTGGAACTAGCAACACTTCAAAGCAAATATGCATATCATGTTGAAAAGTTTACATCATTTCGTAAAAATATCATCGAGAAATTTTTTGCAACCACGTTGGATAAACTCGACATAAAACTTCCTGATATTAAAAAATCCATCGATGAGATGAAAAAACACCATCGAGGCAATCAGGGACGATGCAACGAGGATGATAACAATCGTTGAAAAAACAAAAATCCCTCATGCGAAAACCAACAACGTAGTATACACTATCCAACACGGACCATTTGCGTGGACACCTACAAACAACAAATTAGATATCACTGCAACCGTCAAAGGTATTTATAGATTAACACTAGTGACGCCAACTCAATTTAATATATCATCGTCGAGTTCATCTGGGGTCAACAATGTGATATCAACGATCATCGACAAGGATACAACTGAACAGTTCACGATAGCACCACTGATAAAAATTTGGTTAGAATTTCGTTATCATGGTATGTGGAATTTGTAGCGGATTTAAGTAAACAATTAAACCTCTAGCGGTTTCAATTGAAATCGTAAACTGATTTGGAAATAAAATGTCGTCATCAACGGTACCTTCAGTATCTCAATACCGCTATGATCAAGTCAGAGAGTTTCAAACTAAACTCAAAACCCTCACTGAGGAGTATCGAATAAAAATAAAAAAATACCGACGAAGAATCACCGCAATTGATGTTACCGTGTACTCGGTGAGCGGTGTAATCACCGGAGCCGGTATAATACTCTCGTCGGTAACAATGATTGCTCCGATAGCTGTTCCGATTTGCATATCCACGGCGACAACAATCGCGGGAATAATTTCGATAATAACAAAAAAAAATATCATCATGCAGCCAACGCAAACTGCAAGACTACATAATTAAATTTCAAGTTGTATCAACCGCGTACTCGCAATTGTCCTCGATGATAGCGTCGTCGCTCGATGATAAACCTATATCAGATAGTGAGTTCTCAGCGATGGTAAGTATTTATGATTCCGCGATGTCAAAATTAGAAATACAAAATAAGTATAATAACAATGACAACACCGCAAGAACTACTTCAACAAATAGCGGAGAACACAAACCCAGTACAAACCAGCATGATCTCAATAACCTCAACGATATCAGATAGTGAGTTCTCAGTGATGGTAAGTATTTATGATTCCGCGATGTCAAAATTAGAAATACAACATAAGTATAATAACAATGACAACACCGCCAGAACTACTTCAACAAATAGCGGAGAACACAGCCCGGACAGTGGAGAACACAAACCCGAAAACCAGCATGATCTCAATAACATCAACGAATCCTGAATTCAGTGTAAATTTCCCTATCCTAGTCCCCGTGAAGAAAATCACGTTAGCAAAATTACGAATGTATCGCAGTTGGCCTAATATTAGGTCGGTAGCATTTGGCGGTCAACAACCGAATAATTCCTTGGTATTTGCGAATAAGAATAAACCCGATGGAACTCCAGACTGGAACGTCGTTTCGATACCATCTGGGTCGTACCAAATCGAACAAATCAATGCTGAATTCCAGCGTAGAATAAAATCAATTACTGGAGCAGAATCGAAAATTGCTATAACGGTTCATAAGCCGACGTTATCATCTGCGATCGAGATAAACTCACCAAATTATATCCTAGATATCTATCAGAGTTCTATAAGGACAATACTGGGATGGCCTGAAATACCACCTCGGGCATCTTATCAATTACCCGAACCTAAAAAGTCTAATTATGTCACAGATGTACAATCATATCATGAAATCAACCCGTCATATCGAGATGATTTATATAGCATAAAAAATGCAAAAGTAACCGATAGATTTATCTTTACCGATAACAATACTATGCAATAGGATTTTGTTTTCGAGAAAACCCTTGATTCATTCGTTACCATTGCATTTACGTTAAAATATGTCATTGATTACTTCGGTGAGATTAATCGATTACATAAAACACAACTAGAACGACTACGACGGAGCTTTCAGGAGCATCTCTCTGATATAACAAAACCACGTGATGAGATCATAAAATATGTTGAGATATTAAATCAACTTGTATCCAATATGGAATATATCAACAAACGAGTAATTCAGGCGATAATTAATGACAAAAATGGGGATAAAGAAAAATTCCTAACCGGTCATAATATCACAGAGGTCGATTTACCCGATTTTAAGTTTCCTGGGTATAATGCAAATGAACTAAAAAAATCTGTTAATGATCTTATTCAAGAAAATGTTTCTTTGATACTCAACAAATGGAAACAACAAACAACTATCCTCAAACATAATAACGACCCAGATGGAGGCGGCAGACATATCGCTCCTCAAAATGTGAATATAACCTCGGTGATAGCATTGAATTTAGTATGTGATGTTATCGAAGGAAGCTATCAAATAAATCTTGAGCGATCAAATCAAGCTCAGCAGGGATATATTCTGTATTCATTTGCACCAATAGCTCCACCCGGATTTCTAATCATTGAGGATCCAACTAATCCAGTTTATATTCGATGTCATAATGATTCATTAACGAGAATTAATTTTAAACTCAATGATTAATCCAATAATCTAATTGATTTACAAGGCGAAGTCTTACAAATTAGTCTGTTTGTGAAATCGTAAATTATTTTCATCATAGTGATTTTCATTGTTAACCCATAGCAGCAGAGGGGGCGGCGACAACGATCATGGCATCTCAAGTATACCTTTTTTTTACGATTTCGAGGAAGCCTACGCTTACCAAATCGACGCCTGTCCGATTCACTTTCCGAGGAAGCCTTAATTTTTCGAATAGACGCCTATAAAAAGTTTTCTGATTCGCCCCCTCTGCTGCTGTTTTTCTCTCAAAACCTTTGGAGAGTTGTATAATTTCTAGACAATTGTTATGTATATTTAATGTTTGTGCATGCTCTTTGTCTGTGATTGAGGGTAGAGAAGCTATGACCTACCTGATTTTGTAATTGATTTTGTCATAGATGTTTTTCTAGTACTTGAGTTCGAGTTCAAGCTTTATTTGCAAACTTCGAATGCTCTGGAAACGAACTTTTGATCCAAAGTTTACCCATTTTATTTTGTCTTAGGTTTTTATACAAGGTTGAGGTAAACAAATTTATATCTTTCCTATCTTAAGATCAGTCGCATTCAATTGTGCTTAGATATACGTAGAGAGGAATTAGAATTAGAAGCGATCATTCCCATTCTGGATAAAAATACTACCTTGAAATTACTGCAAATTGATTTAACGACATTCTGGATTATAGCATTTTGATACAACAAGACTGTTGATACATCAACCTATTAAACACTATTGGCACATCAGCACATTGAATATATTGGAATTCATTCGGAATACTCAATACATTTGGACTTCGCTTGTTTCTGTGCCTTACCTTAAGACCATAGCATTGCAACACAAAACAATAGTCATAATGTCATAAGTATTTACCAATTAAATATGATTAAATGTCAAAATAAGAGGCCGTCATTAACAAATCTGGTTAATATTATAATTATACATAAACTTATATCCGTCTTTTAACCTTTCCGATAGTTGATATTTTAATGATAAGCCAACTCGGTTTATATTTCTTTTGCTACTTATATATTTAAATACAGCTAACTTTTCTAATTGACATGCCATCCACCTCCAACCCCTAACCCTCTGATATATTTTGTGACCTACATTCTCGTCTTCAGGAAACTAAGATCAATCATGTTAGTTTGAAACATTTAAAAATAATCAACATTCACGTAAAATAGATGCTCTGTGTGGTAAGTTATTTAGCTGAGAAGGCTGACCTATATGCAAAGAGCAAAACAAGGGTGTTTATTTACAAGTGAGATGGTTCAGATGTGCACGAGAAATTGCTGCCAGAGAGACGTCAATTCTCAAGAAGCTACTGCTGGTTATATGAAAGAGATCGTCCGGTAAATCTACATCTCATACAAAATAACAAAGCTCAAACTATTAGAAAAATCTTGTTTTGTAGACGATGTAAATCAGCCGAATGAAGTTTATAAATTTTGGCAGAAATTAGTATCTCAGAGATTGTTGAACGTGTCAGAATCGCAATAGGGTGGAGTGTTCTGAGGATATTGTAACATAAATTATAGGCAATAATATTCAGGAGTAAGAGTTTAAGTTTCGTACTTTAAAGTGAAATGGAAGAAATCATTATTTAATGTGGAATGATATGCTAAGCACGTCATATAACCTTTGAACTGATGACGAAGAGGTTCTCGGTGTGCGACTACTCCAATATTAAGGCGCTAGTCTTTACATATCACTCACATCTTCCCGCATGAGTTCACGTTCACTGGTGACTATCGCAGGTATAAGAGAAAGCATTCCAGTAGCTTTCCATGGGTCGATGGCTCTTCCTGGACTCTTGTTCCAAGGTATGTACTGGAAACAATGTATAGCTTATGACATGCTAAATATCTGTGTTAAACCCCACGTGACAAAAACAAGACAGTGTTGTAATTATTTTTTATTAGAATTTTCAACGTCGCTTAAACAATTTTTCAGTCACCAAGCAAATGTGTGCTTGTAATTTACAGAAATGAAATAAACATGATTTTTCAGGAGAATTTCTACATATTTTGCTCTAAGGGTTCCAAATATTATTGTTTGAACCAAGTAGCAATAAATTTTCACCTCTTTATTCGTACTTTCATAATTCTTTTTTGATCTTTCTTCTGATGCCTCCAGTAACATAAGGACGAAAATAACCTTGCATATTGAAAAGGGGGTGGGAAGCAATGAAAGTGTATTTTAAAAGATGGATATCGATTTGTAGGTCAAGTAAATAGCTTTACCTAAGTATGAATGGTAGGAGACGTTAGAGATAATAGGAAGGCAATGGGACATAAAAGGATTCTTTAACATTGCAAAATCATAATAATTTCGTCAAAAATGTTGAGAAGATCAATGAAAATAATATGTAGTCAAATTCACAAACAATAGTTTACTGCGCGCGCGCGTGTGTGTGTGTGTGTGTGTGTGTGTGTGTGTGTGTGTGTGTGTGTGTGTGTGTGTGTGATTTCTATTTCTCTCTCCGGCAAAAGACTTGCAGAATATTGCTTTTGGTTCATAAAATTGTTTTTATTCCAGATTAAAAACTTAGAAAAAGTTGAGGGTGATGAAATACAAAAATATCACCTTTTCTGAATGAGGATTGAGACTGAAATATCCTGATATGAACAAACGTGCTAAGTGGGAGTAAAAAAAAATAATTATTGCTTGACTAATTATTAATGACAGTACATGATGCTTGATTTCTTAAAAACTACTTTTATAATGTGGCGATAAACCAATAAAATGCAATTAAACAAAGAAAGAAAACGAACATTATGTCTATTTGATAAAAAAAAATGAAAACATTTAAAGGATATGAAATAAATTTGTTCACGAAAGAAAATTAAGTAACATCGAAAGTTACAAAACTTTAGGCGGGATTACAGACAGACATTTATCGTAGGTAAATTAAATGCGTCTTCTTGACTAGACTTTTCTCATATACGTCAGAATCCATGCCAAAATTGTATTACGTGTGCGTGATTTGGAACTTTAACGTAGTTTTAACAAGTTTTCAGTCACGACGCTTCGATGTCTGCAGTGTGGCAGTTTATAGCGATATCTAGCACTGAAGCATCATGCCACAGACATGGACAATCATGACCCACCCAATCATATTATCCTGACACCAGGCCGACAGGTTCTAATCCTAACCTCTTAATGCTGAGCACCAAGTGCGGCAGCTGCTATTACCGTTTCTTTGTCTCTGGTTAGTTGTTGTAGGGTTTAACGCCACCGTTAAGAACCACCGACCCACTAGAAGCTACTTGCAAGCTTTCTCACATACCCACGTTGGCCGAATCCGAGACTGGAACTCACGCAGGCAGAGGTGAGATGGCAGTGATCCGTAACGGATAGCGCTTTAGACCACTCGGCCCCTATGTCTCATGAATGACTCGACCACGATTTCAAACCCGCGACCTCCCACATCCAAGGCGGACGCTCTAGCTATTATGCCACCTGAGCGGTCAAAAATGTATTAAAACGGATATATGTATAAACATACACATTTATATATATTGACTTTCTTTTATTATGGTTTTCAACCTGGTTTAAACTGCACCAAACATGATCCATCCTGTTCAAACCTGTTCAAAACAGTTTATCCGGGTTCACCACCGGTTCCTGCCAAGAAGATTTATGGTTTAAGGCTGTAATGGACAGGTTTTGTCCGTTTTTTCGGATCAAACCGGATCAATCCGGATCAGACCGGTTGCATTCGCTTCAAACTCGTTCATTCCAGTATATCCTGGTTCAAATCACTTTTTCTATGTATCGTTTAAGGATGTATTCGACTGGTTTTCATAGCTTTAAAAGGTTTAAATAGGTTCGATCTGAATTAATCGGGTTGCAGCTAGTTCTAACCAGTTAAAGCCTGTTCATCACTGTTCAATACGAACTCAAACTGGTTTGCTCTAAGTAGATCTTATAGTTGAAGGCTATATCTTACAGATTTTGAACAGTTTCAAGCGGTTTAAACCAGGTCAATCCGAATCGAATTGGTTCGATCCAGTTCAAACAGGTTCAAGCCAGTTTATCCTGGTTCAAAACTTGTTCAAACCGGCGTATTCCAAGCAGATTTATGGTTTAAATATTATTGGACAAGACATGAGATGCTTCTAACAGGTCCAAACTAGTTCAATCTGATCAAACCGGATCCATCCAATAAAACTCGTTCAAAACAGTTTATCCATTACAACCGGTTGAAGCGAGTTTATTTCAAGTAGGTGTTATGGTTTAAGGCTGTATTGGACATGTGTTGACGCGTTTTCACCGGTTCAAAGCGGATAAATCCGGACGAAACAGATACATCTGGATCAAATCAGTTCAAGCCAGTTTATTCTGGTTCAGATCAGGATCAACCAGTTTTATTCCAAATTAATCTATCGTTCATGGCTGTATCGGACAGATTTTGAGCGGTTTTACCCGGATTAAACCTATTTAATCTGAATCAAAACTGATCGCATCCGATTTAACCAGATTCAGACAAACTAATCCTGGTTCAGAACCGGTTAAATATAGATCACATTTATTCTATCCGTTTCAAAACTGTTTAAAAAAGTTTATCCCGGTTCAAAACCGATTTATTCGAGGTATATGATATGGTTCCAGGTTGTGTTGAACAGATTTTAACCGGTATCACACCGGTTCCGAGCTGCTGAATCCAGTTCAAGCCGGTTTAACCTGGTTCCAAATCGGCTCAAAGTGGTTTATTCTTAGTATATTTTTATTGTCTACGTCTGTATTGAACAGATTTTAACTGGTTTTCAAAGGTTTAAACCAGTTCGATCCGGAATAATTAGGTTAGATCCGGTTTAAACCAATTTATTCTGGTTCTATTCCAGTTCAAGCCGGTGTATTTTAAGTAGATTTGGGCTGTATTTGACAGAATTTCACCGCTTTTAACCGGTTTAAACTGGTACCATCCGGTTTGTGCCGGTTCAAGGTTTTCTTTATCCTCGTTCAAAACCGTTTAAACCGGTTTATTGCAAATATTTTAACGTTTCAGGCTGTATTTGACAAGTTATGACCGAATTGGACCGAGTGAAACCAGTTTGTTCCAGAATACATCGGTTCTGTTCGGTTCAAACACGTTCAAGCAGTTCATCCGGGTTCAAAACCGTTACAAAACCGGTTTATTCCAAGTAGGTTTAATGGTTTATGGCTGTATCACAGATTTGACGGTTTTCAACAGATTATTCAATCCTGACCAAAGTGGTTTCATTCGGTTCAAGCAGTAAGAAAACTAGTTTAGCATGGTTCAGAACCTTTCAAACCGGTTCATTCCTGATCGATTTTATTGTAACAGTGTAAGAATTTATTGTTAAAAATCACACCGGTTTTATTCGGTTCAAACATGTACAGACCAGTTAAACCGGGTCCAAACCGTTTCAGAATGGTTCATTCCATGTAGAGTTTTTGGTGTATACCTGAACTGAACAGATTTTGACCAGTTTTATCCGGTTTTATCCGGTCCAATCCGTATCAAATCGGTTCCATCCTATTCAAACCGGTTCAAGTTAGTTCATCCTAGTTCAGAACCATTCTGAACCGGTTTATTCCAGCTACATAGTTTAAAACGATATTGGAGAGGTTTTGACAGGTTTTAACCGGTTCAAGCCAGATTTTCCTGGTTCAAGACCGGTTGATTTTGTCCGGTTTTAACTGGTTTAAACGGGTCTAAACCGAATCAAATTGATTTAATATGTTAAATTTTGCTATATTGGTTCAATACGGGTACAAACCGCTTTTTTCATATAGACTTTATGGTTTGAGTTTGTAATGGAAAGATTTCGAACAGTCTTAACCGGCAGAAACTGGTTCAATCTAGACCAAAGAAGCTCCATGCAGTCCGAACCGGTTCCAGCCAGTTTATCCTGATTCAAAACCGGTTTAAACCAGTGTATGCCATGTAGATGTGATGTTTTAAGGCTATATTGGTCAGGCTTTGACCGGTTCTGACTGGCTTTATCTGGTGTAAATAGGTTCAAACCGGATCAAACCGGTCGCATCCGTTTCAACAGGTTCAAACAAATTTATCCTGGTTCGAGACCAGTTCATACTTAGATTGTTTATGGTTAGAGACTGTACTGGACAGGTTTTGACCGTCTTCATCCGGATGAAACCGGCTCCATCCCGTTTAAACCTGTTCAGACCAGTTTTCCCTGGTTCAGAACTGGTTGAAACCGGTTTATTCTAAGTAAAGTTAATTTCTTATTTCTAATATCCAACATTTACCGGGTTTTGACCGTATAAATCCGGTTCTATCCGAATCAAATTCGTTCTATCCGGCTCAGACCATAACAAAACCAGCTTATCCTGGAATAAAAACAGATTCAAACCGGTTTTGTCTAAACAGATTTTAGTGTTCCAGGGTGTATTGAAAAGAGTTTGACTGATTCAAAGCGGCTTAGACCTTTTCGTTCCGAATCAAACCTGATCCGTTCGGTTCAAACCAGTTCAAGAAAATTTGTCCTGGTTCAAATCCAATTCAGGCCCGTTTATTACAAGTAGAGCTTATGGTTTAAGTGTGTATTGGACATATTTTGACCGGTTTTAACTGTTCAAACCGGATCAGTCTGGACCGAATTGGTTCCATCCGGTCCAAACTTGTTCAAGCCAGTTTGTCCTGGTCGAAACCAGAAACCAGTTCAGACTGATTTATTCCAAGTAGATTGTATGGTTTCAGGCTCTATTTGACAGATTTTGACCTATATTAACCTGTTCAATCCAAATCAAATTGGCTCCATCAGCTTTTAACCAGTTCAAAGCAGTTTTCAAAGACTCAGAACCGGTTCATTCCGGTTTATACCAAAATGGATGTTATGGTTTAAAGACCTTTTTAGCAGATTTCGACCTGTTTTAACCGGTGTAGTTAGGTTCAATCTGGATTAAATTGGTTCCACCCGGTTCGAACTGGTTTATCCTGGTTACGAACCAGTACAAGCATGTAGATTTTATGGTTTAAGACTGTTCTTGGAATATATTGAATTCAAACGGTTTGGAAGGATAATCAACTGGTCTTAACAGCTTTGAACAAGGGGGATGCAGTTGGATCCTAATTAAAATGTTTTGAACCGCTTAAAACCAGTTAAAACCTGTCGAATAAATACTTAAACCAAAACCAGTCGTGATGCAGAGGAAAACTGGTTTTAACGGGTTTGGTCCAGATTGACCAGTTTTAAGCCGATTCAAACCTAACTAAAGATGTCGAATGCATATTTGAACAATAAAATCGGTTGTAAAGCAGAATAGATTGGTTTTACCGGGTTTCAACAGGGTTCAATTGGTTTGATCCAGATTGAACGGCTTTGAACCGGTTAAAATAGTTAAAATCTCCAATCCAGCATTAAACATTAAAATATGTCTGGAATAAACCTGTTTGAATCGGTTTTGAACCAGGATAAACTGCTTAAAACCGACTTGAACTGAATGAAAGCGGTTTCATCCGGATTGAACGCGTTAAAATATGTCCGGTTTAGCAATAAACCATAAAATCTACTTGGAATGAACCCTTGGACATGGCTTTGAAGCAAAATGCACTGGTTTGAAATGAGTTGAACCCGAGGAAATAGGCTTGATCCGAAATGAAGCCGATTGAAACATTCCATTACATGTCGAATACATCCTTAAACATTAAAATTGGTTTAGAATGAACCGCCTTGAACCGGTTTTGAAGCAGATTGAAGCGTTTTGATCCGGTGGCAACCGGTTTCATCCGGATTGAACCAGCTTGAACCGCTTATAACCGGTCAAAAGCTGTCGACTAAATGTAACAAACTACTTGGAATAAACCGGTCTGAACCGGTTTGGAAGCACAATAAGCTGTTTTGAACCGATTTCATCTGGAGTGATTTCATCTGGATTGCACCTGTTTAGCTTGTTAAAATCTGAAAAATAGAGCCATAAACTATAAAATCTTCCAGCAATAAACCTTTTTGAACCGGTATTTTTAATCAGACTAAACAGATTTAAATCAATTTGAGACCGATTTCAACGGCTTGAACTAGTTAAATCCTGTTAAAATCTGTCGAATACACCATTAAGGCATAAAAACAACTTGGAATTAACCAGTTTCAACCAGCTTTTAAGCAGAATAAACTGATTGGACCAGTTTAAACCGGATAGAACCAGTTTGATCCGATATGAACCGATTTAAACAGGTTAAAATCGGTCTAATCATGACCCATTGACCCTCAAACCATAAAACCGTTGTGGATAAAACATGATTTGAACCGGAATGTGAATGTTAAAAAATCAAGTTTGTACCGGTGTGAACCTAATTCAACTGGTTTAATCCAGATTTAACGGGTTTGAACCGGCTTTGAAGTAGAATAAACTGGTTTGAATCTGTTTGAACCAGAAGGATCTGGTTCGATCCGATTGAAAAGGTTTCAACTGGGCAAAGCCGGGCAAAACCTGAACAATAGAGCCTTAAACCATAGAACTTACATAGAATAAATCGATTTTGGACTGTTTTTGAATCAGAATAAGTTGAGCTGATATGGTTTGAACAGAATTCAACAGATTGATTAGGCGTTTCCACGGTAAAACCGAACAAAACCTGTCGAGAAAACTATTAATCATTAACGTTTACTTAGAATAAACCGGTTTGAACCGGTTCTTAAAAGCAGAATGAACTGTTTTGAACCGGTTCGACCTGGATTGAGCCGGTTCGAACAGGTCGAAAACGATCAAACCCTTTCCAATTGAGACTTCCGTAATAAATTCTACTTGGAATAAACCAAGTTTGAAAGATTTTGAAGTAGACTAAACTGGATTGAACCAATTTGAACCGGTCTGGTCCAGAGTGATACGGTTTGAAACAGTTGAAACCGGTCACAACCTGTCGAATACAGCCTTCAACTTAATATCTACTTCAAAAAACCTGTTTGTACAGTTCTGATGCAGAATAAATTGGTTAGAACCGGTTTTAACCGATTTGATTCGGACTGAACCAGTTTGAACCGTTTAAAACCGGTGACAACCTGCCTACTACAGTTTCAAAACATAACTTCTTGGAATAAACCCGTTTGAATAGGTTTTGAAGCAGAATAATCTGGTTAGTACCGGTTTGAACTGGCGGGAACCGGTTTTGATAGGGATTGAACCGGTTTGAACGTCATAACCTGTCTAATACAACATAAAACAATACAATCGGTTTTAAAGCAGAATAAACTGCTTTGAAGCAGATTGCACGCGCGGAACCGATTTCATCAGGATTGAACCCTTTTTAACATGGTAAAACCGATAAAAACAATTGATCCTTGAGCCATTAAACCTGAAGCGGTTTTAAAGGAGATTAAACAGGTTTGAACCGTATTCATCTGATTGATCCAGATTGAACGGGTTTTAGCGGGTTTTAAGCGATAAAAATCTGTTGGATAAAATTTAAACAATAACAGTTTGGAATATACCGGTTAGAACAAGTTTTACTAAGCAGACTAACCTGGTTGTACCTGTCTGATCTGATTAAAACAGGTCTAAAAATGTCCAATAGTACCTTAAACCATACGACCGGTTTGAGACGGTTCTGTAGTGAGAATGAACTCATTTGAACTGGATTCAACTGGTTTGATCCAGATTGAACGGGTTTGGGCCGGTTAAAACTGGTCAAAACATGTTAAATTCAGTTTTAAACCATGAAATCTACTTAGAATAAAGCGGTTTTGAAGCAGAAACAATTGGTTTTAACTAGTTTGAACCAGAGGGAACCGATTTGATCCGGATTGAACCGGAAAACATTAATATCCATGTTGCAAGACTATTAATAATCGATGACAAATTTCGGCTTCTTCATTAATTTTTTCTGGAGAATTATATCCAGCACGTTTTCCTCCAATCAGAATTTCTCATCGTTCACCGTAGGTAAGGTAGTTGTTAAGATAAACAAAGAGACCACTACCTTGAGTAGAAATATCACTTCCGATTGTTACTTCTTGAAGAGGTTGTGGGTTTATTTGTTGATATTAACTTCTTTTTGCCTGTACCTTCTTTCTAAATATAATATTCTCTGGACCGTTACTATCTCAACCGGAATATCTCGTAAAGTCTTTTTGTTTCCTTATTTCTTTCTGCTATTTTGCCAGTTGCTATGGCAGATTGTTTTAGTGTAGGACAAAGACTAACTACTGCGACATTGTCTTGTAATTGTCGTCTGACAATCACGAACTGGAAGATTTTTCCTAATTACTTCTAATCTTTCTCGAGCTAATCTAGTTTTACAAGATTCCATTGCTGTTGCCATAATATTGATATAGTAATGTAATTACTCGAACATAAACAGGAGCAGAGAGGGTGCGATCTCTATAAAACGTCAGGGTGGGTAAACGAAAATACAAATTTTTAAAAACACTAACGACAAAAGATGAAGTAACAAAAAGATCTAACCCCGTTAGAGAATCTCAGTCAGTCTGAGGCTTTGAATTGGCGTTAATGACATTGTATTTTTCATTTTCATAGGAAGTTTTATTTTTAAGCAAACGACTTTTCAGCACAAGGTCAATTTCAAGAACCATCACTCCTAATTCACAAATCCATATCTTTAATTATTATGTAAGGACTTCATAAACTTCAATGGGGCTCATAAACAACACAAAAACACTAGAAAAATAAATTTATTGTAATGAAACTGAATAATATGAGCATATAAATATATCATTACAATGATGATTGGCACATGCTCATGCTACAAAATAAATACTTGTTCTGAACAAATGTTACATAAATATACATAATATAAAAGTAAATCAGCCTGTCTAAATATAAAGAAAATATGCAATTACAGGATCTTAGTAATTCAGAAGACATAAACTTGTGACGGTGACCAAAGCAAAAGTATTTAAAACAAGTATGTATACTTTTAATTATTAATCTGAAAACATCACTCAAATCTAGTCTCTAGCAAGACCTTCAGAATCCATATAATACAAAAAACAAATAGATAAACATGTACATGTACACAGCCCAGCTCAGCTAGTATAAAAGCCCTAAATAACAATATAAATAAAATATGGAGCAAATCAATGATTACAATACAATAATGCCTTCTGTGTGACCTTGCCATTCATAAATTTCACCATGTTGATAATTACAACAGCAGTGCTATATGACCTTTTGACCTTTACATCAGTGTATGCCATACAACTCAACTGTCCTCAAAGTACAGATTACATGAGCAAATGTTGAATCACACCTTTTACAGATATATCAGTTGATGAATATCCTTGTGATGGTGACTAAAATCCAGAGTCTAGAAACTATACTGTGCATTTAATTAATGCCAAAATATACATCAGTTTTATCTAGAAAGCATCTCTTGCAAGTCCTAAATTAAAAAGTCCAAAACTTCATGCTAATTTTAATTCCATGTAGAGTCAAAATATGCAGAGGATTTTATGCTACAAAGTATTTTTTTTAAAACAAAGACCAAAGACTTTTTATAGAGATTTTAAAGACAATGCTAACCTTATCAATTTTCCTTTGTTAAAAGATCTGGAATAACACACACACACACACACACACACACACACACACACACACACACACACACACACATATATATATATATATATATATATATATATATATATATATATATATATATATATATATATATATATATATATATATATATATATATATATATATATCGAGATAATTATTGGGGTTGTTGCCGCGCGTTCGCCGCTCATCCTAGCATCGACATCTTTAGTGTCGCGTGTGATTTTGAAGGTTGACCACAAATGAGATGCGCCATCTTTGCGAAATTTCTTGGTGTCATGAATACAATTAATATTTATTCGTCGGATCCACCAGATTTCGTATCGGTCAGTTAGGGGATATTCTGTCAAGATTAAATATATCTTTAGAAGGCTTAATCTTATATAATCTCTCAAATTCATCAATATTTTAATTAAGAGCTTATCCGTGACAAATATGATGCTGTCCTTCATAATGAAAAAATTGGCATCTTGAGTAAAAATGCCAAACCAAGAATGTACTGGGATTGACAAACCTTATTATGAACGAGCGTATCCTGTAACCGCAATTAACTACGCGTTTTATCCGCTCAATGAAACACCGAGCGTTATTAATCTAAATCCAATGAAATTGTCTAGGTTAAATTTTTGTAGCCGAACAATTGACGGAACTTTTTACTGTTTCGACTCGGGCGAACGGTCTAACGTATAAAAGATGTAAAATAATAAACGAGTGGGGAGAAATAGTTAAAGATTCCAGAGCGTTTGTCAAAGACATCGCTGAACTAGAATTGTTTAAAATAAAAAATACATAATAGTAACAACAATAACAGGAGAGATTTTACATGATTCAAAACATGATTTTAAAAAGGGAGCTCCGAACACTATTTCCACGAAATCGAACTGTTAAATTTTATACCGATAATATATTCGATTTTATTAACAAAATAAATAAAAACGATCCTGTATCAGTATGGTTATTTAAAAGTTTTGTTGATGGAAACTATAATCACTTTATAAGACATAATGGCGTTATTTATAACACATAATCTCTCCTAGAACAAATAAAAAAATCTTGCGTTAAAATATACAAATAATGATTATAAAGAATTACTTACTAATTTTATTACAGTTCCGTCAGTCGCTGCTCATTTTGCTAAAGAGAAAAAACATGGAAACCAACTCGGTTTGATTTTCTCGATGATATAATATCGAGTTGTGTCGAATAGGGACACGTGTATTATGGAAATGTAAATACGATCATAACGATGTTAACTCGGTTGATATTGTTGCATGTTATCACGGAAGTTTTCTTGGAATGGAGAGTGTTCTGTGTATATTTTAAAAGATTTGGACGTCCAACACACGAGATTGCCAGAGGTGCGATAAACGGACCATTACTGGATTTTGACTGGACTGGATTCACTTGTATCGAGTCATTTAAGTTCAAGGTCTTCGTCCAATTTGTTATATCTGGTTTGGCAAACAACAGCAAAACATTGGGCTCTAATAGTTTTATTACGATTTATGATCGATTTAAAAATACAGATATTTCTAACAGTAAGTGAACCAATTATATCATATCTTCCGCCTAAAATGCTGATGAAAATTATGATATAACCAATCACGAAAATAAAATCACAAAAGATCTCGGTCGAAAAATAATTAGCAAATTTACCCAAAGAGGATCATATGATCATAAACGACATTGTACAAGATTAATTATAGACGAGGCTGATTTAGATTTTATAATTGCTGATACAGCGATAAAAAAATATGTTTATGAGTCTAAATAATGTTAATTTGTTTAACGGAACTAGATTAGGTGCAATTGTGGTTAATGGTGAGTCACCGCAGTATATCCATTTAAGATTTTCAATGCTCGCGTACGTTGCGATAAATCATTATCGATGATAAATATAGTTTCTATGTTTGCTGTCAGAGTCGCTAAAGATTCATTATATATATATATATATATATATATATATATATATATATATATATATATATATATATATATATATATATATATATATATATATATATATATATATATATATATATAGGAATGCTAGAACAACTACATATCGGCATTTATGCATCATTGGCTGAATTGAGAATATAACAAGAAAATATACCAATTATTCAGAATTCACTGAAGTTGAAATTAAGGATATTTATTGCAAAAAAAATATCAGACATTAAAGCTAGTATTTGCACCATCAGTGTAGATAGACATAAAACAGACTATCTTAATGAACCAGTAGGTTCTGGTAAATCAGCTTGTGCGATTGAACTATTTCGACACAGAGTTCTTCACACTCTGTTGATATGGTCGTTTTAATCCCTTCACACAGACTCGCAAGAGAAATTTGAAAAAGAAATATTAAATCATGCACTCATCATTAATCTTTTAGATGGAAGGGAGATAAATGGACTCCTGAATGAATAGGTGTGAACCATATTCAAAGTATCGTTAGGGATGAAATATGTACTGTGTAGTTAGAAACATCAAAAACATTAATTGAACGGTTGTTGACAAAAACAATACTGCCGTAAAAATGTGTTTGTGTGTGGCGATCATGGTCAACCTAGCTTTCTGTTGGATTCTTTCCGCACGAATGGTTGAAAATGTTTGTAGATTACTATGGAGAAATAACTTATGATCATAGAGCTCTTGATCGAGAATTAATATAGCTTAAGAAATTAATAAGACTACAAGCGAATAAAATTTAGTGTGAAATAATGCGTAAAGTAATTTCAGAAACAAATATAAACAATTTTTTGGAATTTGTGGATGTCAAGTGCCAAATTTTTCGCCAGTGAAATTCATTAATCAATTCTTAGTCTAGCCGACAATTAACTGTCTTGGAGTAGAGTTTGGACGAAGGAATGTTTACTTAACTGGGTCATGCTGTTAGAATATTTATAGTAGAACCGAACTAAGTGTATTTCTCACGTATAGCTGTCAAAGTGATTTGAAACAAATGGTAGGGTGATGTTTCGACCCCAAGTGGCAATTTTGGCATCTTGATAGACGGTTTTTCAAAATGTCCGTAGGAATAGCATTTATTCCGATTGGTCAAATGTAGAAGGAGGGGGGTGTCGAACCGTAGGATCAGGGAAATATATTCTCTGAGCTTATGAGTTTGAATTAGTCTGAAAATTTCTCTGCAAGAGAGAAACCGAAAGCTAGAAGTAATTACCAGAACTCCGATCGTTCTTTGCAAGAAAGAAGTTCGTAAAATTGGGTTCCAGAGGAAAAAAACTGAATGTGGAACGATTGTAAGACGCCAAAAACACAAGGTATTTAACTCAAATTCGCATTTATCATGATGTAATTTATGTGATGTTTTCTTTGTTACAGATGCATAATGTATTGATACTATAATACAAATAGTTCGGTATTACATTGATTTAATAACGTACTTTGATATGATGTTTCTTCGTTACAGATGCATGATGTGTTCATATTTTTTATAGTTCGGTATTACATTGATTTAATAATGTATTTTTGAATTCTGAAATAGAATTTTCAATTTATATACTTAGGTAGGTTAATGGGTGGTGTAGAAAACCCGCTGTGTACATTTATGATTGGAAAGTGCTACATTAATTTTGAATTTATCATATTAGTGAATATGGATTGTGTGTTATGATATATTACCTCACTTTACGTAATGATTTACGGGAATATATGTGACTTTCCCAAATTCTGATGTCGATAATTAACAGTATCACTGTATTGATCTGAAGACTTGTGTAGTATTTGCTAGCAGTATAAAAGTTAACACTGATAGTAAGATCTGATTGTTCGAACCAGAAAGACGGACGGACAATCTCAACTCTTAAAGCATAACAAGATACTTAGGGCGTTTTACCCTTTTCTTTTCAAAGGAAAATAATTTGTTTAGAAAGAGTGAGAATTAGCGAGAAGTCAAGAAAAGGAGGGAAAAGAAGTCAAGAAAAGGAGGAAAAAGAAGCCAGAAGTCAGAGTTGTGGAAATCCCACGTTCAACCAAAAAGTGCAAGCTAAAGTCGTGACGCACGCAGAAAGGAAAAAAACCAGTCCACGAACAAGGTCATGGTGAATCACCCAACAGTCCAATGTTAATGAACACTCGATTTCATGATGAAATTTACTCTCAGTCATTAACGGCTAAATTCATCTATTTTATTAGTGTTTGAATTTTTAATTAGTGTATCCATTATTTTAAAGCTTCGGTTTTGAAGTGCTTCTGAACGAAGAATAGTCAGAAGGAAAAAAAATGTAATTTATTGTGTCATTCTTCTCTTAATTGTATTTTAATTAAATTCTCATTTTATCTTTACGGGGTTTCGTGTGTTGTCTTGTTCAAGATACTATCTCAGATTACCATATCCATTCTGACCGGGCCAATTACACCGTAGAGGTCATTCCTTTAGATAGCGAGAATTAGCGGGAGGCGGTTTCGAGTGTTGTTTTTCCAAGTTGCGCAATACCTCTGACCAGGGCTTGTGCGATATTGTACTAATAACCCTTGATACCGAGCCAGCCGTTACAAAGTGGAGGGCTCGTCCTGGGATTTGGAAGTTTTCATTGCGATTGAAGTAATCTGAGCGTATTTTTGAACAAAGGCATAAATTTGTTATTATTATTAAGTAGGAATCGAGTGAATCAAACATTGTCTGCTATTTTTGTATACTTGAATATCGTGCATGCAAAATCCTTACGTAAAAGTGTATTGTAAGAATTCGAGATTTATACCTTCTGTATGAAGTTATCAAAAAGGTTAGGAGCGGTACTACCTAAATAGTCTCTTGAGACAAGAGCCAATTTGGACCAATACTGTATTTTGGACAGCAATTAATCACGTCTTGTTAACAATATCCAACTGCGCGGAGGCTGTGTTACTGGAATTTCGTCTGGTCAATTAATTGTGACTGATTTGACCTGTCCATCTCGCTGCAGATAAAACTATTTTCGTAGGGGGAATTCGGTTATTGTAGGTCAGTAAAGGACGTAGTTCTAGAATTAAGGACAGAGACATAATGGTGACAGACAGACAGTAACTAAAGGAATTTAAATCCATTGGCAAGGACGAACTTGGTTACGACGGAGACAAGCTAACTGAATTTATGGAACGTAGCTTGAAAGAGCATAAGGAAGAAAAAGCTAGAGAAAGAGAACTACTAGCCATGGAGCGAGAGAAGGAGAAACAGAAAGAAATTGAACTCGCCAGACTACGGGAGGAAGAGAAAGCTAGAGAGAAGGAGAAAGAAATTGAACTCACCAGACTACGGGAACAAGAGAAAGCTAGAGAGAAGGAGAAAGAAATTGAACTCGCCCGACTACAGGCGGAAGAAAAAGCCAGAGAAAGAAATCATATGCTAGCCATGGAGAGGCTAAGGCTCGAAGCCGAGTTCAGGAGGGGTGAAGAATCGAACGTACGTCCGGACACCCCGAGTAGTCGCGTGGAAGACAGACGACCCATACAGTTAACCATGCCGATGTTTAATGACAAGGATGAAATGATCGACAACTTTTTGAAGCAGGTTGAGAAGTTGGCCCTAGTCCACCAAATCCCTAAGGACCAGTGGGCCATCAATATTTCAGCCTTTTTGCAGGGGGAGGCGAAAGATGTGTACCACAACATGACCCCAACCGAGATAGACGATTATGACGCTCTGAAGAAAGCTCTACTTCGCCACTACGAGTTGTCAGCGGAAACGTTCCGGAAACTTTTTAGGTAATCGTCAAAAAGGGCTACCGAAACACACGCGCTTTTTCACAGTCGAGTGCGCATGATTTTTGATAAATGGATGAAAATGTCTGGCACCGCGTTAACATACGAAGGTATACGCGAAGAGATTTTAAAGGAACACGTGTTAAGTACCTACAGAAAAGATTTAATTGAGGTTTTGGCGGAGCGCGAATTCTCATCTTTGGATGAGATAAGCGTAATGGCCGAGCGCTATGAGAGCACGCATGCGCGTCCAACTACTTGGAATGGTAGGGACCGACTTGGAATCGGTGAGCATAGGAAGACCACTGAGGTGGCACCTCAGAGACGAAATGGTCAAAATGGTGGGAGGCCAGGGGCCGGAAATCCCAGCCAAGTACATTTCCGTGGGTCGGGAAAGACTCAAGGGGTAGATAGGGATACCTCGGGTAGAAGAGGTGAGCCAGTGTGGTATGGCTGTAATAAACCAGGCCATGTTGTCAAGGACTGTAGAAAGTATCGTCCGACAACGGGTAATTCGGTAACTCCGAATACTGTTAAGAATGGGGAAACAGTGGAGTCTACGAATGTAGCGAGGGCTACGGTAAATGGTGAGGAAGCCACGGTGCTGTATGACAGCGGCTGTAGCTACCCGGCCTTGGTAGATCGTAGATACGTTAAACCTGGAGATTATACAGGTGAGACGGTGGAAGTACAGTTTGCTAACAGGACGAAGGATTCGCTTCCGGTCGTTAGCATAGACCTTGATTCGCCATATGTAAAAGGGCGAATTCAAGCAGCGTGTTTGTCGGGACTGTCTCATGACGTAATATTAGGGTGTAGGTATGTGTTGCCCCAACCTAACCCTATGACGTGTAACCCTATACATGTCGGGTCAGTGGAGACGAGGGCCATGAAGCGAAGGTCAGGGTCGAAGCCGTTAGGATCCGTGACTTCGCCCATAGACATTTTGGTACCTGGTGAGTTAGAGAAGCTTCAAAAGGAAGATGTGTCTCTTGACAAGGTACGTAGGTACACGACCAATGGGTCCGTACGGAAATTGCCAGACGGCGAGGTTAAGTTCGCGACAAAACGCGGTATTTTGTTTCGGTACGCCAAGAAAGGGGTCGATACGTTTAAACAAGTTGTGGTACCCGTAGTGAAGCGCGACGAAGTGCTTAGGTTAGTACATTATGGTCTTCTCGGAAGCCACATGGGCGTGGCGAAGAACAGAGATAGGTTGGTGAGGTCGTTTTATTTTACCAGGTGTGCATGGGGATGTGAGGAGGTTTTGTTTGTCATGTGACAAGTGTCAGCGAGTGGCACCGAAGACCTCCCATCGCCCAGTGTCACTAGGAACCACCCCACTAATTGACGAACCTTTCTCGAGAGTGGCGATGGATTTAGTAGGTCCGATCAAGCCGGCGGCGGAAAGTGGAAATCGGTATATATTAACGGTCGTAGATTACGCTACCCGGTACCCGGAGGCAGTGGCCTTGAAAAACATTGACTCAGTCACGGTGGCTGAGGCCTTGTTAGGGGTGTGGTTGAGAGTCGGAGTTCCAGACGAGATACTGACCGACCAAGGGACGCAGTTCGTGAGCCAGGTGATGGAAGAGGTAAATAGATTACTCTCCATTAGACACCTGACGACTACCCCGTACCACCCGGAGTGTAATGGGTTGGTAGAATTTTTCAATGGGACACCAGGATCTTTGGAGAAACAAAATCTTGTATTAAATGATATTGTTTTAGTTCCTGTCAGTGTTTTGGAGAGCACATTAACTACGGACAAAACTCTATGGACACTAGGATACGCAATAATAATCCATTCATCTCAAAGATTATATATTACCGATACATTTGTTTGTATCGTAGATGATCGAATCGTCGAGTGGTCAGAATTTAGTTTATCTCACAGTGTGTCGAGTCAGAACAATATGTATGTTTCGGAGAGTTATCATTGACTTTACAGAAAAAATAATCAAACTGCTGCTGGCAATAAAGATGATATAGTAAGAAAAAAATGAATTAGTTATAAACAGTGTGACCAAAAAATAAATAAATGCGACTTTGATCATGACTCTGAATTTAACATGATATTAAAACAACGACAGAATAATCGTTGTGCTAGTTGTAAAAGAGTAATGCTGTGGAAACCTTGAAATAATAATCCAAGATAATTTACTGTAGACAAAATAATTGTAGGCTTAGTCACACACGCGAAAATGTAATGCTGACCTGTCCTTAGAGTAATCGAAGTCGAGGTGCTAGTTAAGTGAAGACGGTGGTATATTTAGGAATTACTTGTAATTGTTCACGTACAAATCCTTGTTGAGGAACAGTTGAATCTAATCTGTATATTGCATGTCTACCCGTAGATATTACCACACTTGAAATCTGATGTGTACTTACGCTCCAAATATGATCGGTCACCCTTTTTTTACCACCTTCAAATTCACCGGCTTCATATAAATATCTTACAGCCAAATTACCTAATACTGTTTGTTTCAAAAATCATGTTGTATTGATGCATGGTGTTTTTTTAAAATATATAATCGTATAAATGGGTTTCAATGCAGTTGCACGAGTAACCTCATTATTTAATGCAACTATCACGCTTGGTAGTCTTGCAAACCAATCATGAGATCTCATATCTTTCTGAATTATTTCCTTCGAATATTGATATCCAAAGAACCGCTCAGCAAGTGTTCGATTAAATCGTTCAACAATTGTCGGATCACGGCGAATTGTGGTATATCCTTCTCTAATTTCGACATTATGTTTCTTCATCACAGATGATACTGCACCAAGACATTTCTTGCCAGGATCAACTTGCAGTAGCTGTGGTCATTGCAATGGTGATCGTTAATAAATACATTCAAGAGCTTATACAACTTCTGCGGCCGTTTTAGTTAATAACGGTTCTTCATCTTTGCATCTACTCGCAACGTCAACGACAGCTAATGTGTATTTGTATGTATATTGGCGTCTACCAGTTTGATAGTATCATGTGATAAAAACAAAATATCCGCCTGATGAACTGTATTAGGTGTGCTGACATCAAAATGCGCGTGCTTAATTCGTTAGGGTGGTGATAGATAAATTTGCCATATTGCCTGTCGTGCTAACCATCTTGCAGCAACATAACGTGTAACAATTGCTACATCGGCGAGTTTACTAATCGCTCTTCTGCCTTTCCAATATTCTCTTAGGCTATTATAAATCGATTCCATTATTTTAATAATTGGCTAATTAGTTACCAGCTCCGAATAATAAATTACCTTTCATCGCAGATTGTATTGCCAATCTAGCTAATTTTTCTTTAAAAGATAAATCTTGTATAGAATTTAATGCATTCATTAATTTCACATCTGTGATATGTCTTTTTTGTAAATCATTGCTTTTATACGCAACATCATGAATATGATACGCTTTAGCAATTTACTTATCTTATACTCACCGGGTCTGGTTGGTTTTGTTTATCGAGTCGGATATCAAGTCGGGTTGCAGGACCACACTAATTATATCCTGAAAGATGTTTTTTTAGCTGGGTACTTAGCCCATGGGGTTCCTGGAAATTTTGACATTAATATAGCAATATCACCGCCATCCTTTTTCGAATTTTAGGTAAAAACGAAAATATTGCACATTTTCCACCATATGCTATTTTTCCAATTTTTCTCTCTCGTTGTAACCGTCGCTAAATCAGTGGTTGAAGTTTTAACTCCACATCGTAAATAATATAAATCCATATATTTTAATATGAATTTAATGGATTTTTCACCTACAAAAAAACAAAAACCAGTCAAACATAATTAAGCGCTACCTAATTCTATCAGCATGATAATAATAGGTCTGTCTGGAAGTAGAAAGACGTAAATATTACTTAATTTGATAATGAGATGGCTAAAGTTAAATAAATTATATTTAGTTGCACCATCTATAGAGGATCAGAGATGCTACAATGTTCTTAAAGATTATAATGAAAGTGCAAATTTATTAATAAAGAAGTTGGTATTATTAATGTTATGACCGATATTGACTATGCGCCGAGTGTTGATGAACTTGATGGATTTATTAATAATTGAATTGTTTATGATAATGTAATGCTAGACAAACAATCAAATCCACAAAGAATATTTTCGAGCAGACATATAAAAAAATACTGATATAATTTATGTAACTCAGCGATATGCATAAATTCCTAAAGGGATGAGAGATAACTGTAATATTGTAGCCGTTTTTAATGGAGTTGATACACATACACTTACAAATATTCATCCAACTTGGTATTCAGGAGATGTGGATATAATTAAATTTAAAAACTTTGCCTTTCAAGCTACCCAAAACGGATTTATAACGATACATTTATATGATCCTAGGTCGCGATATCGCATAGGTCTTGATAAAATATTTGGTTGAGAGACTGATGAAAACACGTATAGCAGCAGAGAGGGTGCCACCTCTACAATACGTCATATGGGTAAACGAAAACGAGCGGAAAAAATTGGGGGGGGGGGTGCGACAAAAATAAAGTAATAAATAAAATGATACAATTAGAGAAACTCTCGGTAAGTTAGGGGCTTTGGTTTGGCGCTCTTGACCTTGTATTTTTTTAATTTTCTTAGGAAGCTTTATTTCTTTAAGCAAATGACGTATCAGCAAAAGGTCGGTTCACCCTTTCTGCTGGTACAAAACAAGGTAAAAATTGAGAACGTCGAACGTGATACAGTCATGAGGTCTCTGTTTGGAAGCGAAAGTATCGTGGGCACCAGTACTACTAGGTCGATAAATCAGCCCTTCACCCGTTACGATGTTGATGTTGGGGTTAGGCCAACATCAACTTCGTAACGGGTGAAGGGCTGATTTATCGACCTAGTAGTACTACCATGGAGTTTGAAAGCCGCTCTGAAAAACTCAGCAGTTAATAAAAGAAACGTTTGACAGCTTCGAACAATACTATGTCAATAATATAAAACCAAAACTTCGAAAATTTGTGTTTTTACAGAATCGGCAGAACAAAGAAAACTATTTATAGACTAATAACAACTACGTGTCCATTGATAACATTTTTATTTTTTAAAAATCGGTTGACTGGAGGCCTAAATAATACTAGAGATCTAATAGATAAACTTTACGCGTTACATACTTGCAATTTAGGGATTACAGAAGTTATCTACACGACACAGAAAAATTATCAAGTGACTAATGAAGAACGAATCTACCATGGTCATGATGCAATATGCAATCTGGTGTTGCAAGTCATAAAAAAGAAGAAAATAAAATTCATAAAGTCAAAAGATGGAAAATTTCAGTCTAAGGGTAGTCTTAGGGTGTTTAGTCGAACCGCTGACTTTGTTAAACAAAGACTAACGGTGTGGAGAACGGTCAGAGAACCAGACTAAATGCACACTGGATTTGTTTATAACAACAAACATGTCTACTGTTATAGATTTAACACAACAGCCTGCAATAGTAGAATTCACCGGCTCTTCAAATGAAGACATCAATTATGCCACCACATTTTGGCAGTCAATACAGTTACAGCCGCCTATGGAATCGCGTTTGGTATCAAGTGACATCAAACAACGCTTAAAAGTTGCACCACCTAGTTCTCAAGGTACGAGTTACTTATTTTCGCGTCGAAAGTGACCGTAACTCAGAGCGACACAAGTAATGCGATGACATATAAAGTTTTAATTCATTGATACCATGGGCATGGATATCATAACCTCATAATTAGCACAACAATTTATGTTAATATTAAAGATTTTATTATGGCACTAACGTTCAATGAAAGTAGAATTAAATGTCAGTTTACTAAAATGAATTGACTGATCACTAACAATGTTGCTTTTTGTGCACTGAATAACTCCAAAGATCAGAGGTCATTATGAGTAAACAATCCCCATTTAGAAGGATATTTGAAAGCAGCAAGTGTAAATAATGTAGATAGTATGCTGGATGTTTTGGACATTTGTGCCATTTCCTATCAGTTTTGACACCTGGTTATTGACATTCCATATTCCTTGTCACTACGGTTTGAAGTTGGCTGACCAGAACACTTGCGAATGTAATTAGGGGCATTAAAATTGTTGTCATAGGTCTCATCTCATTTGACTAGATATCAGATCCAAGTATCTGGTATTAAAAAAGGCATTCCCAAAAAAATCCTAATCAAACATTTTTAACATTAGGTATCTTATGTCTATAAGTTCAGATATTAATTAATTTGTTCAGTTTAGATATTAAATAAGTCATTTAGTTCCAATATTTGGTATCATTTGATTCAGTTTAGATATTTTGTATCTCACGTCATTCAGTTCAGATCTTTTTATATCTTGTGTTTTTCAGCACAGATATTAGGTATCTCATGTCATTCAGCATAGATATTTAACATCTCATGTCATTCAGCACATATGTTAGATATCTCATATCATTCAGTACCAGTATTTGGTATCTGACATTTGTATTTATATTTAGCATTCAGTTCAGATAGTTGGTATTTCATGTCATATAGTAGAGATATTTGGTATCTCACATCATTCAGTTCCGATACATGGTATCTCATGTCATTTAGTAGAGATATTTGGTATCTCACATCATTCAGTTCCGATACATGGTATCTCATGTCATTTAGTAGAGATATTTGGTACCTCACATCATTCAGTTCCAATACATGGTATCTCATGTCATTTAGTACAGATATTTGGTATCTCACATCATTCACTTCAGATATTAAGTATCTAGTGTTGTTCAATAAACATAAACAAAAAGTGTGAGTGAGAAAACATTTAGCATAGGAAAATTATTTTTCTGCAAAAAATAGGTCTGAAAAGGACTGTGAGATAGACAAATATTCAACAAGACTTTCCCTTTCCATGATATATTGTAGATATGAGTCTTCAAGGTAAGGGTATATACTTATATATGATGATAACCAGTTGATAAAATTGTTGATCCTATTTTTATGTATTGAGACCAAAAGCCAAGAGATTTATTACTATTTTTAGATGCTTAATTTATATTATGTTGTCACATTGTCATTGTTTGATTAGTTATGTGACTGCCAGTAATTGATATGTTCTGTGATTGATTGATTGTGAAATTATTCTTTCAGCTCGGAATGTTGCACCTTCTATTCCTGAGAACTCAACAGGTAAGCACTATTTTCATTGAGAACATTAATATTTATGAAGTGTAGAGCAATAAATAAGAAAACCATAGATATAAGACAACTATGCAGGCTATTTACCATATCATTGGTATATTAAAAGACAACTATGCACATGTTTATTTGTAACAAAAAAGGCAACTGTGCACATGTTTATTTGTAACATAAAAGGCAACTGTGCACATGTTTATTTGTAACATAAAAGGCAACTGTGCACATGTTTATTTGTAACAAAAAAAGCAACTGTGCACATGTTTATTTGTAACATAAAAGGCAACTGTGCACATGTTTATTTGTAACATAAAAGGCAACTGTGCACATGTTTATTTGTAACAAAAAAGGCATCTGTGCACATGTTTATTTGTAACATAAAAGGCAACTATGCACATGTTTATTTGTAACATAAAAGGCAGCTATGCACATGTTTATTTGTAACATAAAAGGCAACTATGCACATGTTTATTTGTAACATAAAAGGCAACTATGCACATGTTTATTTGTAACATAAAAGGCAGCTATGCACAAATATGTACCAGTACCATTATCAATGGCAACATTAAATATATCTGTGCTTCAAGTTATTGGTAACATAAAAATCAACTATGTGTGATATGTATCATATTATGCTTAATATATTGTTGATAATTGTTAATATCTTCTGATATTTCCCAAATATCCTCAAATATTTCTTATATATCAATGCATACAAATTATAATTGCTTTGTTATGATTTATCAGTGTTTCATTAAAATCTTGCAAGCTTCTGGGCTTAAGAATGAGTTGAAAATTATAATAAAAATCTTTTACAAGAATTACTTGCACATTCTAAAAAGAAATTTTCACAAGTTACCAACAATATGATGGTACCAGTATTCTGTTTTTCTTCTTTATTCTAATGATATTTGGTAATGTTTCAAATTCCCTCAAGAGTAACTGGCTACAAATGTGGTGGGATTTAGTGATTCTTGGCCAAATGATGAGACAAATTTAAGTTGCAATCAAATTTTCAACATTTTTCAGATCAGATTTTGTTTATGAAGTTATTGCAAGAAGACATATATTTGATGGCTTTTGTAATGGCTCTCGAGGGGATAAAAGGGGGGTGAATGGAGGGGTGATGTATGCAATTATAGAGTGGAGATTTGCAATAGGAAGTTATTGCAGTTGCTTTAGTTTCAGTATGCATGTTCTTTTTCTTTTTTTTTCACTTAACAAGTGTATGTTTGCTGTGTGCACCCCAAATAATTACTTTGTACATTGAGTGTATGTATCTATAAATTCAGCTAATGAGATGATCACAGTGCGAACAGAGTAACAGAACAAATAAATACCCACAATTGAATATCATCGAATACAATTAAAATTGTTTTATGAATAACCAAAATATCCTTATAATTAGGAGAGAGGGAAAGATTAAGATTCTAAAAGAGTATATTGTTACAACCAGATTTTACAAAGTAAGCATGACTAAAGACTTAGGATAAAATTAAATTTTGGGTCCAAGCATAATACAGTTGGCTGTCAAACTGTGATCACTGTGATAGATCAGGTGATAGAGGTTCATCAACTACTGGCAAAGGTGTTAATATATCTTGTTAGTTGATTTTATCTCGATCAAAACCTTGACACCTGTGTTAACAAGACCTGATCTTAAACGTTTTATGTCTAAAGAGCATTAATATTTGCATCATTACTGATACAAGATAGATGTATAATGAATGGTACTATTACTGGACTCAGATACTCCCAATGAGTTCTACTGGGCAGAATATGGAAACAAATATTGGCATTAACTGAAACAGAATATGGAAACAAATATTGGCATTAACTGAAACAGAATATGGAAACAAATATTGGCATTAACTGAAACAGAATATGGAAACAAATATTGGCAGTAACTGAAACAGAATATGGAAACAAATATTGACATTAACTGAAACAGAATATGGAAACAAATATTGGCAGTAACTGAAACAGAATATGGAAACAAATATTGGCAGTAACTGAAACAGAATATGGAAACAAATATTGGCATTAACTGAAACAGAATATGGAAACAAATATTGGCATTAACTGAAACAGAATATGGAAACAAATATTGACATTAACTGAAACAGAATATGGAAACAAATATTGGCAGTAACTGAAACAGAATATAGGAACAAATGTTAGCATTATAGTGAGGGCAGATTATATTTGTAAATAACGCAAAAATACTATTTAAAGTTCAGTTGAACATGATTATAAAATATCATCATTCCATTTTTTTTTCTTTTAGTTTTGCACAATTTCTATGTGAGAGCCAAGACAATGGAGCACTTTGAGGAATATAACCGTGTACAGAAATTTGCAGAAGCTAGGGATGAAGATAAACAAATGCTGAAGAGGAGAATGGAAGAAAGAAAACTGGTATGCATTAACTATGTTTAACTTGTATGCATGAAACTGTTTAACTGGTATGCATAAACTATGTTTAACTGGTATGCATAAACTATTTTTTAAATGGTATGCATAAACTATGTTTAACTGGTATGCATAAACTATTTTTTAAATGGTATGCATAAACTATGTTTAACTGGTATGCATAAACTATTTTTTAAATGGTATGCATAAACTATGTTTAACTGGTATGCATTAGACTGTGTTTAACTGGGTATGCATAAAACTGTGTTTAACTGGATATGCATAAAACTGTTTAACTGGGTATGCATAAGACTGTTTAACTTGGTATGCATTAACTGTGTTTAACTGGTATACATAAGACTGTTTAACTGGGTATGCACAAGACTGTTTAACTGGGTATGCATTAACTGTGTTTAACTGGTATACATAAGACTGTTTAACTGGGTATGCATAAGACTTTAACTGGGTATGCATAAGACTGTTTAACTGGGTATGCATTAACTGTGTTTAACTGGTATGCATAAGACTGTTTAACTGGGTATGCATAAGACTGTTTAACTCGGTATGCATAAGACTGTTTAACTGGGTATGCATTAACTGTGTTTAACTGGTATGCATAAGACTGTTTAACTGGGTATGCATTAACTGTGTTTAACTGGTATGCATAAGACTGTTTAACTGGGTATGCATTAACTGTGTTTAACTGGTATACATAAGACTGTTTAACTGGGTATGCATAAGACTGTTTAACTGGGTATGCATAAGACTGTTTAACTGGTATGCATAAACTATGTTTAACTGGTATGCATAAGACTGTTTAACTGGTATGCATAAGACTGTTTAACTGGGTATGCAACTGGGTATGCATAAGACTGTTTAACTGGGTATGCATAAGACTGTTTAACTGGTATGCATCAACTATGTTTAACTGGTATGCATAAGACTGTTTAACTGGTATGCATAAACTATGTTTAACTGGGTATGCATAAGACTGTTTAACTGGTATGCATAAACTATGTTTAACTGGTATGCATAAGACTGTTTAACTGGTATGCATAAGACTGTTTAACTGGGTATGCATAAGACTGTTTAACTGGGTATGCATAAGACTGTTTAACTGGGTATGCATAAGACTGTTTAACTGGGTATGCATAAGACTGTTTAACTGGTATGCATAAGACTGTTTAACTGGTATGCATAAGACTGTTTAACTGGGTATGCATAAGACTGTTTAACTGGTATACATAAGACTGTTTAACTGGGTATGCATAAGACTGTTTAACTGGGTATGCATAAGACTGTTTAACTGGTATGCATAAACTATGTTTAACTGGTATGCATAAGACTGTTTAACTGGTATGCATAAGACTGTTTAACTGGGTATGCATAAGACTGTTTAACTGGGTATGCATAAGATTGTTTAACTGGGTATGCATAAGACTGTTTAACTGGGTATGCATTAACTGTACTTAACTGGTATGCATAAGACTGTTTAACTATGTATGCATCAGACTGTTTAACTGGTATGCATCAGACTGTTTAACTGGGTATGCATTAACTGTGTTTAACTGGTATGCATAAGACTGTTTAACTGGTATGCATAAGACTGTTTAACTGGGTATGCATTAACTGTGTTTAATTGGTATGTTTTAACTGTGTTGAGTTACAAATTTGTAGCATAGAGATTTCGCAAATTACTTACCAATAGTGTACTTTTTGTATGCACATGTACTACATTTCTTTGCATTATATATTACAAGTGATACATTTGGGAATCTCTATATAAAAAGATACTAATAATTAAATATTATTACAAGTTATTTTTAGAATTTAAATTTAGTAAAATATCAGTATCTTCTTTTATTTTGCTTATTCACAATGAAACTGATTTTCAGAGGGAGAAAATCTCCAGAAACATGGGTCTTAAGCAAAAACCAGCTGAAATAGTTTTCTCCCCTGATGAATATGAAGCAGAAGCAGCAGACACTAATGACATGGATGCACTCAAACAGATAGATGACTTTGAAAAGAAAAAAATAAATGACATAATGGAGGATTCTGATTCGGATTGACATTGATTTGGAGCTTTAGTGGATATTATTTGGGTTTCAAGCCATACATTTTCTTTTATCCCAGGTTGATCTTTATATGGCAATGTATTGCAATGAATGTATTGAAGATTAATAACTTAATACTATACTGCCTTTAAACAAAGCAGAGATGTAATCTTTTTAATCAGTGATTTTATGAGGTTTCAAGAAGTTGAGATCTTTGTAGCCCGCTACAAAGCACCCTGTGAACAATAAAACTATTTGCCAAAGAGAACTTAACACACTAGATTCCTCTATCTGAGTAATGACGTATAATGCATGTAGTTAAGAAGGATGAATACTTGTGCACAAATTAAAAAATGAAGAAAAAAAGTTGTATTAGATTTATGCATGTTGAGTAATGATCGATTCTTGAGAGTATTTGTAGTATATTATCTATTTATTCTGTTACTTCAGTACATTGGTCAGAAGGATTTTAAGGAAATAAAATTTATACAAAATTAATAGTTTTGTATTTGTTAATTTCACACACACATTTCAATGTAAATGTGAGGTTTATGTGATTCTGCACATGCAGTATCTAACAACTGCTTCTATAAGATAAAGCTGTCAAGCTATAGTTATGATCTGCAGTATTCTGCATATGTACACAGCATCTCTGGAATGGTATGCACAAATGAGAGAAGAGTTGGAGTAGGTGGGTGGGTGAGGTGGGGAATGCATATGCATATATGTATCATTGAGGGTTTAGTGACAACTGAAAAAAACAATGAGATAATACTCCCTGTGCTTTTTATCTTTTTATATCTCTACTAAGCCTTTTCTCTGTTGTAGCCCCGACGCCTTTGTCTCTTGTATCCCACAATGCCTTTTGTCTTGTGTATCCCAGTGCATTTTGAGGAAATGGTCTGTATATACCTGTATGTGAGTGTGTATGCATAATGATGCACAACTCCTACACTTGTTCAGAGAAAAACTTCAAACCTAAGGATATGATTGGGGATGGTCTTTTAATCCACACGACAATTTTTAATTTTAAACTACCCACTTTGGGGAAAGAATGGGAAATGGGGACACATTTTCCTCTGCATCATTGTATATTAAGTGTGTAGTAATTTTAGGAGGTTGAATTGTCACAAAACTTATGCTAAACCAACCTTTCTCAATTCAGTAAACAGAGCTCATGTTACAAGGAGCACAAACTGATGGACACAAAAATAGACTGACCAATGCACAAAAAAGACTAATCATATATTTACTAAAGTGCAAAATAAGAATACTTTAGATATTATAGTTATTAATTTTAACAGATGCTCGACTATCGTGTTTGTATACCCTGATAAACAGTGTTAGCTCACTTTGTTTGTCAGGCACAGATCATTGCAGACACCCCAAAAACATTCTTCCACTTGAGCAACAGTACATAGATCTGTACTGCAGTGAAAGATACTGTAAATACTATTTTTCCTGATATAAGAAAAGTTCTTGTGGTAATACAGCATACATCTAGTTGGTAGGTTGACTGAGCAAGCATCAGTTGGCTATTGCAAGCCAGAATTGAACAACATGAGTGTTGTAATGCTTGTGATGTCAAGGGTGTTGTAACAGTTTGAAAAGTGAGCAAAGAGTTTTTGTAACAACTTAAGTGTGCCAAAGGTGATGTAATGGATTGAGTGTGCCATGGGTGTTGTAACAGCATGAGTGTGCTAAGGGGTTTATAATTGCTTGAGAGGGTGCCAATGGGTGTTGTAATGCCTTGAGAGTATGCCAAGGGTTTTCAAACAGCTTGAAATTATGCCAAGGGTGCTGTAAAAGCTTGCGAGTTTGCCAAGAGGTTGTTGTTATGGCTCAAATGTGTGCCAAGGAGTGCTATAACAACTTGAGAGTATGCCAAAAATTGTTGTAACAGCATGAGAATGTGCCAAGGATTTAGTAATAGTTTAAGAGGGTGCCAAGAGGTGGTGTAATAGCTTGAGTGTGCCAAGGGTGTTGTAATGGCTTGAGTGTGCCAAGGGTGTTGTAAAAGCTTGAACATGCCAGGTGTTGTAATAGCTTGAAAGTAGGCCAAGAGTTGTTGCAACAGCTTGAGTGTGTACCAAGGCATGTTGTAATGGTTTGAGAGTTGGCCAATGGGTGTTGTTATCTTGATATTGTGCCAAGGGGTTTTAAACAGCCTGACATTGTGCCAATGGTGCTGTTACAGCTTGCAAGTTTGCCAAGGAATGTTGCAATGGATTCAATGTGTCCCATGGAGTGCTGTAACTGCTTGGCAGTACATGTACTAGCGGGATTGATTTGTGCCCTTTTCTAATTTGTATGCCAATAGGTGAAATGAAACTTAGTTTTCAAGATTTTATTTGGGCCTGAAGGCAGCATCATATGGTGGATTATATGGATCAGAAATTAGTTTGGTTTTATTTGATGTAAAATGGTGGTTAATTTGCCACAACAGAGACTTTTTTAATGCTTCCAAAAATGTCCAAGTCCCTGACTGTGTATCAGATCAAACTTCTGCAGGCAATATTTACAACCTGATCCAGACACACTCAAGGCATAGTCAATTTCAGTTTTTACTTAAGTCATCTAAAACTAGAGTTAGACCATATGGTCTACTTCCCTCTCCCCCCCCCCCCCCCCCATGTAAGCTTCATATTAAATCCTGGACTTTTTTACATTGTCCTCGAGTTATCTAATATGCAAAAAAATTCAGTCAATGGTAAAACCAACTGCTCTACACATTTTGTCTTCTCTGCAACACTGAAATAAATTACTACTATGTGTTCCTTCCTTGTAAAAGCTTCTCTAATAAATGTTTCAAAATTGTCAGTTGTGCTTGTCAAAATAGATTTTTGGGTCATCATGAATTCCATGCAATTAGCAAAAATACACTTTTGGCTTACAAACACTTGAACCCGTTTTCTTCTGACCATTTGTGAACAATCAGTGCATCTTTAGTTGATGTTGAATAGTATTTGTAATCTTTGATCTACAAACTAGTAATTGACAGTTAATGAGTAGTTCATTCCTGGATTAAGGCATTTCACTATGTTGTTAATGTTGACGTTAAAAAGGGGGATTGTCAATATGCTGCTGTTAAGTACAACCATATCTAGGCATGGTATAAACTTTTTTAAAAATTTGATATAAAGTAGGTAGTGACTTTGAAGTCCATTACACTATATCTACATATGGTGTCAGAAGCTTTCAGAAAGAAATCTGGCTGCTAAATATTTTTGCGTCATGAAAGCTTCTTCAATAAATGTCTGAATAGATGGTCAATTGTGCTTCTCAAACAATTGAATCCATACTGAACATTTTCAAATTTGTTGGATTTGAAATATCACACAAGTCTATAATTTATCAATTGGTCCAAGAAGTTGCATATGTTGCTTGTTAACACATTAACCCCTAGTGACGACTTTACAGGGCATGAGGTAGTAGCTTACTTCCAAGGTCTGTAGTGTGAAGGTCATGCATGATACACTAACATGGGTGGTATTATAGAAAGGTAGACAGATGTAGCTCTACAATGATAGCAAATAATCTGGACATTTTACTTGCACTACAAAATACAGAGGGAAAAACCTAAGTTTTTGGACCTGTTTTTTTTCCACCCAAAATTCGCCCATGGTCGGATTCCGAATTTGTGTCCAGATTTTAGACTTCATGGCCTCAGATCTACAGCAGACCGGTGTGAAGCACACACAGACAGGTGAACCTGTGCAAATATTGGGTAAGGTGGACATTTTGAATAAAGAGTCTTCTCCATACAAAAATTATGGGTCTGTTAAACAAAAAAAAAAGTCAATTTTTTCACCTTATGCTCATGCGCCAGCAAACTAACCAATGAAAAACATTTTCTTTAGCAAGACTAGCCATTTGTCTAACGGAATATTGCTTGGAAATCGATGTATTAGGATGTATTCAGAAAAAGTCCCCAAAATGTGTTCCCTACTCGCATTACATGTGAAAAGAGCAAAAACCTCTAGGGGATTAATGTGTTAATGATATGGTATGATGGTTGGACAGGTCAGTTTGGTCCTTTTTAGACTGAGGTACTGGTTTAACTGCTGCTTCTTGCCATGATGGCAGAAAGTCACCAGTTTCCCAAATGTTGCTTAGCAGTTTACTGATAGTTGTCAGGGAAGTGTTACAGAAGCTGATAGTGTACATCGTCTAGTTCTACTGGAGTGTCATGGACTCAAAAAGTATTGTAACTCTACAAGGGAATAGTTTATTTTAATCTCCATTGTTAGCAATTCTTAAATTTAAAGAAAACTTTTCTTTAAGGTTTTTGACATGCCATAATATTTCTGAATACTTTTCTTGAGATTAGAATTATTTACCCATATATTGGTAATTTGTATTGTCTTGTAGGCAAATTTATTGGTCAGTGTTTGATATAGCTTCTTACTTATTATTTGCCAAAGATTTTCCATATTGTACTCCATCCATATCTATATTCATTTAATAAAGCAACAAGATTTCTCTATTGGATGCAGTCAGGTTAGTTAGCAAGTACACATGCCACATATTGGGACATCCTTCACTATTTTAAAACATAATTCAGTTAGGATTTATAAATATTGGGACACAAAATTATAAGTTTTTTTCATGAACAGTAAGTAGTGGGATAACGCATTTTTTTTCTATTGATCGCATGGCATATTTTAACAATCAACATTATTTCGTTTTAAATAAACACTTCATGGTTGTTAATAGACTAAATAATTAAGTATTAGATGTAAAAGTTACAATAATTTGTTTGAAAAATCACTGAATTTATTTAGTTTCTTCCATTTTCATTGCTATCTATTTCAGATATGTATAATTTCATCAGATGATGACAACCATCGAGTATTAGCATGATGTTGTACTCATAGCAATAACAACTTTTCCCATTTTGCTAATTACAGTTACTTTATTTGCCTTGAAAATGTAAATACCTAACTTCTTAAAATGTGGTACCAGTATGGCAGTATTAAAACAATGAGAACAGTGTTTGGTTAATCATTTCAATTTATAGTGATTCTTTTACATCATGGCATCGTGAATGTACGTTGTGCTCAATTAAATTAAACTCCTGGTTTCAATCTATATGCAACACTGCATTAAACTTCAAAAATGCCTCTAATACATGATATAAAATTTATTTAAAAAGTCTCAAAAATAATATTTTGAAAATAAAATAACTAGTGGTAGTTTTCTATGATGTAAGCAACCATAAATAAGTACATGATTTTTCAGCTACAGTAATCATGTTAAAACTATGTACTTCAAGTCCATAAAAGGATGAATGATGTAAAACAAATGAGTACAGGAACTGTCTTCTAGAAAAATTCCACCTTTACCCAAGCCAGTTTCAGGGTTTAAACAATTAACAAACCGGAATTTCTCATGGAAAACAAAACAAAATCCACCAATCATAATCAAATGGAAACAAAAACAAAATGGCTTTCCAAAATTAAAAGTTGAATGAATAGGTGTAGAGAATTTTGTGTTAACCAAAAATCAAAAAACTGAAATTGATCGATCATAATCTTGTCCATCTATATTCAGAACTTTAACCTACATTGTGGTAATTCTTTAATAAATAAATGACAATGTGAGTATATACTGGTTATATTCCTAATTTATTTATATAAATATTCATTAAACCCATATCATTTGATATAGATTTCATCCCTTTGTAGAATTAATTATGCCACTGAAAAATGTCAAATTTTGCGCGTGTGGAACAGTAAATAAAACAGCAATGGGTGTATAGCTAAATTATGATCTGGAAGAATGAGATTTGGAAAAAATGATGAACATGGCAAAATCTGCATCTGATATTTTGTTTGAAATAAAAAAGGATGCTAAGTCTGATATGTGCTGTGTAAGTACATATTATAGTAGGGATCTCCTGTTAAAGTCAAAATGGCCTGTAAATTATGAAGTCTTTTTTTATCATTATTTCTTTCATGCTGGAGAAATCAGATAACTGCAAAATAATAACAAAAAAACATAGTAGTTTATAATACTTTATTAAATATAAGCTGATCACTGCTGTGTCCTGACATCTGTATGTCTATAAGTGCTGGGGTATCAAAAATGTATATTTTTACAGGCATATACAAGTCTTGAGGCATGCAAAGTAATCATATTTATTTTCTGTCACAATACTTACCTCTGTTATTTTAATTATTTATGCTATTCAGCTGCTCTTTATACAATCCCAATGCATAGTCCTCTGCAGAAAATTATATATTAAGCATGTCATCACTCTGTTTGCACCATTTTTCATTTAATATTAATTAATACAAGTTGCTAGTTATGCCACTGAAGCCCACCATTGTGCTTCCCCTACCCTATCTTGTATAGTGTAGAGACGATATCTGTAACATTTTTTAGTTAAATGACTTGTCTCTGTAAAGATGTTATATAACACTGTGGCAGGCCCTAACTATTGCATTATATCCTTGTTTCCTTGTACTGAGAATTAATTATTTTATAGGGTAAGAATTTTCACATATTTTATACCTGCTAGAAGCCATGAATTTAATAATGAACAATGATACAAACTTAAGTATGAATCTCTTTATTCACACCAACCCACTATTATTGTCGTTTCCCCACAAAGCCCACAAATTTTTATTATGAATGTCTTTTATTCACACAAACCCATAGTATTAATTATCACACAAAGTCACAATGTCAAGTACAAATGTCTTTTTTCCCCCACAAAATCACAAATATTGATATGAAAATAAAAGAATTCACAGTGGTAGGATATTGAAAATCTACCTAATGATAATCCACACTTGTAATGATGCACAAAATGATGGAATCTTTAACAGAGCACAAAATGATGGAATCTATAACAGTGCACGAAATGACAGAATCTTTGAGAGCACAAAATGATGGAATCTTTAACAGAGCAATCTAATGTTTACCCTACTCAGTATATGCAGAATTGCTGCAGATTCTACTTTCTAATCTTTTTCAAAAACTGTCTTTACTGGTATTTTCAGTTTTGCATTATGAAAATGAATGTCACTCAACTTGATGACTCATGGAGTAACCCGAATCCATTTCTCAAACAGACTATGTCCTAAACATCCTTTACTGTACTGGAATGCACACCCTATATCCCTTTTAACTTAAAGAATCATTGATGGAAAGTCAACCATCACTTGGGAGAACCAGTTGTATCATGTAGTGACAGAGACCCTTGATGGGACTGAGGGCACTACTGGATAGAAACAAACGCAACATAAGACCATGGAAGTGTCGAAACCATCTCTAACATTCTTCTGAGAATTTCAAATTGGCCACTGTAATTACCATACTGTAATTACCACACTGTAATTACCACACTGTAATTACCATACTGTAATTACCACACTGTAATTGCCATACTGTAACTACCATACTGGTTATAATTAGCACCATTTTCATTTATGATCAACAAGAGATCAGTAGAAGTCTGTGGTGACTTACAGTTTAGTAGTGATAATGGATATTAAAGATCACAGATTGGCATACTTTTCAGTTATAACCAACTAGATGACTTTTAAACTTTATGGTATGCAACTCATATACCTCATGTCGATATGACCACCCACTCAGGAGGAGTAGTAGCAATAAAATGATTTTTAAGAAGGCTGTGGTAGCCATTTTGGATGCCAGATCTGCACCATTTTTATGTAGGTCCAACTAGACATCATTAGAAGTCTTTTGGTGAAAACCCCATGTTGATTTGACTTTCCATTTAGGAGTAGTGAAAACAAGATTTTCAAGATGACTGTCTTTGTGGTCATATTGAATGTCAGATCAGCATGATTTTATTTTAAGACCAACATGCCATTATAAAATGCATTCTGCTAGATACCCAAGAATTTTAAAGACTTCACATTGGCAGCATATTTGTTTAGTAGCAACTAGATATCATTCAACTCGACCTCATGGCCCTTCATCCTGGAGCAGTTGCTAAAAAAAAAAGGTAATCAAGAAAACTTCTACTGGGGTTATTCTAGATGTCAAATTGCCAACCCATGAGAAGCTACAGACAAGCTTTCTCGCATTCTGATGCTCGAATCCTCGCAGATAGAGGTGAGATGGCAGTGAACAGAGTGCTTTAGACTACTTAGGGGCCCCACTAAACATTAAAAGAAATCTTGTGATGATCATCCATCCAGGAACAGCGACGACAAGATTTTCAAGACTGGATATTAGATTTACACCAGTTTTCATTTAGGACCAATTAGACATCACAATATGACTCCTGGTAAAATAACCTAATGATTTTCCATTCAAGAAGAGAGGAGGTAAAATGAGTTTCAAGATGGCTGTAATATTTTTAAAAATTCACATGAGCACCACTTTTTTCAAGACCAATTAGACATCCAGGCATTCTAATAAATCTTTAGGTGAAACCCCCACGATGATATGCACATCAGTTCAGGATGAGTAAAAATTACAATACTGTCAAATGGCCTTGGTAGTAGCCAGTAGCAATATAGAACATCCAAGCAGAACTATTTTCATGTAGGACCAACTAGATTCTGGAATGTTGTTTTTTGGTTTTGACACTTTACATGTATTTGCAAACTCATGCAGAGAAAATAGGAGCTATATGTGGTAAGCACATGTACACAAAACACCATACTTGCAAATAAAATTTAATAAATTATATTCAATCAAAATTATCCAAGTGAGTGACTTTGCAGTGATATTTAAAGACAGTATAGTCTAAACTGACATCTCACATATCTGTATTTATCATGTTAAATTATATATATATATATATATATATATATATATATATATATATATATATATATATATATATATATATATATTATGAATGGTACTGATATAACATAGTCAATTATGATTCTCAAGCATCATAAATTCAAATTTTGAAATTCCAAATATGCAAAAAAATAAGAAATCAGTCTCCAATCAAAGAAAGTGACTTGAACACTCTAGATTTCATTACAAACTACTTTTAAAAAAATCCACCTCATCTTATTCCAGGATTCCCATTTCGGTACTATCTGATTTGGTCACATCACAAGGAAACATAAATGGTGGACAAATGAAGAGACAGAATATCAGGAACAGTGTCATGGGTCAATTCCTTTTTCTGGCTTTCATCCAAAAATAGACGAATCTTCATCCCATCCAATTCATATATAGCGTATATCTGAAGAAGAAAAAAGATTCACTATCTATTAAATACCTTTTTATCAGATTCTTTTTCAAATAGTGCAGTAATAATTTCAATGTTTTTTTTTTTGGGGGGGGGGGGGGTAATGTTGTCATATTGCTAAATGTATGAAATTTTCAACTTCCAAGTTCAATCATTTTAAAACAGATGTTGCCTGAAGGGCTATTTTATTCACTCCATCTTTACTTTTCGACTTTGAAAACGCAACAGTATTTGTGTTACATAATTCAGCAATTTCCGTGGGTATAATATTGGTGAATTTTGTGGTTACTATAAACTGTGAACATGCAGACCGTGAGAACCTGGATCTTTCTATGGAAATTGTGTCATGGTCATTGAAAGCATCAGTATGCAAGGCAGAGAACATAATAATAAGAGAGTTGGACCCAACATACAGTCTTGCTTGATTCCATTGATGACTGTGAATGGTTCAAATGATTTGCCACCATCCACAACATGAGTGAGCATGCCATTATGGAACCATGCCAATGAATTTTTCAGATAAACCAATTTTGCCATGATCTTTAAACAAATACTGGACATGAACTTTCACACCATGATCAATCTTGAAAGTGAGGACAAACATGAGAGGGGGCCCTGAGTGGCCAAGTGGTCTAAAGCGCTCTCCATTACCGATCACTGCCATCTCACTTCTGTCTTTATGGGTTCGAGTCTAAGATTTGGCTAATGTTGTTATTTGAGAAAGCTTGCCAGTAGCTTCTCATTGGTCGGTGGTTCTTTCTGGGGGTTGTCCCAGGTTCTTCCTCCGCCAATAATAATGGCCGCCATATATAGCCTATCATGTACTGAAAAATGGCATTAAAAACAACAAACATGAGAACTATTTCTTATGCAGCAATGCCCAAAATGATCATGGAGGACACAAAATGAATCTTTTCAATTGAAAAGGATGAAGATGAATTTTAGGGACACAAGGACATAGACTTAACTCCATAGTTAAGTAGATAAGGGAAATAATTAAACTTAAAACAGATCTTTTGTGCCATCCATACAACTGGGAATTTATGAGGGATATGTAACAGGTTCTGAATATTTTGCTACAACTTTTTTTGTTTCTTCTGTCAAGAACTTTTATGCTGACAAACCAATAAAAAAAATAATTAAATAAAATAAATTTGCTGCTTCATGTACAGCATGCCAGACATCTGCAGATACATGCATGCGGTATAAAATAGGTAAACAGTGACATAAAAATATCGAAGAACAATTCTGCTACCAAGCAAAGACCATACTAAAAAAATCGCAACACTCTTAGCTTACTGTCTAAACGATGTTGAGGCCAACTGTGATAATGTTTATGAACGTAACAACTTTATAATAGTGTATAATAAATAATATAAATTCATTTTTGAATGCTTTGTTGTTTTGCTTCTGCATCCTGGGAGCAATGTACCTCAGTGGTGTCCCTACTCTGCTACACATAACAGTTTTTATGTCAGTTGCTAATCCACCCTACCCCATACAAGTTAATACAAGTTTTGTGAAGAAATGCTGTTAAACTAAGTTGAAGGTGAACTACTATGAAAATTTCAACCGCAGAAAAAGAGCTACCAATGGTGCCTTTTCTCCTTGTGTGTGAAACAATTGCACCCACCACCACCACCCACCCCCTCCAAGCCACCTTTGTGCTTCCAATGTGCTAATGTTTTCTCAAGATTTGTTATTCATTTTAGCAATGGTGCACTCAACACTGACTATAACTAACCTGCTCTCGTAATTGCTCCAGAGTAAAACTATTTCCCCTGGGATTTTCCAACAGCAATGTAGCTTTCCTTTTGCTACTGGCTTTGCTGGTTAATTCCAGGTTAGCAAAGTGACATACTGGGGAGGAGATATTGAGAGGTGCTGCTGGACTAGAACTCTTTTTCCGACTGGCTAAGGAGACATACACTGTACTGGTATCAAGACTGTGTAAATCCTTACTAGGATCAAGTTCTTGTTTGAGATTAAAGTCTGTGTATAGTGTGACACTGCTGCTTCGGATCCCAAACAGCGAATAGATCTGTAAGAAATATGGAAGAGATTTTAGTCTCAACATGGTTCCCACGCTTTTCTAAATATAAATTTCCAGGTATTTTCTTGAATGAAATAAATTTTTTCCAGGTTCCCATATCACCATTACTGCAAAAAATTAAAGAACATTTTGGACTATAAACACGCATTTTCCAAATCAAAAGATGTTTCTCTTTCAAGACTCTCCAAAACATAAATGACAGAAAAGATGATTATGTACAAATCAACAAAATGAGTCACACAAAACAAATCTGACGATATTCCTATATATTTATTTAAAGCCATTTCAATGTACAGAATACAAATTCTAACTTAACTTTGCTGACCTGCATTATGTTTAGGACCTAACCGAGTAGATAATTTTCGGCGAGTACCGAATCAGAGTATTTTGGATGTACTATTTGCCGGATCCGGGCACGAACCGAGTAGTAGGTGCGACTCTGGTAAGTACCGATTGTTTCATTATTGTATGCGAAGCTTAAACTTTTTGTGTACCTATACCGTATATATCGCCTATAAGATGAAACATTTTATTATTAACTAAAATTATTATGTATTAAAAAACCTTTTGTTTAAAAGTTCTATATTTATTGAATTATTTTACTTGTAACCATTTGTATGCATATTATTTGCCGAGGCGAATACTTCCGAATAGTACCGAGAAACCAGATATTCGGCCCAATGTGAATGTCCGAGGCGATTTCTGGTTGGGCCCTAATTATGTTGCTTCATGGAAACAACAAAATGAGTTATTTTGTTTCCTTTCAAATCTTTAATTCTAAAGAATTCTAGAGCAATATATGTACCTGTTATACAAGGAAAACATTTTCTATCACAGTATGAAAAAACACAATAAATGCAAAGTATTTGAATTTTTATCTTGTAACAAAAAGTTTAACCCTGAATTTACGTGTGCCAATAAAATCTCAAACAAGATTTCATTTAACCAGCCTTAAGGACGATCTGGTTTGAACTTCTATCATTTGAAGGCGATTACAAAAAGGTTGATGTAAATTTTGACAAAAGACTTTCAAAATTATATATTTGTTGTATAAACAAAGACTGAATTTTCTGTAAAATGAACTTGTCTGCTTGTAGTTCAAAAAAAACCAGTCCACAAACCTGTATTGATACATGGGCTATTATAGTTTCTTAATATATAATAAATAATAATAATAATGAGGACTTTGTATAGCGCCTAATCTTTCGAAGCTCTAAGTGCTTTACACCATCAATAATGATATTACTACACTACAGAACAACAAATGACAAAAACAATGAAATTGGAAAACATAAAAACATGCTGAAAACATATAAGATACAAAACACGATTAGGTCTTTAAGTTTGTCCCTGCAGTCGAAACAGGTGAGTTTTAAGAGCACTCTTAAAAGGGACAACTGTGTCTTTGCGTCTAATTTCAATGGGCAATTTGTTCCACGTCGCCGGGCCCTGGTATGCAAACAAACGCTGTCCATATGAATTTGTTTTCACCGTGGGAACAATGAGTATACGATTATCAGAAGAAGAGCGCAAGTATCTAGCTGGTGTATACACATGGGTGAGGCTGGATAGGTATTTTGGACTGGAGTCTGTCATTGAAACATAACACAGAGAACAAATTTTGTGTTTGATTCTGTATCAAATTGATAGCCAGTGTAGGGTACAGAGCAGTGGTGAGGTGTGCTCTGATCAAGATACTCTAAAGATGATCCGTGCAGCTGTGTTTCGAACTTTTTGAAGTTTCTGGAGTAAATATTGTGATGAACCAGACAGATTTGAGTTACAATAGTCCAGTCTTGAAAGTACTAATGAACACACAAGTGTTTTAGTGACATCAACTGAAAGATATTTATGAATGGAACTGATGTGTCTCAATTCATGATATGCAGCCTTGCATATGTTCATGACATGTTGGTGCAATGCGAGAGTATTGTCTAGAGTAACACCTAGGTTTCGTACTGAATGTGATAATTTAATGTTGGTGTTGCTGATATTTATTGTCTGAGGTAAAAGATGTGAATGAGAAAGTCTTTGTGTTGTGATCAGAATAGCCTCAGTTTTATCATCATTCATCTGCAGCTTGTTACATGTCATCCATGATTTCACATCAGAAATGCACCTCTCTACTCCCTGGATGGTAGCATAACTTGTCCTGAAACTAATGCTTCAAGCTATTTGTCACTGTGTTCAAAGTTTCGCACTAAAATTCAGCTGAGAAAGAAAATTTCAAATCCAGATTTCCTCTGAATATTCCAACCCCACTTTTCACGTCTGGATATTCAGGATGGAGTGTGGGTTCAGAGCAATTACATATAACCAAAGTCTGGAATCTGCCACCACAGTAAGATAGCTTACTAGCAGGTCTAGCAAATATAAACTATGTTTTATCAACTTATACCTGCATGAAACAGATAGGAAAATTATTTATTTTCTCAATAATGGCAATTATTATAATTGTTGTCTTTAATCCACTGACAGACTAGATGAAACTCAGCATACATGACCCAGTACTCACCATTTGCATTATTAGTAACATGACTTCACAAATCTCAAACAAGGACATCAGTTTAAGATGTTGTACAAAATTTCAATTACACTGTAGATTGCATTAGTCTTTTGTAAAAACATGAAAGAACAGATAATTCTTAACATATTCTATTTCAAGAACAACTACAAGAAACTTTGCCAGTCTGATTCATCAAGCTTCATATGTTTACTGCGTGAGAGAGCACATGTCAAAGTGGTAGTCACGTAATACATGTACAACCGAACTCTGGAAGCTGATCTCAGAATAAATATAGAGAATTTTGTGTTCTTTCGTTTTTTGCTCGTGCAACTAGCAATCAAAATCAATAGTACAAGATCAAATTTCATCAACGCATTAGCTTTATAGTCTTTCTGCAGATTAAAGACCTAACAATTTTAATACTTGCAATTTCTGAGAAAATAAATAATTTTCTATCAATTTCATGCAGGCATAACTCGATATAAACGTTTAATTTTGCTAGCCCATCCGCTAAGCAGCTATGCTTTAACGCCACCATGTTGACCTCTCGTGAAGCTAGACTGGATTTTATACCTTCCATGTAAAAAATAGATACAGATATCAAGCTATCTGTGAAGCAAAAAGTTAACTAGACAAATCTAATCCAATGAGCATTTGGATTGTCTCAGCAAATATAGTTCTGGAAAGCACCCAAATGATCCATGGTGCAACCTCCTAATATTTTGGGTAGAACTCAATAAATTTAACTCCCGATCAGTTCAGTTACAACTCAATTACATAACTGTTTCAGGTGTCAAGTTGTGGAGGGAAATTCCCAGCTTTTCCCCCAACTTTTTTCGATATTTGCAAAATTCAACGACTCTTCACAGTCGAGAAAAAAAATATCATTTCTCCCGACCTTTTCTGTGATTTCCTGGTCGAGTGGTAATCATGTCTCAAGTTAAATGGAGTCCCTAAATCTGTTATAGAATTTCAACAGCTCCATAAAACTATAGGAGATGGTTGTGGAAATTTATATTTATATATAATATCTCGCTGCATTTACTGCATGACCTTGACCCTCCAGTACTTTCTCTTGCCTTGCAAAATAATGTGAAAAGTCAAATTAAAAGCCTGATCTAAATAGGATTAAATACATACCATATTAAATACATACCATATTAAATATTAAATACATACCATATTAAATACATACCATAACCATATTAAATACATACCATATTAAATATTAAATACATACCATATTAAATACCATATTAAATACATACCATAACCATATTAAATACATACCATATTAAATATTAAATACATACCATATTAAATACATACCATAACCATATTAAATACATTTAACAAGAAAACTGAAAATGTAAACTCAAGAATAAAACTGATAAATGACTCAAAAATAAAAGGTAAAGAAAATAATGGTCATTGATATTGCAAATATTGTTCTCACATTTCATGGGTGACTTGGGTGGCAAAATGGCACAAGTCACTCATCTTTACAGATCACATACATCTCACCCTGTCTGGTTCTACCAATATTAGAAAGCTTCTATGCATAGCAGTTAAAGCCTAATAGCATAAAAACCGAACCAACTCTCACAATTCACAATCCCTTTCTTCTTCATCAGAACTTAAATCCATGCACAATCCCATTTCACCTAGTAAAAACATACCTGTTGTTTCAAGTTCTCTGCATCAAGGAAGCCATGTCCATGGGGGTTTTCCAATAAAACTGTTGCCATAGCACCCTCTACTCCTTCCCCTGTGGACAAGCCACAAAACAAGATATTAACAAAGCTGCAGTTTGGTCTGACAGCATTCCGATCTGCCACATGAGAAAGAGATGTGGTCAAGGTTTCTGTAAATGTGGAACCTTCTCCATCTCTTCTCACAATGGTCATATCTAGTGAGTTGGTCTTAATCTGAAAAAGGGGGAAAAAAAAGGTTATACATAAATATGGTCCATTCTTCCCTTTTTCTATGGTATCTTTGAATTGGCATGTAACAAAAACAACACCCATAATTAAAAATTAAAATTGGATCTTAGATATAAACTAATAAATGTGGTTGATTCTTTTATGACTAATGTTGTTGGTTGTTGAGTATTCTTAAACAGATTATGGGTTACAAAATAACAAGGAAATGGAAGCTAAGTGCCTTTCACAAAGTCATCTGACTGGGACTGGCCTGGGTAATTTCAGAGCTAATCTGGCTCCTCTTTCATGACTTCCATTTCAAACAGATCCAGACAGTTTGGATGGATGTTTGAAACTCAAATAATGTTTTGTGACCCCAAGGAGTGCAAGTGACCCAAACAAATCATGTTGCTCAATTGAAAACAAGTTACCAAGCAAACAGAAATGAGTGAAAATAAAATATTTTGTTCACTTCGAAGCATTCTCACACTTCCAAACAAAAACAGCTGGTAGACTAAGCATTATCATAAATTATCATCACACATAAGCATGCACAATCATAACCAAACATTAAATAAAAAAGAAACATAATATCGGTCTATAAAATCCATTGGACAGCACAGTGCAGAATTAACTTGTAGTTGCTTATTTTGCTGCTCTCAGTAGCTTACCAGAGGGTTTAAAGTGATACAAATGTCATCTATTCACTCGCCAGAGACTGGATTGCAATGTTGTTCAAATTCCCTAAGTATCTTGTTGACTTGTTCTAAGGGTCTGATGTTAAACTGGTCCAAAAATCATTTCAGGAATTCAAGACCATTTTTACCTTGCACCTGCCGAGTGCTAAAACCATCACTGATATACTTCCATGATAACAAGATTTTTCCAATTAGCTGCTGTGGTGGATAAATTGGAAGCAAGATGGCACCATTTTTTACTATCAGACTTTTTCTGTCATTTTGCCCCATTAATACTACAACTGCCTTTTGTTTTGAATATGATGTCATCACATTATACTTGCAAGTCAACCAGTTTCTGTGCTGATGGACTCAAATTGCATTAAATAACAACTCCTTGGCATTTGATACTACACTATGCAATAAACATCACGACTTGGGACTACATTCATCAAAAACGAACATGTTTAAAAGATTGCTGGCACAGAACAGGAAGAAAAGGTCCAGTTATCACCCCTTCACCATTTCCTTCACAACAATTTGAAAACAACTGATAACATAAAACACTTAATTCAAATTCTCTTAAATTGTCAATCTTTAAGTCAGATCAACCACTGTGCACTGCCCAATCAGTAGGACCATTGGAAAGGCATACAGAAATAGTGAACTTTATTAACGGTCAGGATATTGAGATATTTTTCTTAACAGAAACAAGATTTAAAAAAATCAGGCGATGGACTAAACCGTGTGAATCTAACACACACACAAGTTGTTCCCATTCCACTCCTGTGGACGAATTGCTGTCATTGCAAACGACTCCATAATTCACTGTCTTAAATATACAACAACTTTCAAATTCAAAAACACATCATTTGAACTTGTCCAAACCTCACTCACAATGGAACAAAGGTTAGTCTATTTGTTCTGCTGCTACTGCCCTACTTCTAGCAAACAAGCTACCTTAATCTCTTTTTTAAATTAATCTCCTAACCTCCTGTTATATGGAAATCTGATAGGTGGGAAGATAAAGATAACTCCATAAGGCATGGAGGATTTGGCTTTCTGCCAGCAATGAGCTGCCAAGAAGAATCTTACATAGTTCATGCAGCAAAACCAGACTACTATAGTAATAAGAACACTGAAATCATTGCGAGTCATTATTAGTTGTTTGCCTTTGTTATACTTTAAAATGAAAATTCATTGAGTCATATGCATTCTTTTCAGTCAGTTTAAAAAAAGTTTATAAAAGCTATTGACAACACCCACTTGCCTACTACAAGTAACACAAGATTTTCTTGCAGGCAGAAATTGCACTGTTTCATCTATTCTGAAGATAACACAGTAATTAATGGCTATCAAAATTATAGATATGATACGAAAAAATTTGTCTTCAAAGCATTGGTTCAGTGCAAAATAAAGTGTATGGTCACTAAAACGAGTCCTGCATCTATCAAATGGAACAACCTGATATGGGCAACAAGGTTCAATTAAAATATATGAAAACTAACAGGTAATCTGCTTTGATATTTTGTTCCCCCTCATCTTGTCAAGAATGAAATGTCATATGTGCAGATGATAAGTCTAGAAATACAACCATGATGTCAACACAAAAAAGTACCACACTACTACTGATAGACCTTCTAAAGATGAAAAGATCATCAAAATGATATATCTATCAATAATGTATTGTACCAAAGACTATGAATTGTCAATCACATCGATATGTATCACAGATGAACTGTTCCACTCCTAGTCACAACCATGCCATTTTATATCCAATCCATCATAGTGCAAAAATACAACTACGTAATACATGTTATGAAGTAATAAACAACATTAAAAATTATTTTACCTTAAGACTTTCCTGTATGATCACTTGCATTCCTTTAGGAACAGGGTAGGGAACCAAGGGCTGTTTGATTGTGCTGAAGATGAAATCCTCAAAGTTTACAATAATGTCTCCTAACTCCTTTGGTGCTTGATAATACACAGTGATGCTGTCTGTGGGTACCAGCTTAGCCTGAAAAATAAATAAGTTTTTTCTTTGCTCCAAAGTTAGTCTTGTTTATTAATGGCTACGATAAACAAAAATTACTAAATACACAAACAGAACAAAGTGGGAATGCAATTGTAGCTTAATAACGCCTTCAGCAAGCCAATGTATCAACTATGAATTAACATGCTTTCTTGTAAACTGTATCCAGTAGAATGCAAATTAGCTGTTGCTTAGAGCACATCCAGTTGGAGAACAGGTGTAGGGGAAGTAATTTGTTTGAAGTTGCTGATCCAAAGAATGATGGGCATAACAGAAAATATCTGGATTTGATTTTATGTAATTAGAATTTAGGTACTCATTGTTTAAAACTAAAAAACAACAAACGAACAGGATTAAATCAGAGCATGTTATTAGTGTTAATAATAAGTTATAGCCATAAGAAAGCACAAATAAACATACCAAATAATGCACTGATAGTCATAACTTGTTCCCTTAAAATGCAACCTTGGGAATGAATTTACTGATTGTGCCTTTTTAAGCAAAGTGTCTAAAAGCAGATTTTGTTTAACTAAAACTTTGCAAAAAGTTGATGATCACCTCTGAAGCAAATATATAAGTTACATTTAAAACTGCTTCAAAATGAATTATTTAAATAATATAATTTTTTTATTCATTACAATTTGTCATTTACCTTGGTCAACAAGGATGCCCACCCCACCCCTCATAACCACAAACCCCTCAAATAAGTCAGTCAAGTCAAACAACCAAATACTGTCTAGACTGTGCAAAGATAACCATTTCATAGACACAATTTTTTTTTAAAAAAAACTGACAACAATTTCCATGGGTAGTTTAAAACATGGCAATCATCAAACACAAGATTTTTATGTATAGCCGCAGTCCAGCTAGCAATTTATGAAACAAGAAAGCTTAAAACTAATGTAACTTTATTAACAGATTCAGAAATTTTCCATGTTTGCAATCTGCATTTCAGATGTCTTTACATAAAACCAAAAGCATTCCTGACAATTTTGCATTTCCTATCCAATATTTGATGATTGTATCCAAGTTTGTTTATGTGACCAAAAGTTCACCCTCCACCTGACCCACCCACCCCAAGTCCAACCAAAACCTGGCAGTAATACTCCAAACCATTCAAACTTGCATGTTTTTCAGCTTTCATGTATATATTACTGTCAAAAATATTTTTTTAAAAGTCTCTAAATCTGATAGATTGACCTTTGAAACTTTTCCAGGGGTTTTGGAGGTGGAGAAGAAAAAAATTCATGATTGTACATACATCAGCAAGTATAGTCTTTATCTTCCTTGATATTGGGGCAAAACAAATAACAGATAAGACAAACAAATGCAAAAGATTGATAAAATTATATAATAAAATCACCAAACAGTCTCTAGAATAATGAATTAAAAAGTGTAGATATATAATGTAATTAAAATAAGTAATCTTGTGTGTGTGTGTGTGTTCGTTTACACCGACACATATACTACTATAATAATGAAATATCTGGGATATAATTTTTGCTTGCATAAATTTACATAAAACTATAAATATCACTATGGCTCGTTGATTTCTAGGTGAAAACAAATATTTTCCAGCATCTGCAACAAGCTGAAACTCGTTGAAACATAATAAATTATTGGTTTAATTTCTGTAGAAACAACCATGCAAAGCTTTGCAAACACAACGATTTTTATGTTTTATTTGTTTGTGATGTCACTGTTTTGTATTTTTCTTTGTAAAAGACTCGTTACGAGTCAAAAGCACTCAAGTTAAATACTAGTTTTGCACTGTTCATTGTCAGTTTACTGCATTTATCTTAAATCATTCCATGACATGTGATCTCTTTCTAGATTCAGTTATTAACCATCAGTGTGTGTGTGTGTGTCTGTGTGTGTGTGTATGTGTAATGACCTTTTTCCTGAGTTTCTGTATTCTGTTGATGACCTCTCTAGCCACACCCTCATCTAACATGGACTTGTCTGGTGTAACATTTAGCAAAACCAGAACCTATGTAAAAGAAATATATCATGGTTCAACAAAACACTAAGTTTTACCAAGAAAACAAACAGCATTGCAAAAAAAGTTAATAAAATAATATACAAGATGCTCTAAACAGCCTTAAAGTACTATGCAAAGAAAACAAGCCAGTTATAAAGAGAGAAAAAAACTATTAGTTTGACAACAAAACAAAAAAGAGCATGGCTCGATAGTGACAAACTCCAAGATCTGTTTGACAATACTAAACTTAATATGACCCCTCATGATAAAATTCTTCGTGCAATTGTAGATAACAATCTCAAGTCAGTCTATTCACATTAACCATGTGTAAAAAAAAAAAAAAGTTAGTGCAACTTTTAATAATATTTCAAATAAAATACAGATACGACCATTGCAAATATTTAGGCAGATGGCAAATTTAGTCTCCTTTTTTAAGTTTTCAAGAGAGACAATTTTCTCTTTTAGCATGAATGAAGCATATTTTTAATAAAGAACAGCGAAAAGTCAGCAAAACAAACAACATCAAAGTTTATTTTAAGGAGAAACAAGTGCAAAAGTGTATTGAATTAAAGCCTAGCTGCTAAAAATTATGAATTTGTTGAAAAAAATTATGAATTTGTAAAAAAAAAAAAAAAAAAATTTTTATAAAATTTCATTAATAAAAAAAAAAAAACAGTACAATAATATTTTCAACAAAATCTTATTACCTTAGTATAGTTAACGATGTTTCTTAAACAGCCTTAACAACGTACAGCATAATTCAAAGATTTCACTGCCGACATAAAGGGAAAAAACTGGGCAAATTTAAAAGTTTAATGAGTGGCAATTAAATACAAATGTCACACACACACACACGCACGCACGCACACGCACACACACACACACACACACACACACACACACAGGAATGTATACACACACACATGCCAATGTACAATATTGTCAAAAATTTATGGATTCAAACTAACAATTATCTGATGTTCGCTAATTTGTTTATTCCGAACCTATCAATATACAAAGAAAGAAGCTCACTATTTTTGGGGGTGAAAAATCATTTATGTAGATAAATTTAGATTCAAAATTGTCATGACATATTCACTAACCTGATCATCGGCATGTGCATCATAGCAATTTGGTGTGGATTCACTTGAAGCATCAAATTTGTACATCAAGCGAAGATCTTCTGGTAGTAATGTGAAACCCTCCACATTTATCTCCCCTACTGCCTGGAACTTTGTCAATTGATCATCTGTCAACTGCCGAATAGCTTCAGTGACCCTCTTGAAGTCACCTTTCAACTTTGACCCCAGGACCTTGTGATCTGGTTCTGCATGTACATGTGCCCCATACTTTTCCTTGTTGGCCGTAACTGTCAGTACTTTCACATTTAATTCCTGTATGACAAGAACAAGGGTTACCGAGAATTTGCTAATAGTTATGATCACTGTAAAATGTACGACATTTAAGAAAACAATATGACCATTATATATGTCTGCAAAACCAACCGAAAAATCAAATTCTTAAAATGTTTGTTTGGTACATTTGACATCGATTTTGTAAAGGGAGCTCTCAAAGGCAGAGGAAAATAAAGAACTTGGCCCGGAAATATAAACAAATTCTGAGCTCGAGTTCAAGCACAAGATTTTGTGTTCTCAAACTCAACCTCAGGCTTGAAGAAAACCCCTAACCCAGGAAAGGTGTGATCTGACTGGTCACACTTGCAAGCTGATAGACTTTAAATCAATGAAGTATAAAGTAAGTGAGATACCACCATACTATATACAGATATAAATGATATTCCTTCAATAAAAAATACAAATAATATTGATAAGAGGCTTGGTATCAAAACAAAACTTGTAAATTCACTTTGTTTTGGTATAAGTGGCTATACAAGTAATATTAATAAGGACTCCTCACATGCAGATCTGATATTTAACTAAATCAACATCAAAAATTTGTCAAACACAAAAGACAGAACCAAGAAAAATATAAACATTCAACTGACTTCAAGATGAGAGTATCTGAATGGCATTTTAAAATTATACTTGCACCTGATTCTTTAGGTTACGAATTGCCCAATCAAATGATTTTTTAGGTTACGAATTGCCCAATCAAATGATTCTTTAGGTTACGAATTGCCCAATCAAATGATTCTTTAGGTTACAAATTGTCCAATCAAATGATTCTTTAGGTTACGAATTGCCCAATCAAATGATTCTTTAGGTTACAAATTGCCCAATCAAATGATTCTTTAGGTTACGAATTGCCCAATCAAAATGCGAGTCAATATTGCAACTTTGCAAACTACCATGAAAATTTATTATTATAATTTTCACATGGATTTCTAGATCTAATGTGACTAACATTTAGAGTTTGAATGAAATGATGTACTCAAAAGAATTTCCAAATGCCACTTATATAAATGCTTAGGAACCATTGACAAAGAAATCAGTACCCTATGAAAATATCCTAAATAGATCGGCGCTTACTTGGTGAAATCTGAATACTCACCTCACCTTTCTATGTGTCTGTGTTTGTCCTTACTTTCACATGTGAAGCTCAAGGATGCAATTTCAAATGCAGTATTTTTGCTTAATAAAACAAATTTGCATAAATGCACTATTTTGCACAGATCAACCTTTCCCCAAAATGTTCTCTGGCTCCAATATCCAATACCCAAAGCTATTATCAGTGAAGGTTGACAGTGGAGCAATTCAAATTTATACATGCAAATATTCAGACAAATGTAGAAATGGAATGTAACCAGATTCACTTTTTTCTACGATAAATATTGTGAAAAAAGTTGACTTTGACATTTAATATCATTCACATCAGCATGGTGCTGATACAGCAACTCTAATGTTATTACCTCTACAATATAGCTCTCCAAGGACTTCATATCTTGCAAGACTTCATCTTCCTTGGCAATGGCAACAACCTCTTTCAAAGGATACTGCAAGGATAAAAGTCTTTCAGATTTTTAATAATGGTTTGTTACTATGAGGCAAGAATAATTTAATTTTTAATTCATTTTGCAGGCTTTTCTATTATCTGAACTAACATCCATATTCATCAAACTATTTTTGTTTGGTTTAATGTTTAATGTCATAGAAACACAATTAGGTTATTTTAGTACCAAGGCAACTGACGTAAAGTGCCCTGCCCATCGACACATGATGATAATTGACCAGGCAGAGACTATTCAAGAACTGTAACTTCACGGGGTAATTCAGACCTCCATTACACAAACAAGCAAAGGGTAAAATATTGGGCATTTTATTAAGAAATAAAGTAAGACTTGAAAAGGGTAAAATATTGGGCATTTTATTAAGAAATAAAGTAAGACTTGAAAAGGGTAAAATATTGGACATTTTATTAAGAAATAAAGTAAGACTTGAAAAGGGTAAAATATTGGGCATTTTATTAAGAAATAAAGTAAGACTTGAAAAGGGTAAAATATTGGGCATTTTATTAAGAAATAAAGTAAGACTTGAAAAGGGTAAAATATTGGGGATTTTATTAAGAAATAAAGTAAGACTTGAAAAGGGTAAAATATTGGGCATTTTATTAAGAAATAAAGTAAGACTTGAAAAGGGTAAAATATTGGGCATTTTATTAAGAAATAAAGTAAGACTTGAAAAGGGTAAAATATTGGGCATTTTATTAAGAAATAAAGTAAGACTTGAAAAGGGTAAAATATTGGGCATTTTATTAAGAAATAAAGTAAGACTTGAAAAGGGTAAAATATTGGGCATTTTATTAAGAAATAAAGTAAGACTTGAAAAGGGTAAAATATTGGGCATTTTATTAAGAAATAAAGTAAGACTTGAAAAGGGTAAAATATTGGGCATTTTATTAAGAAATAAAGTAAGACTTGAAAAGGGTAAAATATTGGGGATTTTATTAAGAAATAAAGTAAGACTTGAAAAGGGTAAAATATTGGGCATTTTATTAAGAAATAAAGTAAGACTTGAAAAGGGTAAAATATTGGGGATTTTATTAAGAAATAAAGTAAGACTTGAAAAGGGTAAAATATTGGGGATTTTATTAAGAAATAAAGTAAGACTTGAAAAGGGTAAAATATTGGGCATTTTATTAAGAAATAAAGTAAGACTTGAAAAGGGTAAAATATTGGGCATTTTATTAAGAAATAAAGTAAGACTTGAAAAGGGTAAAATATTAGGCATTTTATTAAGAAATAAAGTAAGACTTGAAAAGGGTAAAATATTGGGCATTTTATTAAGAAATAAAGTAAGACTTGAAAAGGGTAAAATATTGGGCATTTTATTAAGAAATAAAGTAAGACTTGAAAAGGGTAAAATATTGGGCATTTTATTAAGAAATAAAGTAAGACTTGAAAAGGGTAAAATATTGGGCATTTTATTAAGAAATAAAGTAAGACTTGAAAATATAATGCAGGATTTTAAAATATTCAGTTGATTTGTTAGAAATTAGCATAAAACAGACCTGATCCAGGCTGATTTGATGATTAAAATCCAAACCTGCAGCCTTTAGTGTGACATGGTAGCTACTTTATGATGATGGCTCCTGCCTCCATCATTCCCCCATTACAACATACAGGAGAATGCATTACACTGATTCTACATCCCTTAGCCTGATCTGAAATATGTTACTTCTTACAAACCTACAACATTTATGAAAGGGATTTTCTTCTCTGACTTTAATAATGTTCCTTACAATCAGGTATCTTATAAGTCAGTCATTTTCTAACAGTCAGGCATCTTTTAACAATCAGGTTCTTATAACAGTTGGAAAATTTGTAACAATCAGGAATCTTACAACAATCAGGAATCTTAAAATAATCAGGTATCTTATAACAGTCAAGCATCTTGTAACAGTCAGGCATCTTGTAACAATTGGGGATCTTATAGCAGTCAGGCATTTTAGAACAGTGAGGCATCTTTTAACAATCAGGCATCTTATAACAATCAGGAATCTTGTAACAGTCAGGCATCCTGTAACAATCTGGTATCTTGTTACAATCATGTTTTTATAACAGTCAGGTATCTTATGACAGTCAGGCATCTTATAACAATCAGGCATCTTGTAACAATCACTTTTCATTGACAGTCACCTCTAATATCTTGCCAAATTGTTTTTGTTTTACTCTTATTAAATTCCCTTTATTTTTATCTCTTCACAGCCAACATCTCCCACTGACATCTAATTGTTGTGATCTCTAACTGAATGATTATGGAGGGGATACACAAGTTTCATGAGCTCAAGGGAGATATGCTAGTACTTTCATTTGTATGTATAAATCTGAAGTCTGTTGCTTTATTTCCAAGATGTGGTGAAGCAGCCACAGCGACTCTGTGGTTAAGATACTGGACTTGTGACATTAATGTACTAAAAATTCTGCACCTTGTCTGAGTTATTCAATTTAATGCTTTAAAATATTTGAGGCAATGGGTTTAAAGAGTAAGTGCTCACCTTGATGGGTAAGGTATTCCTGTCTCTCACAAGACGACCTAGTTCTATCACAGACTGCATGCGAGATACTGCACGTTCTATGTGCACATCAATCAGGTCATCCCTGCAGGAAAATATTATTATTGGAATAAACCAAAAAATACCCCGACTACTACCAGTGAGTAAAAGGCTCACCTCTAAAAGCTTTCAATAGCCCTGTAAACATTAATTATCATGCAGAACATAAGTTCAGAATAAAGTCATCTTGAAATGCTGCCCCTTGTGACAGACATCAATTATACCAAAAAAATTAATCTTTTTCTATGATTTCAAAATAGAAGTCAAGTACTTTCATAAATTGAAAACAAGAATATCTTGAAGGGACTGATGTTCTACTGGCCATGAAATATTTCCAGGAACTAACAATAAGACCATTTTTTTTTTAAAAGTGCCGTGTTGAAAAAATCTCCGATATTCTTCAGCAAGAATAAGATTTTCAAAATAGCTGCTGTGGTGGATATATTGGATCTCAATCTGGCACCACCTTCATTTAGGACCAGCAAGACATCATACGATACAACTGTTTGTTTTGGAAAAATACTGAAAACAAATTTGTCTTGATGGCTGCTACAGTGGCCATACTGGATAAGAAGTCTTTCAGAGAAAGCACAATAATAATTATATGACCAGCCACGTTGGAGAAGTAATGACATCAAAATTTTCAAGATGACCATTGTAGCGGCCATATTGGAAGAAACATTGGCACCATTTTCATCTATGACCAACTAGACATCATACAAAGTCTTTTAGTAAAAAACTCATAATGATACAACCATCTATTTAGGAGTAATAAAAACAAGATTCTCAAGATGAATGCAATGCAGGCCAGTATTAGCTATGCTATTTAGGACCAAGAGATCATGTGCAGTCTTCTCATGAAAACCCCATAGCAATATGACTTTCCATACAGAAGGAGTAGCAATAACACGTTTTATAATGGATGCTGTGGTGGCCATACTGGATGCCAGATTGGCATCAATTTTATTTAGGACCAACTAGATATCATAAGAAGTCTGTTAGTGAAAACCCACGATGTTATGACCATCCATTCATATGGAGTAGCTATAACAAACTTTTTCAGATCAGGACTGTATTCATTTAGGATCAACTAGACCATGTGTGTTACCATGGCAATCCTCCAAGTACTTTAGGAGAACTAGCAATAACAAACTTGTGCTGACAACAAACCGTCTCATAAACCAGTAGAACTAAAGAACCAAATCATTGTTCATAAACTGCACGTCAGAAGCTAGAATTACTATCCACCCAGCAAAGATAGATTTAACAGGCTTTGTATAACCTTTGAGAGAGAGAGAGCCAGTATGAACACTTTATTACATGCATAGTTCACACATCAGTAATTACCTTTTTCTGACCAATAAAGCCTAGTCATCACGTGAATTGCAAGCAGTACTCTTTTTGAGACCTACTCATTTATATGTATGATAAATACACAGTCATCACGTGAATTGCAAGCAGTACTCTTTTTGAGACCTACTCATTTATATGTATGATAAATACACAGTCATCACGTGAATTGCAAGCAGTACTCTTTTTGAGACCTACTCATTTATATGTATGATAAATACACAGTCATCACGTGAATTGCAAGCAGTACTCTTTTTGAGACCTACTCATTTATATGTATGATAAATACACAGTAAACCTGCGAGAGTATGACAGCATATAATATACTGTCACGAATATGAAATGTTTAACTGATTAATTTATTGCTACTTTCAAGCACATTAGCCAGAATGGTCCTTCTGTTCAGGAAGTACAAATAAAGCATGCAGCTACATACATTACTTTCAATACAGCAGACAATGTAGGTCACAGCGACCTTCTTTGGTTAAATGGGTAAAAGAGATGCATTATTGTCATCTTTGTTTCCTTTCAACATGAACAGAACAAGAAAATTAACTTTAAACACAAAATTTCAACAAAATCACTGAAACATGAAATATAGGCAGACCTGCCAACAAGACTTTCTCAATAAGGCAGTCTGAATTTAAAATAAAAAATAAAAACAGCAACTTGGAAAACCTGCAATGTGAAAAGTTCAGATGTGTGATGATGCAGCAAAGGCAACATTATGTGCAACTAAAAAGTTTGTGAAGGACACTAAGACCTCCAGTCCAGTCTTTGAAACTGCCGTTCCAAACCCTATGGAGCTCAAAGGCTTCTTGATAGAGCTACTAACCCAACATAATAAATTTATTTTGTTGTTTTTTAAATGCATCATGGTGTTGGCAATCATCTTTCCAGCAATACTCAAACTGACACAACTTAATGTCCAGTAAATACAACTGTTGTCTTTCCTGCATTCTTTCACCCAAGAATCTGAAACATTAAATGCCGATAGTTTGAAATTTATCTGAGGCTTATTGTCCCTTTAGCATTCAACTTGTTTTCATTTTATCAATATTCCAGATATAAAGCAATATAAAAGCTTGATTGTTCAGGCATTCTGTAGTAAAAGTTTGGGTATATAGAAGCATCTGAGGTCTCCTGTAAAGTTACTGAATCTATTATGAAAACCCTAATCTTGACAAAATCTGGACAAACCAATATCCATATTTTATTGCAATATTTGAACACTCATTGCTATTTATTCATTAGCACACATTTTAAGGATCATTTAAGTAAGACTTTAAAAGAGCTAACAAGTCTATACAGGATGCAATACGATTGAAAGACCCCAAAATGCATGACATCCCCATGTGTCATTATTTGAAGTTGGATAGAACAGTCCATACTTATCTAGCTTTTTTCAAGTTTATTGAAATCCATTTTCACTGTAATGCAACTAACTAGAATGTTTTGAATTTGTTAACATTTACTTAACAAAATGTTTTAGTTGTCTATGCTGCATAGCATTTTGTACTCTCTATTTCCATATGTCCACTTTGTTCAACAGCTGATGACTTTGGGACACAGTAAGCACATGCTTTATGTGCATTCTTGTACATGTACTGCATTATTTCATAACAGACAACAGTAACAAAAATCCATTGAAGGGACTGATGCTCTATTGGTCAAGGAATCCAAAATAAAACTTACTTCTTTTAAACAAAAACATCTAGTGGCATTATCAGATGAAAACTTCATTTTGTACCAGCAAGACACCATAATAAGTCTTCTGGTGACAATCCCATGTAGATGATTTTCAATTTAGGAGGTTTTCAAGAAGATTACCATGGTGGTGATACTGGATTTCTTAATGGCAGCATTTTCAATTAGAACTGACTAGACAACATGGTCATTTGGTATAAATTACATGTTAATAAGATCAAATGTCTGGCAGGAGTAGCAAAAATAACATTGATTGCCATTTTGGATATCTGAACAGCACCCTGTTCATATAGGACCAACTATACCTCATATGATGTCTTTCCATGAAAACCCCAAGCTGATATGACCATCAATCCAGAAAATGTAATGATATAAAAAATTTCAATACGATCATTTTCATTTAGGACCAATTAAAATTAAGTCTTTGAGTGAAAAATCCATGATCATGTGCCCATCCATTTCCAAGCACCTGGTAGGATCAATGTGTCCATCAGGTATGATGACAAAATCCTTTAGTTTAGGAGGAGTGGCAATTTCAATCTTGTTCTAATGGATGCTACACAAAAGTCCATTGCATTAGCTCTTCTGGTCAATAACCAAGAGTTTAACACACACAGTATAGTGTGATATCCGTGTATACATAAAAAAATACAAATACAATACATACTGAAGATGAAAGACGAAACATATATGGTAAATAACAAATTTCTGTGTATACTGCATTTGCCTTCGACACAATCAATGACCTGTACATACATGACCAGGTTATAACCAGAGTTTTATCATCAATGCAGGTCCATTCCAGGTAATGGTTAGTAAATAACAACATATATATACCTGTTAGAGTTTAAAATTGGCTGTGTTAGAAATATTATATGTATACACCTGTACAAGGTCAAAATTAACCTGATCTAGTACAATGAGAAAATTTAGGTCAATGTGACCATTTATTGCATGGTGTAATACCAAAGAAGATGAATATAAAGTCTTGTAATTCCAGCATGAACTGTGCACGAGAAGTTAACTCGAAACAAAATTTAACCGAACTTGGCCTCAGTAACCTATTTTTGCAATAAGGATGTCATACTCATTATGATGCTTTTACACTCGCTTCATAATTCAAGCTAGGATAGTATGTACAAAGCATGCCAAAAGACTTGTAATTTCATGAACTAAATGCAAAAACATGACAAGAGCTAGTATAATGTGTAATGTAGGTCAGTGACCTTTTGTTTGTAAGTGTGTGGTACAAGCAGTCACAAACAACCATCTAATTTAATAATTCCATCATGAAAAGTACTGGAACACAAAGTTCAAACACAAAATGTGACCCAAGTCAGTGGAGTGTAAAATATCTGCCACTGTTATCTACTATTGAGGGTGAAATACTCCATATGCATCACCTTACCCAGTTTCATGGTTCCTGATGTAACAGAATGTCTACAAGTTGCAAAAACTTCTGTGAGCATAAGCTGAAGGCAAATATTTAACAAAGGATGTACAAATAATGTACATTTATCAAGTTGTCCCTCTTGGTCCTTCCTCGGGGGGATGTGCCATAAAAATCACATAAAACATTTGCTTTTACATATTCAGTCACTGATGAAAATGCAGGGGTTGATATGGGTATTGCAACAAATCTCTTCAACTTTCAACATGTAAACTAAATTGTAATGAATCAATTTTGGTGCAGCCTCAATCAACCAGACAGTTTAGACCTGAATGAGTCATCAATCATGGTGCTTAAATACAATCCATTTCATATTTAACTCAATGCTCCGTTACACCACTTATGCATTTGATGCTTGACAATCAAGGTGGTTACCTAAAAAGTAAATTTGTCATATTACTGAAGGAAATGCTTTCTACCTGATGCAATCTGTGCACTTTGGGTCCAGCAGCCATCTGAACATAACAGTGGTTATTAAAACATGCCATGACAAAGAGGCAACTCAAAACTGCTCCTTACCTGACCTCTGGAATCATTAGGAAATGCACACTCCTGGTGTCCTGCTCCTTGGTACATTCTGGATCCACCAGATGCTTTAGATTCTGGTACATGTAATCAGTGATGAACGGGATCATAGGGGCCTGGAATATTAGAAAAAATGCAGAAATGGATTACATGACAATATTCAACAGGAATTTCAACCAGAGTGAACTTAATAATTATATAGCTTGCATCTAGAAAGTTTCTAGCAGACTTCAGTAGCCATTAATGAACATGCCGAAAAAAAATATCCAACAAAAATGAAAATGAGGCTGGCAAATAAGACAAAATAAAAAATGAACATTTCTACAATATCAAAATAGATGGGATTTAAGGAGTCCCTCTTTATCCCAAAATAATGCTCAGGAATTTAAGACAAGACTTTCTTGATCAACTTCAATTGTGTGCATGTTCATGTGTGTGTGTGCATATGCACATGTGCAAAATCTTTTCCTATGCACCTACCATGACCTTGGTCATAGAAAAGAGGACTGCAAACAGGGTCTCTAGCGCCTGATGACAATCATCTGCTCCATTATCACCCTGTAAATGGACAACAACGAAAATGTTGAAAAATGAACAAAAATGAAATTTCATAACATCATAATTGTTTTATTTTCACATATTCCTTAAATTACTTCTATATCAGGCAGTATTGGTGAACCAGTTAGGAAGAACACAGACCAATAATCATATGTATATATATATATATATATATATATATTATTCTCCATGTAAAAAATGTTAAATGACTACAATATGCTGAATTGTTTGATATTTATTTGAATTGAATTTATCTCCATAACACTATTTTTAACAACTATCTCCATCAATGTAAAGGACACTCTAGACCTATAAAATAAACTCAGATGCCTGTTTAAAAACAAATGTTCCGTAAGTTACCATTTGCAAGTCAAGTCCAAATGCAAACCGCACAGACTCAGATCTGAACCAATGAAGCTTGTTAGGAGTAAGCACTAGAACAAACAATACTGTCCCTGATATGCCAGCATATTACAATACTGTCCCTGATATGCCAGCATATTACAATACTGTCCCTGATATGCCAGCATATTACAATACTGTCCCTGATATGCCAGCATATTACAATACTGTCCCTGATATGCCAGCATATTACAATACTGTCCCTGATATGCCAGCATATTACAATACTGTCCCTGATATGCCAGCACATTACAATACTGTCCCTGATATGCCAGCACATTACAATACTGTCCCTGATATGCCAGCATATTACAATACTGACCCTGATATGCCAGCACATTACAATACTGTCCCTGATATGCCAGCATATTACAATACTGTCCCTGATATGCCAGCACATTACAATACTGTCCCTGATATGCCAGCATATTACAATACTGTCCCTGATATGCCATATGCCAGCATATTACAATACTGTCCCTGATGTGCCAGCATATTACAATACTGTCCTTGATGTGCCAGCATATTACAATACTGTCCCTGATATGCCAGCATATTACAATACTGTCCCTGATATGCCAGCATATTACAATACTGTCCCTGATATGCCAGCACATTACAATACTGTCCCTGATATGCCAGCATATTACAATACTGTCCCTGATATGCCAGCACATTACAATACTGTCCCTGATATGCCAGCACATTACAATACTGTCCCTGATATGCCAGCATATTACAATACTGTCCCTGATATGCCAGCACATTACAATACTGTCCCTGATATGCCAGCACATTACAATACTGTCCCTGATATGCCAGCACATTACAATACTGTCCCTGATATGCCAGCATATTACAATACTGTCCCTGATATGCCAGCACATTACAATACTGTCCCTGATATGCCAGAACATTACAATACTGTCCCTGATATGCCAGCATATTACAATACTGTCCCTGATATGCCAGCACATTACAATACTGTCCCTGATATGCCAGCATATTACAATACTGTCCCTGATATGCCAGAATATTACAATACTGTCCCTGATATGCCAGCACATTACAATACTGTCCCTGATATGCCAGCACATTACAATACTGTCCCTGATATGCCAGCATATTACAATACTGTCCCTAATATGTCAGCACATTATGTTACAGCAGATCAGGGTCTATGCTGCTTGAAGATGGACCCAACTTACAAGCTAGTGTATATGGCTCGATTTCATTATGCAACATAAAAGACAGTTCTTAAAGAAATCATTCAGTAACCGTTATGGAATGATCAACTGCATAAAAATTAAGATTTCATGATAATTAAGCATTCATAATATTTTAGTTACGTCTCATGAAGGATGTGCTTTTATCTGTTTGGAATGCTTTACAAGATAGTTAATATCCCAATTTCTGCAGGTGTCAAAGCCTCATTGACAATCTAACAACTGAAGAGGTGATAGGACCAATTAGCATAAATCACATATGATTAAACATGTGAAGAATCTAGCATGACATGTACCTAACTCGGCATTTTTAACTATCTACCATTTGAAACAGTGTTAGAATCATATCTGAAAAATGCACACAAAAATTTCAGGACTGATACTCAAGAACAGCATCCACCTTAAAATTAAATTATAAAAAAAACCTCAATTTATTTGTGAGAAATGCATGAATTTAGGGCATAAATAGGCAGTCAAAAGATGGCTGTATGATAAAGATGCAATATTTATTCTAAAATTATGTTGCTTTGACCTGAAAATTCAAGCCCTTCTAATTTCAAGTTTGGCTGACTCAGACTCTCCAGCAATGAATTGTGAGGACAACATAATGTTTCTTACTAATTCAAACTTGCTTTATTAATGTATTCTTTAATGCTTGTCATAAAAGTGAAAACAGCATCACCCATGAGCTTTTGCATTTTGAAAAGATCCATGCTTCTTCTAATCTATGAAAGCAAGTTTGATTTATTAAAGCATCAGACACCAATTGTGGTAAGTATTTCAAGACTTTAAACTTCCAAGATAATTATGATTCTTGCATTTAAGCATACTCAGTACTCACGGAAGACAGTTTAAAAAAAAAATATGATAAGGTACTCTGATTAATCAAAGAGTTCTTATGAAAATGACAAAATTCTAAATTACATCCAAAATGACTACTCCACAACTGAAATTGCCTGCCTGGGTCACATATACATACACAATGGACAAAGAAAAAAAAGTTTTTGATCTTTATTATTTCTTGCTAACTGGCATATACAGTCGTCCCTCACCACTTTGCGCTTCGATTTTCGCGGCTTCACTCTATCGCGGTTTTTTCAAATATGTTAAAAACCGTATTTAGCGGGTCGTGAACAGGTTTTCTATGCTCTAACTACAAAAATATTCGATTTATAAATAAAGAATCCTACTTCGCGGCAATTCACTTATCACGGTAGAAACAGGAACTGATTAACCGCGATAAACGAGGGATGACTGTAATCTTAACAATATACTTATTCAACTTTCATGACAGCAAACTGTAGACGTAATTTGGAAAATTCTGGTGCAACTATCTAAGATAAAATAACTGTATATCGAGATGTATATCTCAGTGGCGATGTTCTCATTGCATGAGGAGTCTGTGATAACACTGTCAGCTATGAATGTCAATTAAATACTGTTTGTTCACTTGTTTGTTTAGCGGGTCGTGAACAGGTTTTCTATGCTCTAACTACAAAAATATTCGATTTATAAATAAAGAATCCTACTTCGCGGCAATTCACTTATCATGGTAGAAACAGGAACTGATTAACCGCGATAAACGAGGGATGACTGTAATCTTAATATAGGATAGGACTTTTTGTTTTTGTACCTGAATGTTCATTTAAAATTTAATTCTCACCAAACATATACCCTGTTGATAGGACTTGCTCAAGACCCCCAACATTAATGAGTCTGGAGGTAGTAGACTACTTCCAACTCTGTAGCGTCAAGATCATTTAAGATACACAAAAGTGGGTGGTATTACAGAAACAGACAGATGTAGCTCTATAATGGTCTCAAATAATCTGGACTTTCTAGTCACATTATAAAACACTGAGAGAAAAACTTATTTTTTGAGACCAGATTTTTTTACACTCGTGGTTGGAATCCAATTTTATGTCCAGATTTGAGACTTTTTGGCCTCAGATCTAAGGCAGACAGTTCTGAACTGCACATAATCAATAAAACTTTTGCAAAATGTGTTATAAAATTGCAATTCGGAGTTTCAAAAAAGGGGCAAGGACACAAAAATCATAGGTCCAATAAGCAAAACAAAAAAAGAACTCCAACATTTACACTAATGTAAATGTGCAAGCAAAATAGCCAATGAAAAACAATGTTTCTAGTACAATGAAAAACAATGTTTCTAGTACAACTAGGCTGCTGTGCAGGCTAAGCTAAAATCGCTTGCAAGCCTATTTATTGGATGTATTCCGAAGTAGCCCCCAAAACACGTTTCTTACTTGCATTTCGAATAAAAACGTGTTTAGCAATTAATTTTATAGACATTTTCATCATAGTGATCTGCATTCAATCCAATGGAGCCATCATAAACCATCAAACAAATTATATAAGTTACATATTGTGCAAGTTTTTGTTTATTGCAAACAAAAACATATTTTTTATAAGGGCCTCTGGAGTTTTTGTACCTGAATGTTCATTTAAAATTTAATTCTCACCAAACATATACCCTTATATACCCAATATATGAAATTATTAGCATGTATGTCTAGCATGTATGTCTAGCATGCTGAATTTCAGGACTAAACTACTGTTCCATCACATCCAGCAATCAATCAGATGCAATATTTGCTCACTCACATATTTAAATGTTTTGTTTGCTTTGGACTTGAAAAATATCTGCCATTTATTTTTGATCTAATGATGTCTTAAAAGAACTGAATGAGAAATCCACTTTAACTTGGTAAACTGAAATATTCTCAAGCGTTATGTCCAGATGCATTCCTTTCTATGAGGATGCAAGAGTCACATGACAAATCTACTTATGCTGGAGTTAAGTCACATGACCAAAGCATCTGAAACATCTGAATGAGTCAATGATGCATCTCACAAGTTACTGAATCTTGCGAACAGCTGGATTTAGTCATGAAATTCAAAATGGTGACAGGCAGAGAGGCTGTGTTATTCCAGGTGGATTAACATGTCATCAGGATTTGATCTGGACAATTTCTGCACATATATATATGCAATACCCTTTAACCATCCATAACTCAAGAGTTGTGTTGTGGACAGGTCCATGTCGATTTCATGCTTTTATAAAGAGGTGAGATCAGCCCTTAAACTGCCTGTCCACATCAGTAAATGTTTGGGGACTAAGTTATCGAGCTACTTGATAATATAAAGCAAGGAAATACAGTGATTGCTAAGTACAAAAAGTCTTAAATATAATTCAGTATAAAATGCATATGTACTTTGAAGAATTATTAAACAAGACTTGACACCCTGTTATAAAATAGAGGATCTTAAAGAATGTGCAATTCATATATAACTTTTGAAAAAAGTCAAATAATTTCCATCTTTTGTTAAGCAAAAAAACAAATTATTTAACAAGCTTCATAAACATCATACCACCTGAACACAATTTTTTTAAAAAAATTGCATTAAGTCGATACAATCGACATTACACGAGAAAGCAATTAGATGAAATGTCCGTACCTTCAGTCTCTTTCTGTTCATTCGGACATACCAGTTAGTGAGCTGGTCCACAAACTTCACCAGTTTCGGCATGACAGTGTACAATCTGTAGGCTGGAATAAAAGAAAAACGAAGCTCTACGATTATACAGGACATTCATGTGCCAAAAATCAGCCTCAACTTTGCATTCGGATATCAGAGTTATATCATTATAAATTTTATAATCAAGTGACAAACTTTAAACCCTTCTTATAATGTAACAAGCTTTCTCATTGGAAGGAACCATTTGCTGCAGAATAACATTGCTGTAACATCAACATATCTTGTGACTACGAATGGCATTTAAGACAGTATCTCAGTTCATATATCTTAACGTCATACAGTACTGATAACAGTCTTGTATTGAAATAAACGACAGTTAAATCACATTAACAGTCAATATCTCAAATGCCTTAAAGTACAGATAACAGTCTTGTATTCCATGTTTGAAGGATATTAACAGTCAATATCTCAAATGCCTTAGAGTACAGATAACAGTCTTTGATGTTTAACACATTAACCCCTAGCGACGACTTTACGGGGTATGAGGTAGTAGCCTACTTCCATGGTCTGTAGCGTCAAGGTCATACATGATACACTAAAGTGGGTGGTATCATTGAAAAGTAGACAGATGTAGCTTTACAATGATAGCAAGTAATCTGGACATTTTAATTGCATTACAAAATACAGAGGGAAAAACCCAAGTTTTTGGACCCGTTTTTTTTTTCATCCAAAAAACGCCCATGGTCGGATTCCGAATTTGTGTCCAGATTTTAGACTTTATGACCTCAGATCTACGGAAGACCGGTCTGAGACGCACACAGACAGGTGAACCTGTGCAAAAAGTAGGATAAGGTGGACATTTTGAATAAAGAAAAACATTTCCTGTATCATTAGCAACCATTTGTCTAACGGATTATTGATTGGAAATCGATGTATTACGATGTTTCCTACTCGCATTTCATGCGAAAACAGCAAAAACCTCCAGGGGTTAATGTGTTAAAGGATATTAACAGCCATTATACTGTGGCATGTAAAGATTTCGGATTAGTGTCAGTTATGTTGATGAATATGCAATAAATATGCAATAAAACTCAATGTGAAATAAAAACCACCATTTATGTTGTGTCGTTGTTTTAGGGTTTAACGCCATTTTTCAGCACACGACAGGCTATACATGGCAGCCAGTATTATTGGTGGAGGAGGAACCCGAGGAAAACCCCCAGAAAGAACCAGAGCCATGAGAAGCTACTGGCAAGCTTTCTCACATAACTACATTAACCGAATCTTAGACTTGAACCCACACAGAGTTGAGACAGCACTGATCCGTAACAGAAAGCGCTTTAGGCCACTCGAGGCCCTGCCCATTTATGTTGTGTAAGCATCAAATTAAAGACTGTTGCCACCTACAGATAAAACCTTCAAAACAGTTGTAAAATTTCCATAAATGCTCTGAAAAATAGTGTCTCCGAAAAATAGTGTCTCCATTGCACTGTGATTGATGTGTCTCTCCCCCACCCCCAATTTATCTGAGGTGGTAGGGGATAATTATGTAACTTGGCTCCTGTAAAAATTTGAACTTAAGTCTATGGTGTGATTTTTTCAGCTATTATTGTTTACTAATTAAATATATGGATACATTTGTGAAATAGGTGTTTTGGGCTTGTGTTGTTCTTGAAATTGATGTCAGGCATATCCACCTAACATAGTTACTCTGAAATAGCTATAGTCTGCAAAGAAGAGCCCATAGCAATAAACACGTGGGTTCATGTCATGTATAATATTCCAAAATTGGATTGGAAAACAACTTTTTTCAATTGCATAAGCCTTTATAGTTCACAGAGTTTTGCAGAAATTTCACCGAGGAAAAGAGCTGGTATTTGCATCGGGAGCATCACATGGTGCCAAAAATGACCTTTGGATGTGAAAAATGAAAGTATAAATTTGGGACTGCAGTGCATAAACTTCTTTTGCTATGACTTCTCTGGTCAAGTGAACAATATTCTTGTTTTATTTTAATATAGCTTTCCAAAAATATTGACAATTTTCAGGCCTGCCAATCCTAAAAAATGTTCCATTAAAACATACATGGTACTCAGGGAAGGCAGGTTTTAAAAAATATATGCCATAGTACTTTGATTTCCAAGATTAAAAGGATAATAAATTTTAAATTGCATCTTTGGGAAAGTACCACACTTTAAAAGTGCCTTCCTGCAGCTTTCTCCTCATGCAAGTCCGACAGTGTAAAAAAGTTCCCTGTGACACTATCTCTTATGTAACAATGATAAGATCACACTGTTTTCTGCTCATGCAGGTCCGACTGTAAAAGGGTTCCATGAAAAACACTGCTTCTCATATGATGAAGCAGCTATCTGTTTTAGAGTATAGTTTTTGCAAGTGTGTTTCATGCCATTTTTCAGCACATTACAGGCAACCAGTATATTTGGTGGAGGAAGAACCCCAGAAGAACCATTATCCCTCATAAGGGCTTCTGGCAAGCTCACACAGATCAACATACCGGGTACATAAAAAACACAATGGACTATGAGTTTGATGATCGACAACCTGTGATACCAGGCCTTCTTAAAGAAAAAGATGAATACAACCAGTGAAAAAAAATGTTACTTTGAAAACTTTAACACAACAATTTAATATTGTTTATTCTGTAGCTGCCACCTAAATTTGATATCTCTATCTCACTCTGATTAGTAAATGAACTTTAAAAGTGAGATAAACTGTAGCTTAGGACAGAATGAGATAATGTCATTAAGACAAATAACAAGTCTTAAATGTGAGACCAACCCACCCCCCAGTACAAAAATACTGGCTGCTTATGACAAAATTTTGGAATATAATAGACTAACAGATTGACAGAGACAAAGAAAAACATTACAAATCAAAATTGAATAATTGTGAATAGAAAAAGGCACATCTGCATCATGATATTTTAAAAAGCTTCTGAGTTATGCACCAAAAACAAAAGTGTAAATGCTGGATGGATGAAGAAATAGATAATTTTAAAATGACTGAAACTAAGCAAATGTTGATTGATACTATTAACACTTAATGACACCCGTTGCGGAAAGTTTCATTGGTGGGAGTTTAGCTTTCCACAGTTTCTGCCTATATATTCTGATACTTAGGTTGGAATTTTTTCATCCTACTTCAGATGTATACATTTATTTTTATCACAACCATGATTGAGAAGCAGCAGCATAAAAATAAAATTATTGGCTCAGATGTGACCTTTCAGAAGATTTAAATAGTTTTCAACAATTCTGTTGTATATATAGTTTTTTGTTCAAATATTATTTCAACATTTCTCAAGAGAAAAATGCCTTCAATTAATGGACAACATTTATGATGTTATAATTACAGTAACATCAGAAGCTATCAACATGTCAACTTATGAAGGATAGCAGGGTTCATACTGAACTATGAATGATAAATTCAAAGACTTTTCCCAAACTTTCAAAGACCACAAACAGAGATTTCCAAGACCTATTTTTGCTAACACTGTGTATACAGGTAATATGAGAAAACAACGAATCCCAAATACTAAAATATTGTTTACTGATTAACTGCATTATAATGATCTGGTCAACTTTCATTGTTTTTTCAGAAATATGTAACATACGTTTCAGATTTAATACAAAATAAATTGTTCACTTAACAGACATCAGCACTGCTTTAAATGCATTATTATATTTGCTTTTTTTTCTCTTCAATCATTTTGGAAAGAGATGCCATCACTGTCATCTTTTCCTCTGCTCTTCTCCTAACAGCATTTGACACTGTGACAAGCACAGTCCTTTTAACTCTACCTCTTCTGCTTTCTGTACAAAGGAAGCATGTAGGCTGGCAATGTCAGCTTCAAGATGCAGCTTTTTGGCTTCAAGGTCTTACACTTCATCCAAGGCTAACTCCCGTTTCTTTCCTTTTGGTTTTTCTTCTCATCTTTCTCCTCTGTTTTCTTCTTATCCAGATAGGCATGGTACTTATGTCTTGCATATTTCATTGCTAATGATGATTTCCAAAGGTCCACCTGCTTTTCTCATTGTGTCAATGATTAGCCTTTTAGCTCTGAGGCTTTCTCTGCTGATGTTCTCAACAGATACCTGTTTGTTGACAGAAAATTCTCTCTTCACTGTTGCTGCCCAATGCCCATGTGACAACAACATTTTCTGGATAACATTCCAAAGTTCTACATATTCCTTTCTTTTGGAAAGGACAGAATAAAACACTTCATCAAGGCTGTCATCTGTTCTATTGAAGCATGTCAAGGGATGATTGTCTGATTGGATAACATGGGGGTACAAATAAATGGGGATGTATAGTCAGACTAGAGATACACAAATCAATTTCGGAAATGTGATTTTTGTATTTAAAATTTTTTATACTATTGGGGAAATAGTTGAGGGTCGGCAATGAGAAACAGGGACATTCCGTCAACTGGAAACACATTTTTTAATTCCTTTTTTTATTTGCCTAATCAAATGACTTGACTTCCTACAGTTAAAGCTTCACAGCACACGTAAAAGCCATTTTTTAAACTTTTTTTTTTTACTCGCAATTTAAGAACAATAACTCTTCTTAACTCTACTATAGTGTACGCATGCGCACTTTGAAACTGTTGATCCGTGAATTGAATCTATTACAATGGATGTTTCTATATTAATTAAACCAGGGAACATATTATGTGGAAAAAAATTTTTGAAAATGATTTTTGTCCCTCAAACGTGTTAAATAAACCGACTGTATAAGTAAATTTAAACAGGCCCTCTTTTGCCATATCTGCCAAATCATCAAACTAAACAATATCTTATTTTATACCCAAAGAGTAATGAGTTACCATTATTTTGCCCAAAACTACCAATTGCTTATACTTCTTCATCTTTGTTCCACTAAATGAACAGTATAAAGTCACTAATTTTCAACTTATCTTTAGCATGACTTGTAAGGGCTCCTCCCATTGAAGCCAAGTTGATCGTCTTAATTTTACACAATGTACAAAACGACTGAACAAATTTGAATCCTCGAGCGTGTTACTTTCTATATTGATTGAATTAGTGTAATGAACATTTTGATTGGACAAAGTTGATGCACTCGTCCAATCAAATTCAACGATTCGTCAAAAGAAAGAAGCCAGGAAAACCAGCTATATCCGAAGCTAACGACCTATGGCAATTTTATTTGTGACTTCCTTTGATGAAGTGAGTAGCCGTCTTGCTTTGATGAAGAGTGCATGTGTTATTGAAGTTGCCGCAGAGGCCAACTTTGGATGGTCAAACAAAGCCTCTTTTGTTATTGCGGCAGCAATGAAACTGAACAGGTCATCAAAAGAAAGAAACCAGGATAACTAGATTATATCCGAATCAAACAACCTTGGATAATTTTATTTGTGATTCTGCAGAGAAATTAAAAAATTTGGGGTTTATTTCAATTTTTGAAGAATTTTAAAGACCTCGGTAATATGCTCGATTTTACCTCATTTTTCCCAAACCCTCAAAGACCTTTAAAAACCGTACGAACCCTGGGATAGGCATATCATGTCTAAGAACTATCCTGTCTTTCGTATGACACATGCAGCAATGAGAAAAAGTGACTGCATTTACCTTGCATCTCTTGGCGTACAAATCTGATCAGAGACTGTGTGAAGGAGAGGATCCATCTGTCCATGTAATTGTCCGAAACTTCAGACTTGTCTATGTTATACAGAAACTTAATTCCTTCTTCCTGTAAATCAGAGAAAGTGTGAAATTTATGTTGTTGTCAGTGACTGATGGTGATAGGCTGGGATCTAGACTCTTACACTTTATTTTATTTATTGCATGGGCTGTTAATAAGCATGGACCCTGTAACTGTTGATAAGCAAGGACCTAGTCCTACCCGTAAGACGTATCACATGTTGATCTTGATTTTAGTGCTACGTCTTACGAGCCGAATGACGCCATAGTGTAGTTAGTTCCGATGTCATCGACATCGGAACGATAAGTCAAAGTTTCAGGAATATCGAACATACTTGGCAACCTATATAGACACTCTTCCACTAATATATGTTTAATTAATTATACTTACTGCGCTGTTTTTATCCAAATGGAATCAATAGTTGACACTTGCAAACGGACGCATTTTTTGTTCAGTTGACATACATTTGAATTTGCTGAAATGCGACAGTTGTCGAGGTATGCCGAAGTATGTTTAAGTTAGGTTCTAATCGGAAAATATTTTTTGAACGAAACGAAATATTGCTTGCTGTTCAAATAGGCAATATAGAAATACCCATTTGATAATTTCGTTTCATGAAAATAAAACAGCTTTATTGAAACTTACTTCGGCATTCCTCAGCCACTATGGCATTGAAACGTGTTTCAAAGGAACATGAAAAATGCGTTCATTTCATAGTGTCAGAGTTAGAGTCGATCATGATCAAGACAGCAAAGTAAGTATATCAATAACTCTTAAATATGTGGATAAATGTTGATACTTATTGCCAAGTATGTGATAAACATGAAAATTTCACCTCTTATTCTCTGTTCAGTATATTTAAAAACACTACACAGCGCTGCTCTTTAGGCAGTAAGACCCAGACGCGAGCAAACATAAATATCAGTGTCGGGGCTTACATTGTAGGACTAGCAAGGACCCTGATTGAGGTCTTTACAATTTAATTATACTCTATAACTGTTGATAAGCAAGGACCCTGACTAAGGTCTTTACTATTTTTATTATACTCTATAACTGTTGATAAGCAAGGACCCTGATTGAGGTCTTTACTATTTTTATTACATGGACCCTGTAACTGTTGATAAGCAAGGACCCTGATTTGAGGTCTTTACTATTTTTATTACATGGACTCTATAACTGTTAATAAGCAAGGGCCCTGGTTGAGGTCTTTACTATTTTTATTACATGGACCCTGTAACTGTTGATAAGCAAGGACCCTGATTTGAGGTCTTTACTATTTTTATTACATGGACTCTATAACTGTTAATAAGCAAGGGCCCTGGTTGAGGTCTTTACTATTTTTATTACATGGACCCTGTAACTGTTGATAAGCAAGGACCCTGATTTGAGGTCTTTACTATTTTTATTACATGGACTCTATAACTGTTAATAAGCAAGGACCCTGGTTGAGGTCTTTACTATTTTTATTACATGGACTCTGTAACTGAATGTTGCTAGGCTAGGAACTTGACCCTGAGGCCTTTACTTTCATTACATGGACTCTTTAACTGAATGTGGTTAGGCTGGGACCTTGACTATGAGACCTTTACTTTATTACAGGGACTCTTTAAGTGAATGTGGTTAGACTGGGACCTTGACTATAAGACCTTTACTTTCATTACATGGACTCTTTAACTGAATGTGGTTAGGCTGGGACCTTGACTATAAGGCCGTCACTATATTTATCACATGTACTCTGCCACTGAATAATTGATGATTATGATGGCAATAAACTGATGCCACTAAGTCATAATGACTATTCTAATTCTTTAATCAAATGATGTCAAATAAATTTCATTCTTACCCAAACAACCATGTGTAATAAATGGAATAACATCAATCATTACAAATGAACTGACAGCCAGACAATAGACAGCGTAAAGAAAGAAACCCCCTTTTACTATTTCTGACAAGAGCATAAGAAACTTGATTCTTACCTTCTCAAGTTTCTGAACATTTTGCATAAAAAATCTGTAGGCATTGTACCAGGGGATAAATACATCCTTGAGGACATCCTTGACCCCTTCCTCTTGGAAACGCAGGTTATCTGCCCTTACTGCAGGAGAGTTGCACAAATACAGCCTGAATGGAAGAAAATCTTGTTTATATATTGAGCAATCATTCCTGAACCTCAAGCATGCTTTACCAGATGAAGACAAGAAATAATTTTCTTATTTGTATCATAATCATTTTTGCCCAGGTATGATTAGGAACCAAAGTAGCTCTTTCTGAATAAAATAAACAACACTTGTAACCTAGGCAACTGTTCCTGAATAGCATAAGTAACACCAGTGACCTAGGTAGGTCTTCCACAATGAAAGTAACATTTTGTTTTTTTTTGGGGGGGGGGGGAATCATTCAGAAAAGAGTTCCAGGAATATTTACAGCTGGTTACAATTTTAAATAAAGACAATGCATCATTCATCAGGAGTTCAGCACCAAACTTGAATAAAAGTAATGGAATCTATCAACTGATGCATTTTCCAAAGTGACAAGTCATTGCATCACACTGTACTGTTAAGTTTTTGTAGGAAAAAAGGTAACTATACTTTCGCTCATGATGGGTACCAATGACAGCATAAATGGAAATGAAATGTACAATCTCTTGAAACTTTTGATCAATTTCTAACATGTAATCTATAATCAAACTCATGGATTTATCAATTATCAATTTATACAATTATGATACTGAATGCATTATTGCACAAAGGTAACACAAATGTAAGATTTAAATATACAAGTATATTTCAAACTGATTTGCCTTCATTTAATACAAATTTCCATGTTTTTTTTCCCTCAAGGTGTAAACTCCTCTACTCAATAACAAGTCACCCCTTACATATGAATTTCACCTAAATTATTATTTTTCTCAGCCCCCCACCCCCATCTAGACATCTGCTAATAATCGACATCTACAATGATTTGACCCATGAAAATCTTACCTCAGTGCATCTGCACCATATTTCTTCACTACCTCCATAGGATCTGGATAATTTTTCTTACTCTTGCTCATCTTTTGACCGTCACTGTGGATGAGATAAACAACAGGATTTTAAATCAAACCCAAATTTCTTTTCTACAACATATCAATGGGGTCATATAGTAGGTCACTTCGACTAACAGTTTATGCAAAATTTTGATCAGTAATTCTCAAAATATTAATGGTCAATTCAAGATAGATCACTGCTTCAATTGAAAATTCTAAAATGCATAAGTTCTTATTAAGAAATTATAATGCAGAATCTCACCTTCTGAGTTCTGAGCTTGCACATAAACTTAACTGGCTTTCAAAAATTTCATTGTGCTCACTAGGTCTCAGATTTTACACCAAGGCTCAACAATAAGATAGTTCAATAAGCCGACAGTTAATGAGTGTTTATAGCAAAAAATGAAGCAAACTAGTGTCTAATGGAAAGTAAGGATTATGTGCAAATATTCTTGTTTTGACAGCATATCCTAAATTTACCATTATGAGGTTTTTGTTGCTGTTATAAAATCATGTACAAATGTGAACGCAAAAGTTTGGCCAATTTCACCTACCTTGCAAGTACCAAACCATTACAGATCAGGTTTTTGAATGGGGGTTTTCCAAACAACAATGTAGAGAGAACAAGAAGAGTGTAGAACCTGAAATTTAAAAAGGATGGAATAACAACTCGGATCATTACTTTATACAACAAGAACTAAACAAGAAAACACTGTCACTTATAGTTTCTTCTTCCTCAATTACATTTTTAATGTATAGTTATTACTTGTCTGTTCAATTTAATTTCATGATAAAAACAACACTTGAAAAAAAGTAATATTCCTTAATGCGAATTCAATACTATTCATAGAGTAAATATTTTCTGTTCTTTGTGCTAGCTATTAACCATGTGCAATGATTTTTCTGGAGGACAAATGGGACACACTTTCTCAATCCACACATTTAACTACTAAACCAGTCTTTTTCCTGCAAAATAATGACAACTGAAACCCACGCAAATAAATGCATTCAAAGATTTCAATTATATGTCAAATATCAATTTTGAATGATCAAACAAGATGGAGAGAGTTTAATACATCAATGAACGAACTTGCAATAATGAATGACTCCATCTTATGGATATCCCATCTGAATTGTCTTACTTTTTTTATAATTTCTGTGCAACATTTTGCAATTTCTTAAATAGGCAGTATTACAATTTTTGAATTTTTGAGAAACCAGTAGTAAATTGTTGCACAAACATAAATGGAAATAAGACAACTCAGGCACACTGGATCTGAAAGTGTGCCATAGTAACATTTGTTCAAGGACAAGAGACACTTCTTGGTGAACCATTACCTCACTACGCAGTATAAAAGTACTTACATTCATATGTTTAAACACTGCTTAGAGACTCATCCACCAGTATGAATAAACAACAACTGCACAGTCCTACATTTAGTTTACTAATTTTATTTGCAAATTCCTTTTAATATTTTTTTTTCATTTTGAAATGTGAATATTATTATGTAAGTTTCAGATAAAAGAATTTTCATTATTCAATGGACACATAAGAAGTAAACCAATGTAATTTATTTTCCATACCATCCTCTTGTCTGGTCAATTCCCTCTGCAATGAAGTCTGCTGGGAAGCAGTCTTCAAATTCCTTTTTGTTTTCAAATGGATAGTGGACCTGAGCATAGGGCATACTCCCACTCTCAAACCAACAATCAAACACCTCTGGCACACGGCGAAGGGTGCCCTTCCCAAGCTTCGATGGGATAGTCACTTTATCCACACTGTTGTAATAAGAAAACAACTACAACAATAAAAATGAATTAAAGAATAGAATGACGCTAAATATTTTCTGAAATCAAGTCAGATCATCAGCTGTGATTCAAAGATGATTTTCAAAGCCATGAAATATGATGTAAATATATATGGATACACATGAAACAGATCAAGTGCTAACTTGCCCTGCTGTATCTTTAAATCAATGGCCTTCTTCATAAATAAAGGAATATCACAGGAATGTACCACAACAAAGTCAGAGATTACTCACCTCACGGACATCACCAAGAGCAATTAGCAAATGTTCTTTATCAGTATTATGCTTTTGGTAAACATTTCTTCCATTGCAGCAAAATATTATCCATAACTGATTATTACTATGTGGGGTACACTTGGATCTCAAAGCATCAAACAATATTTTTGTTATATATATCTATATGTATATAACCAACATCATGTTGTAACTAATGTTGGATTACAATTATATCCCTTTATATTGTGCTGATTTGATACAATGCCAAAATCAATAGGAAATATGCATCGGAGGTGGAGGTAGGGGGGTTAACATTATTCTAAAACTACATTTTTTATATAAATTTCTTGTACATCATTCTAACACTTAATGCATGAGTCTCATAAAGTTTTCAGGTTTCAATGTTTTCATTTTTTGTTTGTTTTAATTATATCAACCAATTGTACAGTTTTCAATCACGACTTTTACTTCTCCTTTATTCAGAAATTACTCAATATTTTTACAACAGAGGAGGGAAATTCCAAATCAAATTTTCAGTTCTAGATGGTACTATAAAAAATGTGACGCTTAAGAAATAACTAGTTGTGGTTAATTTTTTTTTACATCAAGTCAAGCAAATCATAATGAGTACAACTAACATGAGAGAGAGCAGAAGAATCAAAGACAAAGTAATGGAAAAAGAAAATGCGCAAATTAATAAATTGTGATATAAATTATGCTTACATCATGCCAAGCAAATCATACCACTAAATACATATGTGACAGAGAGAAAGAGAAATGTATTAACTCATGACTATTCAAGCATTTGCTGTATTGGAAAGAATTCTTTTTAGTTTTGCTTATCAAGATCATGACTTACTAAACTTGTTAGACAGGTGATACAATAAATTTTCATACAATAAACTTACGTGTCCCTGTGCAAATCCTTCACTTGCACTCCCGAGAGTTTTGCTAGTTCTTCTACTGATCCTATACTCACCACCTAAAGTGAAAGTAACAGCATGGGCATAAGAAATAATTACTAATTTCCATATAATTGTATTAGAAATTTATAAATTAAATTCAAATAAGTTTCAGTCTATTTCTATTTTCTGTCAACCAAACTATCTTCAAATGGAAAGCCAAGCTCAATAAAATATAGTGAGCATTTGCTCACATAAACATACACCGACCTTTCCTACACCCCAACCCTGTCTCATGATGACAATGAGACTATACTCAAGTAAAAGTTATAACTCTGGTAAAAACATGCAAATACAATGATTGGTCAAAATATACATCTTCTGAATATGTACTAAAATTTAATGCAACCCAATAACTGCACCACTACTTGCATTCACAAAAATCTGGTTTACATTGCACCCAACTGTGAGTAAAAAAAAAGAAATTACTCTTAAAAAATAGATTATTCCTTACCGCATCTGCCAGCCATTCACAGAATTTGTTAAGAAGATGGTGGACAAATAAAGTTAATGATGGGATATGGGTGTATAAAATTGTACATAAGGCACACTGTACTGCATTTACCTGTAAAGATATTTTTCCTTCAACAATCAAGCTGCCCTATTATCCATGCTATAACATGTCATACTACACTCTATGACTGGCAAAAATGTTTAAAATATAGTGAAATCTAATATGCTAATGAAAAATTTATTTTCTTATCTATATTTGTTTTCATAAATACTACCCATATTTCTCCGATAGTGTGTGATTCAAAAAAGGTCAATTAGTGCAAACCACATAGTACTGACATATTGCCAGAACAAAGTCAGCTCCATCTACTAATTAGCACCCAAAAAGTTTTTATTGTGGAAGAAACCCACACTGAATCATAAGTGTAAATTCCCAGCATCAATTTAATTTTTTTTATTAAAAATGCTAAATTGGAAACTTTGATGTTGCATCATATGGTATTTAATGCCAATCAAAAAGATACTGGATCAGCAGTAACCAAGGTAATAAGCTTTATGCGTACACTAACAATGACACGTAGCCAGTCAAAACTGTGAGCAATGGGGTCTTTGTTACTTGCAACGTGTTAACTCATGTGTAGGCAGTGATGGCAAGCCATCAACTAACAATGAATTTACCTCTTCCCCATCATCACTCAACCAGATTGGGATGGGTGTACCCCAGTAGCGATTCCGTGATATGCACCAGTCCCTTGCATCTCTCAACCAGTTGGCAAAGCGCTTCTCTTTAACAAATTCAGGGACCCTAAATGAAACAAAATATAATTACATTTTGTACTTGTGCAACAAGTATGACTCAACAAGCGAAACCTAAACTGTTAAGTGTAAAATATTACAAATTTAGAACATCAATAAATATTGCAATAATTTAATGATGATAGTTCATTTACATATCCATACAAACCCGCATACAGAATTGAATTTGTCCACCTGAAGTGGTGTTTGCATAACATGTACAAAAGATTTCCGTCCAACATATGTCTAAGACCAGAAAGTTAAAAAATGTGTAATAAAATCCTAAAAATCTAATCATTTCATATAAAAGCAAATATGCTATCCAAATTTCTGTTGTCTATGATGAGTGGTTTTTGTCCAATTTTGATAACAAGCTTCTTAGGATAGACATACGGAATGTGTGGACAAGACTAAATCATGCAGTGCAGGTACAACAAAAAAAGTACAAGAATATTTAATTTAGGTATATTATACGCGATGAATAGAATGTCCAAGCTAATGACTATTATTCCCATTTCAAAAAGAAGAGTTCAACAAATTAAAAATGTCCGCCGGAGGCCAGACCAGCTATCTACAAGAAAAAAAATTGGTAACCCAACAGTTTACAAACAAAGAAACCTGGTAGCCCAGCTTGAATTTAGCAGCCCAGAAAAGATACTTTCATCTGAAACTGATGTGGTGAAGACCTCAAGTTATGCATGATATAAGAAATGAAGCTGACAACTCTTCTTGTCCTTCATATTTTAATAGTTACAGTTTCAATAAATGCAGAAAGGGTCATATAATGTACATAGTTTTATCTGAAATAGTAGCCCATATCCAGCATTCTAACAACACCTCGGTGGCAGACAAACAAAATGTCATATAATGAAGAAAATATACTGAAGAAAACAGTCTGCTGAAACCTTGTATGTACTATATGATGTACTGAAATTGGTGCCAATATAAATACATCAAAATCAGACTTCTTTTTCCCCAATTGAAACATTCAATGGCCAATATTTTCTCTTTTATATCCATTCACGATTCAAAACCCAGGTCAGCCTTCGTATTTTCTCCGAAATTTTGTCAATCTATATAATACTGGAACAAACAATTTTTAAAAGATTTTATTGACTGGCTCAACAATTACACACACTAACCTAACTTTATTGAACACAAAACTTTAAATTACCTGGAGAAAAAAAATGTCATTTTTAAATCATTCTACAGGTCAAGAAATAATTAACAACAGAACATCAAACTCCCAGCAGAATACTGACAGACATTTAAAAAACCATTAAAAAAATGACTTAATAAAAATAAGTAACTAAATAAATAAAAGTCAACTTTAATAAATCCCCCAAAAAAATTTTATAGCCAAGAAACTGATTTTAGGTACCAGTTTTACATAAGAATTAGTGGACTAGCTTATGAATTACAGAAATACTTTTCTTCATGATGAACATGGTTCCTCATAACACAATTTTACGCTGAAGAAGACAAGACAGGAAACTTCAACATATCAATAAACAAACTTTAAGCAACAAATAAAACAAATCAGTGAATATTTTTATCCACCTACTGTGATGAGGTAAACAAAAAAACCTGATGAAATCTGATCATCATCCTTTGAGAGAGCTGTTAAGTGCCTAGACATGGAAAGTAAACAAATTTTATGTCCCTATCACAAAGGGCACAAGGGTTGATGTGCAGAAATGGGAATTACATTTTTCAGTGACCTTGACCGTGAAGATAAAACCTTGATTGTGATACTCAGAATACTGTTAAATCGAGAAAGCAAAATCTCAAGGTAAAATAATTCGGATCATGGTACATTAAGAGTTGGACTACTATGTCATTCATACATCCAGAAAAAGTACCAAGTCATCTGCCTGCCCAAGTAGGAGTCACATTACAATGATCTCCCCTTTGAGAGAGAGAGAAAGAGAGAGAGAGGGGGGGCACTGAATCCCATCAATACTTCAGTTACTACTAGATTGGATATGCATGGTCTTTAATGTTTAATGTAGCATCAAAAAGGCTCAGAGAGTGTGTCCCTTTTAAGGACTGACCAATTGATTTTTAGGGTTGGAGTGGGGGAGCTTGGATTTTTTTCTCCAACAGCGATACTTCTTTCCTCAACTAATAAAAGGGACAGAAGTAGTTCTTCTTACAAGAAATCTGTGGAAGAATATTTTTTCAAGCTATATTTGGTTGAAACTATTTTTTAAAAGTCCAGGAAAACTACCCTCTCAGCTGAAAATGATATTTGTAGCCCATTAAGATTATGATTAACATAAAAAACATCTTATTTCAAAAACTGGTTTCTCCTTCCAATACTTTACATAATCACCATCATAGAGTAAGAGGTGGAGGGAGTTACATCCCTTTTCCGCAGAGAATGCCCCATTTCCAGTCTCAAAATCTTGCATGATATAAGCTAGAACTAGCATCTCAATATGCCCAGCAAAACTTATAGGGAAAAATCCCCACCCCACAAATTTGTCAGAAGTGGAGTAGCTGCATCACTTTTAAGCTACTAAAATATCCTGCATGGGAACCTGCTGTATGGAATAAAGATCTCTGAGAGAAAGTCATCTTGGACCGTCATCCAATGGTTTGGATAATGTCAGTTATGCTCAAATGTTAAGCAACCCATACCTAATAAGCTGAAATGAACATGAAACTCAGTCTTGGGTAAATTCACAGAGCAAATTAACCAAGCGGAGATATTACCCTTTCCTTCTAACATTTAAGATCTCCCACTTCTCTTGGCTCAGTTTACTTCAGGTACCACTTCCAAGCCTATATGGTGTCTCATTGATGCCCTTAAGTTGGAGTCTGATAAGGAAAGTGGTTTCAAAGCACAGGACTGATTGCCTGTTCTAGCTAAGAAAGTTGGAACCTTCTTAGGTGAACCTGTATGTGGAATTGAGGCTTGTAATGAACTATTATTATTATTATTTTAAGTCTGACAAAGATTTATATCCAGATAGACTATGATTTCACGTCTTGCCTGCAACAGGATCAATGTTAAGATTATTTTATATATAATGAAATCTCCCATTATTGTACATATTCACTTGTAAGACAAGTCCAGCTGCAGTTTGCACAGACCCAGATCTGATATCATATAATTTAAGCGTGCATATATGGTATATAAATACTAGTAATATGTAATGGTGATTTATTTTTAAATGCTATGATTAAAATAAACTTTATCTATACAATTAGCACAAAAATATTTTTAAAAAACATTATGGTACTAAAGTATAAGATATAGGTTTTTATTATCATCATTTCACGTGTGGATGCTTAAAAAAAGAGTTTATAATATCACACTTACCAGTATGTTTTTGCACTGTTCTCCAGGAGTTTATCTGCTGCATGCTCTACTCTGACAAACCAGCAAGGTACTGCCTTGTAGATCAATGGAGTCTCTGATCTGAAATGCACATGTGCATACCTGCTTTATGAACTGTTAGCAAAGCTTTAATACAAAGTTATTTCTAACTTTAATACAAAGTTATTTCTAACTTTAAAACAAAGTTATTTCTAACTTTAATACAAAGTTATTTCTAACTTTAATACAAAGTTATTTCTAACTTTAATACAAAGTTATTTCTAACTTCAATATTTTACCTTCTAAACCAATATCATTTGATAAAGAAGTAGTTCCAAAATAGTATCAGTAATATGATGATAATTGTATCGCAACTGTGGTATTATCATTTTTAACCCATTTATAATATTTCCGTTAATAAATATCATACACTCCGCAATTTTCATTGCCTCTTTACAGAATGGCACCACAGTTTCAATAAATTTAAAGTAAATTTCCCTGGCCAATCAATGGGGACAAACCTTGCCCAGTATCTGGTCTAACCAAAGGCTAGACTATTACCTCACCCCCTTCCAGGAATTACAGGTATTATTTTTTTTTATTAAATACTTACCTGAATATGTATACCTAAACTTCCCATGTAAACATGATCAGATAATTTTAATTTATAACCCCTTTTAATTTACTGAAGAAACCTGTCCTGATAATAACTTTGCAACTGCTTTTCCGTTGTCACTGACATCATCAGCCATTCATTTTGTACAAGTTTATGTTTTGATTATGGGCATGTTTGATGTTTGTTTTGTTTTTATGGTTTAACGCCACTTTTCAGGACAAGATAGGCTATACATGGCGGTCAGTATTAATGGTGGAGGAAAAACCCGGAAAGAACCACTGACCCATGAGAAGCTACTGGCAAGCTTTCTCACATACCCATATTGGCAGAATCCGAGACTCGAACCCACGCAGACAGAGGTGAGATGGCAGTGATCGGTAATGGAGAGCACTTTAGACCACTCAGCCACTCAAGGGCCCCCTTGTTTGATGTGTATTTCCTTTCAATGCGAGCAGATTAATGTACGAGGAAACTACTTCAGTAGGGATGTTGTATGTTCTCAGATTGCATAACAGTTTACAGCATGAATGATTTGCTCTGTGCCTTTTTTGCAAGTGTTAAATCCAAGACAGTCTGATGAATTAGGACTACATACCAGTTTGAGAAAAATCTGTTCTGGATAGTTTTAAAATCTTTAGCATTTTAAAAAACCAGCACTAAAAACATATAGAGAACAACAGCTTCAGCAATGCTCTATATCATTCTAGAAATGTACCTGCCTTTACACGTTATTTAAATGTCTTTACATATTTAGACCTATTTCATTTTTCTTCTGCTGCTTCTCCTTCGCTCTCCCTCCCTACCTCTTTCTCTCTCCACATCAGGATGAACAGATATTAACATGTATCAAGAGTGAAGAGCCATGAAGATAATCAATGAGGAACCATCAAGAAATGAACTCCAAACAACTAAAAGTAGATTTCAAGTATATATTTCTTTAATAATTACTTCCACAAAAAATCAGGCAAAATTCAGTGTCAGAACTTAAAATGACCTGTTATTATCCACACAGTATCATACACCTGTTACACTGGACATTACTGCAACATATGGTACACATAGGAAAAACTCACAATTATTTAAAGTAATAGAATTGTTGAAATAGCAGTTTTAACTCGTATCACAATTGTAGTCAAGTTTAAAAGAAATGGCGAAATTGGATGAGTTTTGATTGTAAACTGAAATAAGTGATAATGTTTTGGGTGCATCATCTGTTATTGACCCAAACACCAATCCTCCCATGACCACATAAAAGAAAATAAGGAACCAAAATTTTTACAAGTAAACTCAAAATCTTTCATATCTTTTGTTTAAAGCTCTTAAGTTATTCAAATATTACTGGTCAGTGAAGTTTCTACAGTACCCCCACCCAATCAATGTTCACTGTATCAATCCACCCAGTAAATGTGTTATCAAAATAAAAAAAGATGACTCTAATAACTAATCGAGTAACAGCACAGCCTCACATGATCTGTGTGTTAAATGTTAAAATCATATTTAATATTTAGTGTTGTTCCGATTATCGATTATAATCGATCATCAGTTGGTTGAGCAAATCAATAAGATAATCGATTGTGAAACTCCATAATCAATTGTGTGCAAAGGGAGACTACTTTTATGTGTATGCAAAGCACAAAGGTTAGTAAAACTCCCAGCCACTAAAGTTGACCTGAAATTTATTATTCACTTCACAACTACAAATAAAAAAAACTTCATAATTAGGAATATATAGTTATTATTACATAGTCAAGTTGTTAAATTGTTGAGTTAATAAATTTAAACACATTTTGTTGATTTGTTTCAGTTAAATTGCAACATCTTTTGTAGTATTTATAAACAATGACAAACAAGAAAATCATGTCCTTCTATACTTTAAATTATAGACACATCACATATGAATGAAAGAATTTCGGGGATTTTAGCAGTATTTCAGTTACATTTGACTGATCAGCCATAAAAAGTTGCGTTCATTTAACAAAGTTATAGAACAAAGTAACACACAATGTAATATTATTGTCAAGTTAAAGAATACATGTCATTAAAAGAGATTACTCCTGTACATTTATAAACATATTGAACTCTTGATCAAAGATATAACTAACAAAAATTTTAATTTGCTCTTAGTAACCGATTATAATCGATGATCAGTTGGTTAAGGGGAACCGATTATCGATTATGAATTTATGACCGATTCCCATCACTATTAATATTCCACAGCAATAACAAGATTTTGAAATCTGATATTGTAATCGACATGCTGGATGTCAATTTGGCAACATTTTCAGTTAGGACTATCAAGGCATCATAAGAACTCGTCTGATAGAAAACTCCATGTTCATATAACTCTCCATGCTAGAGGAGCAAAGATAACAGTATTTTCAAAGATGTCTGTCTATCTGCATGGGTTTGAGTCTCAGGTTTGGCCAATGTTGATTTTTATATTTATAGAAAACCAGACATAAGAAGTCTTCTGATGAAATCACAATACAGTGGGACCCCGCTATAACACGGTAGTTGGGAGCCGTAGAATCCGACCGGGATATGAACCAAACCATGTTATAAGCAACCATGTACAATACCAACACATTTTTGGATTTAATTGAGAGGTGGGGGTGGGGTGGGGGTACATAAAGACGGGTGCGAAAATGCATGGCACAATTACCATTTTTGATCAATATATATTAAAGGAGAAAAACATTTGCTGTGGTAACAGAAATTGCAGATTTAATATATTACTTTATTCAGAGAACCATGCATTGGTACATACACGTGTCTAATTTATATATACATGTATAATCTACTGCATGAAAAGAGTATCAACACCGTGTACTCACCAGAGAATCTTGTAACATACACTGAATCCATAATACATATATTTCCATCGAAAATATCCACACAAGGATGTAAAATATTCAATAATTTTGTCACAGATCATTATGTGACTGAATTCAATGAAAAGAAAATAGCAAAAATTACGTAACAGGTGTACGTAACGAATGATGAAATAGTACATGTCCGTAGATTAAATAATGGAAGCTAAAGTGTATTCTTATAATAACTACATGTACATCTCAGGATCTTTCCGTCTCTGAATTCAGTCATTGTAAATTTCAGCACCTTTTCCCACCCAAGCTGCTAGTCATAGTCCTTTGAACTTGCCGCCCAGCTATTGCGTCATGTTCTTTTGATGTACTCTCATAAATACAGCAGGCAGAACTGGCTGTATTTTAACCACTGAATTATGTCACTGTTTAGCTCGGCAGTTCACTTTGATGATAAACAATGTACTTAAATTGATTGATCTATACATTCTGGTGAGAATCTTGTATCAACCCCCACATTGGCTATTGCTTAGTTGTGTAGGAAATTAAGAGAACATATATCGGAGATTATTAGAGCAATGATTGTATTCAGAATGCATTCAAGACAAACACAAAGCAGACACGATGGTTTCATTACTCAGGAATCAGTAATTATAATATTGACACTTATGAGATGTAATTTTTCAACAATAAACAAAGATCAAAGTTCTCAGTAGGCCCAGCAATTGGTTCGTATTTCCGACATTTATTTTGGCACAAAACTAGAAGAAATTTTGATAATACATTTTCTACAGGTTCTTTATCGCACTGTTTAGACGAATATGAGACTGATAATTAAACTCTTTGACTTTTTTTTTCATACTTAAAATTTTTTTTTTTATATTTTTTTTTGGGTCTTTGAGAAAAATACCTGTAATAAATTACCCGAAATTTCGGGAGCCATGCCACGACCGGGTTATATCCGAATTCGGGTTATAGCGGGGCGGGTTATAGCAGGGTCCCACTGTATCAATAAAGACCAGTAGAACTAACAATAAAAAAAATGTCCTTCATATCTTACCTCCAACAAAATGGGTAGTTGTGTTTTGTTGTGCTACTGTGAACCAGTCTACCAATATCCTTCAACTTCTTTATGATCAACTTGTCAGCATCCTGATAATGACAACATACAAAAAATATAGAGCTGTGTTTTGAAGCAGCAAATGTTAATATGAAGAAGAAAAAACTCCATGTCTTTTTTAATTAACCATAACTGCCAAACCCTGAGTGCAAAAATACTGATTACTTGTGACAAAAACACTGATTTTCAGGAACAAATACTGATTTTTAAATTTCAATACAACATCAGTAAAGTTGGACAGTGCCTTACATAATTATGTAATGTCAAAGATGCACATGTTGCACATTTGTACCTTCTGGAGTTGCACCATGTTCCATATGGGTGCCCATTCAAAAGGTGCAAGAGTGCAACACTAAAACACAAGCTATTTATAGGAGCCCTTTCCACGCCTTGTTTCTTTTTCAATCATTGATTCCAATGTACCAACTTTCATTGATTATCTCAGTTCTGAGATTTTCTTATTGAAATGTTTTCGTTTAAGCATAAGAGTTATACTTTGTGATTTTAATGTCTGGAAAACGTGTGCAAAATAAATCGCCACCAACTCTAGTAACTGAAAAAGGAAGGTTTATTTCTAAAAGAAATTTAAAAATCAAATTTTGATCGATGTACATTAAGGTTCTCTGTCATTTATCTACGTTGTAAGTTCAGGCTGAGCTGTATGTGATGAAGCAGGAAGCTGATGTTTATTAGCTTTTCTTGTGTTCTTGCATTTCATGGGCGTCTCCTTGCCCAATGGCGAAATCATGTTATACAATTTGCAAAACATCAATTTTTCTCTTTTACTATATGGTTTCACAAATCTATACAAGATAGCACAAATATCCTTCCAGTTGTCTCCTATTTTTCCTGGAGAAAATTCTGAATATTCCACCTTCCAGGTGTAATGTAAAATCAAAGATATTGCACAAGACCACAAAAATGAATATCATTGACTCTTGGTCTAAATGCATACCTTGACATACATGCCCTTGAAATCATGAACTTCATCTGTGAACTTTCCACTGGCATCTACAGGGCAAACCATGTCCATATCTTTGGTGATGACCCCATAATGGAGACACACCCTCTGGTCATCCTGCAAACAAAAATAGCATCCATAAAATAAAGTCATCCCCATCATGTTTCATCAGATTTATTATAAAACTATAAATATGTGTATGGGAGATCCCTCCTTCATTTTTGGAAAAAGGTGTAGTTTATTAACATAGGTGGGATTTAATTACAAAATAAAGTTAGGATTTGAAAATATAAACACTTTGATGTGATTTATAAAAATAAGAAACTAATGATTCCTGCAATCAGGCATCACAGAATAAACCCTATTTCATAAACCATTTTGAAACTGTTTTTAAATGTTGAAACATTGTTTAGTACCATTAAATGCCATCCTAAATGGACATTATGATATCAATAATTTTAGTCAGGGCACAACGTCCAAGGCTTCCAAATGTGCATGTACTTCCCAAATTACTGTATTAAAGTATCTGTGATTAGCTCTATTAAAACTGACAATAAGAATTAAAAAATCTGATCTTTTTCTTATCAATTACATATGAAACCTTTTGATTGATTATCTTTCTACAAAAACAAAATAAAGCTGGAAGACAGAAACCACTTAGCTCACCCAAACAATCTATAATCAAAAAGGTATTTGCAGTTCTGCAAATTCTGGATTCTAACTTGTAACTATGTGCTGTCCTCATTGTATATGCCTTGTAAATTTCATCTCTCTCTCTCTCTCTCTCTCTCTCTCTCTCTCTCTCTCTCTCTCTCTCTCTCTCTCTCTCTCTCTCTCTCTCTCTCTCTCTCTCTCTCTCTCTCTCTCTCTCTCTCTCTCTCTCCCTCCCTCCCTCCCTCCCTCCCTCCCTCCCTCCCTCCCTCCCTCCCTCCCTCCCTCCCTCCCTCTCTCTCTCTCTCTCTCTCTCTCTCTCTCTCTCTCTCTCTCTCTCTCTCTCTCTCTCTCTGCAGAGCTAAATTTCTACCAACGCAAAAACATAATTTAATTAATGAATAATTTCACTGAAATTGACCACTCTATCACTAAGCAGATGAATCAGAAAAGCACTAATGAATTATGGATTAAGATTTAATCCTACCTCACCAAAGTACGGAGCCTGATGAACCACCCCAGTACCACTCTCTGCCGTAACGTAGTTATCTGCTAGTACCCTAAAGGCGCCAGTTTTTCCCCGCATCTGAAAGCAATACCCGACACTGTTAAGTAATATTATCTTGCATTTCCTGGCAAAAAGATGACATATAAACTATACACATGCTGTATTCCTGATAATTCTCAAATTGTGTACTATTTTTATGGTTGTTGTTACTGGTGTGGTTGCAGTTGTCGTGTTAGGCATAGAACTGAAAGCAACTGGTTTGGTGTTTTATGGCACAGCAACACCCAGTAGGTTATTTAGTGTTTAGGCAATCTGAGTAAATGCTTCACCCAAAGACAGACCACGGTAGCTGATCCAAACTGATGTGATGGCTGAATTCAAAGTCAAACCTTTTCAGTCATAAATTAAATCAATTTTAATCACACTTTCCACAGTAAATCTGAAGATGAGGATGAGGCAATTAGAAAATGGGTTCTTAAATGATACTTACAATCCATCCTATTTATTTCAACTATATTTGATACCATGGTATTAATAAATACAATGATAGATCAGGGCAAATAACCAAGATAAATGCATGGATTAATCAGTCCATATTTAAAAGAAATTCATAAGATTCCCTGTAAATGGATACAGAACCAATGGGAAACATATAAACTAATTAATTCTTGTAGTATCAGTCCACAATTAAAGGAAATTCAAAAGGTTACAGGAAAAGGATAGAGAACCAAAGGGAAAGCCATATACTAAGTACTTCTTGTAAGTATCAATCCATAAAGGAAATTCATACGGTTTCCGGCAGAAGGATATAGAACCAATCAGAAACAATAATAATATATTAAGTTTTGGCATATCAGTGTGGTTCCCTAGTTCCTGACAATGGTAGAGGTTAAATTGTACTGTTCACAGAAACCAACTGTCCAGTTCAAACCTACCACAGTATGTTATGAGAGAGATGAGGTCAATACCTATGTATTCAGTTAAAACAACTTTTTAACATCTGAATATGAATTTCTTATAGATTAGCAGAAACTTCCAATTTAAAATAGGAGCATTTTAAAATCGGTCAAAAAGCCAGTCCGCATGAGCATAGCTGCCAACCCCCAAGTGCAAAAATACTGATTACTTGTGACAAAAATACTGATTTTCAGGAACAAATACTGATTTTTACATTTCAATGCAAATGTATCTATTTACAACATATACAACCATCAGTAAAGTTGGACAGTGCCTAACATAATTATTTAATGTCAAAGATGCACTTGTTGCACATTTGTACCTTCTGGTTTGTTTGTTTGTTTGCTTGAATTTTAATGGCGCACCAGCACTTTTAGGCTATTTAGCGCCATACAATAGGTTAGATGTTCAGAAATAATAAAGGTTTAACATCGACCAGTGACAAAAAAAAAAAAAAAAAACCATAATAGTTAAATATAAAATGGTAAGATGTTGGTGACAGGAAGATATGAAGCTTCCCAATCAACGGGAGATGTAAATGGTCTATGTTGATGATAAGATGTTGTAAATAAGAGGTGATATTTGCATTACATAAAAATATTCTAGGTGATGGCATACAAGTTATAGTTTAAAATAGAGATTTACTTCCTTTAGGAAATCTAAAATACAAGTGATTTGTATTGTATCAAAAAGTTCCTTCATGTCATGTACATTACAGTATTTAGCACGCGTAGGTTGCTGGTCGGAACACTCTGTCATAAAGTGTTTAACAGTGAATGGCTCATTGCAAGAAACGTACTCTGGTGGATCTTCACCTTTCAGTATGTGGGAGTGGGTAATGCATGTATGACCGATTCTAATTCTTGCAATGACAACCTCCTCCCTACGGATAATTCTGTAGGAAGGAGTCCATTCTCCCAGGGTTGGTTTGATGGCATGAATTTTGTTATTGACTGCATCATCCCATGACGCCTGCCACTTCTGACGTAGGTACTTTTTGATACAAGGTTTAAAATCAGTAAACGGTAATTTAAAATCCGATGGTTCTTGGGATAGAGCCATCTTAGCAGCCCGGTCTGCTTCTTCATTACCTCTAATACCAATATGGCTAGGTAGCCAACAGTATACAATATTGTAGGAGTTACTAAGCTCCGAGTTTTTGACGAGGATATCGACTAGTAATGGATTATCCAGTTTTCTATGGTGTAGCGACTTTAGTACTGACAGAGTCACAGAAAATAATGCTATTTAAAATGCATTTCTGTTCAATAAATTTCAGAGCAAGGTCTATTGCTCTGATTTCCGCTGAAAATATGGACGCATCGTTTGGCAAGCGCACTTTAGTTATGTGCTTGCCACAAACGAAGGCTGCAGCAGCCTTGTCATCAACTTTTGATCCATCAGTAAAAATTTTTGTATAGTTTTTAAAATTGTTGAGGAGTTCATGATAAGAGTTCTGGAAAATGGCAGGATTTATCTCAGATTTTCTCCCATCGTGCAACGTAAAAATCACTTTGGGTTGCTTAAGGAGCCAAGGTGGTGTTTCCGAGACAAACGTGTTCTGAACTGTAGGGAGATTAATTTTGATAGTGTCAAAACTGGATGATATTCTGATGCCAAATGAAGGTATGGCATTTTGTTTATTTTCGTATAAAGTTTTGTATTTTGGTTGAAAAACAGCCGAAAAAGCAGGGTTCAGAGGGTTTGTTCTTAACCTAAGAGCGTACTGTATAGAAAGCATTTCTCTGCGGTGCGATAAAGGTGGTTCATTCGCTTCCACGAGAAGGCTTTTGCATGGAAATGTCTTGAATGCTCCTAGTGCAAGTCTTATTCCCTGATGATGAATTGGGTCAAGCATTTTCAAATAAGACTTCCTAGCTGAACCATAAACAATGCATCCATAGTCTAGTATAGAACGGATAAATGTTCTATATAAATTGAGGAGGACTTTTTTATCAGCACCCCAGTCAGTGTGCGCAATTACTTTTAGTAAATTTAAAGCTTTTAAGCATTTAGCTTTTACATTCTTGATGTGTGGTATAAAAGTCAGTTTTCTGTCGAAGATAATACCCAGAAACTTTGTTTCCTCAACAACTGGAATAAGTGTCCCATCCAGCGTGAGTTTAGGATCATCATGTTGTCTTCGAATGTGACAGAAATGCATGCATACTGTTTTCGATTTAGAAAATTTGAAACCGTTATTACTGGCCCAATTGTGGATCTTATTGATATTTTGTTGAAGTTGCCTTTCAATTGTATGCATGTGCTTTGAACGATAACAAATTAAAAAATCATCTACATGTAAAGAGCAGTCCACACCGAGAGTTAAGCACTTGGTGATGCTATTGATTTTGATATTAAATAGCGTCACAGATAAAATACTGCCCTGGGGCACACCCATCTCTTGCTGGTGCATATCGGAGAGGGTAGAGCCCACTTGTACTTTGAATTCTCTCTCTGAGAGAAAATTGGAGATGAAAGAGGGCAGACGGCCTTTTAGACCTAGATCATGCAGGTCATTTAGTATCCCGTACTTCCATGTTGTATCATAGGCCTTTTCTAAATCAAAGAAGACTGCTACTAAATGTTCCTTCTTGATAAATGCATCGCCAATAAATGTTTCCAGTCTAACCAGATGATCGTTAGTACTACGACCAGAACGGAAGCCACTTTGGAAAGGAGAAATCAAATTGTTACTTTCCAAGTACCATACAAGCCGAACATTAATCATTCGTTCCATTGTTTTGCATACACAGCTTGTCATTGCAATAGGCCGATAGCTGTTAGGATCTTCGTTATCTTTGCCTGATTTGGGAATCGGTATCACTGTTGCTTCTTTCCAGCTCTTAGGTACATTACCAGCAATCCATAAATCATTAAAGATTTTAAGAATTAATGTCAGAGAAGATTTTGGGAGGTGTTTCGAGAACTGGTAATGTACTTCGTCAGGCCCAGTGGAGGTATCATGGGCCTTGTTTAAGGCCTCTTTAAGTAACTAAGTTCCAATAAAGAAAACAGCTGGTTATAGCTTTCAGAATTGTTTGATGTGAATTTTAAACATGACATTTCTTTTTGAGCTTTTAACCTTCGAAAGGTTTCTGAATAATTTCTGTACCTTCTGGAGTTGCACGCGTTCCATATAGGTGCCCATTCAAAAGGTGCAAGAGTGCAACACACTCAAACACAAGCTATTTATAGGAGCCCTTTCCACGCCTTATTTTTTTTTTAATCATCGATTCCAATGTACCAATTTTCATTTATTATCTCAATTCTGTAATTTTCTTAATGAAATGTTTTCGTTCAAGCATAAAAATTATCTTTTGCGATTTTATTGTCTGAAAAACTTGTGCAAAATAAATAGCCAACAACACTAGTAACTGAAAAAGGAAGGTTTATTTCTTAAAGAAATTTAAAAATCAAATTTCGATCGATGTACATTAAGGTTCTCTCTGTCATTTATCAACGTCGTAAGTTCAGGCTGAGTTGTGTGTGATGAAGCAGGAAGCTGATGTTTATTAACTTTTTCGTGCTCTTGCATTTCATGGGTGCCTCCGTGCCCAATAGCGAAATCACGTTACACAATTTACAAAACGTCAGTTTTTCTCCTGTACTATATAGTTTCACAAATCTATACAAGATGGCACAAATATCCTTCCAGTTGTCTCCTATTTCTTCTGGAGAAAATTCTGAATATTCTGCCTTCCAATTTATCATGATTAGAAGCTGAATATTACTTAGACTTAGACTAGATACTGCAACAGCGGTAACTATTGCGAAATCCAATATGGCAGATAACGAAGGCCTGGTAGCCTCGATTTCGAATAAACCAATCGTATTGTAGAACTTTATTCATATATACATGTGATATATTCTGTCAAAATAGAACCGGGAGCGCATTCTAAACTGACAATTCCAAAGAAATTTTTATTATTATTTTTTTAAATTAAAAAACATATTTTTTGCAAAAAAAACGTACATCTATATTCAGGTCCAAAATACGGGACAAATACGGAAAAAACGGGACAGTTGGCAGCTATGCATGAGGGATCAACAAACAATGTATCCATATATAATTAAATTAAACCAACCACATGTCTCCGTTATTTTGAATGTGGCCCAATTGCATCCCAGAGAAATTTATGAGATATATCTTGACATTTAACTTAATAGGTAATATAATTTCTGTCCTTGTTTACTATTAAAACCATCAGCACAAACGGAACATTTTATGGTCATACTAATTTTGAGGATAAAACTGGATTTAGATTCTTTTTCAGATAAGAGAGCTCTGTTTTTAAATGCAGCTTGGTGGAAAGGGGCTGTCAATAAATACCTAATTAGACACATTAACAAGGATAGATTTGATAATCTAACACATATGAATATTTTAATAATATGTGAACACATTCAATGAAAATTTGAAGATACAAATTTGGTATTCATTTCATCTTAAAACTGGACAAATGTTTGGTAACTTACATGAGCAAAGTACTCAAACAATGGCTTGTACTGCTTTCCCTCTAGAGTCTTCCCCTTGAATCTGAAAATAAAGAATTAACCCATTAGCTAGCATGTTATTTGAGGGCAGATAGAGATTACAATGGAAAAAGTAAAACAAGGGGAGAGAAAGAAAGCAGGAAACAAGACCAAGGCAAAAATCTATAGTACATTCTTTAAATACAATCTATATTAGTCTAACAAGAAATCTTCAGATTCAATTCTTTTTACATACATATGTAACAAAAGATTACTCTATTCCCCCCCCCCAAGATAATAAATTCTTTATTGTTAAAACATTTGTCTCAGCAAATATTAAACCCAAACAAGTCCCTCAGTACAGTGAACTACTTAGCTAATGCAAATTCTCTATAAAACAAACAAAAACTGCCCATTCTGCACACCCATTAACACATCTAAATATCGCAAACATTATAATAAAAAATGCATAATACTTCATAAATAAAGAAAAAGTGACTGGAAATGAAGACTTCTAATAATAATAAATACAACAAAAATTAAATCACAAGGATGCCACAAATTCACTTACATTGATATAGCTCTTAATTTGCTGTCACCTAATGTGCTAGCAGATCTGGGTCTATGTTGATTGCAGTGAAAGCCAATATCACATGAATACTTGCAAAGAAAATCTACATCACATGAATACTTGCAAAGAAAATCTACATCACATGAATACTTGCAAAGAAAATCTACATCACATGAATACTTGCAAAGAAAATCTACATCACATGAATACTTACAAGGAAAATCTACATCACATGAATACTGGGAATTAAAGGTTCTTTGAATAATACAAAAGAGATACAAGGTCTCTTCTAAATAGCCAGTATAGCCAGTGAGGAAACCCAGAGAAATTCTTTTTTTTTAAAATTCTTACCCTATGCAAAATATGAAACTGTAGAGCAACATCGCCACACTTGAAAACTTGCAATGAAAATCCACATCACATGAATACTTACAAAGAAAATCTACATCACAATAATACTTGCAATGACAGACCACATCACACCAATACTTCCAAAAAAAAATCCACATCACATGAATACTTGTGATGAAGATCCATATCATAATGAATAGTTGCAATCAAAATCTCCATCACACGAATGCTTGCAACGAAGGTCCACATCACAAGAATGCTTGCAGTTAAAGTCCACATCACAGGCACAGTACTTAGGGAAACAGTTTCAGTCATCACGAGAAACATTTTAGTCTCAATGAAACGATGTACAAAATGGCCACTTCAAGTCTCCAAGTCATGCTCTGTCCTGCTGCTGGTCAAAAGTTAACCTGCTTGGTCCTTTACTAAACCCAGTAAAATTATAGCTTGTCCCATCCCAGAATTTCAAATGTGTGAGAATGAAATTCACAACATAGATTAGTCCATGTCCCACTTAAAAGAGTCAATATGATCTTGCCATTGGAAGCACTGGGAGCAGTGAAATAGTTGTTGCCTCGCTAGATTTATTTTTCTTGGGGACAAACTCTTCAACAGGCCTGATTCCACTAGGTAGGTTTCATGTGTGCTCTTTCTAGTTTCTCCACTTGGTTAACTGGAAACAGTACAAGGACCAGTTACCAGATCTATATTTCATAGACTGGACTTTAAGGGGCCCAGAGTGGCCAAGTGGTCTAAAGCGCTCTCTGTTAGAGATTACTGCCAACTTACCTCTGTCCGTGTGGGTTCTAGTCTCAGATTTGGCTAATGTGGGTATGTGAGAAAGCTTGCCAGTAGCTTCTCGTGGGTCGGTGGTTCTTTCTGGGGATGTTTTTGGGTTCTTCTTTCACCATTAATGCTGACCGCAATGTATAGCCTATCGTGTGCTGAAAAATGGCATTAAACCCTACAACAACAACAGACTGGACTTTAAAGATAACAAGCTGGTACCAAAAATCTGGACAGGTTTGGACTAGAGTCTACATTCACACCTCTGAATCCCAGTCCTATTTATTCACTGATGCATCAGATTAAGGTGAGGTACTCTTCTGGAGCCTGAATAAATAGTTCTTAAGGGTTTTGAAGGTCCCTAAAATAATTCAACTTCCACATAAACAGTCTTGAAATGATAGTGGTCTTCCTAGCCCTACAGGATACGTTGACATAATACAAAGTTGCTGCATGACGGTCTCTTCCAAAACACATGTATACTGTGCTTATATCGAGCGAGAAGATGACACACATTCCCATTCTTTTTGCGTGGAGGTTTCAACCTCCTTGGGTGGAGTATCTCAGAGTGGAATATAATCTGAGTTCATAATTTCCCATGCATAAAGAATATTCTGGGGGAATAGCTTATCCAGGAATGGTAAGGTCATGGAGTGGTCAATTCACCAATATATAGGAGATTCACTGTTGAGACAGTGAAGGAGACCTTTGACTGGCTTGTTTGTGACAAAACTGAACAACTATTAACTGGAAATTCATACATGTAATAACTGGTCCTCAGAATCAGAATGTGGAAACAAGTCACCTGGCAAATTTTTAACACTTTGTTTTTAGTTCTGACTTAAACCCAAATTAAGACTGAATGGTGTAATGAAACTTATGATTTAATGGTGTAAATGATATTTCAGATTTAATGGAATAATGAAATTTCAGATTTAATGGTGTAAATGAAAAAGATTTAATGGAATTGTCAAACGCAGAGTATGTCCTCCACTATACCTTGATCCCTTCACACAAAACTCCAGTTTATGCAAACTACCTTCATGTCCAACAAAATCTGGATAATCAAGCCTGTAATTAAACCTAACTACAGGTAAGGATCTAATTCTTTTTTTCTAAACTATATCACATCCAGAGTGAAAACCATGTCTTACTTATCAAGAATGTCGTATTCCTCTGGTTTCTTGAAAAGAGCTTCCAGTCTTGCCTCCATCATGATGTACACATGACCATTAGATTTGTCTGAAAAAAACAGAATGATGATAACATCACATCATCGTATACTAAATGATTATTACATCATATATCAAAATCATCTGCAGATGTGGCTTCATCAATTATGTTAACATTACTCTTAAACTTTGTCCATCTTACCAGTTTTTGAACACGCAAAAAGAATGACAAACAAGAGATCAAAGGCTCATATCACACATATTGCTCACAATGCTCAGGTATCAGTTTACAAACTAGTTTGTCAGGAAGCCACACCATTACTTGGTGAGTCATGTTGTTCAAAATGTTTTAAGAGAATATCCTAAGAAACAGTCTGATCGAGTTTGTTTAATGCTAACTCAGCATTTCTGCAGAAGGTGAAAGTAGGTTTCCTATTTAGTTACTATGGACGCCACACCACTTGTTGAAATTCATCTTTTGACAAATGTGAGAAAATGTGTCAAAAAAAACCATTCCTAAACAGTTTGAACTGAATTGGCCTCACAATTCCAGAAGATTGAAACAAACTTTCCACCTGGTCAAACAGATGACTTGTGCACAATGGATGCTAGTCCATGTGACAATCTCATATGGCCTACAGAAAGATGAATAAAATGTACAATGGATGCAGGTCCATGTCACAAGCTCATATGGCTTTCAGACAGATGATTTACGTATGATGGATGTAGATCTACATGATAATTTCATATGGCCTTCAGACAGATGAAAGAAATGCACAATGGATGCTAGTCCATGTGACGAGCTCAAATGGCCTTCAGACATGAAATATGTATGATGGATGTAGGTCTACATGATAATTTCATATGGCCTTCAGACAGATGAAATATGTATGATGGCTGTAGGTCTACATGATAATTTCATATGGCTTTCAGACAGATGAAATATGTATGATGGCTGTAGGTCTACATGATAATTTCATATGGCCTTTAGACAGATGAATGACTGCATGATGGATGCCTTTTGGGAGTGTGGGAACATGGGGTATACAATATAGCTCACAATTTTTTATTTCTCAACCCCCTGTGCAGTGGCAACTAATCCCCTACATGTGCTCTAAGATCAGTAATACTTAGCGAATCACCATGGCAACTCAGCAGCACATATAGTACATCACTTCAGATGAGGTTGATGAACATTAATGATACATTTCAACAGACCATATATACATAAAAACCAAACATAGAAAGACCAAGATGTCAGAATGAATTACAATTGGATACCAAATGAAGAATCAATGATCTTTATTTTTGGACAAGAGAACATATTTTAAAGAGTCTTGTATATACATAAGCTTTATTTGCCGTTACTGCTGATGTCAAACATTTATGTGCATGCCAATGTAGCCAAACAATTCTATATCACGATTTTCTTAGGATTTCTCCTCTACCAGATATAATGGCTGCCATGTATAATATAGCATACTATGTGCTAAAAAATGGCATTAAACCCACAAAAACAACTAAGATATCAGCTGCAATCGCAGATGTTTACAACATTTTATTTTCAAATAAAAAGAATCACCTTAAAATCCTAAATCACGACTTGCTAACTCACATTTCTTGCCTAATCTAAAATTACACAATTTTCAAGACTACCAGACTGACATGGGTATAAAAAAATCAGTCAAAATTTCTCTACCTTATTAAGCCAATATGTATGTAATTTACTTACGATGTGCAATGTATGTACTTACTTATAAAAAGAGACCAAATCACATAATGTGCTGGCAAAGTTTGTATATATTTAATTTTACGGATTAAACTCAAATAAAGCTTACAAAAGAACAAATTGTCTTAGAGTCTTCATGATTCATCACAAATACAAAGAAAATCTATCAACGGTTTTAAAAAATATCAGTAAATCAAACAATTTTGACAAAAACATCGTGTAAATTTGCTGTCACCTATTATTGTTCTAGATTGTTGGTATTGCCACTTTTAGAATAAGAAAGCCCACACAATGTAGCCTGTACATTGTCACAGAATTAGGCGAAAATTGAATTTATTTCTTCTTGAATTACAAACCAATTTCACCATTTTTTTGTTTCGTTGTACATGCGTTACCTGGGGTGAATATGTGTTTTTCAATGTAAGTGATGTGTAGCGATTTGCATGTGCCTGACTACAAATCACTTGAAGTCAGGAACATTAGAATCACGGGGTGCACGGGAATTTTGCCATGAATTCTGCTCACCTATTTGAGGATATATAAGGCAGAATAATTCTGATAAGATTACGAGTCCAGAAGTATCTTATCAAAGGAGAGATAGCTCGTCATTCTTTCTCCAGCCAAAGGGGTGAGTGTTAAATTTATATTTCGTTTTATTGTGAATTTTATTCAGTTGATCATTTCATGTAATGATGCCTTTTTTACAATGCAGATTTAAAACATTGAATATTTGGAATTACTAGTCACTATTAGACTTTAAATGCAATAGCGTAATCTAAGTTTTAGATTGTTTTAGAAACAACTATTATTAGTTTGGTTTTTTTATTGTAGCTGATTGTAGCTGAACATCTCTGAATGTCTCTGAATTGTAGCTGAATGTGATTGATTGTGCCGTGATTATGCTGTTTAATTGTGCGATCAAATTGAGGTATCTGACTGTCTGTCGGATTGTCTGTCCGTCTACATCTGTCGAGATGTGTAAATATCCGGAAATCTAGAAGTCTAAATGTCCGAGTGTCGGAGCTGTCTAGAGGTGTAAACGTCTGGGGTAGTATCTAGTATTTGGGACCGATGGTTCTAGTAGATGCTGTATGCTGTCTGTACATATAACTGTAGTGGATCCGTGAAGGGCAAGTGACCGATAAAAGTATTGGGTCAACCCTAGGTATTCGGAGAAGCTGGGCGGCGATTCAACAGTTGGTGAATCGTACGGTTATACAGGGTCGAGACACGTGTGTGTTGCAATTGTAGTTACAACTGAATACATTGTTATATTTACACATAATTACTTTGAATCACAGTAGTATTTCAAGGGATTATATGAATCTCAATAAAAGTTAGCAACTTGATAAAATACATGTAGATGTTTGTACTTGTTGTCGCAATTCATACGTGCGATAGTATAGTTTGATGTTTGTATTTGTTATCGCAATTTATACTTGCGTTAATACAACTTTTGTAAAGGCTCCATTTTATTTGAAACATTTGTGTAGTCCAGGAAGTTCCTTGGATCTATGTTTAGTCCAGGAGATTCCTTGGATCTGTGTTTTTTTTGTATCACCAATACATAGGAAGTTTTTATTACACTGGTTGAGCCAAGCTTTCAACCCAGGCAAACCAAGGTGAGATGTTAGTCATCTACCCAAAATGCTCGAGTCAAGACTTCAAAACACGGTAACCAACGTCATTTGCTAGTTTCTGCAAAGGGATGCACCTCATACAACCTGGGCCCCGACTGTGACCTTCACTTTAGGGAAAAGGGGGCATGTAAAAATGCTGTAGAATGAATTGTCTTAGCTTTATAATGATTCATGCCAAGATGACTCTCAAGATTTAACTGAATGAAAATCTTTAATGAAAACTTTAAACTCTTAATGTCACGGCCTCAAAATCAACTGAAATCTCAATTCTCATTGAAGTATGCTAAAACAACCCAAACACCTCAAATCATTGTATGACTTGACTTCAGTAAGAATGATTTCATTATGAGCAAACATTACTAGAAATCTGATTCTGGTACAACAAGACCTGGAGCTCAGAAAACCCTTTTTCAATATCACCTGGCTGTCATACTATTTTGACTATTGTTTCATCACAGCTCCTGGAACAAGAATGTAACAAAATCCACTCCATCATGCATACTTATGACTATATTTATATATTTACATCTTCATTTCTATACATCCAAAGCCCATTTACCAAAATGAGAGCATTTCTTGGGATGGTAAAAAAAATAATTTTCCACTGTTTGAAAACATCTTAAAATATTACATTCAATTACTAAAACCATTGACATGACAAGTTCTTTACACAATATGAATTCATGAAACCATTTGTCACTATTCATTGGGTTGTTGACACTGATATCATCAAAAGCATTGGTATAAAATTATGATTTTCACCTGCAAAAATAAGCTTAATGTAGAAGACTGGCTTCCATTTTATGAAAGTTCTCTGGACAATATTGTTTGCTTCCTTCATCACAGATTTTTAAAATCAAGGCCATTGATGGTCATATACAGATACCAGTTGGTGTGGCCCATTTCCAAAACTTTTACAAGACTCAACAGCAACTAACTAAAGTATTTCTGAATACTTAGAAATTTCTCAGAAATAAATCAGACAAGAATGAACCTATGTAAGAAACCAGAACCTGACTGGTCGCAGGCTTAAGTATTATTCAAGATGGAGATTATTTTTTTAGTAAAACTAAGATCCAGTCCAGATTTTACTATAATTTAAAAATAGAAGTTTCATACAAACTCTTTGGGATTGTACTAAATCACAACTTTCTCTTGGCTGATCTTGTCCAAAAATGTCCATGTACCTTAACAGTGATTTTGCCATATAAAATCTGCAATTTAAAGGTATGTAAAATCAAATTCTAAAAACTAACACCCATTACTGAAATAATTGCCTATATGACCTGTACGACTTTTACTATAGATTTTGTTTTCCAATAACCAGTAAGCCTAAGAAAAACAGAAGAAGAAAACCCACCTCTACTCCTTTATGATGGGACTAGACTAAGGATTTTTTAAAACAATAATCAAATATTACATTGAATTTGATTCCGGAATGGAGCTCAGACAAATAATTTACAATCACGTGGTTGTCATACGAACGAGACTATGTGTTTCATCACTGCTCCTATAACAAGAATATAATCCGATATATATTGCACACTTATGATGACTATATTTATGTATTTTATTAACTTACTTCTTTAATTCTACAGTTCAAAAAACCCATTTACAGAAATGAGAACAATAACATTAACATATAACACCCCAAAAGGGAAATATATCTCAATATTATACATGTAACATATTTTCTCCATGTATTTGGATGGCACAAAAGTTACTTTTTTCTCAGTTTGAAAATATTGTAAAATATTGGATTGATTCACTGACCAAAAATATTCAAACAAATTATAAATAAAATGTCAACTGGAATTAATTGGAAGAACACTATTTAACTATTCATTAATCTGTCAACACTGGCAACCAACATTTACATAAAATCATCTTACTCATCTGTAAATAAAAACTCTCAATAGTAAAAGTGAAGAATGGTTCAATCTAAATTTAAAAAAAATAAAATCATCTAAATATTACTCAATACCTCCATTATGGAGAAGATTAAAAACTGACCCATGGTCAAATACCAATCTCGCTTGGTTTGGTCCAGTACCAAAACTATTTCAAGACTAACAACGACTAACTACAGAAAAAATTCCTAATATAGCAACACAACAGAAAAATGTTTTCTTTTTTCCCCTCCAAGTACTTCCACCAGTTAAACTGGCTGCCATTTTGAAACAATCATGTGCTGAAATAGTGCGATAAACCCATATAAACCTCCCTCTCTCTTGTCCTATTGAAAATTTTATAACATTCAATATTAAGAATTTCACTGTTAAATGCTTCATCATGCAGCTGTTGTTTCCATGAAACTCAAGAAATCTACTTCATTGGAACTAAAGCTTAGATATCTGTATGGACTGCAAAACATACACAAAGTCCAAATGTTGCAAAAACAACTGTAAACCGTGAAGACACAATGGCCAATGCCGAATGCAGATAGATCTGGGTCCAAGTTTTTGGCTTGCAATTATATGCAAAGAAAAAAGCATACATCCGATCTATCAGATCGTTCCAAGACGGCAGATATGTAATGTTCTTGGTCTATGCCTTAAGTAAACAGCATATAAACAAATACTGTCAAACTGACTAAAATTATTAGCATTCTTCCTGACTCCAGGTGCCAAGTAATCCCCAAAGTGTGTCAACATAGTACATCTCATATTTTGTAGAAATAAATTGGTAGACTATGACACAGGACAGATAATGATATTTTAATTCTGGAGAAAAATGTAAGAAGTTGGGATTACGTTTTCTGGAGCAAGGTGCTGAATAAGGGACATTTTATGGATTTTAAACCTATTACTTTCAGACTGGGGCATATGTTCAGTCCATCCGGATCCATTAAAATAAACCTTAAAAAAATATCTGCTCCTTATCTAATGGGATTTAAGAAAAGGACTTATCTCTTATGTACATGTATATCATTTTCCATTCAACCAGAAATTTAAGGTAAGGCCCGAAGCTCAACCATACCATTTATGATCACAGATGATTGTCATAATTAAAATGATTCAGTCGTCACAGCCCCTTCAACAAATGAGTTTCAAATATCCTCCAATTTTAATAACATACTTCTCGATGTATGAAAAGAACTCAACTGTAAACAGTGCAGACCCATAAAGGCCATTACAGAATGCACCAGCAGATCAGAGTCTATGCTCTTTGCTAAAGGACAAATCACACTCCTGTCAAAATCAATCAATAATACAATTTTTTTTAATTTTTTTTTTTTTGGGGTGGGGGGTGGGGTAATGCTAATTGTTGCAAAATTATAAGGCATACATTGCAGCTGCTATATTTGGTAGATGAAAATCCTTTAAATATGACCCCAGGAAGATCCACTGACCCATGGGAAGCTACTGGCAAATTCTGTCAAAAATACCCAAAATGCTAGAGTCAAGACATCAAAACACGGTAACCAAGGTCATATGCGAGTTTCTGCAAAGGCATGCACCTCAGACAACCTTGACCCTGACTGTGACCTTCACTTTAGGGAAAAGGGGGCATGTGAAAATGATGTAGAATGAATGGTCTTAGCTTAATAATGATTCATGCCAAGTAAGATGATCCTCAAGATTTAACTGAATGAAAATCTTTAATGAAAACTTTAAGAAACTCAAGTTACGGCCTCAAAATCAACTGAAATCTCAATTCCCATTGAAGTATGCTAAAACAACCCAAACACCTCAAATCATTGTATGACTTGACTTCAGTAAGAATGTTTTCATTATGAGCAAAAATTACTAGAAATTTGATTCTGGTACAACAATACCTGGAGCTCAGAAAACCCTTTTTCAATATCACCTGGCTGTCATACTATTGAGACTATTGTTTCATCACAGCTCCTGGAACAAGAATGTAACAAAATCCACTCCATCATGCATACTTATGACTATATTTATATATTTACATCTTCGTTTCTATACATCCAAAGCCCATTTACCAAAATGAGAGCATTTCTTGGGATGGTAAAAAAAATAATTTTCCACTGTTTGAAAACATCTTAAAATATTACATTCAATTACTAAAACCATTGACATGACAAGTTCTTTACACAATATGAATTCATGAAACCATTTGTCACTATTCATTGGGTTGTTGACACTGATATCATCAAAAGCATTGGTATAAAATTATGATTTTCACCTGCAAAAATAAGCTTAATGTAGAAGACTGGCTTCCATTTTATGAAAGTTCTCTGGACAATATTGTTTGCTTCCTTCATCACAGATTTTTAAAATCAAGGCCATTGATGGTCATATACAGATACCAGTTGGTGTGGCCCATTTCCAAAACTTTTACAAGACTAACAGCAACTAACTAAAGTATTTCTGAATACTTAGAAATTTCTCAGAAATAAATCAGACAAGAATGAACCTATGTAAGAAACCAGAACCTGACTGGTCGCAGGCTTAAGTATTATTCAAGATGGAGATTATTTTTTTTAGTAAAACTAAGATCCAGTCCAGATTTTACTATAATTTAAAAATAGAAGTTTCATACAAACTCTTTGGGATTGTACTAAATCACAACTTTCTCTTGGCTGATCTTGTCCAAAAATGTCCATGTACCTTAACAGTGATTTTGCCATATAAAATCTGCAATTTAAAGGTATGTAAAATCAAATTCTAAAAACTAACACCCATTACTGAAATAATTGCCTATATGACCTGTACGACTTTTACTATAGATTTTGTTTTCCAATAACCAGTAAGCCTAAGAAAAACAGAAGAAGAAAACCCACCTCTACTCCTTTATGATGGGACTAGACTAAGGATTTTTTAAAACAATAATCAAATATTACATTGAATTTGATTCCGGAATGGAGCTCAGACAAACAATTTACAATCACGTGGTTGTCATACGAACGAGACTATGTGTTTCATCACTGCTCCTATAACAAGAATATAATCCGATACATATTGCACACTTATGATGACTATATTTATGTATTTTATTAACTTACTTCTTTAATTCTACAGTTCAAAAAGCCCATTTACAGAAATGAGAACAATAACATTAACATATAACACCCCAGATACCGGTATATCTCAATATTATACATGTAACATATTTTCTCCATGTATTTGGATGGCACAAAAGTTACTTTTTCTCAGTTTGAAAATATTGTAAAATATTAGATTGATTCACTGACCAAAAATATTCAAACATGTTATAAATAAAATGTCAACTGGAATTAATTGGAAGAACACTAACTATTCATTAATCTGTCAACACTGGCAACCAACATTTACATAAAATCATCTTACTCATCTGTAAATAAAATCTCTCAATAGTAAAAGTGAAGAATGGTTCAACCTAAATTAAAAAAAATTAAAATCATCTAAATATTACTCAATACCTCCATTATGGAGAAGATTAAAAACTGACCCATGGTCAAATACCAATCTCGCTTGGTTTGGTCCAGTACCAAAACTATTTCAAGACTAACAACGACTAACTACAGAAAAAATTCCTAATATAGCAACACAACAGAAAAATGTTTTCTTTTTTCCCCTCCAAGTACTTCCACCAGTTAAACTGGCTGCCATTTTGAAACAATCATGTGCTGAAATAGTGGGATAAACCCATATAAACCTCCCTCTCTCATGTCCTATTGAAAATTTTATAACATTCAATATTAAGAATTTCACTGTTAAATGCTTCATCATGCAGCTGTTGTTTCCATGAAACTCAAGAAATCTACTTCATTGGAACTAAAGCTTAGATATCTGTATGGACTGCAAAACATACACAAAGTCCAAATGTTGCAAAAACAACTGTAAACCGTGAAGACACAATGGCCAATGCCGAATGCAGATAGATCTGGGTCCAAGTTTTTGGCTTGCAATTATATGCAAAGAAAAAAGCATACATCCGATCTATCAGATCGTTCCAAGACGGCAGATATGTAATGTTCTTGGTCTATGCCTTAAGTAAACAGCATATAAACAAATACTGTCAAACTGACTAAAATTATTAGCATTCTTCCTGACTCCAGGTGCCAAGTAATCCCCAAAGTGTGTCAACATAGTACATCTCATATTTTGTAGAAATAAATTGGTAGACTATGACACAGGACAGATAATGATATTTTAATTCTGGAGAAAAATGTAAGAAGTTGGGATTACGTTTTCTGGAGCAAGGTGCTGAATAAGGGACATTTTATGGATTTTAAACCTATTACTTTCAGACTGGGGCATATGTTCAGTCCATCCGGATCCATTAAAATAAACCTTAAAAAAATATCTGCTCCTTATCTAATGGGATTTAAGAAAAGGACTTATCTCTTATGTACATGTATATCATTTTCCATTCAACCAGAAATTTAAGGTAAGGCCCGAAGCTCAACCATACCATTTATGATCACAGATGATTGTCATAATTAAAATGATTCAGTCGTCACAGCCCCTTCAACAAATGAGTTTCAAATATCCTCCAATTTTAATAACATACTTCTCGATGTATGAAAAGAACTCAACTGTAAACAGTGCAGACCCATAAAGGCCATTACAGAATGCACCAGCAGATCAGAGTCTATGCTCTTTGCTAAAGGACAAATCACACTCCTGTCAAAATCAATCAATAATACAATTTTTTTTAATTTTTTTTTTTTGGGGGGTGGGGGGTGGGGTAATGCTAATTGTTGCAAAATTATAATGCATACATTGCAGCTGCTATATTTGGTAGATGAAAATCCTTTAAATATGACCCCAGGAAGATCCACTGACCCATGGGAAGCTACTGGCAAATTCTGTCAAAAATACCCAAAATGCTAGAGTCAAGACATCAAAACACGGTAACCAAGGTCATATGCGAGTTTCTGCAAAGGCATGCACCTCAGACAACCTTGACCCTGACTGTGACCTTCACTTTAGGGAAAAGGGGGCATGTGAAAATGATGTAGAATGAATGGTCTTAGCTTAATAATGATTCATGCCAAGTAAGATGATCCTCAAGATTTAACTGAATGAAAATCTTTAATGAAAACTTTAAGAAACTCAAGTTACGGCCTCAAAATCAACTGAAATCTCAATTCCCATTGAAGTATGCTAAAACAACCCAAACACCTCAAATCATTGTATGACTTGACTTCAGTAAGAATGTTTTCATTATGAGCAAAAATTACTAGAAATTTGATTCTGGTACAACAATACCTGGAGCTCAGAAAACCCTTTTTCAATATCACCTGGCTGTCATACTATTGAGACTATTGTTTCATCACAGCTCCTGGAACAAGAATGTAACAAAATCCACTCCATCATGCATACTTATGACTATATTTATATATTTACATCTTCATTTCTATACATCCAAAGCCCATTTACCAAAATGAGAGCATTTCTTGGGATGGTAAAAAAAATAATTTTCCACTGTTTGAAAACATCTTAAAATATTACATTCAATTACTAAAACCATTGACATGACAAGTTCTTTACACAATATGAATTCATGAAACCATTTGTCACTATTCATTGGGTTGTTGACACTGATATCATCAAAAGCATTGGTATAAAATTATGATTTTCACCTGCAAAAATAAGCTTAATGTAGAAGACTGGCTTCCATTTTATGAAAGTTCTCTGGACAATATTGTTTGCTTCCTTCATCACAGATTTTTAAAATCAAGGCCATTGATGGTCATATACAGATACCAGTTGGTGTGGCCCATTTCCAAAACTTTTACAAGACTAACAGCAACTAACTAAAGTATTTCTGAATACTTAGAAATTTCTCAGAAATAAATCAGACAAGAATGAACCTATGTAAGAAACCAGAACCTGACTGGTCGCAGGCTTAAGTATTATTCAAGATGGAGATTATTTTTTTAGTAAAACTAAGATCCAGTCCAGATTTTACTATAATTTAAAAATAGAAGTTTCATACAAACTCTTTGGGATTGTACTAAATCACAACTTTCTCTTGGCTGATCTTGTCCAAAAATGTCCATGTACCTTAACAGTGATTTTGCCATATAAAATCTGCAATTTAAAGGTATGTAAAATCAAATTCTAAAAACTAACACCCATTACTGAAATAATTGCCTATATGACCTGTACGACTTTTACTATAGATTTTGTTTTCCAATAACCAGTAAGCCTAAGAAAAACAGAAAAAGAAAACCCACCTCTACTCCTTTATGATGGGACTAGACTAAGGATTTTTTAAAACAATAATCAAATATTACATTGAATTTGATTCCGGAATGGAGCTCAGACAAACAATTTACAATCACGTGGTTGTCATACGAACGAGACTATGTGTTTCATCACTGCTCCTATAACAAGAATATAATCCGATACATATTGCACACTTATGATGACTATATTTATGTATTTTATTAACTTACTTCTTTAATTCTACAGTTCAAAAAGCCCATTTACAGAAATGAGAACAATAACATTAACATATAACACCCCAGATACCGGTATATCTCAATATTATACATGTAACATATTTTCTCCATGTATTTGGATGGCACAAAAGTTACTTTTTCTCAGTTTGAAAATATTGTAAAATATTAGATTGATTCACTGACCAAAAATATTCAAACATGTTATAAATAAAATGTCAACTGGAATTAATTGGAAGAACACTAACTATTCATTAATCTGTCAACACTGGCAACCAACATTTACATAAAATCATCTTACTCATCTGTAAATAAAATCTCTCAATAGTAAAAGTGAAGAATGGTTCAACCTAAATTAAAAAAAATTAAAATCATCTAAATATTACTCAATACCTCCATTATGGAGAAGATTAAAAACTGACCCATGGTCAAATACCAATCTCGCTTGGTTTGGTCCAGTACCAAAACTATTTCAAGACTAACAACGACTAACTACAGAAAAAATTCCTAATATAGCAACACAACAGAAAAATGTTTTCTTTTTTCCCCTCCAAGTACTTCCACCAGTTAAACTGGCTGCCATTTTGAAACAATCATGTGCTGAAATAGTGGGATAAACCCATATAAACCTCCCTCTCTCTTGTCCTATTGAAAATTTTATAACATTCAATATTAAGAAATTCACTCCTGAATGCTTCATCATGCTGCTGTTGTTTCCATGAAACTCAAGAAATCTACTTCACTGGAACTAAAGCTTAGATGTCTGTATGGACTGCAAAACATACACAAAGTCCAAATGTTGCAAAAACAACTGTAAACCGTGAAGACACAATGGCCAATGCCGAATGCAGACAGATCTGGGTCCAAGTTTTTGGTTTGCAATTATATGCAAAGAAAAAAGCATACATCCGATCTATCAGATTGTTCCAAGACGGCAGATATGTAATGTTCTTGGTCTATGCCTTCAGTAAACAGCATATAAACAAATACTGTCAAACTGACTAAAATTATTAGCATTCTCCCTGACTCCAGGTGCCCAGTAATCCACAAAGTGTGTCAACATAGTACATCTCATATTTTGTAGAAATAAATTGGTAGACTATGACACAGGACAGATAATGATATATTAATTCTGGAGAAAAATGTAAGAAGTTGGGATTACGTTTTTCTGGAGCAAGGTGCTGAATAAGGGACATTTTATGGATTTTAATCCTATTACTTTCAGACTGGGGCATATGTTCAGTCCATCCGGATCCATTAAAATAAACCTTAAAAAAATATCTGCTCCTTATCTAATGGGATTTAAGAAAAGGACTTATCTCTTATGTACATGTATATCATTTTCCATTCAATCAGAAATTTAAGGTAAGGCCTGAAGCTCAACCATACCATTTATGATCACAGATGATTGTCATAATTAAAATGATTAAGTCGTCACAGCCCCTTCAACAAATGAGTTTCAAATATCCTCCAATTTTAATAACATACTTCTCGATGTATGAAAAGAACTCAACTGTAAACAGTGCAGACCCATAAAGGCCATCACAGAATGCACCAGCAGATCAGAGACTATGATCTTTGCTAAAGGACAAATCACACTCCTGTCAAAATCAATCAATAATACAATTTTTTTTTTTTTTTTTTTGGAGGGGGTAATGTTAATTGTTGCAAAATTATAAGGCATACATTGCAGCTGCTATATTTGGTAGATGAAAATCCTTTAAATATGACCCCAGGAAGATCCACTGACCCATGGGAAGCTACTGGCAAATTCTGTCAAAAATACCCAAAATGCTAGAGTCAAGACATCAAAACACGGTAACCAAGGTCATATGCGAGTTTCTGCAAAGGCATGCACCTCAGACAACCTTGACCCCGACTGTGACCTTCACTTTAGGGAAAAGGGGGCATGTGAAAATGCTGTAGAATGAATGGTCTTAGCCTAATAATGATTCATGCCAAGTAAGATGATCCTAAAGATTTAACTGAATGAAAATCTTTAATGAAAACTTTAAGAAACTCAAGTTACGGCCTCAAAATCAACTGAAATCTCAATTCACATTGAAGTATGCTAAAACAACCCAAACACCTCAAATCATTGTATGACTTGACTTCAGTAAGAATGTTTTCATTATGAGCAAACATTACTAGAAATCTGATTCTGGTACAACAATACCTGGAGCTCAGAAAACCCTTTTTCAATATCACCTGGCTGTCATACTATTGAGACTATTGTTTCATCACAGCTCCTGGAACAAGAATGTAACAAAATCCACTCCATCATGCATACTTATGACTATATTTATATATTTACATCTTCATTTCTATACATCCAAAGCCCATTTACCAAAATGAGAGCATTTCTGTGGATGGTAAAAAAAAATAATTTTCAACCGTTTGAAAACATCTTAAAATATTACATTTAATTACCAAAACCATTGACATGACAAGTTCTATACACAATGTAAATTCCTAAAACCAATTGTCACTATTCATTGGGTTGTTGACACTGATATCATCAAAATCATTGGTATCAAATTATGATTTTCACCTGCAAAAAAAAAAACATTAATGTAGAAGACTGGATTCCATTTTATGAAAGTTCTCTGGACAATATTGTTTGCTTCCTTCATCACAGATAAAATCAAGGCCTTTGATGGTCATATACAGATCCCAGTTGGTGTGGCCCATATCCAAAACTTTTACAAGACTAACAGCAACTAACTAAAGTATTTCTGAATACTTAGAAATTTCTCAGAAATAAATCAGACAAGAATGAACCTATGTAAGAAACCAGAACCTGACTCGACGCAGGCTTAAGTATTATTCAAGATGGAGATTATTTTTTTTTAGTAAAACTAAGATCCAGTCCAGATTTTACTATAATTCAAAAATAGAAGTTTCATACAAACTCTTTGGGATTGTACTAAATCACAACTTTCTCTTGGCTGATCTTGTCCAAAAATGTCCATGTACTTTAACAGTGATTTTGCCATATAAAATCTGCAATTTAAAGGTATGTAAAATCAAATTCTAAAAACTAACACCCATTACTGAAATAATTGCCTATATGACCTGTACGACTTTTACTATAGATTTTGTTTTCCAATAACCAGTAAGCCTAAGAAAAACAGAAGAAGAAAACCCACCTCTACTCCTTTATGATGGGACTAGACTAAGGATTTTTTAAAACAATAATCAAATATTACATTGAATTTGATTCCGGAATGGAGCTCAGACAAATAATTTACAATCACGTGGTTGTCATACGAATGAGACTATGTGTTTCATCACTGCTCCTATAACAAGAATATAATCCGATACATATTGCACACTTATGATGACTATATTTATGTATTTTATTAACTTACTTTAATTCTACAGTTCAAAAAGCCCATTTACAGAAATGAGAACAATAACATTAACATATAACACCCCAAAAGGGAAATATATCTCAATATTATACATGTAACATATTTTCTCCATGTATTTGGATGGCACAAAAGTTACTTTTTTCTCAGTTTGAAAATATTGTAAAATATTGGATTGATTCACTGACCAAAAATATTCAAACAAGTTATAAATAAAATGTCAACTGGAATTAATTGGAAGAACACTATTTAACTATTCATTAATCAGTCAACACTGGCAACCAACATTTACATAAAATCATCTTACTCATAAGTAAATAAAAACTCTCAATAGTAAAAGTGAAGAATGGTTCAACCTAAATTAAAAAAATTAAAATCATCTAAATATTACTCAATACCTCCATTATGGAGAAGATTAAAAACTGACCCATGGTCAAATACCAATCTTGCTTGGTTTGGTCCAGTACCAAAACTATTTCAAGACTAACAACGACTAACTACAGAAAAAATTCCTAATATAGCAACACAACAGAAAAATGTTTTCTTTTTTCCCCTCCAAGTACTTCCACCAGTTAAACTGGCTGCCATTTTTAAACAATCATGTGCTGAAATAGTGGGATAAACCCATATAAACCTCCCTCTCTCTTGTCCTATTGAAAATTTTATAACATTCAATATTAAGAATTTCACTCTTGAATGCTTCATCATGCAGTTGTTGTTTCCATGAAACTCAAGAAATCTACTTCACTGGAACTAAAAAGCTTAGATGTCTGTATGGACTGCAAAACATACACAAAGTCCAAATGTTGCAAAAACAACTGTAAACCGTGAAGACACAATGGCCAATGCCGAATGCAGACAGATCTGGGTCCAAGTTTTTGGTTTGCAATTATATGCAAAGAAAAAAGCATACATCCGATCTATCAGATCGTTCCAAGATGGCAGATATGTAATGTTCTTGGTCTATGCCTTCAGTAAACAGCATATAAACAAATACTGTCAAACTGACTAAAATTATTAGCATTCTTCCCAACTCCAGGTGCCAAGTAATCCCCAAAGTGTGTCAACATAGTACAACTCATATTTTGTAGAAATAAATTGGTAGACTATGAGACAGGACAGATAACGATATATAAATTCTGGAGAAAAATGTAAGAAGTTGGGATTACGTTTTTCTGGAGCAAGGTGCTGAATAAGGGACATTTTATGGATTTTAAACCTATTACTTTCAGACTGGGGCATATGTTCAGTCCATCCGGATCCATTAAAATAAACCTTAAAAAAATATCTGCTCCTTATCTAATGGGATTTAAGAAAAGGACTTATCTCTTATGTACATGTATATCATTTTCCATTCAATCAGAAATTTAAGGTAAGGCCCGAAGCTCAACCATACCATTTATGATCACAGATGATTGTCATAATTAAAATGATTCAGTCGTCACAGCCCCTTCAACAAACGAGTTTCAAACATCCTCCAATTTTAATAACATACTTCTCGATGTATGAAAAGAACTCAACTGTAAACAGTGCAGACCCATAAAGGCCATCACAGAATGCACCAGCAGATCAGAGTCTATGCTCTTTGCTAGAGCACAAATCACACACCTGTCAAAATCAATCAATAATACATTCTTGGGGGGGGGGGGGGTTAATGCTAATTGTTGCAAAAATATAATGCATACATTGTGGCTGCTATATTTGGTAGATGAAAATCTTTTAAATATGACCCCAGGAAGATCCACTGACCCATGGGAAGCTACTGGCAAATTCTGTCAAAAATACCCAAAATGCTTGAGTCAAGACATCAAAACACGGTAACCAATGTCATATGCGAGTTTCTGCAAAGGCATGCACCTCAGACAACCTTGACCCCGACTGTGACCTTCACTTTAGGGAAAAGGGGGCATGTAAAAATGCTGTAGAATGAATTGTCTTAGCTTTATAATGTTTCATGCCAAGTAAGATGATCCTCAAGATTTAACTGAATGAAAATCTTTCATGAAAACTTAAGAAACTCTTAATGTCACTGCCTCAAAATCAACTGAAATCTCAATTCTCATTGAAGTATGCTAAAACAACCCAAACACCTCAAATCATTTTATGATAGGACTTCAGTAAGAATGTTTTCATTATGAGCAAACATTACTAGAAATTTGATTCTGGTACAACAATACCTGGAGCTCAGAAAACCCTTTTTCAATATCACCTGGCTGTCATACTATTGAGACTATTGTTTCATCACAGCTCCTGGAACAAGAATGTAACAGAATCCACTCCATCATGCATACTTATGACTATATTTATATATTTACATCTTCATTTCTATACATCCAAAGCCCATTTACCAAAATGAGAGCATTTCTTGGGATGGTAAAAAAAATAATTTTCCACTGTTTGAAAACATCTTAAAATATTACATTCAATTACCAAAACCATCGACATGACAAGTTCTATACACAATGTAAATTCATGAATACAATTGTCACTATTCATTGGGTTGTTGACACTGATATAATCAAAAGCATTTGTATCAAATTATGTTATGCAATTAGCAGGCAGTGGCAATATTTGATGTCTTCCTTGTTACCTTGACCTTGAGACAACCAAAACTGTTGTAAAATTTATTTTCTTACCATGTAATGATTCACCACAAGCAGGAAGACATTCAATCAAGGGGTTTCAAAAATATAAGCATAAGGCAAAATATTAACCAACACCTTAATATAAAATTTTCTTATGACCTTGTTTTTGTTTTGGTGGGTTTTATGAAGCGAGGAGTTGGAATTATATCAATTTAAGCACATAGTAGGCCTTGCATTTTGCTCTGTGTTTTAAGTGCAGAAAGAACCCTGAGAGACCCAGGAAGAACCATCAAGCCACAGTAAGCTCCTGGAAGACTGTCACATAGTTGAGCCTCGATTTAAACCCACTAACACGAGATCTGAGTGATCTGTATAGGAAAGCACCTTACACAACTCAGCCACATAGGACCTCAATGGTTTTCTATACATTAACAAAACAAGGCAAGCAGAAATGTCGCTGTGTGTATTCACTTAGCTTCATAATGGTAACACTCAATCTAAGTTTACAAAATTATGCAAATGAAAATAAATTATAAAAAAAAAACTAAAACTCAATGTCAATGAGTGAAAAGCAAATGATATGCCACACAGGCACACACACAAGGCAGCTAAAAACAAAAACAACTTCTGCTCATTTTATGATTAAAGGCATACAACCTAAGATTTTCGACTTTTTTGTTCTTGCAAATGCATGATATTATGAAAAGTATAGTAGAAATAATGAGTAATTAAAGGTAATTCAGTTTCAAAAAATGTACATCTGTAAGTTTAATCAATGAAATTATAACGATTTTCTGTACGGATTGCTAATTAATTATGCAGAAACGGAATTTACCGATATTCTCCGAAGTCGCAGTGTCAAGTGACGCGTGTCAACAAAGAATGGAAGTCGAGGTAAGCCTGTGATTCTCTTTTGATGTAATTATTGCCTTATCCTTCGTCTTTCCTTCTCCTTAGTTCTTTATAGTCACCCACAATATATGTATTGCTTATAGATTTCTCATTATATATGATAAATTACAAGAAGTAGGCAAAAAAGTCAATATGATGGAAAATCCTGACAATAAGGGGTTCCTAAGGGGCCATTCTTGAAAGTGTTTACTTCTCGTGTTTGTGTGATTCTGTTATGTTGTAAGATAAACCAACTAAAAATATGATAATTTGTATCATTGTAATCAGAACCGCTATTAAAAGGTCTCGCTAAAGTCGCTTCTTTGGCTCAGAATAAAGTAGATCTTTTTGGGCAGTTGCATTACCACATTACGTTCACGTATCCGATAGTCGATGTGATTTGCGCATTTGTTTGTATATTTACACTTTTGCTTCATTGCATAACACAAAAATTAATATTTTCCCCCACATAATATTTAATGGATTTATTTTATTTGGAATTTTTTTTACTGACAATTTTTTAAAAATTTCTGCAGGACTTCGACCTGGTTGTTTTAGATGAAGTCGTGCTCCTTGTTGCACAGAGGTGTATTCAAGATGTCCTGGCAGCAGAAGAAGATAAGAAATCAGACGTATTTTCTAAATATATTTTTATTCAATGAAACCAATACGCATCCAGAACATGATATGGACCAAGTTTTAGTAATACTCATCATGGAGGTTTAAAACAAACTAAGATGAACATACTTTAATGCATATCTCTTTTAATACCAGACTTATAAGAGACTGTATACAAGTAAACAAAATTCACTGACATATGTTCTCAAAAAAGCAGATGAGATAATATTGAAACCACGTTTTTTTTTCATTAATGTCCAATACCAGTCATTAATCTACAGCAATCGGGTTAAAAACTCTTTCAAGAATTGAATGAACATGTTTGCAAAGTCTATAAATAGAAGCTCCATCTGCTATTGTTCAACCTTTGAATTTATGATTGGTCTCACTTTCCACTAAAATAAGCTAAAACTGATTGGTCTCACTTTCCACTAAAATAAGCTAAAACAGATAGGTCTCACTTTCCACTAAAATAAGCAAAAACTGATTGGTCTCACTTTCCACTAAAATAAGCTAAAACTGATTGGTCTAACTTTCCACTAAAATAAGCTAAAACTGTCTCACTTTCCACTAAAAAAAGCTAAAACAGATAGGTCTCACTTACCACTAAAATAGGCTATAACATATTATGATGGGACTGGATGATATTATTGTTATAATAAACAATACAAGGAATTTGATTTTGGCAAGTTGAGACCTGGAGCTCAGACAAACCATTTGTAATCAGAGATTGTCATACGAACGAGACTAATTGTTTCATCATAGCTCCCTGAACAAAAATATAAAAGAATCCACCCAACAGGCATACGTAAGACTATATTTATACGTTTTATTGATTTACTTCTTCTATTCTATTGAGACGAAGGCCCATTTACAGATATGATAAATATAAAATGAACATGAAAACAATAACAGGTAGATATACATCAACATCTACTACATTTTCTGTACATATCAGATGGCATAACAATAATTACATTCTTCTCTGTTAGAAAACATATTAAAATATTACATTCCCTGACCCAAAAAGATAAAAACAAGTTACATGTAAGATTTAAATTATAAACAATTGGGAGAACTAGGTTGCCAACATTAATAACACAAATAAGCAATTACATCAAACTATCATACCTGTATTTAAAAAAAGCTCAAAGGTAAAACAAAAAGTATGGTTCACCTTTTATTAGAGGAGGAAACCCTTACAATGAAATAACTACCTCAACCATTGTGTTTAATACTACCATTTTGAAAAAGAGTAAAACTAACTCCAATTTCACATATCAATTTCAGTTAGTCTGGTCTCATACCTTAACTTCTATCAAGCAAATGAATGAAATTATATCTGAAAAATTAAACATTAAAAATTAAACATTCCTAATAAATATAAAAACAGCACTTGGAAAACCTAAAAACCTCAACAATCAAGACCTCAATTCTTGCCTAAAAACCTAAACAATCAAGACCTTAATTCTTGCCTAAAAGCCTCAATAATCAAGACCTCAATTCCTGCCTAAAATCCTAAACACTCAAGACCTCAATTCCTGCCTAAAAACCTCAACAATCAAGACCTCGATTTCTGCCAAGTAGGATGTGACTAGATCAGAGTTTACAAAATCTAAGAAAATCTTAATATCACTCCTTGAAAATCAACTGATATGTCTCATTTCCCACAAAAGTAAGCTTAAAAAAACAAACCACACCTCTGCTAATTTTATGATGAGAATTGAAAAAGCAACTTTTTAAAAATAAATTCAAACAATGCAAGGAATTTGATTCTGGAAAGTTCAGACCTGGAGCTCAGTCAAATCATTTGTAATCAGAGATTGTCATACGAACGAGACTAATTGTTTCATCACAGCTCCTTCAACAAGAATGTAACAGAATCGATCTTCTCATGCATAATTATGACTATATTTGTAGAAGTTATTTATTTACTTCTTAAACCCTATTGATCCAAGGTCCATTTCCAAAAATTAGAAATACAAAATTAACATATAACAACACACCAAAGTGCAGATATACATCAATATCATACACCAACCATATTTTTGGTGTCCTCCGATGACAGAACAATAATTAATATCTATTCTGTTCAAAAACATATTTTAAGATATTACATTCACTGACCGAAAACATGAATTGAACAAGTTGAATATAAAATTTAAATGAAAATAACTCAGGGGAACCATGTTTAACTATTATTTCAATGAAAGCAGTTGCACACAACTATTTTACTCACCTGTAAACAAAAACTCAGTGGTAAAAGCATTTCTACATCAGAATATGTACCCATAATGAATACAATTTGATTTTGCAGAAAGTTTCAGACCAGAAGCTCAGCCATAACATTTATAATCACAGATGATTGTCATGTTAACGAGATTATTTCAGTTATCACAGCTCCTTGAACGAACGAGTTTCAAATATCCTCCATCCTCCCCTCCATATTTAATAACATACTTCTCTATGTTTGAAACAAACTCAACTGTTAACAGATAGACCCACCCCTTACTCTGTGCAATTGGCAGGTAATATTTGATACCTATCTGTACAGATGCACAACAACCACTACACCCGACATTAATCAATCCTACAAAGAAGACAGTCACTCCTCCACAACTGCTATACTCTACAGGTCATGGAGACCTAATTTGAAAGGGAAGATATCATCATTGTAATGTACTTGAAGGACCTAAAAACCTCAACAATCAAGACCTCAATTCCTGTCTAAAAACCTCAACAATCAAGACCTCAATTCTTGTCTAAAAACCTCGACAATCAAGACCTCAATTCTTGCCTAAAAACCTCAACAATCAAGACCTCAATTCCTGCCAAGTAGGATAAGACTAAATCAGAGTTTACAAAATCTAAGAAAATCTTAATATCACTCCTTGTAAATCAACTGAAATGTCTCACTTCCCACAAAAGTAAGCTTATAAAAACAAACCACACCTCTGCTAATTTTATGATGAGAATTGAAAAAGCAACTTTTTAAAAATAAATTCAAACAATGCAAGGAATTTTATTCTGGAAAGTTCAGACCTGGAGCTCAGTCAAATCATTTGTAATCAGAGATTGTCATACGTACGAGACTAATTGTTTCATCACAGCTCCTACAACAAGAATGTAACAGAATCAATCTTCTTATGCATAATTATGACTATATTTGTGAAGTTATTTATTTACTTCTTAAACCCTATTGATCCAAGGTCCATTTACAAAAATTAGAAATACAAAATTAACATATAACAACACAACAAAGTGCAGATATACATCAATATCGTACACCAACCATATTTTTGGTTTCCTCCAATGACAGAACAATATATAATATCTACTCTGTTCAAAAACATATTTTAAGATATTACATTCACTGATCCAAAACATGAATTGAACAAGTTGAATATAAAATTTAAATGAAAATAACTCGGAGGAACCATGTTTAACTATTTATTATTTCAATGAAAGCAGTTGCACATAACTATTTTACTCACCTGTAAACAAAAACTCATTGGTAAAAGCATTTCTACATCAGAATATGTACCCATAATGAATACAATTTGATTTTGCAGAAAGTTTCAGACCAGGAGCTCAGCCATAACATTTATAATCACAGATGATTGTCATGTTAACGAGATTATTTCAGTCATCACAGCTCCTTGAACGAACGAGTTTCAAATATCCTCCATCCTCCCCTCCATATTTAATAACATACTTCTCTATGTTTGAAACAAACTCAACTGTCAACAGATAGACCCACCCCTTACTCTGGGCAATTGGCAGGTAATATTTAATGCCAATCTGTACAGATGCACACCAACCACTACACCCGACATTAATCAATCCTACAAAGAAGACAGTCACTCCTCCACAACTGCTATACTCTACAGGTCATGGAGACCTAATGGGAAAAGGAAGATATCATCATTGTAATGTACTTGGAGGACCTAAAAACCTCAACAATAAAGACCTCAATTCTTGTCTAAAAACCTCAACAATCAAGACCTCAATTCTTGCCTAAAATCTCAACAATCAAGACCAATCATCAATTCCTGCCTAAAAACCTCAACAATCAAGACCTCAATTCCTGCCAAGTAGGATAAGACTAAATCAGAGTTTACAAAATCTAAGAAAATCTTAATATCACTCCTTGTAAATCAACTGAAATGTCTCATTTCCCACAAAAGTAGGCTTAAAAAAAACAAACAACACCTCTGCTAATTTTATGATGGGGCATGAATAAGCAACTTTTAAAAAAATAAATTCAAACAATGCAAGGAATTTGATTCTGGAAAGTTCAGACCTGGAGCTCAGTCAAACCATTTGTAATCAGAGATTGTCATACGAACGAGACTAATTGTTTCATCACAGCTCCTTCAACAAGAATGTAACAGAATTGATCTTCTCATGCATAATTATGACTATATTTGTAGAAGTTATTCATTTACTTCTTAAATCCTATAGATCCAAGGGTATGTGTAAAAGCTTGCCAGTAGCTTCTCGTGAGTCAGTGGTTCTTTCCAGGGGATTTCCCGGGTTCTTCCTCCATCATTAATACTGACTACCATGTGCTGAAAAATGGCATTATGCACTACTACTACTACTACTACTACTACAAAATCTAAGAAAGTAAAGAACTTTAATGAAAACCTTCAGAAACTCCTAATATCACTCCTTGTAAATCAACTGATATGTCTCACTTCCCACAAAAGTAGGCTTAAAAAAAAAACACCTCTGCTAATTTTATAATGGGACTGGAATAACTAATTTTTAAAAGATACTACTACTACAAAATCTAAGTAAATCAAGAACTTTAATGAAGACCTTAAGAAATTTTTATTATCACTTCGTTGTAAATCAACATGTCTCACTTCCCACAAAAAGTAGGCTTAAAAAAAAACAATAACACCTCTGCTAATTTTATAATGGGACTGGAATAACCAATTTTTAAAAGAAAATCGAACAATGCAAGAAATTTGATTCTGGTAAGTTCAGACCTGGAGCTCAGTCAAATCATTTGTAATCAGAGATTGTCATACGAACGAGACTAATTGTTTCATCACAGCTCCTACAACAAGAATGTAACAGAATCGATCCTCTCATGCACACTTAGAGGCTATATTTGTAGAATTTATTTATTTACTTCTTTAAATCCTATAGATCAAAGGTCCATTTACAAAAATTAGAAATACACAATTAACATATAACAACACATCAAAATGCAGATATACATCAATATCATAAAACAACCATATTTTCTGTGTCTTCCGATGACAGAACAATAATTACTATCTACTCTGTTCAAAAACATATTTTAAAATATAACATTCACCGATCCAAAACATGAATTGAACAAGCTGAATATAAAATTTAAATGAAAATAACTCGGAGGAACCATGTTTAACTATTTATTATTTCAATGAAAGCAGTTGCACATAACTATTTTACTCACCTGTAAACAAAAACTCATTGGTAAAAGCATTTCTACATCAGAATATGTACCCATAATGAATACAATTTGATTTTGCAGAAAGTTTCAGACCAGGAGCTCAGCCATAACATTTATAATCACAGATTATTGTCATGTTAACGAGATTATTTCAGTCATCACAGCTCCTTGAACAAAAGAGTTTCAAATATCCTCCATCCTCCCCTCCATATTTAATAACACTCTATACTCTACAGGTCATGGAGACCTAATGGGAAAAGGAAGATATCATCATTGTAATGTACTTGGAGGACCTAAAAACCTCAACAATCAAGACCTCAATTCTTGTCTAAAAACCTCATCAAGACCTCAATTCTTGCCTAAAAATCTCAACAATCAAGACCAATCATCAATTCCTGCCTAAAAACATCAACAATCAAGACCTCAATTCCTGCCAAGTAGGATAAGACTAAATCAGAGTTTACAAAATCTAAGAAAATCTTAATATCACTCCTTGTAAATCAACTGAAATGTCTCATTTCCCACAAAAGTAGGCTTAAAAAAACAAACAACACCTCTGCTAATTTTATGATGGGACATGAATAAGCAACTTTTAAAAAAATAAATTCAAACAATGCAAGGAATTTGATTCTGGAAAGTTCAGACCTGGAGCTCAGTCAAATCATTTGTAATCAGAGATTGTCATACGAACGAGACTAATTGTTTCATCACAGCTCCTTCAACAAGAATGTAACAGAATCGATCTTCTCATGCATAATTATGACTATATTTGTAGAAGTTATTTATTTACTTCTTAAATCCTATAGATCCAAGGGTATGTGTAAAAGCTTGCCAGAAGCTTCTCGTGAGTCAGTGGTTCTTTCCAGGGGATTTCCCGGGTTCTTCCTCCATCATTAATACTGACTACCATGTATAGCCCATCATGTGCTGAAAAATGGCATTATGCACTACTACTACTACTACTACTACAAAATCTAAGAAAGTAAAGAACTTTAATGAAAACCTTCAGAAACTCCTAATATCACTCCTTGTAAATCAACTGATATGTCTCACTTCCCACAAAAGTAGGCTTAAAAAAAAAACACCTCTGCTAATTTTATAATGGGACTGGAATAACTAATTTTTAAAAGATACTACTACTACAAAATCTAAGTAAATCAAGAACTTTAATGAAGACCTTAAGAAATTTTTATTATCACTTCGTTGTAAATCAACATGTCTCACTTCCCACAAAAAGTAGGCTTAAAAAAAACAATAACACCTCTGCTAATTTTATAATGGGACTGGAATAACCAATTTTTAAAAGAAAATCGAACAATGCAAGAAATTTGATTCTGGTAAGTTCAGACCTGGAGCTCAGTCAAATCATTTGTAATCAGAGATTGTCATACGAACGAGACTAATTGTTTCATCACAGCTCCTACAACAAGAATGTAACAGAATCGATCCTCTCATGCACACTTAGAGACTATATTTGTAGACATTATTTATTTACTTCTTAAATCCTATTGATCAAAGGTCCATTTACAAAAATTAGAAATACACAATTAACATATAACAACACATCAAAATGCAGATATACATCAATATCATAAAACAACCATATTTTCTGTGTCTTCCGATGACAGAACAATAATTACTATCTACTCTGTTCAAAAACATATTTTAAAATATAACATTCACCGATCCAAAACATGAATTGAACAAGCTGAATATAAAATTTAAATGAAAATAACTCGGAGGAACCATGTTTAACTATTTATTATTTCAATGAAAGCAGTTGCACATAACTATTTTACTCACCTGTAAACAAAAACTCATTGGTAAAAGCATTTCTACATCAGAATATGTACCCATAATGAATACAATTTGATTTTGCAGAAAGTTTCAGACCAGGAGCTCAGCCATAACATTTATAATCACAGATGATTGTCATGTTAACGAGATTATTTCAGTCATCACAGCTCCTTGAACGAACGAGTTTCAAATATCCTCCATCCTCCCCTCCATATTTAATAACATACTTCTCTATGTTTGAAACAAACTCAACTGTTAACAGATAGACCCACCCCTTACTCTGTGCAATTGGCAGGTAATATTTGATACCTATCTGTACAGATGCACACCAACCACTACACCCGACATTAATCAATCCTACAAAGAAGACAGTTACTCCTCCACAACTGCTATACTCTACAGGTCATGGAGACCTAATTTGAAAGGGAAGATATCATCATTGTAATGTACTTGAAGGACCTAAAAACCTCAACAATCAAGACCTCAATTCCTGTCTAAAAACCTCAACAATCAAGACCTCAATTCTTGTCTAAAAACCTCGACAATCAAGACCTCAATTCTTGCCTAAAAACCTCAACAATCAAGACCTCAATTCCTGCCAAGTAGGATAAGACTAAATCAGAGTTTACAAAATCTAAGAAAATCTTAATATCACTCCTTGTAAATCAACTGAAATGTCTCACTTCCCACAAAAGTAAGCTTATAAAAACAAACCACACCTCTGCTAATTTTATGATGAGAATTGAAAAAGCAACTTTTTAAAAATAAATTCAAACAATGCAAGGAATTTTATTCTGGAAAGTTCAGACCTGGAGCTCAGTCAAATCATTTGTAATCAGAGATTGTCATACGAACGAGACTAATTGTTTCATCACAGCTCCTACAACAAGAATGTAACAGAATCAATCTTCTTATGCATAATTATGACTATATTTGTGAAGTTATTTATTTACTTCTTAAACCCTATTGATCCAAGGTCCATTTACAAAAATTAGAAATACAAAATTAACATATAACAACACAACAAAGTGCAGATATACATCAATATCGTACACCAACCATATTTTTGGTTTCCTCCAATGACAGAACAATATATAATATCTACTCTGTTCAAAAACATATTTTAAGATATTACATTCACTGATCCAAAACATGAATTGAACAAGTTGAATATAAAATTTAAATGAAAATAACTCGGAGGAACCATGTTTAACTATTTATTATTTCAATGAAAGCAGTTGCACATAACTATTTTACTCACCTGTAAACAAAAACTCATTGGTAAAAGCATTTCTACATCAGAATATGTACCCATAATGAATACAATTTGATTTTGCAGAAAGTTTCAGACCAGGAGCTCAGCCATAACATTTATAATCACAGATGATTGTCATGTTAACGAGATTATTTCAGTCATCACAGCTCCTTGAACGAACGAGTTTCAAATATCCTCCATCCTCCCCTCCATATTTAATAACATACTTCTCTATGTTTGAAACAAACTCAACTGTCAACAGATAGACCCACCCCTTACTCTGGGCAATTGGCAGGTAATATTTAATGCCAATCTGTACAGATGCACACCAACCACTACACCCGACATTAATCAATCCTACAAAGAAGACAGTCACTCCTCCACAACTGCTATACTCTACAGGTCATGGAGACCTAATGGGAAAAGGAAGATATCATCATTGTAATTTACTTGGAGGACCTAAAAACCTCAACAATAAAGACCTCAATTCTTGCCTAAAATCTCAACAATCAAGACCAATCATCAATTCCTGCCTAAAAACCTCAACAATCAAGACCTCAATTCCTGCCAAGTAGGATAAGACTAAATCAGAGTTTACAAAATCTAAGAAAATCTTAATATCACTCCTTGTAAATCAACTGAAATGTCTCATTTCCCACAAAAGTAGGCTTAAAAAAAACAAACAACACCTCTGCTAATTTTATGATGGGGCATGAATAAGCAACTTTTAAAAAAATAAATTCAAACAATGCAAGGAATTTGATTCTGGAAAGTTCAGACCTGGAGCTCAGTCAAACCATTTGTAATCAGAGATTGTCATACGAACGAGACTAATTGTTTCATCACAGCTCCTTCAACAAGAATGTAACAGAATTGATCTTCTCATGCATAATTATGACTATATTTGTAGAAGTTATTTATTTACTTCTTAAATCCTATAGATCCAAGGGTATGTGTAAAAGCTTGCCAGTAGCTTCTCGTGAGTCAGTGGTTCTTTCCAGGGGATTTCCCGGGTTCTTCCTCCATCATTAATACTGACCACCATGTATAGCCCATCATGTGCTGAAAAATGGCGTTATGCACTACTACTACTACTACTACAAAATCTAAGAAAGTAAAGAACTTTAATGAAAACCTTCAGAAACTCCTAATATCACTCCTTGTAAATCAACTGATATGTCTCACTTCCCACAAAAGTAGGATTAAAAAAAAAAACACCTCTGCTAATTTTATAATGGGACTGGAATAACCAATTTTTAAAAGATACTACTACTACAAAATCTAAGTAAATCAAGAACTTTAATGAAGACCTTAAGAAATTTTTATTATCACTCCTTGTAAATCAACATGTCTCACTTCCCCAAAAAGTAGGCTTAAAAAAAACAATAACACCTCTGCTAATTTTATAATGGGACTGGAATAACCAATTTTTAAAAGAAAATCAAACAATGCAAGGAATTTGATTCTGGAAAGTTCAGACCTGGAGCTCAGTCAAATCATTTGTAATCAGAGATTGTCATACGAACGAGACTAATTGTTTCATCACAGCTCCTACAACAAGAATGTAACAGAATCGATCCTCTCATGCACACTTAGAGGCTATATTTGTAGACATTATTTATTTACTTCTTAAATCCTATTGATCAAAGGTCCATTTACAAAAATTAGAAATACACAATTAACATATAACAACACATCAAAATGCAGATATACATCAATATCATAAAACAACCATATTTTCTGTGTCTTCCGATGACAGAACAATAATTACTATCTACTCTGTTCAAAAACATATTTTAAAATATAACATTCACCGATCCAAAACATGAATTGAACAAGCTGAATATAAAATTTAAATGAAAATAACTCGGAGGAACCATGTTTAACTATTTATTATTTCAATGAAAGCAGTTGCACATAACTATTTTACTCACCTGTAAACAAAAACTCATTGGTAAAAGCATTTCTACATCAGAATATGTACCCATAATGAATACAATTTGATTTTGCAGAAAGTTTCAGACCAGGAGCTCAGCCATAACATTTATAATCACAGATGATTGTCATGTTAACGAGATTATTTCAGTCATCACAGCTCCTTGAACGAACGAGTTTCAAATATCCTCCATCCTCCCCTCCATATTTAATAACATACTTCTCTATGTTTGAAACAAACTCAACTGTCAACAGATAGACCCACCGCTTACTCTGGGCAATTGGCAGGTAATATTTAATGCCAATCTGTATAGATGCACACCAACCACTACACCCGACATTAATCAATCCTACAAAGAAGACAGTCACTCCTCCACAACTGCTATACTCTACAGGTCATGGAGACCTAATGGGAAAAGGAAGATATCATCATTGTAATGTACTTGGGAGGACCTAAAAAACTCAACAATCAAGACCTCAATTCTTGTTTAAAAACCTCATCAAGACCTCAATTCTTGCCTAAAAATCTCAACAATCAAGACCAATCATCAATTCCTGCCTAAAAACATCAACAATCAAGACCTCAATTCCTGCCAAGTAGGATAAGACTAAATCAGAGTTTACAAAATCTAAGAAAATCTTAATATCACTCCTTGTAAATCAACTGAAATGTCTCATTTCCCACAAAAGTAGGCTTAAAAAAACAAACAACACCTCTGCTAATTTTATGATGGGACATGAATAAGCAACTTTTAAAAAAATAAATTCAAACAATGCAAGGAATTTGATTCTGGAAAGTTCAGACCTGGAGCTCAGTCAAATCATTTGTAATCAGAGATTGTCATACGAACGAGACTAATTGTTTCATCACAGCTCCTTCAACAAGAATGTAACAGAATCGATCTTCTCATGCATAATTATGACTATATTTGTAGAAGTTATTTATTTACTTCTTAAATCCTATAGATCCAAGGGTATGTGTAAAAGCTTGCCAGAAGCTTCTTGTGAGTCAGTGGTTCTTTCTAGGGGATTTCCCGGGTTCTTCCTCCATCATTAATACTGACCACCATGTATAGCCCATCATGTGCTGAAAAATGGCGTTATGCACTACTACTACTACTACTACTACTACTACTACAAAATCTAAGAAAGTAAAGAACTTTAATGAAAACCTTCAGAAACTCCTAATATCACTCCTTGTAAATCAACTGATATGTCTCACTTCCCACAAAAGTAGGCTTAAAAAAAAAACACCTCTGCTAATTTTATAATGGGACTGGAATAACCAATTTTTAAAAGATACTACTACTACAAAATCTAAGTAAATCAAGAACTTTAATGAAGACCTTAAGATATTTTTATTATCACTTCGTTGTAAATCAACATGTCTCACTTCCCACAAAAAGTAGGCTTAAAAAAAACAATAACACCTCTGCTAATTTTATAATGGGACTGGAATAACCAATTTTTAAAAGAAAATCAAACAATGCAAGGAATTTGATTCTGGAAAGTTCAGACCTGGAGCTCAGTCAAATCATCTGTAATCAGAGATTGTCATACGAACGAGACTAATTGTTTCATCACAGCTCCTACAACAAGAATGTAACAGAATCGATCCTCTCATGCACACTTAGAGACTATATTTGTAGACATTATTTATTTACTTCTTAAATCCTATTGATCAAAGGTCCATTTACAAAAATTAGAAATACACAATTAACATATAACAACACATCAAAATGCAGATATACATCAATATCATAAAACAACCATATTTTCTGTGTCTTCGATGACAGAACAATAATTACTATCTACTCTGTTCAAAAACATATTTTAAAATTTTACATTCACCGATCCAAAACATGAATTGAACAAGTTGAATATAAAATTTAAATGAAAATAACTCGGAGGAACCATGTTTAACTATTTATTATTTCAATGAAAGCAGTTGCACATAACTATTTTACTCACCTGTAAACAAAAACTCAATGGTAAAAGCATTTCTACATCAGAATATGTACCCATAATGAATACAATTTGATTTTGCAGAAAGTTTCAGACCAGGAGCTCAGCCATAACATTTATAATCACAGATGATTGTCATGTTAACGAGATTATTTCAGTCATCACAGCTCCTTGAACGAACGAGTTTAAAATATCCTCCATCCTCCCCTCCATATTTAATAACATACTTCTCTATGTTTGAAACAAACTCAACTGTTAACAGATAGACCCACCCTTTACTCTGTGCAATTGGCAGGTAATATTTGATACCTATCTGTACAGACCATCACAATGCAGAAATGCTAACTAAATTAAAGGAAAATTTACAGATGCACAACAACCACTAGACCTGACATTAATCAATCCTACAAAGACAGTCGCTCCTCCACAACTGCTATACTCTACAGGTCATAGAGACCTAATGGGAAAGGGAAGATATCATCATTGTAATGTACTTGGAGGACCTAAAAACCTCAACAATCAAGACCATTCATCAATTCCTGCCTAAAAACCTCAACAATCAAGACCTCAATTCCTGCCAAGTAGGATGAAACTAAATCAGAGTTTACAAAATCTAAGAAAATCTTAATATCACTCCTTGAAAATGAACTGAAATGTCTCACTTCCCACAAAAGTAGACTTAAAAAAAAACAACACCTCTGCTAATTTTATGATGCAACTTGAAAAAGCAACTTTTTAAAAATAAATTAAAACAGTGCAAGAAATTTTATTCTGGAAAGTTCAGATCTGGAGCTCAGTCAAATCATCTGTAATCAGAGATTGTCATACGAACGAGACTAATCGTTTCATCACAGCTCCTTCAACAAGAATGTAACAGAATCGATCTTCTCATGCATAATTATGACTATATTTGTAGAAGTTATTTATTTACTTCTTAAATCCTATTGATCCAAGGTCCATTTCCAAAAATTAGAAATACAAAATTAACATATAACAACACACCAAAGTGCAGATATACATCAATATCATACACCAACCATATTTTTGGTGTCCTCCGATGACAGAACAATAATTACTATCTACTCTGTTCAAAAACATATTTTAAGATATTATGTTCACTGATCCAAATATGTATTGAACAAGTTGAATATAAAATTTCAATGAAAATAATCTGGGGGAACCATGTTTAACTATTTATAAGGTTAATGATAGCAGTTGCATATAACTATCTTAACTGTAAACAAAAATGCAGTGGTTAAAGCAATTCTACATCAGCATATGTATTCCATAATGAATACAATTTGATTTTGCAGAAAGTTTCAGACCAGGAGCTCAGCCATAACATTTATAATCACAGATGATTGTCATGTTAACGAGATTATTTCAGTCATCACAGCTCCTTGAACAAAAGAGTTTCAAATATCCTCCATCCTCTCCTCCAATTTTACTAACATTCTCTATGTATGAAACGAACTCAACTGTAAACAGTGTAGACCCATACAGTCAATTGCAGAATGAACCAGCAGATCTGGGTCTATGCTGTTTGCTTTAAATTATAAGTAAGCATCATTGAACCTACTGTGGTTTCATTTCCATGGGAATTATTTTTTGTGGTTTTCATGGATACTTTAAATTTATGGATTAGCCAATTAATAATTGGATACTCGTACAGATTTAAATTTACTGAAGTAACCTTGATAAATGTCCAAAACAAGCCTATGCTGACAAAAAGCTGCAATCTTTTGAATCATTAAAACAATTTTACATGTAGAATCAAACACCTGTCATGATCAATAACGTACACAACATTTACATCAGAGTTCTAACATAAAAAGGGAGCCGCTGCAGCTAATAACACTAAGTCAATTGGTTATTAAATCACATGTCTATGATGTCTTACTTAAACACCAAGTAACACTTTCAGTCAATAGTGGCATAAACAGTTGCTTAAAATTCAACCAACTATTTTGTTTATGTGCACAGTGGCTTATTAGTTTTAAAATTGAATCCCCTCATTTTTTAATAAAATGTTACTACTGTAACCAAACTCGCGATCAGCTTCTCAATGCAATTAACAAGCAGTGTCAATATTTGATGTCTATCTACAAAGACCATAAAAATGAAAATCTACAAACTAAAATTAAACACACTGTTCTGACCCACACCATGCACTAGGCCTGACATTAAATTAATACTGCAAAGAAGAAGAAAGTCACACTTCCACAACTGCTATGCTCAACAGTTCATGGAGAAAAGGAGATACAGGGAAGACATCATCATAATACTGTATTCAAGGAACCTTAAAACCTCAACAATCAAGTGAATTATAGAATTTGTCAATAATTAAAAACAATTCTTCAATAATTAAAGACTTCTTCAAGAATTAAAGAATTCTTCAATTCATACCAAATTTGATGATGCTCGAGCTTGTTAAAAAAATGTGAATGAAAAACTTGTACAGACACCTTAATACATTCTTAATATGACCGCCAAAAAAAATCAACTGATGTCTCACTTCCCACTAAATTAGGCTGAAAAAAAAAAAACACCTCTGCTCATTTATGATGGGACTGGAGTTGGGATTTTTTCATATGATAATGAAACAAAACAAGGAAATTGATTTGAGAAGATAAACATGGAGCTCAGGCAAACAATTTACAATCACACGGTTGTCATACAAATGAGACTCATTGTTTCATCACAGCACTTTGAACAAAAATGTAACAGAATCAATCCCATTATGCATATTTATGACTATATTTTTATATTTACTTCTTCAATTCCATTGATTGCAAGGCCCATTTAAAGAACTGGGAGGAGTTCTGAGTGACCAAGTGGTCTAAAACACTCACCAGATCATCGCCATTTCACCTATGTCTACATGAGTTTGAGTCTCGGGTTCAGCCAATCGGGTATGAGAAAGTTTGCCAGTAGCTTTTCACAGGTTTTTTCCCCGGGTTCATTCTATACCATTTATAACTGGAGATGGTGAAGAATGCATATTATTTGGAAACGAAATTGGTATGACAGGAATGCCAAAGAAAAGAATGAACACCAATGCAATAATTTGACCAAATGTTTTTAACAAATTGGGAATTACATTTTCGTAGAGCAAGGTGCTACAATCAAGAATTCCGCATGATTTAAAACATGTTGCTTTGAGATTAGGGCATATATTCAATCCCAAATGACTACTGCGTTCATTTTTTTTATGGGACTCCATTAATGACTTTGATTATGGTCAATCAACACATGCCTCATTTACATGACTGCATGTGTAAGTATTCCATTATGAATACTTAACTGTGTAAAGAAAGATAAGACCTGGAGCTCAGACACAATTTATGATCACTGATGATTGTCATATTAACGAGAACAATTCTTTCATCATAGCTCCTTGAAGAGTATCTAAATATTCTCCATGTTTGGGGTATAAGATCATAGGCTGTTGCATAAAGCACCGCATATCGTTTTCTATGCTGTTTGCTTGAAATTTAAAGTAAAGAATACACCACAGAAACTCCAGTGGTTTAATTTTCATAAGTCACAATTATCGGTGTTTTACAAAGAAAGGGTCAATTTTATGTGCACTTAAAGTTGTTGCTTTGCATGACAAAATTTACATTTAATTTTGTAGACTAGCCCGAAAATGAAAGATTAGGAAAGAAACATATCGATTCTGACAACAAGGTGCAGTTGTCTCAATCAGTAAAACAACACTAACACCTGCACACATATGACACCTGATTGCAGCAACTGCATAGCATATTTCATAAGTGAGCTTAACAACACTAAGCCATTCCGTTATTAAGGCATACAAGATCTTACCTAGGCTATCATTCATCATGCTAATGGATGGATGGATGAAGGGCAACGGGCTACCTCACCAGCTTTTTTCCTTGATCTGCCACTAGAGCTTAAGTTCACCTGCTAAAAAGTGGCAGATAGATGTACATTCAAATTACATACCTTTCACCCTGACATAATCCATCTCTGGGTTGACACAGAGGGAGAGGTTGCTAGGTAGAGTCCACGGTGTGGTTGTCCAGGCAATCAAAGATACATCTGGGGACTCGATGAGAGGAAAACTGATTATTACTGTAACAAATAAATTAACAGTTTGTATTCCATGCAGTTCTAATGACAATGGGTTTTTCTGGATTCTCAACGTTTAAAAAAAGTCCACAATATTGTACCCGAAAACAAGGTTTGAAAGATTTAATTAAATTGTAAATTATGATACTTACCAAAGATTTCTAACATACTCTATGAGGAAAATATTCACGTTTTAGTAGATCAGTTGGACATGTTTCATATGCAGTTAGAAAATGTATACATTTTCCAGCCATGCATCTGCTTCAGGATTCAATATTCAACCCTCTTACAAGAACTTAACGGCACTTCAGCATAATTGTGGCTGAATAGTGTCAACTAATGATAAAGTTCTGAAATTGTGAAATGGAAGAACTGCATTACATGCTTCGGAAGATACAAATCCTTCTAAATAAGTGTGAACAGAAACAGAAGAAAATTCTTTATGAGCTATATGAAATAAAAGATGAGGTATGAAATGAAACTTCTTTAAAACATAATAGGCAAGAAATTGTGTATTATTTCCTATTGCACTAATTTAAATTGACAGAGGTAGGAAGTTTTAAAAAAAACAACATCATTATATATATATATATATATATATATATATATATATATATGATTATGCAATGTGTTGAATTTTCAGCATGCATTGAACATTAATTCTTTAATACATTTTACATTAAAATTTTAGTAGTCGAGCAAGCAAGGTTTTATGTGAAGGGTCACTGCAACCTTTCCCATGTCAGTTGATACATCTCGTGGGTGAAGGGAAAGCCAGCATCTATTGTTTATTTAGAACCGACCCAGGCATTGCAAAGCTGTCCAAGGAAAGTAAACCTTAAGATACTGACCATACCCGCTGAATTGCATGTCCAATAGTCAATTAAGAAAAGAAAATTTATGTGTTGTATTTCTCAGAATCTAGGCTGTCAAAATCTGATGGAATAAATAATTATCTTGGAGATAAATTAGGAACCATGAAGGGGTAGTGCCAGGGTTGTCAGTGATAAACGGATGGCCAGCCAACCAGAAACACAATTATTGTGGGTATGGTGAGGTGTGGGCTTTTAAAATATTTTTTTCCAAATCCAAATCAGTAGTTTTTTCATGCTCTTTTATTATTCTCTGGATTTCCTAAATATGGTACGCAAATGAAAATGAATATTTTGCCTGAACATCATACACTAAAAAAAAAAGTCAGAAAAAAGGCATATAATTACTAATACAAATCCATAGATGCTCAAAACTACAGGTACCTGTTTGGGAGCCTTGCATTGAATGGTGGTATATAAAGTACTTCTACAAGTAACAGGAAAATAAAACAATGATGTCATTTAAATTCAAATTTTGTTCTGTTAAGTCTCTAAATAGTGTGAATTTTTTATTTTTTTTTTAAAAATCGGTCATGTCGCTACATTGTCTGCAGGATGGGAGTTTATATCTCTTTTGTAAAATTAACACTTAATGCTAACACTCCAAATTACATGATTACTCATCACATTACCTAGGTGTATCAAAATATTAACATTATTTATTTTTGTGCAAACCCTTGGCTGATACAAGTTTCCAACCATCTATTTAAGTGAAGTAGATATATAACATTTTCAAGATGGCCAGGCAGCAACATCGAAAAAACTAAACATGATAATTCTGATAAAAAATTCATGCTGATGAAACATTCCAATCAGGAAAAGTAGCAGTAAGAAGACTTTCAAGATGTTTGCCATGGTGGTCATTGAGGCTGTTAGTCAGCAATTATTTCTTGTGGGATCAACTAGACATAAGATTCAAGCTGACATGTCCATCAATTCATTTTCAAGGCTGCTGCTATGGTGACCACACTGGACATCTAATAAACACCATTGTTGTTTATTATCAAACAGACCTTATGATGAATGTAAGTGCCAAGTTTCATGGCAATTCTTCTAGAAATTTAGCAAGAGTAACGATAACCATGGTGTGCTATTGGACAGACAAATAGCCATCCCATTAGTCAAGCTAAAATTACATCAACACTGAATCAATGAAATAAGCTATTATACATCAAGGAAGTGACCAATGATCATTTACAGGTGACTGGATCTGGAAGAGAAAATCTGATTGGCCAGCACTGTAAGCAGGATGAGTCTCATTTGGTCAATCCTTCCAATCAATATTTCACTTGTGCCCTCTGACTAATTAAGCAAACTTCTGTAAAATAATGAGAAACAAAGAAATCTTTTTGCTTGCATCCATAGTTAAAAAGCCACAAGGATATTTGTGTGTAGCTTGTGACAATGAGGTATGTGTAAAAATAAATACTCACCGGCTGGGTCCACAACCTCTTTGTAGTTCTGAGATGTCTCAAAGTTTGAAAGTGGTGTGTTACAAGCTGTAGAGAAAGGCATCACCTAAAATTGCATAAAACCACAGAAATTTTGTAATCCAATTGCCCCATTAGAACTTTCAGATGTATTATCTTTATATTTTATATAATTTTGACATTGTTACCTTTCTTTCTTTGTCATGTACTTTATGTTTAATAGGGCCCTGAGTGGCCAGGTGGTCTAAAGCATTCACCATTACTGATCACTGCCATCTCACCACTGTCTGCGTGGGTTTGCGTCTTTGGCTCAGCCAATGTGGGTAAGTGAGAAAGTCTGCTGCTAGTTTCTCGAGGGTTGGTGGATCTTTCCAGGGTTTTTCCCGGTAATTCCTCAATCATTTATACTGGCCACCAGTACAGCCTATCTTGTGCTGAAAAATGGCATTAAACCCTATAACAAAAACTTTATGTTTACATTTGTAACTGAGTCACCAAAAGAAAATAACATTTTTTGTTGAAGCCTGGGTTGAGGGTCGGGTGGCTGCCCAGACATCCCTAAACCATTGGGATTTAGATCGTCTGAAAGTACTTTCTAGTAATTTCAAGCCTATTTTTTAATGATTATTGAGAAACAAATTTTGAGGGGGAAAATATTTTATTTACTGCAGGACATGCATACTAGCTTCATTTTAGTTATGTTTTTAAGCCAACAATTACAAAGATAAAACAGTTGATTAAAACTAAAACATGTTGCAATGTTGGCAAAATAAAGATCTAACTTGCAATGATAAATATACATTTCTGCCTTACCTTGAAACACAGTTTTGTTGAATTTAAACATAACATCTTTCATTTGCCTCACAAGTCTAATTGTCTATTTTGCTCCTGTGTCTATTGGGTGCAATGTCTTGCATTAAGTTATAATTTGCAGTTTTATTAATATATTTTTTTTCTGACCTTGAATACTTACTTGTACAGTTCTTTTGTCCTGCTGATCAACAGTTTTGTTATTGCATACAGTGCACTACACACATCCTGGGATGTTTATTTTTTTAAGTAATCCAACATGAATATCCCAATACATTATTTTTGGTTAGTATTTAAATTTTTAAAAAAGCCATCTGCTTTAAGAAATTTCATCCGCAAGTCAAACCATAAAAGCATTTTTCAATTACGTATGGCACCATTTTCTTTGAGTTAACTTGTCTGTTTACTTAGAAACGGGTATTATACACTTGCTGTAGTTAAAAAATTTGGACAGTACATGTACATTAATGATGGACATATTAACTCATACACTATTCTTATGCAGCAGTCTTTCTTTTTAGAATGTTCTCAAACTCATAGGACGAGTTGAATAAAAGCACTTTTTATTGCTTTATTTTGTAATGTACTGAAAAGGCATAATCCATGTAGAGACGAGTTGTTTAAGTTTAATTATGTTAAAAAAGTGTAATGATTGGCATTATGTCTAGTCATAAAATATAAGTAGACAAACTTTAATGAAAATATCTCCCACTGTTGTAAAATTTGCAAAAGGACAAGCAAATTACAATAGACAGACAATACTGAAATACATCTGACTTGAGATGGGTTTATAAAAAGGACAAGCAAATTATAATGGACAGACAATACCGAAATACATCCGATATGAGATGGGCTTATAAAAATGATATTCTTGGTATACTCACCCTAAATCCCTTGTAGACCAAGCCTTTGTTGTAGAGCTCATTAAAAACCCACCAAACTGACTCCATAAAGGAAGGGTACATGGTCTTGTAATCATTCTCAAAGTCAATCCATCGACCAAGTCGGGTAACAATGTCCTACAAAACATATCACAGCAAAATAACCACTGAGAAACTTTGACATATTCCTTAGGAGGCAATCTGCATGAAGGTTCTAATCTTGTTGAAAAACAAGAACTAGTACTGAAAAGACAGACAAACCATTATATAAAGAATTTCTTTAAAAACTACAGAGTAGCTGATAATTTTCATAAATTTTTAGAACTGTTTCTTTCAGAATTTTTTTCTCTTTTTTAATATCATAATCCTTGTATTTAGTTGGCACAGTTCAAATTTTTTTCTTCCCCACTGTTAAAACAGTCAAACTATGTATCACAAATCAAAAGCACATATAAAATAACTGCTTATTCATCAAAGTAATGATTTTCAAAAAACTTTTATCACTGCCAAAAAATGACAATGATGTCTTAACAGACAGATCCAGAACCAGGATTAGATATTGGAAGCCACTATTTTATATGCATTATCTAATTTTAAACAATCTCTGAAACAAGCAATTACCTGTGACATTTTTCTTTTAATCAGAAAAAACCCATCTCCGGAGTCCAATTAAGAAAAACCAACTGTCATCAAAAACCATTAAAAAAGCAAATCTGGATCTTGCATGGCTGCTGTTCACAACCTGCCTATGTAAGTGAGCTCTCTGTCAGTTACCAATGGGTGGTAACCTATTTTTGGCTACAAAGCCTGATTGAATCTAGACGACCACCGAACTATCCAATCTGAACCGATCTGATAAATGTTATGGCACGTACCTTGTTTCACCTGCATGTATAAGCTAAAGCTTTAAGGAAACATGTCTTGTACGATAGCAACTTTAGTGAAGTGTCGGCTTGAGGCATGAATTTATTTTATTTAAGACATGTTAAAACCCACAGTAGATTCCACTCTGTAAACACAGTAATGGATTTTCGATGATTTTGATCAAAATTGGCAAAAAGATCTGAAAGGTCTTTATTATGCCCAATATCATGTATGCCATGATGCTGGAATGTGTCCACCAGTCCTGCAACTTTCCATTATAACGCTTCAGCATGGATGGTTTTCTTAGTCTGAAGATTCTTTCCACAATCAAAGATTTAAAATGTTAGTCTCGCAAGGCTGTCCTAATAAATGCCAAGCATGCTGAAGATGAAAGTCCAGGCAGGGATGGATCACAAGTGACCATGGTTACTTTGAATCTTCCTGGACAGATTTATCACTAACTCAAATATATCAGTCACCCAGGACAAGTCTCATCTGATAGGGGTTATCATCCTGCATTTCTGACCCCATAACTTCTTTTACATTTGGTATCAGGACTGCAAATGCTTACAATCCCTCCCAATTGACTGTCAGAGCTTCCTAGGCCCAGGTGTACGCATCTGGATCTGAAGATGAAGGTGGGTAACTTTGGTGTTATGGGGTGGTGTAGATGACTGCCCTCGATATAATTTGCCCAGTTCAAGTAAACTTACAGGTAGAATAAGTAGGAATCTGAGCAGATATATACAACAGAATAACTCAAGCCACCGTATACAAAAAAATCAATATTTAATCAATTACAAACAATGGAAAACCAATACAATTAATTAGAAAGATACACTTCTTTAGAATAAATCTGTCTTCGAACCCTTTAAGACACAATTAATAAGATGTATATAAAAATTAAAAAATTAGCCAATGTGTTTACAGATAGCTTTTTCCCCTCATCAATCAAGTGAACAGTCAAAATCCTTGCTGTGTGCAAGTGCATAACCTGCTTAGCAAAGGTACCCTCCAATTTGTCCTTTCACTCCTTCTTTCCTCCCATTTTCCTTTCTCTCCGACTTTCTCGCGATGTCACCTCTGTTGCTGGATTCAATACAAAGAAAGATCTTTCTGCCCACAGTGCATAACAAAAAGTTCTGATTATGGAAAAACTAAACCTGAAAGCCAATTTTACATTTAGGATTATATAATTTAATATTTAATATGTTGCAATGCAAAGCAGAAGGACTGTTCATTTTTTTCAAATGAAAAAGGAATATTTACTTAAATGAAATATTAATTCTTTTCCCAACTTAATCAGGATATACCTTCTGTATTCTTTGACATGTAGAATAGCCCTGATGTATTTTCCTGCATGGTGTAAGCGACAACTAAGTAAGGCAGAAGCTGATGTTGCTGATTGGTTAGCGTTCTGGACCCTTGACCGAGGTAAGTCCTCGGGCAAAGAACTTTTTCCCAATTTCTTCAGAATTAATTATTATACTTGTGCAGCAAAATGCCAAAACAAAACAAACAATATGCATATCACGTAGAATTTTAAATACTTTACAAGTGATTCTTTGTAACCCAAAATATGTTAAAGAAAATGAGTCTGAAACTGTAAGGATTAATACTCTGGAAGTAACACTGTGTTCTAATGGTCAGATCATGAAAATGCCTTACATAGCAACAGCTACATCCTTGAATTACATTCCAGTGATCAAAATTGATTCTGAATCACCCAGAAAGCAAATATTGACATTATTTTACACTTTTGATGATACAAGACAAACTTGTACATCTTGAAAGTAGTGACCATAAATCCTAATTTCAAGATCCAATCCTTGTTATTCATTGACAGTAAACTTACTTCCCACTCCTTAGAATATCTCATCACAATCTTCTTACACTCCTTGTTGTATGCCTCAATGCCCATCTTGCTCACATCTTCCGGGCCTTTGATCCCTAGCGTTTTGTCAATTTCATACTCCTGATAAGATCAAGAAATGCTATTATGAAATATTAACCAAATGTTTCATAAAAGTACTTTTTTGAATTTCTGCCCCCTCCCCTCTGCCCAGCAATATCTTTTCCCAAATACAGATAAGAAAAGCAATAAATGTGATTATTTTAAATTGTATTTGCTATTAATCTGTATCAAATGTTTTAAAAAAATCAATCATATGGAACTTGCACTTAACTCTGCATCATTACCATTCAAATCTTATGATTTAAATTCGGTTGAAAAATCTAGTTAAAATTGGAGTTTTTGTGATGAAGATGAAAATTGCTAATGGGACCATACCAAAAGTAAATTTTGTCTCATGACAAGGTGAGCTAAACAGGTTCAAAATTAACCAAGCTTCATGGAATTTTTTTTTATAGCTCACTTTTTAAGACAGGCATATAAAATTATATGGTACATGGTCCACATACCACTGGAAGTCCATGACAATCCCATCCAAAGCGTCTCTCAACATAAAATCCACTCTGGTGAGCCCACCTTGTTACCACATCTTTCATTGTACCAGCAAGGATGTGGCCGTAATGAGGCAACCCAGTAGCAAATGGGGGTCCATCATAAAATGTGTACCTGCAAGAATAAGAGCTTGTTTATTTTCATCCAAGTTGTACATGCTATATAATCTGTTATTTTTTCAATGGACAGCCTTTCTAAAACTGGTAGTTACAATGAAAACTTGTACATCGATGGAATAATGCTTGCAACATGCCACTGTCAAATCTAGTAAAGTTCATAATTAAATCGAACATAATCATACATGTAGATAAAAAATTTAAGCTGAGATGGCAGTTGTTTCACCAAGTCCAAATCAAAGTATCAATGGTACTGACATCTGCAAAACAGTGAACAGTAAAAAGAAAAAGCTCATCAAAATGAAAATTTGTCCATATAATTACATTAAGAAGTCTTCTGATGAAAAACGCATGTCAATATGCTTTCAGTTTAGGAAGAATATAAATAGGATTTTTAAGATGGCTAACACAGTGGTTACATTGGATTTTCATTCAAGACCATTAAGACATCATGTTAATTCTTTCAACGAAAAACCCATGCTGAAATGACCATCCATTCAATAGAAATATCAACATCATGATTTTCAAGATAGTCACAGTCATGGCCATATTAGACATCAGATTCACACCATTTTCATTCAGACCCAACCATACAAAGTCTTCAGGTGAAAACTCCAAAAAGTAGCAATAACAAACCAATGACAAAGAATGGATGGATGACAAAAAAAATCTCATAAACTCTTCTGATCTATGACCTTACTTTATTATTGCCCAGGCATTGGCGTGCTGATGAGTAGTTTACGTTAACTTTGCTCCAGGATGCTCCCTGCCATATTTCGTTGAAATTGCAGCAATGGATATTTTTTTGGAAGATGTTAGCCGAAAATATACAATGGAGGACATACATCAGACACAGTACCATACATTAAACTCACTTAGCATTACAGCCAGGTGAGCCCAAAAAAAAAAAGGAACATAGAAAATTGGATTACATTAGTATGATTACCTTGGGCGTCCTTTAGACTGTTTCAGAGATGTTTTAAAAGCATCAATCTCCTTCCAATACTTCAACAGATTTTCCTCCTCCACAGGAAAGGAAATGCTTTCTGGGACAGATCTAGCCATGGTCAGTTCCCTGCAAAAATTACAAATAAATAATTAAACTAAAGCCTACTTAACAAGCACATACAAATTTCAACTGAAACTAACCTTTTTTAAAATCAGCGACAACGATGATACAGAAATCTTCAAACTATGATGCTTAAGCCAATAAACAAGTTTTAAACTAAAAGCATACTGACTTTTAGTGTCTTTGAAAGTATCTTGCTCTTCAACACAAAAGTCTTCAATAGATGAAAACATGATACTGACACTCAATTGTACAAATATAGCTGCTTCCACCATCCAAAACATAGAGAAATGCATCTCTGATGTTAAGTCATCGAAGAGGTGTAATAACCTACAAATGAAATATGATAAAACACTGGAGCCATGCTTGATGCCGCACAAAGAATTTCTAAAGCCCAACATTTACCTGAATCAAAATCAGCAACATTCCCATTAAATCTTAAACAATCACTTAGAACTCTAGATGTCACTGTTCGTATCTCTCTCTCTCTCTCTCTCTCTCATATGTTGATAATAAAGATACAACAGATTTTTCAACTCAAAAATAAAGTATTACTTAAAATTAAAATGAAATGCATACTGAGAATTGAGGATATAATTAAAGAAAACAGTCATGCACACACACACACACACACACACACACACACACATATATATATATATATATATTTCACTTCATGCCTTACTCCCACTTCTCCCTGTACTGTCTAAAAGGAGAAATCCCTTCTCCCTAAAATTCAAGTCAAGCTTAACCCCCGTATGTACATTCCATTGACTGCCTCTGATCCAAAATAAATGTAACTATCTGATCTCACCCATGTCTATACTCCTATTAGAAGCTTGTGCTCATCATGTGACTTGCATAACCTTAGTATTCCCAGGGACATTGTTCATTTGTACATCAAGACCCAGCTACATGGAATGAACTGCCTCTGGATCTTAGATGCAAGGAGACAATGTTCACATTCAAGAGTGCTCTCCACTAGCAAGAACAAATTTGACATTCATCCTTTTGTCATTATTTTTTAGATTAAAATGTAAACTCATTTAGTGTTTTTAAGTTCTAGTTGTGACCGTATTTACCATATATTTTCCTGTCCCAGAAGTTAAGGTGCGACTTATTTAACCTAGGTCACATGTCCCAAGATTTAAGAAATGATATTAACTTCTGTTGAATTTGTGCCCTCCCCCCTGCAATAAAATAGATAAACAAAATGCTTATTTGATAATAAAATGAAACTGACCTTATTAGGTTCAAGAAAGAAAAATTCTAGTTTTTACATGGCCATTTACTCTTTTTGAATCACGAGCATTAATAAAATATATTCATGAACTCCATGTGGCATAGGCATCCATACTGCAGCATGTATTGCTTATATTCGGTAACACACAACACACTGTTCATTGACGTGAACATTGAAAAACAAATTGTGTTTGGTTATACTCAAAGGTTTGAATATGTTGTCTGTGTGCAATCTGTTCTTATGCCCCTGTGTGTTAGCTTGATGTTGTAAAGCACTTGGAACGCGTTTAAAAGATTAAGTACTCTATTACTGTAAGACATTAATAGCAGCAGTAGCAGTGACGTACAAATTTAAGTCACAATAATAATAAAAAACGTCAAGAATGAATTATTTCTCATTGATCTGCAAGGAGATCCATCATGATGTGAAATACTTCCTGATTCAATAAGTTTGTCTTATCTCTGTGCTTAACTTAAACTGGGTTTTATATCATGAACTAATGTAACCACATGTACAGGTGTAATATTAACTGAAGTACTTATATAATATAGTTCATAATATAATATAGTTCAACACAGTTTAACTGAGTGAACAAAAAGTATGAGTAACAGTGATCTACTTTTATGAGTAACAGTGTAGTACTCCTCAAGATGCAGCTAGATTCATGATTCCAGATACATGTATAACTGTATATATTGAAGGTGCAAAAAATAAGTGTACTAATTACAATGTACAAATAAGACAGGTGGTCTCTTATTACAGGTTATAACAGTGTAATTAATAAATCTATGCATTGAACATGTGTCTCAAGACAGGTGGTCTCAAATACCTTTGATCTTTCAAGACACATTTTACAGTATCCCAATTTTGTAAAAGAAATAGAAAAAAAATTCTAGTTTTTACATGATCAAACTACATCAATATGGGGTTATCACCTCTGGATACCTGGTATTTAGTACAAACATATATAAAAAATATGATCAAGATACTTACTGGTTATATGCTAAATACATGCAAGGCTATTCCATTCCCAAATGAAATGAAAGTAGCACACAACAGGTAAAACATTTCATAATGAAAACGGCTGATGCAATATTAGATAATGTCTTCTTGGAAATGACACCTGTTTGTGAATTGTAATCAACCAACAGGTTCAATAAAATATCTCTGTTGAAACTTGAACAGGTACTTTCTGCTAGAGTTGATTCAAACAAAAAAAACAAGTACAGAGAATTAAATTTCAAACATGCATGTATAAACTATGAACATGACTACAGACTAATTTTAATCCCAAAAGTATATCTCACTTCCAGTGGTCCGATTAAAAAATTTTCATTATAGATAAAATGGAAGGTAAATGTTTGGTTTTTGCTTATACAACACTTTTAACACACTATTGGCAGTTTCACTTTACAGAAATCAGAGCTGTCTTTTCCAAGGACATACTAAAGCAGCCATGTTTGTATTGTTTACTTTAAATAAATCAAACAATAAAAGAAAGGAACTTTAAACCTCAATATCCCCTTGCCTGACAGGGTCATACTTTTTAATGAATAGTCTGATACAATTTGTAAAATTACAAAACCAAAAGTCTTGTGTCCATATCAACTAAAATTTTGATTTGGTTTTATTACAAGCATTTGTTGTTGTTTTTGATGTTGTTATAGGTTTGACTCCATTTTTCAGCACATGACAGGCTACACATGGTGGCCACTGTAAATGCTAGAAGAACCAGGGAAGACCACAGAAAGAACCAAAAACCCATGAGAAGCTACTGGCAAGCTTTCTCACGTAACCACATCAGCAGAACTAAAGACTCGAATCCATGCAGAGAGAGGTGAGATGGCAGTTATCCGCAACGGTGAGCGCTTCAGATCACTCAGCCACCAAAATCAATTGTATTCTCTAGGTCCTGATGCAAATCAATATTCAATAGTTTTGTCTTGTACACTGTGCAACAATGAATTTCTTCTCAACCAAGATGGCTAAAAGAAAAAAAGTAGGCATAACATTGGTCTCTTTTCATGTCAATCAGCAGCTTCAAGTTTCATAATTAGTTCAGTTGCAGTATTGTGGATGTGTCACAGTTACAGAAAAAATTACTCTCAATCAACAGAATCTGCAGCCACATATCTCTACCAATTCTTTGCATAGATTTTCTCAGTTCATTATTGTGAAAAAGAACACTTCCTGAAGGCTTTAATAAGTCGATAACCTTCAGCTCAGCTTAACTGAGCATCTGTGATTATGGTTTTATAAACATAGCTTGAAAAAAATTTCAGTCATATTGCTTCAATATCTGCAGTGTAGCAGTTTATAGTGATGTCTAGCACTAGTGCAACGTGCAGCAAACACCTTTTTTTATCATAAAACCATTTTATGGGGAATTTTGCACACACACACACAACAATAATGTGGGGGTTGCCTGGGCAGTCTTTATGTCACTGTTTATCAGTCCACTGCATAGGTACCTCTCAATCTATTTACCCAATGATGCATTAGCAAGAGTGAGACAAAGTAACCCCAGTATAATGTGGTACCTGGGGTCCATAGCCATCTGTTACATACTGCAGCATAGTGAAAATGATCAAAAATTCTATGACTGCATATACAAAATTGGAGGTGTCAAACAAAAAACATTCAAATCAAATGTACAAAAATAATCTGCTTACTAGTAAAGTTGTGCAGAGTTCTTATTAGGACTTTTAAACTAGGAGTCCAGGACTCATCTATTTTGATAAAAATAGGGGTCCCACCAGCAATTACAGCCCCCTCTCATAAGCATCAGTGTAACCTTTACCCTCATTTGCGCTTCAGAGACCCCCCATTTTTAATTTGACCCCTAGTTTTGGTACCAGCATTTGTTTTTTACTCAGTCTGACTCCCAGTATTGACATCAAGGAGATTTTCAACTCACAGTCTTGCACCCCTAGGGGATACAATGAGCATATTGGACATACCTAAGAGTGGCTAGATGTCCAGATGAGAAGAACTAGTGGTTGTCATTAAGTTTAATTCTCCATATCCTGTACCTTATTAACATAGATGGGGCCCCGAGTGGCCTAAAGCGCTGTCCGTTACAGATCACTGCCATCACACCTCTGTGGGTTCAAGTCTAAGATTCGGCTAATGTAGTTATATTAGAAAGCTTGTCAGAAGCTTCTCGTGGGTCAGTGGTTCTTTCCGGGGTATTCCCGGGTTCTTCCTCCACCAATAATACTGGCCATGTATAGCTTATCTTGTGCTGAAAAATGGCGTTAAACCCTACAACAACAACAGCAATCTATCTGGCCTCAACCATGTGTACACACCAGCAGGATACTTATGCTCCTCTTTTGACAAATAAAACTAACATAGAGGACTTGTCTGTCCATCGGGCTGGGACGGAACTTTGTCAATTTAATGAAAGGCCTTATTCCAAATACAAAGCCAGGCATCACACACTTCTTACACTTTGCTACTATTCCTACCTATCAGTCCAAGCACTTTTATTAAACATCTCAATATCGTTTCAATCTCTGTCTATTTTTTCAGCACAATATAGGCTATATATGGCGGCCAGTATTAATGGTGGAGGAAGAAAAATAATTTAAAAAAAAGGAACCAACCACCAACCCACGAGAAGCTACTGGCAAGCTTTCTCACATACCTGCATTGGCCAAATCCGAGACTAGAACCCACGAAGACAGAGGTGAGATGGCAGTGATCTGTAATGGACAGCGCTTTAGACCACTCTGGGACCTTTAGTGTATTGTGGATGTTATTAATATATGATAGAAAAGTTACTAACATACCACTGCTCATGCTTTTTTTTTAAACATGTGATAAAAATTTCCTGAACTCTAGAAAAAGTCACACTGCATTACACAAAATGTCCTTTTTAGTAATATTTGATTGATGAACTGAAAACAAGAGCCTGTAACTGAAAGCAAACCTGAGGAATGGTAATGTGGATACAAGTTTATGCCTGTTGCAAAATCTCCCTCTCTAAATGATTTCAGGGCCAAACTCTGGGATTCCATCCTGAATTTGGGTGTCAAATTTGTTGGCTGTTATTGTTAAGAGTTTCTGCTTATCACCCGTCTAACCTTGCCATTGGCCATTGGGTCTAGCAAAAGTTATCAGTAAGTTCTAGTACATTTTAAATCAAGTCTGCTATTCTCATCTAATTGTATGGTTTGTGTCAATCATGTGCAATGCGTTATACATTGTCCATCTTTCAAAAATTGTTCATTACATGTACATGTACTATGTTGGAGTCCACATCTATGACTAGCCACGAAACATGAAATATAAGTCTAATATTTAAAAAAAAAAATCAAAGGATGTGTACATAAGAGGAATTTTTTTGGGAAATGTACCTTGGTCAATCCAGAATTTGCAGCTTTAATTACCCAGAATTTACAATTACGAGTGCATGTCCAACCCAAAATCAAAATCATATGTAAAGCTTGATTCTATTCATGTGAAACTGAAAAACAAAAGGGATTGGTAACATCTCAGTCATCTGCCTTCTTACTTTTTTAAAGACAATGTAACAAGACATCCAGGTATTTATCCTTTTAATTGCCGAACTGTATTAGAATCTGTTTGCACTAACTCATGTAAAAATATTGTTTTTATGACTCTAATATTTCCTATGAAAAGTCAAATCCAGAACTGTATATACTTTTTATTTATATTTATTTATTTTACAGTTTTATTGCATCGTTGGGTTGTGCTGGCATTTTTTGTCATAACAATATTCACTTATTTTTTAAACAGTGAAAAAAAAGAAGATAAAATCACTGACAAATTAAGATGTTTATGCAATGAGTTTGGATGCTACAACAGACTGATGTGAGTAACAAATAAAACTTCAAAAGTCTCTTATAAATTATTACAAGTGGGTGGGGGTCATCTTCAAACAGAAAACAATCACATCTCATCTGTAAAGATACAAGTATAAATTTGTAATAATCTTTTATTACTACTACAGTGTGATCCCACTATAACGCGGTAGTTGGGAGCCAAAGAAACCAACCGCACTATAGACCAAACCGTGTTATCATCAACCAGGTCAGTTAGCTGAAGAAAATGATGCATGTACCCCAAAAAATTACTACTTTATTTAGAGAACCACGTATTGGTACATATACGTGAATACTGTTTATATATACATATCTAATGTATAGCATGAATAGAGTATCAACACCGTGTACTCGCCTACGAACCTCATCATATACATTGAATCCACAATACAAGCAGTTCCATCGAAAATATGCACACACACACACACAGCTTTAAAATATTCAATAATTTTGTCACAGGTCATATTGGTCTGAATTCAGTGGAAAAACATAGCACACTCACGTAACGAATGATGAAGCACATTTACTTTTCAATACATCCCAAGTCGGTAAAAGTTAGTTAGCGTTTTAAGCCGCCGTTGGTAGCATTCGTAAGTATGTTTTCCCCCCAAAAAATTAAACTTTCACGGCCTAGTTAACGTGTTCCAGTCACATTGGAAAATACAAAAATCCATCTGATTCCATCACATTTAATTAAGTTTGGTACTGACTTCCTTTGAATAAAAGCTTTTTGAATTTATTGAAAGATTGTAGTCGGCTTTCTTTGATGACGGGTGCATGCATTATTGAAGTCACTGCAAAAGGATAGCTTAGGAGAACCAAACAAATGCCCATTTCTTATTGTGGCGGCAACATCAAATAATTGTATTGCATAATTGAGACGAATTTATTTTCCATTTGCTGAGTACATTTTCATAACAATTGGTGCTTCAAAGGTAATCTCGGCAAACGTTTACCTGGGTGCATTTTTAAAAATGAAGTGGTCTTCGTTTGGTCGATTGTAGTTACAGTTCCTCCTGCCTACTAAGAGACAAGATGTTTTTTTTATATTAAAAAAAAATACATTTGTGGTATCGGAGTAGCCTTGCACTCATGCGTCAGAAATTTAACAAAGGGTCAACGTATGATAGAGACGTATGCATTCTGGTCTGATGACAAGGATTATTTTTTAAAAATGTGGGTGTTCTGAAGGATTTAATTCTGAATGGAAAGAAGAGGAATTTTACCAACCATCCACATACAATTATCAGTCTAAGTAAATATATTAATTACTAGCAAGCGGCAGAAAATCCAACAAAGATTATGAGACAATGCTTCGTCCAGTTGATCTCTGCTACCAGAAATATCAACAACAAAAAAAGCAGATATCTCAAAACATACAGTACTCATGCTCGATGTTGGCATAAGCGGATTATGATGTAACAATACACTGTTAAGATGGTTTGTCAGTATAGACTAAGAAATTGTTGATGTAACAATAGATACATTTCTGTGCATTTTATATCAAGTTTACATTTCATGGGGCCTCTGAATTTCTCCACGCCAAAACTAATGGTTGTATATACAAGTTTAAACAGCCAACAATATCGGCAATAAAAAGTCGCCAGATGGTATATTTTGCCACCAGTAAGGAAAATAAAATTGCAGTTTGCGACATTGGCAAATCCCTACGTGATCCTACTATAACATTTTGCACTTTATTTTTCATGCTTTCTGCTTGGTTATGGATATGTATGCAGTGGGGAAAAAAAAAACGTCGGTTATTGTTTGTGCAACGATTGTATACATAATTAATTCAAGACAATCACAAAGACTAACTGGCTTTACTCATGGATCAGTAACAAGTAACATTTCCGATATTTATTTCTGCATAACACTTCATGAACCTGGCGAAATTGTTAAATGTCAGAAGCTACACCATGATCGTATTATATTCGAATTCATACTAGAACTCTTTCCCAAAATGATAATAAACGTTTTACACACTATTTCTCATACTTAAAAAAAAAGAAAACTACACATGTAATCAAAATTGCAGGGACTACGCCACGATCGTATTATATTTGAATTAGTACGCAATCTCTTCCCATAATGATAATAAACTTTGAACCCAAAAATATTTTTTCATGTGCAAATGAATATACGAAATGCCATGCCATGACTGCGTTATATCTGAATTCGCCTTATAGTGGAGCGTGTTATAGCGGGATTGCACTGTACATTCATTTTATATCCAATGGTATCAAGCAGGTTTTGTACTATTTTGTAGCAGTGATAATAAAAAACTTTTGGTTACAGGTAGCAGTAGCAGCGATATTTATATTCATTGAGTATATAGTTGCTACAGACCGAGTCTGACGTTTTGTCAGTAAAGTACCTTACATTAAATGAACTTACTGTACTGTAAATATAAGTACATTTATTATACTGACAAGGTGATTTCATGTTGTCACAGATTTCGTTGTATTTTATTGATAAAATACCACACTCTGGTTGCTACCACTACCAGGTGCTCAAGGGATTGAGGTGACACATTTCTGGTTAACGATGTGATGTATGTTATAATCACAGGAGACTAAAATTTTTATCGATTACATAGTGGTGGTGAAGCATAAAAAAAAGGACTGTAAATGTTACATTTATCAATTATGATAACAAGAAAGAACCAAATGTGAATACAATATTGTTTACTATAGATTTACCAGTTTTAATAAAGACATCACTGTAAAACTACCACAATGCAGACATTGTAGCGATGACTGAAAACTTTTTAAAGCTACATTACAAATCCAAATCATACATATATACTCAATTTCCTTAGTAATAAAATACATCACAGATTCTGCACCATGTTCAGTATGATTATTAGACCCTAACGCATATTTACTACAGGATATAAACTGGTAGAATGGGCTACTTGCATCTGGTGGATTCTATAATTAAGAGTGTGTGACCATAATGGTGAAAATAAAGGTTAATTCACCAGACTGGATTCATGTGATGGTCAATCAGAGAGTTATGCATTGGTATGTTACTGTCTTTTGAATGGATATGTCTAGATTTTCAGTGATTCTAAAGTGATTAAAGACACATTATTAAGTCTAAACAAGCAGAGGGTTGTGGACACACCTGCACTCCATGTATTCATTTATATTAGGTATTCCAAGCTGCCCTAGCTGACGAGGTCAATATGCTGCCAGCAGGGCAAAAGTCAAAATTTTTCACATTTTGAACAATTTTATGCCATCATTATTCATAAAATCAATAAATATATACATCTGTCACAAGAACTACTTTTCTTCTATCATATTATGCATCAATCTTTGTGTTTTTATTTTATTTTCATATTTGAAAATGTTTGTTTGAAGTATGTGATGGGCATAATTAGTGCAGAGGCCCTTTTTCCAAAGGTGAAATTTTACATACGTTTATTTTAAGGCTTGGGATTATGCGTGGTATTTCCCAAGTTACTATATTTACCACCACTGTAAAGCAGAGAGAATGACCTACATTTTGATATCTTTACTGTTTAACTGTTTTGTTTTTGCCTAAAATATTACACTTTGAAAATTTCAACAAAATTAAAAATTTTCATCTAAATTTCAGTTTTAAAATTTAAATTTGATATCATTTTAAAGCTTGTTCATTATACTTTATTTCTGTATGAACATCAGAAATTTCCGCGACGTCACGCGAGATCACAGCACTTTTTAAAGTATGCTGGGAATAAGCCATATGCAATGGTTAGCCTATCACTTTTGTCAAACGAGTCGATGTAAATCCAAGATGTATCATGGCCTCTGATATTCCATCCATGGATTATTTATCAAGTTTTTAAGTAAAATTATTCATTTTTAATGTTTTATATTTTTTTTTGTCTTTATATCTGTATTTTGAGTATTTAAAGTCATTAATTGTAAGTCCTATTCTATGGTTCAAAGAAAACCATTCTAGTCCGATTTCTTCTGTAAAGTAATTTTTTTTACACATGAAATATGCATGCAAAAACTGGCTCAAATGAAGTTTGACATGTTATTTTACATATTTAAAGTAATTTTGATGACATAAAGTTGTTTCTTCTTGTCTGGGACTGAGCAAGTAATAATTAATAGATTCAACTGGATAGCGATACAATTGTGAACTTTAAGTTTGACATTTCTGTTTGTAAACACAATGTACCAAAAGGAAATTAGACTGTTACCCTTCTTTATTTCTTTTCCTTGTTTTTTGTTGTTGTTGTTGTTGTTGTTTAGTTTTGAACACGGTCCTAAAATTTTAGGATAAGTGTTTAATAACGATGAAATGGCATTGTAAATCTAGCCAGCTATAAATTGTCATTTTACGATTAAAATATCAGACCTATCCCCAATTTTTATCTACATTGCATTTCTAATTTTTCCAGTCTTTAACAACACAGTAAATCAGTAAATATAGCTGAAAGTACCTAATTCTTTTTTTTTTAAAACTAAATATTATTTTTGGCTGAACATATAATAATCTGCATGAATGTATTTAAATTATTTTATGTCTTAAAGTTAAAGTTAATATTTTTCTTTGTTGTATCTGGTTTAACTTTTTCTAACCTTTCCATTTCAGTATTTTGAGTGGATTAGAAAACTATCCAGAGACATCATATCCTCATACTGCTTCACAGGCCCAACATTTTGTTTTGAAAATTGTGAATCAGATGACAACAGTGATGTTCAACTGGGAAGTGATACTTCAGACGCCAAGGATTATGGGTAGCTGTCTATTACAATGACCAATAGTACATTGGTCAAGTGTTGGAAGTTCACCCATCTGATCTGGCACTCGTAGTTTTTATGCCAGATAAACACCAAAACTGATCTTTTCAAATGGCCACCCAGTGATGACATAGCTGAGGTCAAGTCGTGTTTTGTGTTTGATTGGAACTTTATTGTACAACCAGTTTTAAGCCATGGCGGAACTTGGAAAGTTGACAATATTGACCATATTGACCACAATGACCAGCAATACAGAGAATAAAAAGCTGAAGTTCAAACTTTTCTTTATCAAAATTATATCTGCATTATTAGAATGTTTGCAATGAGGATGTAATATGCTCAATTTTGGTGAAAAAAAATGATAAAAATAAATTACTAATTGATGAAGTTGTAAATTTGTGAAAATTGTTGTTTTTGCCATTTTTGCCTATTTTCATTTTTTGCTTCTGCTTTGAAACATATTTGCACACTAATGCTGACACTCTTTGTATATTGCATGAATTGGTACAAGAATTCTTAAAATCTGTAAATAAATTTTAAAAAGTTTTGACCTTTGAAAATTGTCATTTTTGCATGTTTTCAGACATTCAAACTTTTGCCATTTTCTCAGATTTCTATGATCTGGTGCAACAAAAGTTTCATACCTATTGGTCCAGAAATTTTTTTTTATTTCAGAAGGTTTTCTCACAGGAACATACTTTAGTTTGCATTTATATTACATAGTCTTGTTATAGCAAGGTTACAAAATCATGGAAACATGCAATTTCTGGCTTTTCCAGTAAGGCTGGCCTCTGTAATTTTACTGTTTTAGAGTGCACCTAATAAAAGGGATTTTTTATGTCTGATTGTACTGCTTGCATTTCTTGATTAACAAGGAACCTGTCTAGCTTTGCAGTAAATGACAAGGTTATATAGCTTCATTTTTTTTCTTTTACTCATCCGAAGTTGATGGCAATTGCATTTTCAGAAAAGATTGCAAAGTCCGACAAAAACTTTGAAAGGTCGTATCCTTTCAAGTATTTGACCGATCTACTTTATTTTTTTCAGCATTTTATTTTCATATATAGGCCTTAAGGATGGTAACAACAGCTTAGTGCTATTCAGTGTATTTGCTGATATCCTAAAAGTGCTTGGAATACCTATTTATATTAACAATAAGGTAATTTCATGTTGTCAAAGATTTTACCATACTTTATTGATAAAATGTCAGGCTTCTGTGGTTATAATACAACCCTATTCCCACAAAATGAAGATGTGTACCACAATATTCTTGGCACATTCTATATTTAGATACATAAATAAAACCTCTCCCACATGAAACACTCCATGAACCACATGTTTTGTGGATTTTTCATGAAAATTTTCATTGGACCATATCAAATTATTACAAATAACGTAAAGTTTTAAAAGAAAATCCAAAATGGTTATTTTTGCTCAGGTTATGACGTAAAATGTTACTGCTATTCATGAAATTATCCAAAGTTAAAAGAATTGGAGCTCTGTAATGAGGGGTACCCTCTATGACTGTACAAAAAAAGTAAGATGATGGCACTGTCCGACTGAAGCGCCATCCAGTTACATTGTTATTGCTAAAACAAGTGGCAGAGAATAAATAATTTGTTGAACAATGTGTAAATACTGCTATACTAGTCCTACATATAAGATCCGACGCTGATATTTATGTTTTGGGCGTCAGGGTCCTACTGCCTAATGAACATAGCTGTGTAGTGTGTTTGATAGGAGAATTAGAGGTGAAATTTTCATAATTATCACATACTTGGCAATAAATATCAACATTCATCCACATATTTAAGAGTTATTGATATACTTACTCGCGATCGACTCAAAATCTGACACTAGCAAATGAACGCATTTTTATGTTCCCTTGACACACATATCAATTGGTTGCAATGCGATGGTGGCTGAGGAATGCCAAAGTAGGTTTCAACAAGGTCGTTCTATTTTAACAAAACGAAAGTATCAAAGTATCAAATTATCAAGTATTTGAACAGCAAGCAACATTTCATTTCGTTCAAGAAACATTTTCCGATTTGAACCTACTAGAACATACTTCGGAATACCTCGACTACTGTCGCATTTCAACAAATTCAAATGTATGTCAACCGAACAAGAAAATGCGTCCGTTTGCAAGTGTCTGTTATTGATTCCACCAGGATAAAAACAGCACAGTAAGTATATTAATTAAACATAAATTAGTGAAAGAGTGTCGATAAAAGGTTGCCAAGTATTTGCGATATTCCTGAAACTTTGACTACTCATTCCGATGTCGACGACATCAGAACAGACTACACAAGGCCGTTATTCGGATCGTAAGACATAGCACCAAAACAAAATCAACATGGCTATGTCTTACAGGTTGGACTATTGCTATACCAGTGTTGATATTTTGAATGTTATCAGCTCTCTTCTTTCTACTCAAGAACTTCGTTTTCTTTAAACCGCAAAATGAGGCTGCCAGACTCTATGCTAAATAAAATTATCCTTCATATTTATTCTTTGTAAGTTTACGTCTACCAATGAACAGTAACGAGATGATGCAATCATGTGCAAGACACGAGATTCGTAACAAATAAATTCTAAAATAGATGATCGATTTAAGTAAAGTAAAATGGCATCTGAGATTCCCTCTCACCTGACTTCTACTGGAATATCAGAATCTTGAAAGTCTGGTTAAATTTCCTCTTTAAGAAAGTAACGCTAAAACCGCGTTGGGCCTCAAACCCAACATTGAAAAATGTCTGCACTTCACTGAAGCACTAAACCGGTGTAAGTGGATCAGATTTACTGTGTAAATGTACTATTAGAAACAAAATCAAACTGTATCAAGATATATGGGTATCTCCCGAGTTTTGCTCTCCAACTAAATTGCAGTTTACATAACTGTTGTCTTCTTTAACGACTCATTTCTGAGAAACATGTGCTACTTACGTACGCGCTGACCGAGGATTCCGATTCGACATAGAACTATGAAAGATAAAAATCTCTGGATGCATATTCGAACAACGTTCGATTTGAAAAAGACCATATGTCCAACATTTCAACCAGTATATCTTATGCATTCTTGTTACAAATTGTGTGAATAAAGTTCATATAAGAATAGTATTGGTACTTTATCAGAGAGGACGAGACTGTAATATTGCATGAAGCATTAAATCAATCCAAATTAAATATATTCCTCAATATATGTGCAAAAAAAATGAATCAACAGGGGTGTCTATTAATTTAGTTATTGCCTTATTCAGGGCCGTCTTCTCAATTTTTCGGGGGTGGGTGGGTGGCAAAACATGACGGGTTTGTTAATTTTCTTTTATAGGCTACTGTAATTTTACGGCAAATTCCTGCCTGTTTATTGTATTTTCTGCGACAAGCTCGTTTATTCTTTCTGTCAAGGACTTATTCTCCTGCCTTGCTTCAAAGATGTCTCTACTTAAGTTTATCCAAATAGTTCCGCAGATCCCCAATATATGCTCAAATGTTCCGTTCTAATTCTTCTTTCACCTTTTCCAGAGAATCATTCGTTCCAGCTTGAGTAACAATTGTTTCTGTATTTCCTTTGAAATCACTTTTTCTAGGGCTTTGGAGACAGAATCCAAATTTGCAATCTGTCATTTCTATTACTGTAGTATTGTACTCCTTGATTAAGAATTGACTTATAACAGTCATGGTGGGCGTTGGTGAGGTGGAGTTAGGTGTACACACCGAGCTTGTTTTATCTGACGTTCATTTTGCTGCTACCCATGTGAATTTTTTGCTGCTACCCATGTGAATTTTTTGCTGAACCTTTAAGGGGCATTTTCTTTTTATATGCGTTATATTTTCCACGAACTTAGCTATTTTTCTAAGGTTAACAGGGACGCACGAGAATTCACTGTCAGCTTATACATGAATTGTATACATGTTTTGTACAATCTTCATTGTATTTTTTCTTAATTAAGACAAAAGACATTCATTTAACCAGCGACATATTTCTGTTACACTGTTTAACAGTACATAAGATGAGAACTATTTTTTACATTTTGAGTTTGTTCAGTTATATTATAACCGTGATATTTATACTCACCTCTGTGCCTTTTGTTCACGTCCATGGAATGACGGACTTTTAATGCTGATATTTGTATCTACAATCAAACACACACACACACACACACACACACACACACACACACACACACACACACACACACACACTTTACGATTTAACACACCATACATTCTATCCAAATACACACATCTACAAGCCAGTACCAACTTTTTCATCACCATCCGAACAGGAGCCCAAAGAAGCCGAGAGGTCTAAAGTGCTCGCAATCACGGATCACTGCCATTTCACCTCTGTTAGCGCGGGTTCGAGTCCCAGGCTCGGCCATTGTAGCAATCAGAGAAAGTAGCTTCCCGTGGCTCTGTGGTTCTTGTCGAGGTTTTCCCCAAGTCCTTCCTCCACCATTTATACTAGCCGACATGTACTGAAACAATGTGCTGAAACATGGCGTTAAATCATATAACAACAACAACAACAGCCATCCAAATAGACACAACTACAATCTACTAAAAAGTGTGGGAAGATGTAAAAACATAATTTCACACAAACATGCAAACATGCCATCACGGACAAGGACGTTTTTATAGACATACACATATACCTTTATTTTCAAACATTATTATACACAAGGGTAAAAAGAGTTTATAGACATATAAATACATTCTTACATATCTTGTTGGAAGCGTAATTTTGAATAACTCTGTAAATCTGATAAAATGGTCATCTGTCTTGAATGATCTATCTTTACAGATTGAAAACTGAACAATGGGATGCGAGGGATGAGAGTGTCCATATGGAATCGCATCACAATTAGTATTTCCAGTTCAGTAGTTCTAGTCTATTTTTAGAACATTTTTTCCTCTCTCATTTTGGTGGTGATAGAAGAGTTATATTGATGCATTTTTGGTAGGGATTTAAAGGTAATTGTTTATTCGTGAGAATATGAGCTCAGAGAGTGGTTGTCTGTGTGTATTTCGGCGACAATGCGCACTGAGTAATAAGGCCTTGGTGATGATCCGGAAGTGAAATAGGTGTTCTCTTTACATGCTATTCTGTGTACAGTGCAGCCTATAAAAAAAAATGCCGATGAACCCTTGACAAGAACTTCTTTTTTGGAGGTATATTAGATTAACATATGATTTGTATTGATTGTCACACAGTGGAAAGGTCAGTACTAAGAAATATATGTAGAGAACAAATAGTAAAATTAATTGTTATTTATGTCCATATGTATATGGAGAGAGATGCAACCAAGTCAGGTTCAAGTTTAATCATATAGTGTCATGATTAATGTACGCCAATTTTCATTGATAATGATAGCCGGCATCTTAATCATAGCGCAGCATAGCAATTATACCAAAAAGATGAAAACTACGTTTGCTAAAATATAACAGGATGCTCAATTATGCAACTAAAATCCGCAATGTACCGAAATTATTTATCGAATCAGAGGAAAATTGTTAATGGTGTATGTAGTAAAACCCTTACATCACTAGATGTACAGCAACAAAATGAAGTGGGAAAAAGTACCGCTGTCTATGTATACACGGTGTTGACTGGACGACGTAAATACATTCCCTTATGGACATTATAGGGTTTTGAAACGAAATTACAAGTTGTGGATGCTTACATGTTTGTGATTTTACTCTTGTTTTCGTTTGTTTTGTTTGAAAACGTGAATAGTAGTAGATGTATTCCCGGAATACTGTTTAATAAACATACAATACATAAATAAATAATTTGCAATTTTTAATTGCTGTTACAAACACATATTTAAACTCTTGTTATTGATAGGATTATGAAAAATTGCCTATATTGTTTTGCTACATGTTTCTGGATTTAATTGGACTTTTCGGAGGAAATCATCAGTGGCAGTGCTTCGGTTGGTCTGCGAAAATCACAAAGCATCAATTGCGCAATACAAAATATTGTAAAATATCTAAGTTGCTAAAACTACATGCGCAAAGTTTTTCATGCATTTCCAGTTCCGATAACAAGTCATCAAGGATTTCGACAACACAGACTTGGATTATTAAGGCTAAAAAATGACAAACGGTAAATTTAAATCTTTAAAATAATGAATTGTACTAAACTGCATAGTATCATAAGATAGTTCGTGGTTGTTTTAACGTCTGTCTGACACACAGGGGCTCGTTACAAAGCAAATTAGGAGTATGCGTCCATGAATCGGGGTCTAACCTGTAACAATATACCACAGATAGACCCTGATTTATGCAAGGATACTCCTAATTTGCTTTCTAACGAGCCCCTGTGCCTGTGGTCTTACCCACAGGGCGAGCAGAGACATCACATGTGAAACGCGCTCAGGCTTTTCTCTGTGAGGCGTATAGAGTTAATGTTTCACTGGCATACAGAGAGTGCTTAGCATGAAGGCATGGTACACTTAGATCTTAGTGTTCAGGGTCAGCATACTGTTATTCACACTCTTTGCAACAACCTGGAGAGAGTTGGTGATGCCTTTTCTATCTGCTTGTTTAGCTCAGCATCAAGCAATAGGTTGTTGGTAATGGTAGAGCTGAGGTATGTGAACTGACTGACACATTTGAATGTCAGCCCAAACTCACTGCATGATTTAGCATAGCAGTCCATCAGGTGCTGTAACTCAGCTTCTGTGCAAGTGGTGGCTAGGGCAGCATTGTCTGCAAAGAGCATGTTCCTAAATGTTGCTTCATGCACTTTGCTCTTTGCTTTTTGTCAGGTTGAACAGTTTGCTGTCTTATCGCATGTGCAGGTAGATCCCTTCTGTGGATGTCCCAAAGGCATGCATGAGCCTTTGAAAATGATGCAGAAGAGCGTGGGATCTAAGATGCAAGATTGTTTCACTCGGCTGCCGTGTTAAAGGGTTGGACATTGAGCCATCGTACTGCACTGTGCCCTTCATGTCATCGTAGAATGACTGGATCATACTTGGCAGCTTTGGAGGACAAAGGCCAGGAAGAGGGGTTTGTGATGTTCTCTGCATTTCTCCTGCAGTTGCCTGACAGAGAAGATCATGTTGATTGTGGACCTTTCTGTGTGGAACCCGCACTGCAACTCGAAATAAACTCGTCAGCAAGCGTCTGCAGTCTGTTCAGGATGACGCATGCGAAGACTTTATCCACATTGCTGAGAAGGGATATACCCCTGCAGTTGTTGCAGTCACTTCTGTCGCCTTTGTTCTTGTACAGGGTTATGAATGTGGCATCTACCGTGTCCTGAGGCACTGCACCCTCATCTCAGCGCTGGCAGAGGAGGTCATGCAAATGTGTGAGCAGCATGCTGCAGCCACATTTGATGACTTTTACTGGGATGCCATCCCTCCCTGGGATGTACAAGTGGTCATTATACATGTACATCATATGAACAAATTTAGTTTTCATTGTGTTAATTTCTTAGTGTAGCAGATTAAGTATTGCATGTGACCTCAAAATCAAGACATGTTGAGATAAAATGCTGTTTGCAAATTTTAAACAAAACATTGATAAATCTGTTATGAGATTATGGAGAGTGTTAAAGTTGCTAGAACTGATAGTTCATATGGAACAGTAGCCAAGTGTAAGAAAGTGTATGATGCCTGGCTTAGTGTTTGGAATAAGACCTTGGATTGACAAAATTCAGCCTTATTCTAATGGACAGATAAGAGCTATATGTCAGTGGTGTCAAGAATTTGGAAAATTAAACTCAATGACAACCATTGATTCTTCTCATCTGGACATATAACCAAGTATGCCTCTGTAAAACTAGGAGCTCAAAAATGTGCTCCCAAATACGTGTGATTAAGCGTTTCCGATATCGCTATTTTAAAATCTTTGCGAGACCTCTGTTTTAGGCATATTTGTTACTAATAGTCTCCTAATTTATTTCCAGTACTGGTCAGTATAATCAATATTATGCAAAACTGCTTGATGGTACTGATGTACCAGTATTGTTAATATTTCTAGTATTTACCAGTATCCTTAGATTTGACAGTACTGTACTGTAATTTCAAGTACTATTAGTAGTTACAACTAGTTGGTCAGTACTATTTTTTCAGTGTTTTCAGAGAACACTGGAACTATTTTTAGCCACTACTATAATTTAAAAAACTATGGTACATCAAGTATCATGATTGCTTTATAAATTTAATCCCATAGGTTTCTTGTGTAAATACATAGTAACAAGGGGGAAAAGTACCTCAACAGTTGAATAACGACAATTGTGGTCATTCACCATTTTGTTTCTTGTAAAACAAAATCAGGCATACAGGCTATTTATGAATTACTTTAAGAGATAGTAGAAAAAGACTGTTGGAAATGGATCCCTGACTAATTTGTTGAACAAAGTAAAATAATTCCTGAAAGAAAAACACCTTGGACCATTTCATTAGATTGCACATCTTCATCCAAAGGTGCACCACAAATAAGTTTGTTGTTTGTATTTGTACTTTAAGAGGAATTAAACTTGACAAAACTTTGGATAGAGATGAGATGGATGCATCGATGGACCAACAGAGTAATATATTTTCTGCTCACTTCTTGAAATGAGAAATGAAAATATATTTCTCCCCCAGAAAATTTATGTGCGTGAGTTTTAAGTGTTTTTTTTCTTTAAGTTTGAATTTTTAAAAATTTGTAAACTTGGTTGGATTGACTCACAAATTTACCTTTGTCTTTCAGCATACTCCTTTGAGGGCATATTGGTATTTTGCATGCTGGTGATATGTACCTGTGCATACATGAGACGAGTGCCAAAACTAAAACAGTGGTTTTTATCAGAGAAGAAAGGTTTCCTGGGAGTATTTTATAAAGGTAACTTGAAGGGCAACTATAGATGCAACTCTTGTCCACTCAGCATCCTAACCCATGGAAAATGCTTACTATTAGTGCAGTATACAGTGATCATTTATTGGTTTTATGGGGGATGCAACTATAATCCTTGTGATTGTATAAATACTGGTGAAATTCATTATTGCAATAATAAATGTTGTTCTAATCACTTCCTCCTGTTTTCACTACCAATCAATTTTTCAGTGTCAACAAATTTCAAATTTGATGAAAGGTTATACCCAAAATTGACATACATCCGGTTTTAGCATTGTAAATTGCATGATTTTAGAAAAGACCTTAAAGGATTAGACTTATTACTTGTAGCAATTACAACACTTATCCATAGCAATTAGAATACACTAACTGTAGTGATTAAAATGCAGGGTCTATTGTGCAAGTCCTAGACTGAAGGGTTTTAAGCCCACACCTATCAGTTTAATTACCCTGTTTCTGCTTTTCAAGGTGTGTTAAATATATGACCCAAAACATTTTGGTTCTTGGAATGAAGCTACATGTAATAGTTTATGGTAGTTAGGCTCGGGTGGTTAAGGTGCAAAATAGAAGTCAAACTCTAAGTCATGTTTAGAAAATGTATATAATTATGCACTAATCAATTAGCAAATCTGTGGACCAGTCAAAGTTTTGTTTATTAGATTTTATCTTTAATGTGTTTCTTTTTATAGGTCATTAATTGACTTTATATTATCTCACTGGACCCCAGTATTCCTATCAAAAAATTTTTAAGATTAATTATATACATGTAGAACCACAAACATATAAAGCCTGATGGGAGGTCAGTAATTTCTGGGTGCTGATTTACTAAATTTTATCTATTTCTCTTTGATAAGTGTTTTGAAATTGTGTGCGTTGTAAATTATTTTACATTTATTTATTTTCAGCCTCTGTAGTGGGGACAAGACTACATATTCCAGTGGCAGTATCCTGTGTTTTAATGTCCTTGTATATTCTCATCTTAAAATGATAACATTAGCATGCACAGGTAATACTTGCTTAGTACTGGTCTGTGATAGAAACAAATGAATCTTAGTAATGTGTATGATTCTGGTGGCAGCTATAATTAAGGCAAAAGAAGTTGAATTGCACAAAAGGTTCCTTTGTAAGGAAACCATATACTACATTGTTTTCAGAAATATGGGAAACAAAATACATCCATTACTTTCAGCATTTAAAATGTAATCAAACCTGTCAACAGCAGCACCCCATGGTAAAAGGCAAAACTGGCCATTGTACATGCATTTACCTTTTACAATTGCTTTTCAAACAAATTCCATGAAGTGAATATTATTATTGTTATTATTATGAAAGTTTTTACATGTACTACACAAAAATAATAAAATATGCATATATGATGTTTGTTCCCACTTTAGATTATTGTAACCTGCTCAAATTAACCCATCCTTTAAGTTCAATTGTCAGTGACATAAAATAATCACTGATCATTCTTTGTTTTGTGCACTATCGTAAAATAATAATTTCAATACATACTGACTGACAAATTGCATAGAGAACTGACTCTTTGGTTGGCTAACTTGTATATGTTTAGAAACATTGATTATACTTTTAAAACAATACCAGGAGTAGCCATTTTTTTCATCTTGCCAAGATCAAAAGGCAGTTGGCTCTCACATGAGAAGCCTGTCATGAATAGGAAATGAAAATTCATATATGGCTATTAATTGTGACCCATGAACTAAAATCTTCCTCATAAAAAACAAAAATTTTGTATCGACACATAGTTACTCAAGACAAAGGGAAACCATTGTTTCTTTAGGAAGGACCAGACTGCTGGCAGTTACACACAGGATATTTATATACGAAATTTTCATTTTGGGAAACAAGAATGGCCGGTGTGAACAGGTGACTTCAGAGTAAAGGCACAGGACAGGTTTGATTGTATATTAGAAACAATTCAAAAACCAGTCATTCAGTTTGAATTAGCTTGGTTGCCTTCATTTTATACCATATCTTGGAGTTTAAAAAAAAACATTTGCCTTGAGCCTTGAAATTGCAGAAATTGGCTGGCAAATTCAAGTTCATAACACTACAGGTGTAATTAAAATGTTGATGCTATCTTAATATCTGTAGTTTTGATTTTGGATAGGAAAAAATTGGTACGCAAATATCAGTTGTTTTTGCCCTTTCTTTAGTACAGACTTTAACTTTTATTACAAAAGCATGAAAAAGTACACAGAATGAATTCACTCCCAATAATTAATCATAATTCTTTTTATGAAATGTTATGTAAATGTTGGGTGTGATGCTGTAAAAAGCACAACAATTGTACAGCCTTGCTTATTTTGTATTTGTTTTGTCACAAATTCATTGTTTGATACAAGACTGGGTCCATTATGCCATGTTTTTGCTGTTTAAATTAGATGACTTATAGATATTCTTTAAGTGACCCAGCAGTTATATATGTTTACCTAGACAATTTTACAGAACTAACAGAAGAATTATGTGAATATGGTATTCATGTGGCGAAAATACTAGTCATACAGAATAAAGAAGGCGATTGATTGTCTTGCACTGGATGTAAAGATTGTACATTTGTAAGTCTATATTTGTGTGACATAATACTGATGCTTTTATTTTTTTTACATCAAGGTTTTTTGTATTTTGTTTGTAGCTTCTGTATTAAATATGATCTTCAAAGTGTACCTGAAATCGGCAGTTAGAATAATGCAACAAAGTTAATGATGTGTTCTCTTGCTTGTTGCACAAGGACCATAAATATTAAAAATGAAAAAGATTATAAATCAATGTAGAAAGTATATCAGCTTACTGTTTGATTATTGAACTGTGCAGGCTTTCAATACAATGTCGGATTTCATTGACACTGGAAATTTGTGAAATTACTTATTTTTAAAGTTGTTACCTTGCAAAAGTTTAGCTTCACAAAATGTCATTATAAGTGGGTTGATTTATTAGCCTAGCCCAAGTAGACCTGATATCTCTCGTCATGTGTAACTGACATATTAGCATGTGAATGCAAATTCATACATGTATTAAAATTGTGGAGTGGAGAGTAAAGTTTAGATCATTTAGTTACTACATTATCTAATATTGGTGTTGCTTATATTTTTCATATTATTATATATACGTGTGTATTAGTGTTACAAGATCAGAAAACTATTCATGGTTTATTCCTTCAAGCACTTTCGCATCATCTTTATGGATGCTCTGCGCAATATTTTTGTAAGGAAACAATTTAACCTCATTGTAATATAAATATTGCAATATGACATTTTCACTTGAAGCATTTATAAACATGCCACAAAAATACTTGAAAGAAAAAACTATGGATTTTTTGCAATCTTATGGTACAGTAAAAAAAAAAAAATTCTATATATTATAAAGCACTTGGACAGGTTCATTTTATCATTCATATATATATATATATATATATATATATATATATATATATATATATATATATATATATATATACACACACACACACACACCTCCCATGATAACATGCGCACGAGGTCCACAGAGAACGCACTATAAACAAGGTGCAAGTTTCTGAGGGACCTTCAAAAATTGAAAAAAGTTTCTTTTACATCAAGAAAACAATGGGGGGGGGGGGGCGTTAGGGAGCTGGGCTGTTTAATGACTGAATCCTCATTTTACAATCACATAGATAATAATTTTTAATAACATGCTTTTTCTAATGAAGTTGTTCGTTATTCTGTTTAAACGACATTTATTTTCAAAATGTCCAACATGTGAAAGATCATTTTAAGTGGTTTAAAAAACCATCATGTGTACGTGTACGCAATAAATCTGTGAATTACATCACTTTTTTTTTATTTTATGATTCTGGTTCCCTTAGTAGTGTTTAATAGCAACCTGCCAAATCAGGAGTCCCCATAACAGAAACAAGACTAGCTGTTGATACACCAGCAAACAAGATTCCTTTTTCTAAAAAAACAAATGACATTTATTTAGTGAGACAATTGTCTGTCGAAACTCAATTTTTGTATTGTTCAATTAGTACAATATTGATGTCGCAATTTCATTGGAAGTAATAATGAAAGTTCTTATCATCCTTGGGGATATTTTTAAGTGCCAGTTCAAGAATTTTCTGAAACTCGTTTGCCCACAATAGTACGTATCTGTGAAATCAAGCTCTTTATTTTACGAAGTATTCATTTCCACTGTATTCATTTTGCTTGGCTGCCTTGCTATCTTTGTTCACAGTTATGAAAGAGTTGGTTAATGTAAGGTGGTTTATGTTAAATACACAATAATATTTATAACAGTGTTTGATTGATCAAATGAAGCGAGTTCACCCAACATATGGTTAAGTTTGTAGAATTTTTGTTCCGTTTAACTTTTTTTTTTAATTCCACGTCCTTTATTTTATTCAAAAGACATAATAAAAGTTATAATACAAAGGAGGCCCACTATAATTAATTGCAACAATACAACAAAGACTTTTCCAGGTCAGTTATAAAAATACGGTCAGCACGTAATTAAGTTCTCATAGAAACGCTCACTGACATAGCTGTTATGTTAGATTGACACATTTTACATTTAATTACAAGAGGAAATATTGCATTTATGACTGTTTCACTTAAAAGGAACTAAAAGGTAGAACTAGAACACAAATCTCAATTGATAAAATATTTATTGAATTTGTATTTATTAAAGTACTGCCTCCACTCGGCGTAGGGAAATTTTCATTTATCTTAATTTCCTTAAAGAGCATTAATTGTGGTGTACTAGGAATGTCTTTTGAAAAGAAAATGTAACATTGTATGACTTATTTTTAAATCTGATATATGAATGATCATATCAGCAAGGTTTTTATCAATATACAGAAAATGTTCTTAAAATGTCTAGTGAATTGTCAATTAAAATGATACCAATCTGACTTCCAATAAAGTCACAATGACCATCTTCAGATATTACTATTATAACTAGTACCTGTATAGAGATTTGTAAAGCTTCATGATCTGCATGATGAAATTAATTTTTTCAAGGTTCACATATGAACATTATTGAATCCAATTTAAACACAATTTAGCTTATTATACATGCATTTTTTAAATCAAAAGATGTCTGTATCAAGACTTTCTCAAAATATCTCAAGTCAGAAAAGAAGATCATGTACTAAATACAAAATGTATGACATGAAACTAGTTTAACATATATTCCTATAAATTGGCTATTAAAGTCATTTCAATTAACAGAATAAAAATTCTCCCATTACTGATCTGCAACATTTGAATTGTGTTATTATTTATATCATGTGTTCGATTTGCATATTTATGCAAACAATGCTAATGTAAAGTACGAGGTAAAATTTTTATAAATGCCACAAAGTTCATCTAGTCTTTCAGCAGATCAAACTTGTAACAATTGTAACACTTGCATTTTCTGAGAAAATAAATTATTTTCATGTCGATTTCATGGAGTTATGACACTTTGAAACAGCGTAAGTTTGCTTATCTGGTAAGGGGCTATCCTTTGCAACCATCATGTTGGCTTCTTGTGGTGCTAGACTGGTTTTCGAATTATCCATATAATAAAAGATACTGATACAGAGCTGTCTGTGAAATAACCAGTGTACTAGACAATCTAATCCACTGCAGCTGAACTGATAAAACAAATGTTTATGGCAAGCAACTAAATGATCCATACTGCAAGTCCAAAATAAAACTTGTGATCAGTTCAGTTACAACTCAACATAACTGTTTCTGTCATCCAGTGGTGATAGATCATTCCAGGGTTTTTCCAAACTTGATTCAATATTTTGCAAATGCTTTTGTTTTTAAAAATTTCTCCCTACTTTTTCCCAATCTCCCTGAAGTGTGGGAACCCTGGCTACTAGTGTCAGAAACTTTATGCAGCAAAAGTTATTAAGTAGCTTCTTATGGACATGCATCGTTTTTGTTCTCTAGAATCAAAGCTGAAGAGGGAAACAATTTTGTTTTTACCCACATCAGTAACTCGTTCCAAATTTTCTATATCAGATGTTGATAATGAATATACAAGTTTTAAATTTTAGATATATGAATAATTAATACTTTTTAACCACATTGCACCAGCAGTATACAGGGATTTCATTTGTTTTCACAGGCATTTAATGTTTCATGAAACACATTTGTACCGTGTTGATGGTAAAGACATTTTTCGATCAGAAATTTCAATTTATGGTTTGAAGCAGCATGAAATCCACAAAGATTGATACTCCAGAATACATCTAATTAAAGATTACATTTTACTTAAGTTGACCAGCTGGAATTGTAATGATAGAAAAATTCTGCAGTTGAGGGCTGTTCCATTTAAACATGCATGGTACCTAGGGAAGGCATTTTTTTAAAAATATATGCCAGTGGCACATTGATTTCACCAAGTTCATATTAAAATTTTAAGAAAATTCTAAATTGTATCTATGGGTGAGTACCCCATATCAAATACACCTTCTATGGGTTCCAGGTAGGTTTTACTGGAATAGCCCTTAGTAAAGTCATCATTTATCTCAAATTTTTTATTGGTCCATTTTCTTTTCCTCTTTTAGAAAAAGCCTTCATTTTCATGGTAGGTTCTACAACAGTGAACTTTAGTGAAATAAATTTGTCATTGTAAAAACATTTGAAATTGTGAGCTATTCATCTATTTGTAAGCTTTACCATAAATACGAAAGGGGCATATTCGCTCTTTGTCACACTTTATCAGGTTATTGCTATTTGAGACGGAAAAAATGACTGCATTTAAGTTATTGCAAGTTATATGAACTGAACGAACAAGGTATTAAGTTAAGGTTGTTACAAATTATCTGCAGTTTATGAGAGGCTGCAGCAAGTGCATGAATAAGCTGTACATATCCATTACAGCAGCTTTTCTTGGACAGAAAATGTTTTAATAAATAAAAACAAACATTGATGACAAATTTGTTCTTTTAATTACACCGACTTGACAAATAAATTTAAGATGATGAAACATTATTTCCTCTGTGAATAGGCACAATAAGAGCTTAATCTGTATACATGGTACTCAAAGATGACATTTACCCAAAAACCATTCAGGTGTTCTGCTTCATGTAACGAAATAAAAGTGCCGGTATTTGCTGGCTTTACAAGAGATACTATCAGAATGGGTTGAATATGGCAGACAATTAATACATTATTTACCTTACCCAGTTCTTAAGCACACTATATATTTTTATATATACAGATAACAGTGTTACCCTTTTCCCTCCATCTGGCAACCTTGGTTAAGTATTGCTGTTAGGTTGTTTTAGATAATGTGGATGGACCTCTGTATTCCATGAACAAATTTCTAGTTTGAATGTTTTTTAAATAAAAAAAATTCTACTTTACGATATCATTTCACTAAAGCAGCACATAAAATAAGATATATATTTTTTTATAATACAGATGTTCTAAAGAACATGTGTACAAGTACTAATGAAAATATGGTATCATTAAAGTAGAAGTTATAAACCATGCTGAATGCAGACCTTTATAGGCACAAAGATAATATAAAAATCTTTGATAAAATAGGGGGAAAAGTTAAATTTTTGCATTATAAAAATTGTGATAAACATAATATCCAATAATGATAATAATACAAGAATTGAATCCATGGAAATTGTTATATACTGTATACATCTTTCAAGAAAGTTACATCTGTATCATGACTCAGTATTTATATGAATGATCACAATATTTACAGTGTAGTTTTCTGCTCAAATTCTATATGGAATTCTGTTGACATAAAACTTGAATTGCAGTCAACAGGCATCTTCTTGAACTTCAAAATTTCCTTTGATGCCTGGAAGTAATATATCATGTCGGACATGCACTGGAATACAGTTGTAAGTAATGTACTAACGCAGTGTTATCTTTTCACTTTCAACCTGAAAGTGGTACTTTTCACAGAAGTATCAAGTTATTGCGCAAGTCTGACGATGATTCAATAACCTTTACACAGCCTTTTTTTATATCCTAAATATGCGTTTTTTCCTTAATAACTGTTTGTGCTTCTGCTAATAATCACACTGTTACTACTTTGCCTTGTAATAATACTTTAGTCAGTTTCTCTTAGTGTAGATTGGTGCCCTGTTCCTATTTAAAACATTAAATTTGATGGTAGTGAAAACCAAGATAGATTCTGAATTTCTCCCATGATGAGATGACAAATTACAGCAATTGTATATGACCCTGCTACTATCAATTAACAAAAAAAAGAATGTAGCATTTTCATGTAGGACAGAATTCTGTCAGTGTACCAAACTTTGAAGGAGTTACACTGCTGGAAGTTGTTTGATGAGAATCAAAGCTCTGAGGCATAGCCATGGCATCAAGTAGGAAGAGTTGGGAAATCATATATAGCATAAATGCATAAAATTTTATGCATTTTTTTCACAGAGCTGGGATTATATTTACCATTATATATGTAACAGTAAATGATATCAATGTTTTCAAATGTGTATGACAAAACAAGGCCCTTATTAATCAGTATTATAGGTGATATTTCAGCTAATGAGTTGGAGATTTAATATTAAACTTAATGTGTCGTGAGATCAAGATTCCTGCTGAGAACCCACTTGATGACTTTTGTTCTCCCTGTAAATATCACTGATATTGTATTTCATATCTAAGCAAATGCCATCTCATCATGATTGATTAAAAATTATGTTGTACATATGGGTATGGGATTTAATCTTATGGTCAGACATGGGTAACACACTATGCTCCCTTTTAAATATGGCCGTGATATACAAATTTCCAAATCAAAAGCAAAACTATTAGGCAGGGCCTTTATTTAGATGCATATGAAAATTTCAAACTTCCATCTCCTTACAACTTGTGCTCTATAATTATATAAAAAATTGCAGCACAATACATTCAGACTACTCAATACATTTAAAAAAACCATCATCATTATTACCTGATGCAACTCATCCAAAATGTAAGTGTTCTTTACACTTATACATGATATCCCTGGAATCAAATGGTACATGCTGCCGTTACTCTTGTTACAAATTACATCATACGCCTTTCCAACTTTCTCACTAAACGTAAAAAAACAGTATGTGTGTACATATATATATATACAGACTTGCCACTTGAGCGGAATGAAAATCACTATGCCAAAGGAAAAAAGATACTACAGGCTTTAGTGAAAAAATATCAGGATCAGTGTTTGTGACCATAAATTTACAAATGTTTTGCCATTTATTTTTATAAAAATGTGTGCAACAGTCATAACGTGAAAAATCACTTTTTAAGTTTCATCTTTTATGCTGATATTTAGTGTTAAATTAATTAACACATTAAATTATCAGCATAAAATATAAGAATGGAAAAATGATTGATTTTTTTAAGGTTAACTGGGATGTATTCATCGTAGAATTTCTGTATCACTTTTGGTTTCTTTGAACAACCAGTGTGAATCAAAAGGTTTTTTAAAAAAAATTGGCATTTTAAAAAGTCAGGAGTTTGGGGGAAAATTCAACAACAAGATTTTCTAATTTAAATATTTCTGAAGGGAGATGATCCCAAGTAAATCTGGATAAATGCAGGTCTGTAAGAAAATGGAACCAAAATATGTTGACCTGTAATTATCATGTTTGCTTAAATGCAAACCTTTAACAAAAATGATTTGTACAGAATATTAAATAAAAAATCCTCCTCCCAAAGGATAAATAAAACATTAGACAAGATTACCATACTTAACTGATGATGCTAAGAGCCATAAATCCATCTTTTAGCATTTCATGCGAATGCAATTCATTCATCTCAGTATTACTGAACACCATGATAAAAATGTCCCAACTGTGACCTTTTTTCTTCTTCAGAGAGATGGTTTTGTGTGTAATATAGAGATCAGCAGCAGTTGATCTTTGTAATGGTATAGGAGTTTGTACAAGCACCATTTCAAGTAATGTATTTAGCAGTATTAAAATTTTTCTCACTGATTCATGATGAGGCATAACATTACTGTACTTGAGCCTTCCAAATATTTCGGGTCTGTAGTTTCCAGGTTTTTGATTAAAAGTTACATAGATATAACTTTTAAGTAGTAATGTAAACACTAAAGGTTCATGTAAATATATGAAAATACATGTCTTGTGTCTGCAAGATTCAACCTACACAATCTTAATAGCACAGACAATCAACACTTATTTACACATTTATAAAATTTAACTGCAGTGCAGGATAGTAACAATTAAAAACATGGCAGTCAAACTCTATTGGTCTCCACACCCTCAGCAACCTGAGAAAGGCTGGACTTTTTCCGTCGCTTTTTCAGTATTGGGTTTTCTGAATCATCTAGACTTTTAATGTTGATCTGATCATAGTCGACCCTCATGGTTGCAAGGGCATTCGTCATCTCCTCCTGTTAGGAAAAAATATGATTTTTATTAATCCAACATATAGCTAAGATTGCTGCTTTATACCTGATTACTGACCAGGGAATGATTTATATCTTTCACTTTATTATATAATATCACATTTTTATTTACAAAATTGTTTGTATTTTTTTCAGTTACAGATTAAACCATCCCCCGAAACCGTTCCGACCCATGCAAGCCTGCTCAAATGCTTCGATCATTTGTAAACTAAACCAAACTAATAGTTCCCCTGTTCTTCATTTAGCCATACCGACCTTCAGTTTGAAAAAGGAAATAAAATGGGAGACTTGTCTAAAAATTGTAAATGACTAATATAAGCAAATTTTCTAATTTGACTTAAAAGCAAGCAAGACTTTTTGAGTTAATAAAGCTCAAAATGACTACTTGGTTTCTATTTTTTTAGCCCAAATATGGGACCTTGTTAGATTGTGCTCCCACACACTAATCTTTGTTGTGTAACATATAGTAATTACTTGTGGGAGGCAAGAGCTGGAAGTCACAAGTACATAGCTGCCAACCCTCCATGCTCACATACGTGAAAAAGGTGATAAAAATTAGTGAATTTTGAAGTGATCCTAAAGGCCATGAATATTTGTCAGAACAAATGAATACACTGCAAATGTTTGGTATATTCCAAACTAAACGTCACTTTTTGTGCAATATATTTCTTTTTACTATTCCTCTGACCTTGCCACACCATTTTTTATATTTGGACATTTATGGTGCGGTGTAGGGTCAGAATCCATTCCCTATTAAAAAGTTGGAATTTGCCAACACCATTTGGTGTCGGGATGGGGTAGCCTCTTACTAGCTGGCCCAGCAAACTTGAACGACCCTTCATCGAGATATACCTGCATGAGATCAATATGATTTATTTTCTCAAAGATCGTGAGCAAAGCATTCATCATGTCTTTAATCTGCTGACAAAAGAGACGAAAGTACGTCGTTGCTGAAATTTGACCTGGCTATGGCAATTTTCAGTTGGAGTCACATGACTTTCCAAATCTTGCAACCTACAAGTCAATGAGGTCATATAGTCACGTGATATGGACAATAAACAAATTTTAAAAGTAAAAACGGGGTAATTAGGGTCAGAGGAAACTATTTTTCCCTGGTGGTAAAGACATTTTTAAGACAACTTGTCATATGTTAATTCAAATCAGTGTTGGCGGCGCATGCATGGAACAAAATTCAGGTTAGGTCCCAGTTTCTCGTAAAAGCATTTGTAAATCTATTCATATATATATATATATATATATATATATATATATATATATATATATATGCTAAAATGTTTGCTACTGGATCAACTGTACCTATCAGCTATAGTTCACTAATATCGTGACCAGTAGTACCGGAAAGTTTCAGCAACTGCCAATAAAACAACTAGCGCTAAGCGGAAAATCGGGTATTTTATTAAATATTTTAAATAACTGAGAATCGGGGAATTCATTTTTTTTTGTTGCATGCAGCGTGAATCACTGAAAAAGTTGTGAAATTCACACCAAAATCTTGATGGTTAGCAGCTATGCAGGTAATGAGACAGGGTAGTGCTATGTTGAGCTGACTGACAATGTGTAACTACTGATCATATTGAAGGAGTTGGTGTCTTTGCCACAATCCATATACATAGAGATGGGTCCATGGCATGTAACCAACTTCTAGTCTCCAAAATATAACTTGGGTTCTTCCATGAAAACATTAAGTACAGTGGAACCCTGCTATAATGCACCCCGCGTTAACATGAATTCGCAGATAACGTGGTTGTGGCATGGCTCCTGAAATTCTGTATATTCATTAGCACATGAAAATTCAAAATATTTTTTTTTAGTTCAAAGTACATGAAATAGTGTACAGTCCTACCCATTTATCTCGACATCCTGGGGCCCGAGGAAATATTGTCGACATAGGCGGATGTCGAGAGAAGTGTCGGTGGGGGGTGCGGGGTGAAAAAAGATACAATTTAAAATTCGTCGACAAATGGTGACCCATCGTCAGTGAATAGCATTTACACTTTGAGAAAAAAATTGGAAATTTTGAGTACACGAAGAGAGAATCAGTGTGAAATACACTTGTATATTGACAAATTACATTTTGGTTACCTTTGTGTAATAAAATCCAAATTAAAATATTGCACTGATCACATCCTAATAAGAAAAACATTACGATATTCAACGTCGGCATTAGCACATGGTTGGGAAGTTGTCATTTACATGCTTCAGGTACATGTACGTTAAATTGGCTTCGATTTTGGTCAGTCTTTTCCTATCTTATTGAGGCTACCAAGGGGATGGGGCTATTCACAGGGAAGTGCAAAACTGTCAACAGTACATGTATTCTCCACAAATACTTTTGTATCCGATGTTATGACGAACATTGAAGCGACTGAACCAACCACGTGTTGCAGCGAAGTTCTCCACACTCAGTTTTTTTGATAATGCTTCATTGAACCATTTTGATGCTTCCTCCATGTCTTCAAATGTAGCAGTCTTGCTTCTTCCTTTGGGGAGCGCAGTTACCTTCAACCTAGAATTTCTTTATAGACTAAGCAGCTTCCATCCTTCCTGAACTTGTGCTTTTTTTTTGTGTTATGTTATTTTTAAGTGAAAAAATTTCACAGACCTCTTTGCGCGATGTTCATCCCCTAACAGCCAGATATTTAGCTTCCAGAGACTGTAAATTTAATTTGTGTTTTACCCTGCTGTTGGTAGCCATCGTAAATGTAAATAAAGTTAAAAACGAAACTTTCACAGCAAACAAAAAACTTGTTTTAATCACCGATCACTTTCAACGGTCTCGGAAACACGTAATCCATATTTTCATGCAATTTTTATATATGGGATTCAGAAAATCACATATAATAATAATAATAATAATAATAATAATAATAATTAAGACTTTGTATAGCGCCTAATCTTTCAAAGCTCTAAGCGCTTTACACTATCAATAATGATATGACTACACTACAGAACAACAAATGACAAAAACAATGAAATTGAAAAACATAAAAACATGCTGAAAACATATAAGATACAAAACATGATTAGGTCGCTAAGCTTGTCCCTGCAGTCGAAAGAGGTGAGTCTTAAGAGCACTCTTAAAATGGAACAACTGTGTCTTTGTGTCTAATTTCAATGGGCAATTTGTTCCACTTCGCTGGGCCCTGGTGTGGAAACGAACGTTGTCCATATGACTTTGTTTTCACCTTGGGAACAATGAGTATACGATTATCAGAAGAAGAGCATAAGGATCTAGCTGATGTATACACATGGGTGAGGCTGGATAGGTTATGTTGGACTGGAGTGTGTCATTGAAACATAGCACAGAGAACAAATTTTGTGTTTGATTCTGTATCGAATTGATAGCCAATGTAGGATACAGAGCAGTGGTGAGGTCTGATCGAGGTACTCTAAAGATGATCCGTGCAGCTGTGTTTTGAACTTTTTGAAGTTTCTTGAGTAAATATTGTGACGAACCAGACAGAACTGAGTTACAATAGTCCAGTCTTGAAAGTACTAATGAACACACAAGTGTTTTAGTGGCATCAACTGAAAGATATTTACGCATGGAACTGATGCGTCTCAATTCAAGATATGCAGCCTTGCATATGTTCATGACATTGGTGCAATGTGAGAGTACTGTCTAGAGTAACGTCTAGGTTCTGTACTGACTGTGAGAATTTAATGTTGGTGTTGCTGATATTTATTGTCTGAGGTAAAGGATGTGAATGAGAAAGTCTTCATGTTGTGATCAGAATAGCCTCAGTTTTATCATCATTCATCTGCAGCTTGTTACATGTCATCCATGATTTCACATCAGAAATGCACTTCTCTACTCCATGGATGGTAGCATCAACTTCAGTTGGGTGGCTATAACACTTGAGAGCGGCTGAATATACAGAATGAAGAGAACAGGTACAATAACAGATCCCTGAGGAACACCACAACATGCGTCAACTGGGCTGGAGTGTATTCCATTTGCAGATATAATTTGTGTCCTGTTGACTAAGTAGGACTTGAACCACTGTAAGGCTATATTCTGAATGTCAAATACATGCTGGAGATGGTGAAGTAATATATCATGGTCTATTGTGTCAAATACTGCAGATAAATCCAGGAGAGTGAGGACTGTAATCTTTCCACTCTCCAAAGCAGAGAGAATGTCACTACTGTAAATACTTTCAGAAGAGTAGTTTCCTTACTGTGGCAAGGGCGATATGCAGACTGTACATTGCTAAAAAAAAATTTGATTTCAAATGATACAAGTTGAGTTAGAACATCCTTTTTTAAGTTTTTTTATATGAATGGAAGATTAGAAACTGGGCGGTAGTCTTTAAATCATTATGGTCCAGTGTTGGTTTCTTCAGCAGAGGCTTTACGATGGCACACTCCGGTTAACTGCACGTAATCATGCCGGTCCCGATTATTCCCCAATGCTTAAAAATGTGCTGTACCGTACTCCGGTTAACTGCACACTCCGGTTAACTGCACGGTCTCGTGACGGGCCCGAGGGTGTGCAGTTAACCGGGGTCGACTGTAATTGACTATTTTTTTAAAATAAAAAAAAAATATTTTACCATTAAGGCAAAGTTCACAAATGCAAGCTGATCTCTGCACTTTGCGCAAAAAGAGTTTATTATGATTTTGGGGAAGAGATCATGTATGAATTCTAATATAATATGATAAAGTACAAGCGATAGTGTGTGAAATACATGGCATCTGAAATTTATCGATTTAACCTGGTTCTTGAATTATCATGCCTTAATAAACAGTATTGATCCAGGAGTAAAGCCAGTAAATTGTCTTTGTGATTGTTTTCAATTAATTTTGTATAAAATCATTGCCCAAGCAATAGCCAATGTGTTTCTTTATAACTTCATACACAACAAAGCAACAGACAATGTGGTGGTTGATATAAGATTCTCACAATTTAATAAACATTATAAAAAAAAAACGATAGCTGTCAACATGTTTTCTGGGCTTGGCAGTGTTATTAGACGCAATCATTTGACCAGTAAATATCGTCCCTTTTATTGGTTGGAAATTGAAAGGGATGATGACCATTACAGACTCACTGCATCTAGTTCTCGGATTTAATGTTTGGTGTTTGCTCATGAACTCTTCATTAATTTCCAATTTTGCTATTAAAAAAAAATATTTTACCGTTATAGAAAAGCAAGTTCACAAATGCAAGTCATTTTCTGCCCAAGAGAAATTGTACACCCTGGATCCACTAAAGAAGGGCAAACAACAAACTCAGCCTGCCAGATATCTAGGAATTAGCAAGTCCACTCTTTGAGGATGGAATACAGATGAAGAAAAGCTCCATAGTCTACCCTACATTCTAGAAGCAGAAACTGGCTTACAGCGTAAAAGGGTTAAGTTTGCGAATGACAAAAGTCTTGATTCAGCCTTGTACCAATGGTTTGTCCAGGCTCGTTCAGAAGGAGTTTCCATTTCTGATACAATTCTTAAAGTTCAAGTAGAGAAATTTTATCGTCATATAAATGGAGATGATTTCAAATTTAAGACAAGTTAATGGCTGGCTGGACCAATTAAAAAAAAGACTATCATCCAAGTTCTTGTGTCGGGGGAAATCTGCTCGCTGATGAAGAGTAACTCAAGAGAATATAATCACAGCCATCATGATATCCTCAACTGAAATTCAGCAGATGACATCTGTCCCATATATGAGCAAATGTAGCAGTATGACATTTTTATTGACACAGACCATGGAATGTAATGAAACGTACATGTGCTTAATCTTTCTTAACCTAATTTTCTAGTACTTTTTCCCCATTGAATTAAGGCACATAATGATCTGTGACAAAAATAATGAAGTTTAAATACATTTGCAATTTTTGTGATGGAATTACAGGTAGTATGGATTAGCTGCATGCCTCAACTGTACTATGAGATGGCAAGTAAACAGTGTTTATACTCTGCTCAGGTTATATATATATATATATATATATATATATATATAATATTGAATTCAGATACAAAGACTTTGGACAAATTTATTTCTTATTTTAAATCTCTGTGCAATTTTTCAATGGAATTACATACATTATGGATGAACTGCATGCCACGACGGCACGATAGTGAACGATGTTGATACCCTATTCATGATATAGCATCAGTTGGAGTATTATCGATCGTGTATTTTCAAGAAGAAAAAAACCCTATAAAAATTAGTAAAACTATTCAACGCAAAGTAATAACCTGTGAATATATTATCCATCCATTATCTTGAATAAGTCTTATTACTGCATACCATTTAATATTCTTCTGATAATACCCTGATTTTTTTTATACATTAAACATGAATACACATACATATATGCCAATGTGGTGTTTTCTGAAAAAGGAAAATACTGTAAAACCCTGCATTAACACGCTGCCACTATTAACACACTCCAGTTTATTGTACCCCAATTATCGCATTATAGCAGGGTTCCACTGTACTTAAGTAGAAATCTTTATATAGCACAAAAATGGAATATGATGGTAGCTTTCTCCATCTACATTGATTCACTCCTGTTCTTGAAATTCTAGGATTCTCTATAACAAAGACACAGGCTGTCAAAGTTTGGGATTTTGAACCACAGCAATAGTTTCCTGCTAAAAAGATTTTTAAAAAATAATATGAGGCTAAATCTGAAAAGTTAAATGATATTTAAAAATGTGAAATTCTTAAACATTTCAACAGAAATATCCTTAATTCTAAGTTTTTAAAAACCTGTACATCCATCCAGGCATCTTCTTCCTCATTCAGAACTTTGGCTGTCAGCAATGGTGTCTGAGGTACACTGGTATGGTCCTGTGAGATGGAAAGAATGTAATCACAGATCGTAGCTGTAGTGTTTCATGGCATCTCAGCACAATACTGACTATATGGTACTACTTAAAAGTAGAATTCTAAAAATGGAAATATAAACAACTGCAAAAAAGCCTAGGAAGATAAAGCCTTCCACATGAGCAAAACCATGAAGCACTAAATAATTAAAAAAATCAAGGAAAAGCATTAAAAATCTTTACTTGTATGGTCAAATTAAAAAAACAAAGAAAAAAGAAAAAAAACATTGTCTCATAGGGTGAACAATTTACACAGTCAACAAAAATGTGCTTCAGATCTGTTTTGTGTTTACAACCAGTTACCAGGTATACCAAATAACATCAAAATGCACCTATGTCATAATTACTGCCATTTACATTGTGTCCATTTCATCAAGCAATGTAAATGCAATAGAAATTCCATAGTTATGTGATAAATAGAATCTCTTAAAAAGTAATGTAAATCATTATTCTTTTAAATCTGCATGATAGGCTATTATCTTTTATCTTCGTTAGAAGCCAGCCTTTACTTAGTGAAAGTCACAGGCTTTGAGCCATTCTGAAGTGAAATCAGCACTACAATTACTATATTTGCTACAATAGGTGAGACCTTGCATGAAAAGCATACAACTGTCCAATTCCTATGCTTGTTTTTATGTACAACTTTCAGATAACATATTACATAAAACAGTCCACTGTCCAATTCCTATGCTTGTTTTATGTACAACTTTCAGATAACATATTACATAAAGCAGTTCACTGTCCAATTCCTATGCTTGTTTTTAGGTACAACTTTCAGATAACGCATTTCAGGTAATGCATCAATATGTAGAATGTAAAAGTCATTAATGTTGACAGTTTGCCATTGAATTTGCAATTCAACTGCCCTGGTCGCAAAGGGCCTTCTGAGCAGGACAGAATATATAAATTGTAAACATGGATGAATCTAAATAATAAAAAAATATTTGTATTAGCAATTATAAGATGCTGGTCAAAGTAAACCTTCTTTGGTTTTAAGGGTATAGTAATAACAGAAATGCATCCAATTAACAAGTTTCATGATTGGAACATACCTAGAACGGAATTTCAACAAAGCCACTGAAGCATGAAATATAGATCATGGAGACCTCTTTTCACAAAAGGGACATATTCCTTGTCAAGATGTACCTAAGATAACATGATCGAGTAACATATTTAAAGAAACAGCTGTAACAAACAGAATGCACAATACTATTTTCCATGCTTTTTTCCAAAATGACACAGGGACAATACAAATTGTATTCTTTTTCACACATTAAGAAAAAATAAACACAAACGTCCCTTATATGCTTCCTTCCTCGAAGATAGATCATAGTCAAAACTGATCCTATGGCATATAACACACGATGACAAGAGTTGAACTTTTCGGTATTGTGTCTTGGTAAACAAGGTACATCTTGACATCTAACTACTGAAGAAAATTTGAATAATCAGATGTTAAAAATGAAATGCAGAAAATAGGAAGCATGTACTTACAACAACCCACTTGTTCCTCATCACTTGTTCAATTGTGAACCGCTCTTCAGGTACAGTCTTAAGTAAGCCACGTATTAAATCTTTGGCTGTGAACAGGAAGGAAAAATAGAGTAGAGTATAAGGCACAAGTCAGAAAAATGTCACTCAACTAGTCTAGATAGATAACTTGACAGTTTACCACTTCACTAAGCTGATTTATGTTGTATTATAAGTATGCAAAATTTGCAAACTAAATATCCTGTCAATTTTACCTATTTTACTAGTCTGAAACAAATTCTTTCCAAAGATAAGCAAAAATGGCAATTTTAAAAACTAAACTAAAATTCAGGCTATCCCTAACTTATGTAAAGACCTGTTAAGTTGACAGATCAAAGTCTCGTATCCCGAGTCTAGTACTGAAATAAGCATTAAGTTCAACACTGTTCTTGTCCAAGAGGGTACACAAAATTTCCATATAAGAAGATGATTTCAATAATGGGCTGGCATGTAGGATAGGATAATAAAAGTTCTTGACTTTTGGTTTCAATTTGTTAACATTTAGTTTAAAAATGGCCTTTCCTAGTGGCATGTCAGGAACTTTCGGGATTTTCTGCACAGGCTGACTTGTGTAATGCATATACTGTACTGAATAGGCCTTGTATGGTTCAGAACTACAAAACCTCTTTTCATCTGAACCATACTGTGCTGAATAGGACTTCAGAGTCAATGAACATGGGTCATGGATCATTATCAACCCAGTGTGGCTGAAAATTTAAGTTCCTTAGTTGTGACATATTGTGGTCTTTACATACATTTTGCTATTTAAGTATAAACATAAACTATGACTCAGTGTAATCACATTAGTTCAAATGGAACATTGCACACACACAGATATATATATATATATATATATATATATATATATATATATATATATATATATATATATATATATATATATATATATATCCAAAGTATAATTAAAATAGGATCAGATATACTCAAGAGTAGTAAAAATCAGATGCAAGATAACCTTATTTGCATGGATCATTACTAAACATGTCCAAGATTATATCTATAGCAGATTTCCCAAGTCTGAATAAAACTTTATTAGAAATATGATCTGAGTGGTACATGCAAATGTTCATGGACATATGGTGACCCACATGGCCATACCATAAACTTACTTGGTCTTATGGCAGTAGTAGCTATTAAAAAAAAAACAGGTGCCAGTGGACTTGACAAGCTGATGTATCTGAACAGTTAACCATTTCACTAAAGATAGTTATATAGCATTTTTTTTAAAAAACACTATGTAAACTATCTTCAAAACATTCGTATCATACTGAATTGATTATTATATCCTGATACCATTAGTTCAAAAGATAATAGCATAATTAATATGCAGTCTCTTGCTCATAATCAAAGTCATGATGACACAACTCCACACCCATATATATATATAATGTATGCTGTATCAATGATATACAAGACACATAAATTTGTCTTTAAAAGGAAACAAAGCTTGGAGTTAATATATGCTCTGGGCAACTGTGTACTGACCGTGTGAATGAACTCCTCACATCCCTGCGAGTGTGTCTGCTAAAAAAATGTAGTTTTATGATTTTTTTTGGTGCTCTATCACATATGCATTTTGATAAGTGGATTGTTTTCATTTTTGAGTTTCTGTTTTTATTCACAATTATTAAATCAATAAAAGACACACTCATGATTTAAACATGAAATTTGGTTTTTATGAAGAAAGCAGTGCACTACAAACACAGTTTCTTGTGCATAGAACCTCAACTGTCAGGCATTCATGCACTGGCATATGGAGATTAGCGTGGAACAGAAACTAAGCAAAATGATGAATTAACATGTCTAAAGACTATAAAACTTTCTCTGTCTCTCTTTTCCCTCCTTCCCACCCTTAGGAGACAATTTGGCTCAACTTAAACATCATTCATAGGTCCAGAGACATTGTTATATGACACAAACAAAAAAACCCAACTCTTGTTATTTTCATGGAGGGGAGGGGCAACAATATGGACTTTTGCATATTTAATAGAACATTATAATAGGTTTAAGAAACAACAAAGCATTAAATACTCTACAGTATTTTGCCTCATAACTGACAAATTTAACATAGGCTTTGTGTCGACTGACTATTGAAAATGTATCATTGATATATTGAACAATGTTCAATTTGCTTTATTCCATTTATTTAAATGCCATATTATTTTTAATGTGTGTGTGTGTGTGTGTGTGTGTGTGTATATATATATATATATATATACACACACACACATACTCTTGATCTAGAGACAACATGTTCAGCAATTCTAATGTACAGTAGTATACAAAATTACTATAGACTCTATCTTAAGTTTATCAAAATCAGATCCAAAATATGACTTCAAGCATAGCAACAAGCTCAGCTCATCAGATGCAAGATCAACTCATATCCATGGATCCTGACCAAGTTTGATTCTATTCTGTCAGAGATCTTGGTGACACATGTCCTTGTTCCAACTGTTATTAAAATCTGAACTGTGGCTTCTACAATAATAATTAGCCCAACTATTTGGATGCAAGATTTCTATATTCATATACATGGACCATGTTCCCTGTCAAAACTGCCCAAAATCTTTATAATAACAACCCATAGTTCAAGCTAATATTTCAGATAATCTAATAAGGAAGCAAGGATCTCACTCATGATCAAACTCATATCTTAATGATATTATCATATATTCAAAGTGCGATACATTTCAGAATTGAAATACAAACTCCAGAAAAGTAACAAGCTCAGCTAATCCAATTTTAAAAAAATAACCTAATTCAGTGCTGTCCAACCTTTCAAACATCATGGGCCACTGATTTTTTTTTCTTGAAGCTAAGGGCCGCAGCAGAGAACTTAAAAAAAAAAAATATAAAAATTATTCACAACTGCTTACCTGGTTAAGAAGATATACTATGAAAGTAGGCCATGAACTTTATAAACATAAATGTAATTAAAATAATTGCTCAAACTTTTTTTTTTTTGGGGGGGTGTCATCCCACAGGTAGCAGGTTGGACAGCACTGACCTAATTAGTATCTAGTTTATGTGTGGAAACATACAACCCTGGGGAGGAAACAATGTATCGTCCAAGTACACAAAAGGAGTAATCCAAGCAGGAAAAAAGTAATCCACATATAATAAAATTCAATGAACATATGTACAAAATAATTTATTTACCCTCTTGTCTTAATTTCAATTACTACCTCAAGTTTTTATATATAGCACTTTGAAGTTTAAAAAGCTACAGTTTCTTATATTGCATTATAAAACACTTTGTACCAGCTGAGACTATGAATGTTTTGCACACCAGTGGAGCAATAAGTACTGGGTTACAGAACCTGGAAATGAATTCTGTTTTATTCTTGTTAACAATACTGAACAATAATCACTTACAGTCAGCACTGGAATGGTAAAGAACCAATATTCCTTTCTTAATCTGACAAAGAAAAGGAAATTTATATCTTCCAGTAATTGGGTCTTTTAGCTGGGAAATAAGGTGCCATTGCAAAAAACTGTCTGCACAAAGTACATCGTCAGGTAGAATGCCAACTTGGTTCTTTAGGAATTCTTTTAATTTATTGGCAGCCTCTCCTGCAGCAAGGTGCATCATATGAGAGGGACAAACTAATATATACCCTGATGGAGACATTTTTCAAAATATAGAATGCAACTCCTTCATGAATTCCAGTCATCACTGATGCTTTATCATCAGAAAACCCCATACAGTTCTGCCAAAGTATGTTTATTCAAAGCATTATTAAGCAAATAAAAAATGTTTTCTCCAGTGAAATCTACTGTTAATTCTGGTAATGAAAGAAGAGCATTCAGACTTTGCCCTTTTCATTGTCAAAATCTCTTACTAAACGACCTAATTTTCATGGCTTCTGCAATTTTAAGTGAATAATCTTCTGCAAAACACTTAACAATATTTGATGATTTTATTCTTGTACATGTATATTTTCTGCAATCAGAATTTTGGAATCAAGAAACATCCGTTTGAGCAAAGACTTCTACTGTTATGGTAGTCTGTGTTCTATTAAAAAATCTATAAATAATGTCCCTGCATTTATAAAATTCATGTCCACAATTTAGTTCTGCTGTAAAAAAAGAAGTTACCATAGTATTGGTGTTAGTAAAACAAGCTAATTCAAGTCATTTTTTGTTTTACCACAATGACCACATTTTTCAAAATGCCTTGCACATCAAATGTACCACCATGAATACAATAAAATGCCTTACACACAGCCTGCAATGGGTGTGAAGCCACCCTAGAATGGAACACTGTATTGTGTAATTCATGTATTCATCTTTGAATTGGTTTTTCGTCTTTTTCTAATCAATCTGTGAAATTATCTGAAAAACATTTTTGCTCTAAGACTCGTATCAACTATAAAAGATTTGACTTGACTTTAGTGCCAAATACTAAAGACTGGTTCTGTACCAGATATGAATTAGAACAAAGAATCTGCAAGATTAAAAGTTAGAAATCCAGTCTGTTCTCTCCCAACTAAGCCTTACAGCTGCTATAAACAGAAACTGAGATCAAAAGTTTAAGTAAAAACCAGCATATTTCTTGGAAATAGGGCAGCTGCTATAAATAGAATATAATACTGTTAGGAAAGTGCATACAAGTCTATGGATAGCATACTCTTATACTGTAGTTGCATTGAAGCTGTCTTTTGTAAAATACAGTCTGAAAGATTAATGGGATGTTAATAAAAATGAGAAAACAAATTATTAACTTTTTTGGGAGGGGGAATATACCAAAAATACATAATCCAAATACATTTATGCATAAGGCATAATTTAGTTTAGAAAGGTGTAATGATTTTGCCAAAAGTGTAATGGTTGGCATGTATGTAGTAAACCATATGTTCCCCATATTTCCAACTCCTTCCCATTTTGAGATTGACAATGAGAGAAAAAAGAGAGAGAAATCTAAAAAATGAACCTGTGTATGACAAAAAAAGTTTCAAAGTTGTAAACTCAAATCACTAGGGCAGATGTGTTTGGTTACATAAAATAGCATCAAGACTGTAGAAAAATAATGTACCATCCTTGGAGACTCGATTCCACTCAGGGTTAGGAAACTCGTACTGCCCATTGCGTATCCTCTTTTTCATACCAGGGGAAATAGCTGCTCCATGATTACTGTAGAATGGAGGATATCCACATAACCTGCAAATTAAAATTGTAGATATTATAATATAAGCAATAATGCATAGCCAGAGTACTGTTCCTAGTACAAGGGCAAAAGCAGATGGGAAAGGCAAGTAATATTTTATATTGTTTCAATCAAAGTCACAATGTTAAATAATGATAATTTATTATTTGGCTGTTAGATTTTATTAGCAATTGTTCTATTCAGTACTGATCAATACTTGTGTACCTCAGTACAAAATTATGGACATTCAGCTCAAAACAAACTCTGATGGAGGGGGCCAAAACTATATATGATATCAACTGCGCAATTTTTTAAAAAGCAAAGTTGTTTTAGATAAAACTGCTGCCTAAAAATATCTACTCCACATTTGTTTCAAGTAATGAAGGTGTTTAAATCATTGAAGTTCTATTAGCTAAATCTGCATTATAAATTCTGTATATACCGTAATAATAACATACTAATTATACTTACAATATATACATAATGACACCTAGTGACCACATATCACATGACATGTCATACTTTTCTGGACCTAGCACTTCGGGTGCTGAAAAACAAACAAAGTTGTTTATTTGTGAAATTATTAATTCATGCTTTAACATCTTGAAGTAGAATCAGTATTATTGTTGTGTTCAGTTTTTCACTAGAGTGGATTTATTTATTCAAATTATTATTCACTGGATATACAAAGTGCTCCTATAATATTCTTTGACTGGAACATTAATTTAGAATTAAAGTGATTTCAGACAAGAACATTATTGAATTATATTATTGTGATATATCAAAAGACTTAGCACTTCACCATAATACAAGCCACTAGCACATTAGCATATTCAATCTTACAATCACATCAACATATTCAATATTGGAATTTAATTGTAATAACACTTCATTTCAGTTGCAACTTCATACATTTGGACTTGCGATAATTCTTTTCTGGGCTATTGGAGATTTATTTCACATTATGTAAATTTCAATTTTTATTCATGGGAAATAAATTATTTCTCAAACTGTACAAAATATGCTGGTTTTCACTCATTTCTGTACTTAGTTGAAGATTTCTGTACTTAGTTTAAGACCAAAGAGTTGTACCAATAGTTAATACATAGACCTTGCCCATTATCAGCCCCATCTATGATTTTGACAATATAAACAAATATTGAAGGTCAGATCAAATTCATAATAGAAATATGGTTTGAAAAGAGGTAATAAACAGAGCTGATCAGATGCAAGATCACCTTTTTGGTATGCATGGATCTCACTTATTATCAACCTTGTCAGAGGTTTAAGTATACAGCAGCAGGTTCCAAACTTAATTACAATGGATCAAAAATATGGAATGCAAAATAGATAACAACATTGCTGGAAATTAATGCTAATCTACTAACATGAGGTCATGGATTCTGTGAAAAAATACCTACGAACATCCTACAATTGATGAGACACAATAAATATCAGGACTGAAATTCCATGGATCAAGTAAATCAATGTCATTATAATCAGAACTAGCCTGGTTTAATGGCACCAAACACTGATTTTCAATACAGATAATAAAAAGGAGACGCAGGATATGAGGCTAGTATAGGTCAATTGGAAAATGTCATGTTGGCAAACTCAACAAACAATCCAGATTTATACCAAATCATGTTTTAATATTTCTATCAATGTTCATAAACATTCCATGCATGGTCCAGTGATGACTGGAAAGTATGCATGTACGTAAAAGTGTTTTATGGTACCAGAGCCAATGGTAGCCATATTTTGCCATCTAAAGGTCAAGTTTGAAAAATGAAGTGAAAGTATTTGCAAGATGCAATGTTGCCCTACATATTTAAAAAATACAAGATGACAAAAGTGACCATGATCTTAAATATTATTAAAAGAGTAAGAAATTACCAGAAATGCTGGAAAATGTCAAAATCATTTGATTCTTAACAGCAAAATGAGTGAAAGTCATGACAACATCTTCTTGTACTCCAATGAACCCAAAGTTACCAACTTAGATGGTTCAAAATCTGAAACTATCTGTACATTAAGCCACTTGTAGCTTAAATCACCATAGAGAAAACATTCCAACCCCAACCCCCATTGATTTAAGTACCCTTCTGCTTTTTTAATGGCAAATTTTGCTTTGTGCATAGCTGCCAACCCCCAAATACAAAAATACTGACTAATTATGAATAAAATACCGATTATCAGGAACAAAAACAGATTTTTAAAATTTAATGCATATGTAACTATTTACAACATATAAAACCATTGGTAAAGTAGGACAGTGCAATACATAATTTTTTAATGTCAAAGATGCACATGTTGCACACTTGTACCTTCTGGGAGGGCACCATGTTCCATTCGGGTGCCCATTCAGAATGCGCAAGAGAGCAACACACTCTGACACATGCTGTTTATAGGAGCATTTTCCACACCTTGTGTTTTTTCTTTCAGTCATGGATTCCAATGTACCAACTTTCATTAATGTTCTAAATTATATGATTTTCTTATTGAACTGTTTTCATTCAAGCATAAGAGTTATCCTTTGTGATTTTAAGGTCTGGAAAACGTGTGCAAAATAAATCACCAGCAACACTAGTAACTGAAAAAGGAAGGTTTATTTCTAAAAGAAATTTAATAAATCAAATTTTGATTGAATTACATTAAGGTTCTCTCTGGTATTTATATATGTCATAAGTTCAGGTTGAGCTGTGTGTGACGAAGAACCAAGCTGATGTTTATTAGCTTTTTAGTGCTCTTGTATTACATGGGACATTCCATACACAATAGCGAAATCACATTACACAATTTACAAAACTTCAAGAAGTTTTCTCCTTTACTACATGGTTTCACAAATGTAAACAAGATGGCACAATTGTCCTTCCAGTCGTTTCCTTCAGTTTTTCTTGGAGAAAATTCTGAATATTCCGCTTTCCTATTTAATATGATTAGAAGCTTAATATTACGAAGACGAAATACAGCAACAGTGGTAACTAATTGTGATATCTAATATGGCAGATAATGACAAGCATGGTAGCCTCGATTTCGAATGAACCGGTCATATTGTAGAACTGCATTCCTATATACATGCAACCATTCTATCAAAATAGAACCATATGGCAAATCTAAACTGAAAATTCCAAAGAAATTTTTTAATTACTTTTTTTTTTGCTAAAAAAATGTACACCCATATTCAGGTCCAAAATACGGGAGAAATACAAAAAAAAAAAAACAAGACAGTTGACAGCTATGCTTTGTGTCTTCTTAACTTGATCACATCCAATCTACTTCAGAGTGAATATGACTACTGTGGCATTTATGTATGTAAAAATGTATGTAAAAAATGAATACCAAGATTAAAGAACAATTAAAATTAAAACAAAGATGATTTTCATTCAGAATCTTCTGGAGAAAAAAACTTGTTTTCGACTAATCTGTTCTTTTCTGAAATTGTAAACTATGCACAGACGTCATGACACATAGAAGAGACAGCACATAAGTAATCATGATAAGGCTGCATTCACTTAGAAGTACACACAAGTGTTGTTTTTCAAAATAGTGATGGTGATTTTTAATTAAATGGACATTAAGGATTATAACCCATAAAGTAAAAGCTAGTTGCAGCATGCTTCTCAACCAAGAAACAGGTTTGTCAGAAACTAGAAGTTTTGGACCCAGATCGGATGATAAACTGGATACATAAAAATGAACATGAAGTTTCAAATTTTCAACGAGTTGTTAAATATGTTGTATTTGCAACTGAACTAACTTCTTTTTAAATTTTCACAGGATCAGTGAAATCTAGGCAGAATCAGTAACTAAGTTTTTTTATGGCAAAAATCCTAATCTGAAGCCCTGAAAAAAAGTTAGCCTAAAGGATGCAAGATCCCTTTCATAATAGGCTTGGAATGTATTCATTATTGAACTTGTCCTATATTCTGACATAAACCCATATTCCAAGTTGGACTGAAATGGTATCAGAAACATACATGCCAACTCCTAACGAGGACAAAGCGCAATCCATGTGGTCAAAAAGATGAACCCTGGCAGAAAAAGCGTAATCCACATATAACATACTAAAATTTCAAAAAACAATGATTTATTTGCCCCCCCCCCCTTATCTTTTAACGTTCTTCACTGCTTCAAGTTTTCATATGTAGCACTTTTAGCTTTACACACACACATCCACAAGAATCCATCTGAAGACTTATAGCTCCAAATATTAAAATTCTTTCCACAGCCTGTAATAGACATCACATGAAGCTGTCCTCATTTCTTCATATTTGGAGGATTCTGTTATCTTTTTGTTTCATTAGTTATTTTGCCTTTTTCTAATCTATCTGTGAAATTATTTAAAAGGAAATATTTTTGCTCTCAAATAAGCATCAACTAAAATAAAATATACTTTTAAACACCAAATACCTTTAGACTGGTTCTGCACTAAATATGAATTAAAACAAAGAATCTGCACATAAAGATTAAAATTAGAAAACCAGTCTGTTCTCTGCTCACTAAGCCATACAGCTGCTATAAATAAAATACGAGGTCAAAAGTGTGAAGTAGAAACAGGATGTTTCTTGGTAATAGGATAGTTGCTATACATAGAACATGATACTATCAGGAAAGTGTACTTGCGTGCACAAAGAGTACTCTCATAATGTAGTTATGTAGAAGCTGTCTTTTCTAAAATACGGTCTGCGGGATTAATGGAATGTTAATAAAAAACAAGAAAACAAATAATCCATATATGTTTAAGCTCAAGGCATAATTTAGCGAAAAGAAGCGTAATGATTATTCCAAAAGCATAATGGTTGGCATGTATGCAGAAATATGACTCCAGAGTAGTAAGAGAGACATTGTACAATGGGTACAGGGTCATACCATAATCTCACTTTGCCATATGGCCTTGCAACTATCAGAACATAACAAATATATCTAGCTTATGGCAATTACTAGTAAATGAATACAATTTTATTATATGTGCCATCAATGAGAAGGAAAAAAATAATCCATACAAAATGACTTATGATCCCCCAACTTAAAGTTTGGACTATTCCATAATTTGAAACACAGGAAGTAGAAGTGGGAGAGAAAATAATTGATGGAAAGTTAGATAATGATACAAATCACTCTTACCAACATAATAAGGAGTATAGCAAGGGGTCTGTAACGATTTTAGCGAGCTGATTTCTTTAGCAAAACCAAAGTCTGTCAGTTTCAGATTTGCATCAGGTCTTTTTGATGTGTAAAGTAAGTTTTCTGGCTGAAAAAATGAAACAAGATTATAAAAATATACAGATCATAAAATTGATATTTTGTTCTTCCACTGACTCAGACTCTGCATTTTCTGCTTTCCCAAAAGAGATAATTTTGAAATTTCCTACAAGGAAATGCAAATGGATATTTACACAAAGTTAAATTAATAAGTGATCATACATTTGTTAGTGCCACCCAAACTGACAATAGTCAAGTAAGGCTAGTTTGTGCATAACTGTAGCACTTGTCTTATTTAGATCTGTTTACATTCATGAAAATATATGACATCAGCTTGAGTCTAAAGATATTGTACATGTATTTAGATAGAGAGCAAGCACAAAACTTCACAAGTTTTGACAATTATTTACCTCATCTAAATATTGCCCTATATTGGTTTGCCAGCACTTTCTTTCTGACATGCTCAGTAAAGTCTATTATCAAGGGCTCTTAATGTTATTACTGTAAAGGTTTTTAATAAAAACAAAAACATGAAACAGGTACATTTTTTTCTACAAAAATATTATCTTTTCAAAGAGAAGGTCAATTTTGGGGTGAAAAACCACTAAATGACACAAACAGCCACTGATAGTCCATGTTTTTCATAAAAAGGTTACCAGTTATATTTATGTATATATCTGCACTTAAAAAGTGAAGACTATTTCTTCCTAAACCTGTAAAGACAAGACATCAAATTTTAAGATAACAAAGTTCTATTAAGTTGAATTCTTAAAACTGATGTGCATTTAATTCAATATATAAAATCTAAAAAACGTATCCTTACCTTAAGATCTCGATGTGCAATATTCATGGAATGTAAATAATTGATTGCTATGGCAATTTGGTATATAATAGCTGCTGCCTCTGAAAGATAAAAAAACATAATTTTATGGATTATAAGAAATCATTTCTCAAAGAAAATATATCAGTGTCCTAACATTGAGATACTTGCCAGACATGACTGACAAATGAGCTCAAAATTCTTCAATGACCACTCGCTAACATGCCCTTTCCAAAATTGGACATAAGGTACCTATAATTAGTGATGGGAATCGGTCAGAAATTCATAATCGATAATCAGTTCCCCTTAACCAACTGATCATTGATTATAATCGGTTACTAAGAGAAAATTATTTTTTTTTTTAAGCAGTTATATCTTTGATCGAGAGATCAATATGTTTCTAAATGTACAGGAGTAATCTCTTTTAAATTAATGGCATGAATACTTTAACCTGAAAATAATATTACATTGTGTGTTATTTTTGTTCAACAACTTTGTTAAATGAACGCAACTTTGTATGGCTTATCAGTCATATGTAACTGAAATACTGCTACAATCCCCCAAAATTCTTTCATTCAGATGTGATGTTTCTATAATATAAAGTATAGAAGGATATGTTTTTCTTGTTTGTCATTGTTTATAAATACTACAAAAGATGTTGCAATTTAATTGAAACAAATAAAAAAAAATGTGTTTAAATTTATTAACTCAACAATTTAACAACTTGACCATATAATAATGACTATATGTTCCTAATTATGAATCATAATGTTTCATATTTGTAGTTGTGAAGGGAATTAATAAATTTCAGGTCAACTTTAGTGGCTGGGAGTTTTACTAACCTTTGTGCTTTGCATACACCTAGAAAGTAGTCTCCCTTTACACACAATCGATTATGGAGTTTCACAATCGATTATCTTATTGGTTTGATCAACCAACTGATGATCGATTATAATCAATAATCGGAACAACACTACCTATAATTATTCCATGCATTTCTTTGGTCATTATGTTTTCCGAATTGTTTAATCATTCTACAGCCACAAAGCACGTGACAATTGCTGTGTGAAAGCTTATTGTCTGGACTGATCAAAATCCGGACAAATTAACAATGCATCAAGGTCTGTACTATGGGCATTATATCTATTCCATGTGTTTTCAGCTATAATGTGTCACAGCACAACACCTTACAAACATGTCAACTAGGTAAAAAAAAGTTTTTTAAAAATATTGTTTTGGGACTGGATCAAATAAAATTTCAACACTGGGCTTTATGATAGTCAATTAGGTATTGTATAGTAAAACCATGTTGTCAAGTAAAATATTGTTTGATGAATTCTAAAGTACAGTTTCTTGAAAGAAAAAAATATTTTAAGTCTGAGAGATCTTTACTGGGATTAATGCCAAGATGACCATAAAGTCTGCGTGTGTCACAAATCATGGCAAGATATTCCTTAATCGCTATCAGTGTTAGATTCTTACCTTCAAAAAGAAAACGAATCAAGTTAGCCAGCTAGGAAATGGTTGCTTACAGTGCATGACACCACATATGAACATTGTTTTCTTCAGTGCAAGGCCTGCTGAACTAGAGCCTTGCATGATGTAGAGGTTTCTCTTGACTCTGGTGAAAGATTATTAACTGTATGGTATGAGAAGCTTCAGGATCACTTGGATCTGTCAAAGAGCTTTCTGGCTAAGCACAAGCAGAATCAGTGGCTGATGAATTACTGCATTTGATGCCAATACCATTATCAAAGAGGATACTACTCTCATCTGACTTCTTTTTTGGTAAGCTGATCACATTTGAGCATTTATGTTGCTAAAATAATCCAAAAGATGTGATTAGCATCTTTTCTGGGGCTTTTGGGAAGGCTGGATCAGTGAGGTAGTAAAAGAACATATTTAGAAAAGATAATGTATTTGAATATTTATAAAAAAAAAAAAAACTCTGGTTTGCATGATTACAATTCCCTTCATATTACCTCTCTCTGTAAATGCTGAGTCGGCTCGTTCCTGAATCCGGCTAAAGAGCTCTCCACCCTCCATGCTGAAAAAACATTTAAAAACAACAAACTCAGGAATTAATTACAGTCGACTCCGGTTAACTGCACACCCTCTGGCCCATCACGAGACCGTGCATTTAACCAGAGTGTGCAGTTAACCGGAGTATGGTACAGTACATTTTTAAGCATTGGTTAAAAATGGGACCGGCAAGATTACGTGCATTTATCCGGAGTGTGCAGTTAACCGATGTGCAGTTAAGTGGAGTTGACTGTATACAGTATTAGGTTAAATAAAACAGATCTTTCAATTATATTCAGCAACAATGGTTTTCATACAATTGGCAGCTACTAGTATTATTGCAAATGCATCGTCAATGATTTTAATATTCTTCAAAACCCCTACAAGAAGGAGAATAATATCGAATCATCTTGTTTATAAAGTCAAGAAACCATCTTCTGACTTAGAGAATCATGTAGTTTTTTTTTTATTCCTTTCCTTTTTGAATGTAGATTAATTCTGAAATAAATTACTTAGGAAATATCATAATATCAGAAAAAAGTGGCTAAGATAACATTTTTAATCCAATAGTGCTCAAAATATCTGCAAACCGAATGCCTGGGGCACCTAAAATTTCAGACAGGGCCCCTCCTATAATTCTAAAGGAGATGCCCATCACGGTTGTCATGAAAAATAATCAAATTGCCCAAGAAAACTAAGATCATACTGTCAAGCTGTAAATTGATTAGTTTTATTGTTGTCATCTGGAGAGCCGAGTATAAGTAATAAAGGGATCAAATGTAGGTGTTTTGGCTTTCGAGTCTTTGATTATACATCAGTTGTCCTTTTTCGGAGTTGAAAAAAAAACGAAAACACCAACTAAAAATGTCCCTTGCTCACTTACAATTGTGTAATGAAACAGAGATTAAACATAATAAGTAGCACATATGAAGACTTAAGATGCTAAAAAAAAACATGAACACTATTGATCCATTGAATCAGAAGGACATTGTTAAAGCAATTATACAAATGCTGACCTCAACAACTGGAGGAAAACATTTCTTTAAAAAAGCTGTTGCCCCTAAAAATTGGCAATCTCAGTATTTTGTTGTGAATTTTTAAAAAATGTTGCCATTTTCATAATGCAGTACTATTTATTTATCTCAACATTCTTAGGACCAAAGTAATATTACTGACATACGCAGATGTTAAGATAAGGGGAGGGGGGGGGGGGTGAAATTTTGCATACATGTGAAATTTTAAAGAGTTGACCTGTTGTCAGGCTTTACACAGAAATAACCAAGGAAAGTTTGATTAAATGCAGACAACCAGTCTGATATACACTTGTATATTGACAACTTACATGTATGCAGTACACTCTAGAAATGTGTTAAATAGAAAATCCATGTATCAGTCAAACCCAATTAAAAATTACAACAAATCAAAAATTTTAAAAAATGGCAGTCCTCGTTTTATCTATATTCTATTGCCAACAAACAAATGTCACGAAACAATTTATATTCATTATCCTATTAGCATGTGGCTGTATAGTTGTGTATATCATTATATGCTACATGTACCTGTACTTAAAATGGCCTAGACTGTGGTCAGCCAGAGACAACACCATGCCGAGGCTACCAAGGGGATGAGGCTATTAACAGGGAAATGAAAACATGAACAAATTAAAAAGTTGAACATATCTTCTCGTGAGATGTCCTATCTTCATTTAACTTGACGGCCAGATATCCCGATTCAAAATATAGGAAATTTAATTTGGGTTTTATGCCGTCATCTACTGTTTTTTTTTAGGGGGGGGGGGGGGGGGGCAAGTGGCTGAGTGGTCTAAAGCGCTTTCCGCTACGGATCACTGCCGTCTCACGTCTGTCTGCGTGGGTTAAAGTCTAAGATTCGGCTAATGTAGTTATGTGAGAAAGCTTGCCAGTAGCTTCTTGTGGGTTGGTGGTTCTTTCTGGGTTTTTTGCCAGGTTCTTCCTCCACCAGTAATACTGGCCACCACGTATAGCCTATCGTGTACTGAAACATGGCGTTAAACCCTAAAACAACAACTATTTTGTTGCTGCTAAGACAACATCAAATAACTAGAACATCAAATGCATACACACACACGCTTATATATATATACACACACACACTCAGAATAATTAGTGCTTCAAAGATGATCAGTTTTATATGAAGGTTCAAAAGGGGGGGGGGTACATTTTTCAAACAAAAAATATGCATTTTATATCTTTGTAGCTTCTTGTCATGGTGCCTTTGAATTTGTCACTAGTGTTCAACTCAGATGAAGGACAATTCTCTAGAACTGGCCCTTGTCCATGGTATAATATCCATCCAAAATACTGCTCCATATATAAAAACTACCTATTTAAGACTTTTTATATACAATTAATAAAAATATAAATCAAGTCTCCTTAGGCAAGCAACTCACTGGTAGGGCTGTCAAAAACCACGGAAAACTTACCCGGGTACCTGTGCGCCATTTAACGGGTACATAGGTACTCATTAGAACATGAAAGACACGTACAACCCTTGAGCAACAATTTTTTCCACTAAATTACGCGTTACGCGTAAACGTATATGGATTAAGCTTTTTTGGTATATCCACCTTTCAAAAATCTCGTTTATATTAACATTCCATTAATCCCACAGACCGTATTTTAGAAAAGACCGCTTTACGTAACTACAAACCTTGTTCTACTTTCCCTCGATTTATATTTATCTGCATGGCTTAATGAGGAGAGAACAGACTATATTTATTATGTGGCTACCATGTAATATGTCCAAATTATATGTACAAAAACTTTTGGAAATTTGCTTATTGTCGATATCACGTGACCGAGGTTGTGAGATTTGTGTAGTCACGTGATTAGGAATGCAAATAGCCAGATCCTGGACAAATTTCAGCAATGATGTACTTTCGTCTCGTCTTTGAGCAGATTAAAGACATAACAAATGCTATACTCACGAATTTTGAAGAAAAAAAATCATATTCCTATCGATTACATGCTGGTATATTATGATGAACAATCGTTCAAGTTTGCTGGGCCGGCATGTAAGCTGCTACCCATGCCGACATTAAATGGTGCCGGCGAATTCCAACATTTAGATAGGAAATGCGCTCTGACCCTACACCCCAACATGAATGTCCAAAAATCAAAAATGGGGTGGCAAGGGTCAGATGAAACTCAGACCAGTGTGCTGCTGATGATATATGATATTTTGATAGTGTTGTCGACAAATTATTTTTCTGAACGGGTACTCATCATTAATTTTCAATGCACGGGTTTTTCGCTACGGTCGGGTACTCGAGTATCCGGGTACCCATTGACAGCCCTACTCACAGGAAAGGTAAGACTATCATGGTTTTGAAGAACTAAGTGCCTCCATTACAGTTTTGAGATGGATGTAACAGAAAAATGAATCAACTATCATCTATAAATAGCCTACCTTATCCCTGGTATTTAATAATCTCAAAATTAATTACAAAACCCTAGAGCCATTAAAAAGCCAGTGCATGTATTTTTTTTTTAAATTTAGAAGTAAACTCACCATTCCATAACCACTAAAAGACATTTCTGGCCACCATACACATTTTCAAAAACATCAACAATCTTAACAATATGCCTGCATCCAGATGCTCTCCAATGTAAATCAATTTCCCTTCTGGCTTTTGGTACATCTCTTAAAACCTGAAATGACATAGACAACATTTTGTTTTATTTTCATAGAATATCTCTACTTTAATGTGAAAAAATATGAACATACTCAAGTTGGGGTAAAATTTACCACATAATATTGCAAGCAGGTTAACTTCAAAAGTTGTTTTAAGTATGAAATCTGGCCTGTTCCAGTAAACATATTTGGGACCTAGGGAAGGTAGTTTTAAGAATGGGTACACGGTATTAGATACAAGTTAGAATTTTAATTTAGTTTACTATGAAATAGTATTCCCTCCACTTCAGACTGATTTCCAATCACCCTACCCTAAGCTATAGTGACAAGATGGTCATAACTCAAAATCAATAACACATCTTATGTGTCAAACTACAAATGTAATTGTACATTCAATTGTAAACAAAATAAAATATATCTGCATTTTTTTATATTATATGCCTTGTATTTGGCTTTGGACCATCCTATGGAAACCATGTGGAGAGGACAAAAAATCTTACCCTACTGAAGACAATTATCACATCAGAATGCTCAAAAACAAATTTTTCTTAAAAAAAACCCACAGGCTCAGTGCAAATGACTTGAAAAAAATCATGAGTGCTAGCTCAAATTCCTCTAGCCCCAATTCTAACTCTGAATACCTGAAACAGCCATATGTTTTCAGTATTAATTCAACACCTTACTGAAACTGCTGTATTTCAACTTGCTATTACCATATTTATACAACATTAGGTAAATCCCAAATTTTATTCTCATTGATATCAACATCCTTCATGATACACCAAAGTGTGGCATTACAGAAAAAGGGAAAGGAGTAGTTCCACAATGATTTAGAGAGCCCTGGGCTTAGAGCTTGGGATTGTCCATAAAGGATGTCCACAAAGAAGGGGGATTTGTTCACATGTGGACTACTGCGAACAAGGAGAGAGGGGGTGTAAAGAACCATGTGGACATCCACAAGCTAGTATTTTTTGTTATGATATTCTGTGTTGAACAGCTCCTTTGGGCCTACTGTATGTATTCCAGTATGTTTTGCAGACATCCTTAATGGGTGATCACTAAGGATAAATTATTTGTTATGTTCAATTTGTAAGGTTAGTGCAATGTAATACAATGCTCCCGGTCATTTCTGCGCACTTTAGGTTTCTGGCTCCAAAATTGACGAAAAACACATACCAACTTGACTAATTGATGAAAATAAAATAGTGCAATGCTTAGAATCTGAAAAGAGGCAATTGTCACCAGAATATTCTGTTCATACTAATATTAATTTTGGACACACTGGATACCATCCATGTGTTTTCATTACTCACAAAAGGTTGGCCTATTCTACGCACAGACGTAATGTTTATCTATCCGGCTATAGAAATGAAATATATTACTTTGGACTGTTTCTTTCAGCACTTCAGTCAAGTAATTAGGCCAGGTTTATTGCTAGTTTTACAAAATTCAACGTAACAATGCCAATAAATGGCAAGAGCTATTAAGCAAAGTAATCCGATCCTGTAATTTGTTTGTAAAGTTCAACATTTTATATAAAAAAGCTAATATATAGAAGTTTTGTTAAGTACTATGGTTCATGTACAAAAGGTAGAATAATGGTTGTAGCATGTGAATGTTTTCAAAATGACCATTTTGTTGAACAGATCTTGAGCACAGGTGGCTGACGCAAACTAAATGTTGAAAAAAATAATACCAAATGACAAAAGCTCCTTCAAGTACTCATGTGATTCATACTGATGCTGGACACTCATACCACGTGTATATAAGATATTAGGTATGTAACTTTGAAGCATTCTTTTCCTCACCTGACTCCCGATCTCCGGCCACTCTTCCTGTTCAACATGACACCAATAATCTATGGTTCATTTTACTACAATATTTTTCTATTCATCAAGCCATCATTACTATTCTGTGTTGCACCTAACTGAACTTGCAGGCTTCAAAACATAAGAATTGTGTGAATTTAGCCCACCACAACAAAGTTATTGTCACCTACAATCCATTGGTATATACAGAGATAAAAGTAAGTTACTATATAATATAAATATATTTCCAACAGATACCATCTTATTTAGAAGAAAAAAAAAGAGTAAATAATGAGTCAAATATATTTAGTTAATTTGCTAACTACTTGACGCAGAAAGTGAGAAACTGTCAAGACAGTTATGTGTGCCACAAAGAGTCCTCTTCACTCAAGATTTAGTGAACTGTGTGTGCTTATCTTGTGGTAATATATGGTATTAACATTTTGTTGCTACAAATGGTACTGATGTCAAATTAAAACTGATAATGGCTCACAAGCAAACATCATTCCAAATCACATTTTTGAAACAATGAACATTGACAATGTTGAAGTAAAACCAACCAAAACCTGTCTCGCAGTCTGAAACGAATATATCATATTGTAATTGACAAAATCAGGAAACCTGTTAATAATCCCCCAAGGATGGTTCCTACAGCTTCACAAGAACCACTTAAATCAATTTTGGTAGAGATGGAACGGAAAAATGTAATATGGAAAAATGAACCAACAGAATGGGTCAGTTCATTAGACATTGTTGAAAAACCCAAGTCAGGAAAACTACAAATTTGTCTTGAGTAGAGAAATTATAATCAAGCAAAAGCATCATCAACTTCCTACAACTGAATATATAACTACAAGGATGGCTGGAGCTAAGGTTTTCAACTAGATAAGAATCATAGTTACTGGCAAATACCTAAGAATATATTTTGGTAATAAATCTGCTCAAGAATTCCAGAAACTCATGGCACAGTGTTCTGAAGACCTGCCTGGGGTGGAGACTGATACAGAGGACATAATGATTTGGGGAAGTTAACACCGAATTTGGAAAAATGATAATATGGACTAAAAGATTTATGCTACATGGGACACATATTGAAATCATGAGGCATTAAACCAGACCCAGAAAAAGCAACAGTAATCACAGAAATAAGCATTCCGATGGATGAGAAAGGAACTGAAAGATTCCTTTGTACAGTCAACTACCTAGTGAAATTTATCCCAAATATGTCAACAGTGACACAGCCAATCAATACGCCTTTGTAAAGTGACAATGAATTTGTTTGGGAAACTGCACATAAAACATGCATTTGAAGAGATCAGATTCTAAGCCAAGAACCTGTGTTGAAATACTTTAATGTTAAGAAGCCCGTCATTGTTAGTTGTAATGCATCAAAATCAGGACTTGGAACAGTGTTAATGCAGTCAGGTAAACCCATAGCATTTGCATGAAGGTTTTTGACAGATGCAGACAAGGTAGCACTAGTGTTGTTCCGATTATCGATTATAATCGATCATCAGTTGGTTGAGCAGATAATCGATTGTAAACTCTATAATCGATTGTGTGTAAAGGGAGACTACCTTTTAGGAGTATGTAAAGCACAAAGGTTAGTAAAACTCTCACCTACTAAAGTTGACATGAAATTTATTAATTCCCTTCATAACTACAAATATGAAACCTTATGATTCATAATTAGGAACATATAGTCATTATTATATGGTCAAGTTGTTAAATTGTTGAGTTAATCAATTTAAACACATTTTGTTGATTTTTTTTGAGTTAAATTGAAACATCTTTGGCAGTATTTATAAACAATGTTCTTATACTTTAAATTATAGATACATCACATGTGAACTAAACAATTTCGGTGGATTATAGCATTATTTCAGTTACATATGACTGATCAGCCATAAAAAGTTGCATTCATTTAGCAAAGTTCCAGAACAAAAGTAACACACAATGTTATATTATTGTCGGGTTAAAGTATACATGTTATTAAAAGAGATTACTCCAGTACGTTTATAAACATAATGAACTCTTGATAAAATTTATAATGTTTAACAAAAAAAAATTAAAATTTGCTCTTAGTAACCGATGATCAGGGGTTAAGGGGAGCTGATTATCGATTATAAATTTACGACCGATTCCCATCATTACTCACTTCCTCAGTCAGGATTTGAACCCTCAACCATCCACATCTGAAGCCAATGCTCTACCACTTTGGCCTGTGAATTTTGTACTGTTGGATTTAAATTGAGTTGACTCTAAGAGTATATTCAAGTGAATGTTAAACTAAAAACTAAACATTACATCTAACACTGTCAGCATTTGTTGGAGCCCGCAAAGTTCACACATATTTTCTGTTCTAAGCCTATAACTTCAGATTGGTGCAAATCAGAAAAGTAAACAATTTTGTGATGCACACGATACTATATCGGGAGCAAACTGAACCATACATTTATGTCTGAGTGTCTTCTTGAACAAGAAATGAAATTTGCGATTATGGGTAAGGTGTTGAAGGGAGTGCTTGAAAGTTACTTACCTTATCTCTTGCCTACTATGTCCAGTGTCTGAATAGATCACAGGAATAATCTGAGGAATATTTGTCATTTGGTATAATTTTTTCTTTCTTCTGGCTAATGTTGTTTATCCAACATTTAGTTCGCGTCAGCCACCGGTGATCTTGAAAGTAGACTACTGCATTTGGATTGGAAACCGGATACAATCAAAAACCATGGCACTTCGGGTTCTAACCCACGAGTAGCTTGATTATAGTAATAACATGATAATAAACATTTGTGAAATACATGAACTTTGGTTAGTATAGAAGAATGAATTTAAGTTTGCTTCAAATAAAATATATTCTATCAAATGTATTCTGTTCGAACCTTCAATGCGAATTTTTCCCCTGTGCTGACTGAGTAGCATTCGACCACCTTTCCGTTTATCCCAAGACCTAAAACGCTGTTTGTCACTCTGTATTCAGCACTGATTGAAGCCTTTTTGGGCTGAAGCGACCTAGAGTAGCCTTCTCCCATCATTTTGTGGACTTCGCAAGGGTAGTTTCCTATGTATTCATGAGTTGGAGCCTCCGTGCTTGCGTTAACGCAATCAAAATGGCCGTCTGTCTGTTCGTCTACACACTTACGTCACAAATTATGATGTATTTTCTAAATATAGTAACAAGGCTGGGCATTTCTTCACTCCCATGGATTGTGAAATACGTTGCGTGTTGAACGTGTCCACTGTATTGTAATCAAATCTTTATCTAATAAACGCGTTTGCTTCATGCAAAGGTTACTAAAACTAAATTATGTCGATTTCTAAATGTGTAATAATTCTCAGTCAGAGGCATCGTATTGTGAAATTACGAAATATTTTGTGACTTATGTGTACAAAACTATGTGAAGATGTTTAATAAATCAACAGTTTGTAACACAAATATGTAAAGAATGTAATATATTTACGCACGTTATATATTGGACCAAAAAAGCATACACTATTTTGACAACAAATTTTTTGGGACAGAAGAAATTGCCTTTTTCAAAATGAAGTGCTTGTTCATAAGGGGCGTTATTTGACTGTATAAATTGGCATGAATCTTTATCACAAAAGTCTATATTTTGAACTCGATGTGCCAATGATAGTAACTGCAAAGATTAGAAGATAAGGTTCAATCCGTTTTTTAATTAAACCAACAGGCCATTTGTATATATTAGACTTAATGTTATTCATAAACACATCCTCGAGTTTTCGGTAAGTGCAAGTAAGTAGGGAAAATAATTATTCCTTTTCAAAGCTCCAAAGTTCTAGGGTAGGAACAAGAAAGAATAATACATCTAAAGTGTAGGAGTGTTTTAATGATTGGAAGATGGAACTGGGGGCACTGTGAATATATTTTCTTGGCTGTGTCGAGTTGATTCTAATAAATTGTTTGTTGTTTCTGAGTGTTGTACTTGCTGTAATTCGTAGCTTCTTGCGTTTAGAATTATACATTTTGGTTTAGAAGGCTTCTTGCCAAAATAGCCTTTACATTTTACGATAATATAATTTAATGTATTTGGCCATCATCTGCATATATTTTAATTTTTAGATCAAATTTAGATCTTTTTTTTTCCTAATGCATGGTTATAACTGCAAATATATATTTTGTGTATTTAAGTTTGTTTTGTTTTGCATATAACTGGTATAACTGTATACACCCCATGCAGCATACCCATTTTTGGATGAAGTGGGTGAGGAGTGGCAATCAGGCACTGATGTGAAGATGATAGGGGGAGCTCTCTTGATAGTATTGTGGCCTCTGCTCGTTTTCAAGGATCATACCATTGTTAATTTTCTTGTGTTGAGTTAAGAAAAGTAAATTAATGTTTCAACAGTAGCAGCGGAGGGCGAACAGACCATTTTTCTGAAACGTCAATTTTAAAAAATAAAGCCTCCTACGAAAATTTAAAAAAAGGTCAATAACGAAAAACCGAAGCTTTCTGATGGATTAGTTTATTTTGTTCCTTTATCTCTTGTCGTTTATTCTTTAAAATTTTGTATGTTCTTTCGTTTACCCACCAGACGTTTCATTAAGGACGCGCACTCTCTGCTGCTGTAATTAGATCATTATTATACAATAATGGTAGCTGAATCTTACACAGCTAGATTAGCTCGAGAGAGAGAGAGAGATTAAAAGCAATTAAGAAATAGCTTTCAATTCGTTATTCTATCAGACAGAAATTACAAGAACGTCAGGAATTTCTTGTGGATTTTGCAGAAAGTTCTCAAGAATTACGTAAGCATGTTGATGAGACGACTAAACCTTTTCTTCCTCAACTTGAACATATCGCTGAATATAAAAAACAACAGCAAAACTATTACTAAAGAGAAAACAAAACCGATGAAGAAACAGGCAAAACATTACGTAATAGACAGCGCCGGTGCAAGGCATTTTGGCGCACTAGGCGAGATCAAATATCTGGCGCCCTCTTCCCACTCACGCCATCCCCCACCCGTTCAACATGAAATAAAACCCAATTTGCACTTTTTTTATGGTGCCCCCTTAGCCCATCGCCCTAGGCGATTGCCTAGATCGCTTAGCGGAAGCGCCAGCCCTGTTAATGAAGAATCTTTGAAATTAATCAATAATTCCAGCTCTTGTTATTACACGCATAGAAATGAGAAATTAGTTCAAAACAAACACATGCAAAATATACTTCCAGTCTTCAACATTGGATTGACTTTGTAAAACATCAAATGAAACTAAAACAGGTCGAATCGACACAAAAAGTGCATCGGATATAAAACACATGAGTGTGATAAACGATGCGTATGATCAATATGAAGACCTAAAACAGCAAGAAATGAAAGAACAAAAACAACGAAAGAAAAAAAAACAGCATTAAAAGCAAGAGAAAGACGTTCTTCCATCTGTTCAAAAATTGATTGCTAAATTGGATCTAAAGAAGTTGCTTCCATTGCTCAGCGTCAACTTGAAAGGTTTTAAAACAAAGAAAACACACCACCGTTTCCTAGAGATATGTTGACCCTTGAAGGTCTTTCAAAACTTAGTACTGTGGATGAAGCAGAAAATTTTTTCTGAAGATTTTAGAAATAAAAGATATTTACAAACTGAATATGTTATAGCAGTTATATTTCCTACTTATCATCCTGATTTTGTATATTTAGCTTTCAAGGAACAAGAAAATATCGATAAAACTGATTCAGATTATAATACATTTGCAACAAAACACTCCCTTTTCGAATTATTTAACCAATTATCTCCAAAAACTGGAAAAGGTTTTGATATATGTCCAAACAACATTATTTCTGAAGTAGATCGACTACAAATTCTGATTAGCGGAAAACGTGCTGGAAAAAATTATCCAGAAAATAATAATGAAATATCTGATATTTGTCAACGATTATTTACAGGCGGTATATGGATATCAATGTTTATCAGTCTCTTATTGATGAAGTTGCTGATGACTAGCACAGTGATTAAATAAAAAAAATAACAAATAAGATAATTATATACAATGCTCAATGTGGACCGATCATGGTCAGGGTGATACATTCACAATTAACTACTTATAAAGTGATCTACGGTGATGGTCTCGGTGATGTTGTTCAGAGTTTATTTAGAAGGATATAGCTCTAAAAGCAATACCGATTGCAAAGCAACCAGGAATGAAAGCTATTTACGTTGTTCTTGTAAAAGCTCCTGGTGCTACTGGTAATGTTGCAGGTAAAGCGTTTCGGCAATTAAGGTTAGACTAGTATAATATGACGAAAAACCTCAAACAGTACAATTAACCAGCATTGAAGTGATGCCTGCAAATGTCAGTAAAATAATAATTCAACATGCAAATCAGAAGCTAGCAGATTTGGTTGATGAAGCGCAAGAAATATAACTGCAAATTTAATAGCAGGAAGTGGTCTTCGTGTTAGAAGATTATAATTATAATAAAATGCTAAAACGTATGATCCAGCATTCGACATGGATGCACCAGTACTCAAAGATGAATGCGTGCGCGATTATCAGTATTATTCTTTAGACGCAAGACAACCAAACCACCATGGACGTGTCGAACTTCAGGTTCAGGTTGCAAGTATATATATCTTACCCGTTGAAACATTTACAGAAGTAGAAGATGAACTTGTCACAGACGTTGCAGCTGATACGCCATATGATGAAACTTTGCGTCAGGCTTTGGTAACAATGGAATTATGGCATTGTTTGAGAGCGCTACATATATGATTGATGGAATAAATATTGAATCAATTCAGAAAGACGTCAACGTTGCGACAACAATAACAGGTTTAGCGAGATATTCTGATGATTACATAAGATCAGCTGGTCCATCAATGATGTTTGCTAAAAATATTACCAACAATGTTGATCATGTTCAATATATAAAATTACGCACAGCTGCATGTACTGCAAATACACAACCAGATGATTTTGATCATGCAGCTAGACCACCTGCTGATTTTGATTTTATAAGAAGGGTTAAGGCAAATTTCAACTTAGGATTTTCATGTGTGAATCAACTTTCTCATAATTTTGGATTTTGTAAAAATGTTAGAAAGGTTATTTCTGTGGCTAAACATTCAGCTGTACTTGTACGAAAAGGTAATGATAATGACGCAATCTGGCGGCGCGTTCGCGATGATGATGCTGGTAAAGTAAACATAATAAAACTCTCAGTGTGGATGCCTGTATTGACTCCAACGATTGTTAAAGAACAAAATGACTGCTTTTATAAATCAAGGTGGTACATTAATATTGTCATGGTTAACAGTGACCACAGACAGTAATCAAGGCACCGTTCCAGATTTATTTACATGGCATATATCGTATTTTTTCATTGCAATGCAGAATATGAATGGATTAAACTAGCAAGAACAGAGTCATATATTTGAACAATTCAAAGTTACGGAGTTTTCTTTAACAATAAAGGGCCAACAGGAAACAGCTGAGGGTATATTGTTAGATTATACCACACATCATGTTGCACGAGCGTATCATCGCTTCATGACGTTTATGGGACGTGATCAAAATATAGATATTGAATTGCAGATATCTCAGCCCGATTTCACAATATTATATCCGATCTAGTACTTTTCACTGGAGCATCTTGATTTAACACGACAAACTGTTGTTGATTTTCGAGCTAACGTAAACATTTGGTGATTATAGAGCAATTGCTGTAATACTCAGCAATATATCGATCTTACTTGATTGTGTTGGTGGTTGAATGAGAGTTTTGATGCCCCAGTAGAGAACATTAAATCTCTCATGATATTATAATGTCATATAGTCACGTTAAGGTCACCTTGACTCCTGGTCAGTTAATAAAATTACAATCAATCTTGCTAGTAAATGCGGAACAGAAATAACATTAAAGAAAGATCAAATTTATAGTGGTGGTCCAAACAAATTGTCATTAACCAAAACTCTGCGTGAACATTTTAACAAAGCTTTAGAATCACAAACAGGAGTTAAACTACATTTTTCTCCGAGTTATATTTAACATATCACAAAAACTGATGGAATGTTTTAAGTTCTTGCAGTTGGTGCTGTCTGAAATGCTGATATGAATGGCAATGAAGAAAGCAACTGGACAAGGAATTTTACACGCAGAAAGCCTAAATTAGCCCAGGCCATCAACTACCAGGAAGACATCCAAAAAAGTCAAGTATGTTTCCGTCGGGTCGTCTAAAACTGCCGGAATCACGATATCGAAAAGAGCTCAGACTGATTGGGATAATATATAGTTAGTTACAAAACATAGTCTTGTAATGTATAATTTTGATTTAATTAATACTGCTGAAAAATTAAAAATAACAAACTTTAGAGGTGTTTTCATGTGCGATCAATTTGCTAACCAGCACAGTGCATTTGAAACCAGTACCATTAATCTTTATCATAGTTCTATTCCAGTAACTCATTGGGTTGCATACGCAATTGATCCATGTGGATCTGTTTATTTTTATTCGTGCAGACTTCCTCAGCCGATCTGGTATTCAACATTACCAACACAGACAATAACTGATCCAGCAATATGTAGCCGGGAAGCAATTGCCGGACGTAACGCTGTATCAAAATCAACCAAACCACCTCATAAGGTCGTGCACAAGTATACAAGTAACTACTATAGTTTGAAACAAAATTTTAAAAATATAACGGTTTAGAATGACGGAAGGCCTCCTCTAAACAAAAACAAACAACTGATGGAACATCACACGAAAATGTAAATGAAATCATTAGTGATGAAATATACGAATTACTAAATTTCGCAAATGTGGAAAATTAAAAACTAGTAATCTTTCATTACAAGAATTTATCCTTAGAATTAATGGAGTATGTGTTTGATAGTAATGGAAATAGTAAGCCTGGTGTTGTTATGTCAACGATATTAGACACTATTCGTGGTCGTGTACAAAAATCCGGTGATACAATGTCCGGTATCATTAATATTACTAATAATAAAATTACTGGTCTTGGCGAACCAGAACCAAGCAATAAAGCTGCAACGAAGAATACGTCGATGATAGAATGACGAACTAGTTAACAGTAATCAATAATGAAGTAATCAATCTTAGATCTGTTTGTACCGCTCACATATGCATGTTCTTGAGCTTTCTTAGAAACGGAAACGGAGACATTAATGAATGTTTCGGTAGTCAAGCAGTCATCCATAATAAACTCGTGACATAAAAAAGATCAGCGACAACGTAGCATATACTGTAGCATCTGGATTATTATTGTCCACTAACTAAATCTTCAGGATTTATGTTAGTGATTTTGGAGCAAAACGACGGAGTAACATTTGAAGTGGAACCTGGATCCGTGAATGGCAAAATAAACTAAACAATATAGTTGATGAATATACAGCAAAAGTGAAACAATATCGTAGACGTGTAATTTTCGTTGATATAATTGTATATTCAGCGTCTGCTGTTATTGCTGGAACCAGCTTATTGCGATCAACAATAATAATATCCCCAGCAGTTTTAACAATTTGTGTTTCAGCTGCAACAACAATTACTAGGTTTCTTAATATCATTGCAAAAAAATCTACATTTAGCGAAAATAAACTACATGAGTTTATAATAAAGCTGTATACAGCGACTCTAGCATAATACGCATTATCTTCGTTCATATCATCAGGTCTGAGTGATGGAATACTATCACATGTTGAATTTACAGAAATGATCAAGATTTACAACGAGGCAATCACTACGTCTGATTTAGAAAATAATACTAATAATGTCGTCATAGCAAAGAATTGATGCAACAGATCGTCGTTAATACAACTTCGTCAAAAACAACGATGCTATCAGCAAGTTCGACCAATCCCGAATGTAACATGAATTTTACAACTATATTCCCATTGCAAGAAAAAGCTCTTGCACAATTACGAGTATATTATAGTTGGTCAAATATTATATTCAAATCATTCGGTGGTTTCCAGGCGAATAATACTTTGGTATTTGCAAATAAAAATAAACATGATGAAATCCCTAACTATTAGGTTGTTGCATTTCCAACTGGTAGTTATCAAATCGAACAAATCAATGATGAATTTCAACGAAGAATTAAATCTATTGCAGGAAAATAATTAAAAAAAATATCTATAACAATTCATGAGCCAACATTATCATTCACGATTAAAATCTATATAAATAAAAAAATTTAACCAGGACGACACAGCAAATAAATGTTCTTAATTATCTCTGTTCACTCCTGAATATACACGTTCAGGCTGACTGAGATCAGAAATCCTGGCTTATTTTATAGTCACGATAACGTCTAAACAAAAGGTTCAAGAAAATGAGTCATTCTAGAAATTCCTGCCATTCAGGAATGTTTTTGCGTATGTGAATTTTTCAGAATGTTCCTGACAATTGAGTCAGATTCGGAAATTCCTGTCATTCTAGAATAATCTGCGTAGGCAAATTTCCAGAGAGTAATTATGGAAATTCCTGTCATTCTAGAATGATCCTGACTATAAAAACGCGATGAATTTCTGATCTTAGCCAGTCTGGAAGTGTATATTCAAGAGTGAACAGAGGTAAGTAAAACTCACTACTACAGAAAGATGCATGACATAGTTAGTTTGAAATATATATATATATATATATATATATATATATATATATATATATATATATATATATATATATATTGTTACGTGCTTAGGCTCGAATAAGCAGCAACACAGAAAGAGTGAAAACTAACAAGCTTGTATAACTTTAACAATGATTTATTTAGTACAATTATTTTCATAAAATAAATAAACTTACAGTTTTAGAGAATCAAATCCAACATTAATCCAATATAGAATTCACAAAAATAATCCACTAATGGAATTGCAAGTCCTAATAAATAAATGTTCTAATAGTTCCAGGTTCGAATCTTGACGATGTAATAATCCAAAATGGCTGACAATGTCACGTGATGCAGTTCTTGTTTTTAATCATCCAAATGAATATCATAAACATATGTCCTTTTTCCAGATAATTCTTCTTTTCCAACGAATTTACACAAGTCCAGAACAAGATAATTATAACTCAAATATGAATACACAACTAATAACTTTAAGCCCAGAGATTCTACTAAAGTTAGCTTCTAAAAAACACAGCTATATATATTGTAATTCCCTCGTAAACAAGAGGAATCATGTGAGTCTGGAAGGTCATGGAAAAAGTACCTTCTTCAAGTCACGTAGAGATAGAATGAACCAGAAGGAAAAATCAGCCACTAATAAAATGCTGTCCCCGAAACCAACCAATAGAATTGAAGACTTGTTGACAATGTCTAAAGCAAGGTCAGATATTGAGGTAACCAAGCCAAGGTCAGCCTGTTTACCAGAAAAGTCCAGGTCAAGTGAATTTTCTAGAAAAATTTCCCATTTAAATAATAATAAACCCTAAATGACAAATTTGGATTTAATAATTAAAACTAAATAAAATTAAATCCAATAGCCGTAACACCTTCGCCCATAAAATAAAAAGAAAGGTTTATATGATAAAACTTTCTTTTTATCACAAACCAATTTACATCTGAGGTTATAAATTACACAATATAATTTATTATACACGGGAAAGAGTGTTTACAATTATTTTATCAAGAAATAGCCTCAAATTTTTAACTTGTCCATGTCCCACAAAATGTCCTAGGAAAGGCACACAATCACAACAGAACTCACTTTTAGACAAATTAATTGTCAAACATACATTAGTGAGTCTGTTAAAGAATTATCGAATTGTTGCTAGATGTTCTCTCCAGGTGTCGTTGTAGATGATGACGTCACAAATCTCTAGACCAGAGATAATCATTTTTGTGAGACGTTGAAATGGACTTTCTTTATATTGATAGAGTCCTTTTGAAGTCGCAATGTTGAGTTTTCCTTTGCTCTTTCCGTAGTGGAATCTGCCAAAATCCTTTCAGAAGGTCAGAATTTGGTGACGTACTTGGCATTCCCGATTTTATCAATAGAATAGTCACTTCTTGTTAATGGGAATGAATCTGTTTTTGTCACTCTGTTCACCTTCCTATAATCAGTACACATACGGAGAGTTTTATCTGGTTTAGGAACAAATATGTATAGTGAACTCCAATCACTTTTACTGGGCTTGATAAAATCATTCTCCAGCAAATATTGAATTTCCTTTTTCAAATATTCCTGTTTGAGTGGACTCATCCTGCATGGATGCTGTTTGAAATTTTCAATTTCAACGTCATGAAAATTTGTTTGTCCTGGTAAGAATATCTGGACATAAGTGCTCATATAATACTAACTTTCAGTTCATTTCTTTCTTGCACTTGCAAATGTGAAAGTTTCTGGTCTAGATATGTTTATAATTTCTGAATTCTAAAAATTCGTCGCTCCAATATCAGTCGAATCCTGATGATATTCCTTCACTAAATAGGACTGGTACAATTAAATTAATTACATATTTAACATGGCTATTTCTTTCAATACACTGGTACTCCTATAATTAATTTAGATCCCAGGAGCACTAATACTATAACTTAATTCATTTTCTTCTTAACTTTGTAAGGGCTGTAATATCTAATTTAAAGTAAAGTAAGAAGAATGAATAAGAGTAACACAACTCCATTATCAGACTCAAAAGTTCTCTCCCTTGTATTTCTTTTAAACCTTAGCTTCATTTTTCACTTTAATTGATTACTTGACTTGGTCTTGGATAGGGAATCCACACAATCTACCATAATTCCACTGAATGTTTCATCAAACGTAGGAATAGGTTGCAGATGAGCCTTACGTATCTTCTGATTGGGTTTTCCTACCATTTGACAAGCATGACAAGATCTACAATATTTGGCAACATCACTTTTGATTTCTGGTCAATAGAAGTGAGTCAAGATCTTGTGATACATTTTATTAATCCCTAAATGACCAGCCAAAGGAGTTTCATGGGCCAGATTAAGTATTTGCTGTCTGTAAGGTTTTGGAACTACTATTTGATAGTTCACTGACCATTCATCACCAGCAGGTACCTCGGGAGGTCTCCATTTTCTCATAAGAATTCCATTTTTAATGAAATAACAGACAGGAACTTCAGTGGCTTCAGTCTCATTTATGACCCTTTGAAACAAACAGGAGATCTCAGGATCTTTTTCCTGTTCAACGACAAGTGACTGTCGTTTATCACCCTGATTAAGAGAATGAGTTATTAAAAGATGATCACTATGATCAATACCTTCTGATTGATCTAAACCAAGAGTAAACGTGATCTCATCAAAAACCTGACCTATACAAGTGCCAGTTGAAGGAATGCTGCCTCCTGTAACATCACTCTCAAAATCACCACCCTGATTAGAATAAAGAGAATGAGTTGTCAAAAGAGGATCACTATGATCAATACCTTCTGATTGATCCAAAAAAAGAGTAAAAGTGACCTCATCAAACACCTGACCTTTACAAGCGTCAGTTGAAGGAATATTGGCTTTTTCAACATAAGCCTGAACCATGCAAGAGTCAGATAAGGGAATGCTGCCCTCAATAACATAATCCTGACCCATGCATATGTCAACGAAGGGAATACTGCCCTTTTCAACTTCATTCTCAAGAGCTTTCTTTACCATAGCTCTAGTAACTGTACAAGCTTGAAATATATCAGGGATTTCTTTTTCAATTTGATCAACTTTTTGATCCAAACTAGGCTTGTCAGTCACAAGTGGATTAACCACAACCTTGTCTCCAGCTAAGTCGTTGCCTAGCAATAAATCTATTACCTCAACGGGTAAAACCGAGACTGTTCCGATTGTCACAGGTCCTGACACTAAGTCTGATGACATATTTACACAATGGAGAGGAACATTAACAAAGCAGCACTCTAACCCCTGAATAAGAACACTTTCATTAGAAGAAGACTTCTCAGATAAAGGCAAAGTACCTGATAATAAAAGACTCTGAGAGGCTCCTGTGTCCCTTAAAATTTTAATAGGGGTGGGATTGGCCGAATCACCCAAGAGTGATACAGAACCCTTCGATATGAATGGTTCATAATTCTCCATATCAAAATCAGACTGGGATTTATCAGACCCAACAAATGTATTGCTTTCAATACATGACTGTGACCTTGACCTCTTGTAAATAAGAGCATTTGGAACTGGTCTATCTTGATTCTGATGCCTATTTTTCAATTTATAGCAATCAGAAATAACGTGTCCTTTTTTCTTGCAAAAGTTACACGTCGGAAGAGACAAGGATCTAGAATCAAACTTCTCTGAAGTCTGATTTTTGAAAGTTGTGTTAGTTTGAGTTTTAGAAGGGCTTGAATTAGGCGGAAATTCTTTTCTGCCAGTAAATTGTTGAGTAGAAGTCTTGTTAACAAAAGGAACTTTATGTGTCAAAGAATATTCGTCAGCAGCTTGAGCAGCATTTTCTAAGGTTTCAATCTGATGCTCATCAAGATAAGTTTTAACATCATTATGGACACAGTTTTTGAACTCTTCAATTAATATAATTTGCTTGAGAGTTTGATAATCTTGCTCGACTTTCTTGGCTAAACACCATCTATCAAACAACTGCTCTTTTTGTCTAGTAAATTCGACATGAGTTTGTCCAGCTTCTTTTCTGTAATTTCTAAATTTTTGCCTATAAGCTTCAGGAACTAACTCATAACCTCTTAAAATGCATTCTTTAACTACGTCATAATCACCACTTTGCTGAACAGACAGTGAAGTGTAAATCTCACTAGCCTTACCAATAATTACACATTGTAGTAACTGAGTCCAATTCTCTCTTGGCCACTTTAAATTTTCTGCAACTTTTTCAAAAAGAATAAAATATTTGTCTACTTCTTTTTCTTTGAAAGGGGGCACTAATCTAATATTCCTTGCTAAATCAAAATTTTGATTTGAAGTATGATGATGATTCCCACTTGCCAGCTCCATTTCTTTCATTCTAATTTCATATTGTAATTGTTTTTCCTTCTCCCTTTCCTGTCTCTCTCTCTCTCCTCTTTTTCAAATTGTAATTGTCTTTCTTTATCCCTTTCCTGAAATTCCAGTTTCTTAAACTCTAATTCAGATTGTAATTGTCTCTCTTTCTCCTCTCTCTCTCTATCAATCCGCATTTGTTCATTTTGTAATTCAATGTGTTTCTCTTTCTCCTCTCTCTCATATTGTAATTGCTTTTCTCTCTCCCTTTCCTGAAATTCTAGCTTCTTCAACTCTAATTCCATCTTGAATTTTAATTCTAATTCCTTCAGTTTAATGTCAGAGTCTGGTGTAGACTTACTGACTGGAATCAAAGCACTTTGTTCAAAAACATCCTGTTCTACCAAATACTGGACCAAAATCTGTTTGATATCTTGTTTCGTTAAAGAAGCTTTCACTTCAGAAAGATCGTATTTTCTGGCAAGTTGAATCAACTCGTCTTTTTTGAAAAGATCTAATTGCTCCTGGGTAGGATTAGAAAGAAATATTTCTACCTTAGATGTCATTTTGATACAAGCGTGTTAGTCTCACTAAAGATTTAAGTTTTTCAAAAACTAGGGGAAATTCAAATTTAAATTCAAATTTCTCTCAAATCTCAATCTCAATCCCGGACGATAGCCACCAATTCTATGTTACGTGCTTAGGCTCGAATAAGCAGCAACACAGAAAGAGTGAAAACTAACAAGCTTGTATAACTTTAACAATGATTTATTTAGTACAATTATTTTCATAAAATAAATAAACTTACAGTTTTAGAGAATCAAATCCAACATTAATCCAATATAGAATTCACAAAAATAATCCACTAATGGAATTGCAAGTCCTAATAAATAAATGTTCTAATAGTTCCAGGTTCGAATCTTGACGATGTAATAATCCAAAATGGCTGACAATGTCACGTGATGCAGTTCTTGTTTTTAATCATCCAAATGAATATCATAAACATATGTCCTTTTTCCAGATAATTCTTCTTTTCCAACGAATTTACACAAGTCCAGAACAAGATAATTATAACTCAAATATGAATACACAACTAATAACTTTAAGCCCAGAGATTCTACTAAAGTTAGCTTCTAAAAAACACAGCTATATATATTGTAATTCCCTCGTAAACAAGAGGAATCATGTGAGTCTGGAAGGTCATGGAAAAAGTACCTTCTTCAAGTCACGTAGAGATAGAATGAACCAGAAGGAAAAATCAGCCACTAATAAAATGCTGTCCCCGAAACCAACCAATAGAATTGAAGACTTGTTGATAATGTCTAAAGCAAGGTCAGATATTGAGGTAACCAAGCCAAGGTCAGCCTGTTTACCAGAAAAGTCCAGGTCAAGTGAATTTTCTAGAAAAATTTCCCATTTAAATAATAATAAACCCTAAATGACAAATTTGGATTTAATAATTAAAAATAAATAAAATTAAATCCAATAGCCTTAACAATATATATATATATATATATATATATATATATATATATATATATATATATATATATATATATATATATATATATATATATATATATATATATATTTGAAAAACGCCGTCCTGGTTTCATTTTTATGGTGCGATATAATGTATAGAACGCCTGCAATTATTGAAATATTTACCAGCTGCATACATTGATTGAAATATTGTTTTTTCACTTGTCTCTATATTCGTAGATAGAACTGATTATAAATTATAATCATTATAACCAATATTTCCAAACTTCTTATTTTGACTTCGCGTAACAACAAACAAATAAATCAACGAGTTTCGACTTTTACACCGTTGATATGATCGATTACAAGACTGTTTTCGATTAATCTATTGAAACTTTCGTAGCCAAACCTGTGACAAATATATCTTTCATTTCACTCAGTATGGAACACAAGATAAACAGTATTATTGACGGTACCAACTGGTTTTACTAGTCAAAAGTGACTGACTACACCATCACGAGATGCTTCGTATCTCTTGATGATTGGATGCATCATAAACTCATTTTGCTCTATTTATAAAATAATATCATTTGTTTAAATCATTATTTGTATAAATAATTATTTCGAAATCTTGATAGAGTCTTCTGCACTTTTTATTACCTTGTCACTGTCTGCGTTATTTGTCACTGTCACCTGTCACTGTCTCCTTTTTTCCTTTTCCTTTTGTCTCCCAGAGACTCGGACCAACTGCACTGGGGTAATTCCCTCTGGTCCCTACAATCTTCCTGTATTAACACACGGACATTAGCATACCATGCTATGTAAACTCACACTAAACATTAACATCATCAGATAGGCCATTACCGTTTTTGGTCACGCATTCGTGCCCATCAAACTACACATTGTCCCTGATAAATGTACACGATATATACCCGAGGAACCACTATATATGTATATATATATATATATATATATATATATATATATATATATATATATATATATATATATATATATATATATATATATATATATATATATATATATATATAGTGGTACGTTTATTGTCTCGGGTAACGAACAGTGCCTAGGGTTACGAACGAAGGCGAGAGAGAGAGAGCGCAAGGTTTAACGTTGGAGACAAACGATCGCGTACAGTACAAACGAAGGCCACGCAATACTAACATCGCTTAGCGCTAGCCTAGTAGCCTAGTTTTTGCACGAGTGCGCAGCCTCGCTTTCATTGGCCTTACTACACAGCAGTAAAAGTAGCAGTCGTCCGATGATGAGGAGCGAGTAACCGTTTCAACTGCCAGGATTAAAGAAATTTGCAGCAAATGGGCAGACGTCGAAGATTTCATTGTGAACCATCATCCAAACAAACTTGTTGCTAACAGGGCAGTAAACCTGATGAATGATAACGCGATGGCCCACTTCAGAAAGATTCTCCAGCAAAGGAAGCGACAAATTTCCCTTGATTGTTTCTTGGTGCAGAAAGATTCCCAGTTGGCTGCCAAGAAACAGCGACAAGAAACTCCTGAAACTAATGATTCAGAATAGCAAACAAAGTGACAAATTTCCCATGATCGTTTTCTTGTTAAGAAAGATGGACTAAATCTTTTTTTATTTTACATTTATATTATTTGGTTGTTTTCTTTCTCTTTAATTAACACGTGAAGTACACGTATTCTTTGCGTTTTGTCAGGTAAACGACCGGATGTTAATAAAAAAAAGAACGAATCTTTCATCTTGAAACGGATTGTCTCTATTTCATTGATTTCAATGTTTCGGGTTACGAACGTTTCGGGTTACGAACCGAGTTCTGGAACGAATTAAGTTCGTAACCCGAGGAACCACTGTATATATATCTCAAACTATGCATGGATATCAAACATTACGAACGAATCACCCTACAAATGGTAATTCTACGTACTAACGTATACATACTGCAATAATTAAAGTACACTTACTTTGCAGTAATATATTACAGCAATCGAGCAAATGGTCACTTACCTGTAGTGAAGTTCCTTGTAATTCCCAGAATATACAAGTTTTCCGCCAATTTCGACAGACGTCGGAGTAGCTTATCTTCCCTAAATTCACGCAAGCTGGTCTTAGCGACTATTCACGTTTAGTTCTCAATATACTAGATTTAAACTTCGATTCTAATGTTGCCAACGCCTTGCTCAATTCCGAGTGGATGTTGATTCAAATAATTACCAGATACTTCTCCCTCCCAACAAACTGTCAAGGGTGGGTTTACGACGTCCCTTTGATTCGAAAAAAGAATTCCATCACTTACCTGTGATCGCAATTATTATGTAACTGGCTTGCCCAAAATACGGCGAGTTACGAATTTTTTGGCCATTTCAATTAACTGGCTTGACACCTTTGTCCGCCGAATTGACCTTCATACATATTGGCATCACGAAATTATTAGCCTCAGGGTCTAACATATGCATGTTGATATCTGGTTAATCCAACATTTGTTAATTATCTGTCACTATATTACGTCACGCGCTTATATCTACACCTTATCGGTGTGCTGCACAAGAAACTCCAAATGCTGTGTTAGAACGCTATCTTTTCCTTTTATTGGCATTAAACTTATGGATGGGTTCAAATGAAAGAAAAGGTATAAAAAATATTCTGAACTTTTCAAATACCCAAAGAATCGTAATGATTTGACATATGTCATTGCGTAAACATTCAAATCTGGATTTGCGCGTAAGTGTATAGTAGGAAAATGGGTCTATGGACAAAAGCCGGTTATGGTTTTTAATGTTTCATAATCAAATTTTTGCCAACAAATTTATAACAAAATTACTATATGGAAAGCAATATGAATGATCTTGTTCGTGTGTTAATTATTTCATAACCTTACGAATATTAAAGATTTCTGTAACGTTTGTGGAAATGATATAAGGATTGTACGAATGCGTCAATCACAGAAACTCGCAAGTCTGCCGCAACAAAATGGATTGCATGAGAAATACATTCTGAAATCTAAATTATTGTTTGGTGTACAATCACGATAAATCTCTCTCTCTCTCTCTCTCTCTCTCTCTCTCTCTCTCTCTCTCTCTCTCTCTCTCTCTCTCTCTCTCTGTGGGTGATTTAGATTTTGAACCTACCTTTAGAACTTTTTGTCACATTCCTACGATATTTGCAGTGTGGCACTTTATAGTGATGTGTATTCTTGCAGTCTTTAAAAAAAATATAATTGTTATGAAATAGTTTGTTGTCATCACTTGTTATGAATGTTTGTTATGTAGGTTGTCATTAGCTTTTCATAACCTTCTTCTCATTTCTTGCTATGAGAAGGAATTACTCGTAAGTTAAGGAGCTTCAATGTCCATGGAGAGAGAGAGAGAGAGAGAGAGAGAGAGAGAGAGAGAGAGAGAGAGAGAGAGTGTGTGTGTGTGTGTGTGTGTGTGTTCAGGCTCTCTTAAAAAAGTATCGCCACGATGATAAGACACAGCTACATCTGGAATAAGAAGACAGACATCTATTTTCTTGCTGGTACGGAAAACTCTATTTAATTAATCAACACACATATATTACTACATTCTAGAAACACATCTAAAACCTTTATAATAAAAAATCATGAAATACATATTATATTTTCCTTATTGAACTTTCCAACTTCATCCATTCGTATAACTTCTGTATTTTGGAATATTATACAAATAGTTAATTCTTGATCAATTTCAATAAAGCCAAAGAATAAAATGTAATAACTGTAATTAATGCAACAATTAATTTAAAGAAATGCATTTTACTTATTTTAAAATAGAAAATTGATTTAGGATGTATTGCTAGATATTATTCTTTCTTGCTTAAAGAATATTTTATTTCAACATTAAATATAAACATGAAGTTGGTAGCGAATTCGTCTTTTACAATAAAAATTACCATAAATATAATTAAATATGAATTCTTTAAAACATTTAAACATTCATTACAATATATTATAAATAAAAGAATTCAGTGAACAATGTTGCAAACATAACAATATTACCATTAAAATCTCAAACATTAAAGGTACTTATTCCTAAAAGAAGTTTTTTCAACATTTACAGTTCTTACCTGGAATAAGAAGACAGACATCTGTTTTCTTGCCGGTACGGAAACTGACCTGAGCCTAGATGCTCGATCTATTTATACGCATCCGGCTCGTGTCAGGGTTAAACAACGTCGCACCTTTAGCGTACCGGTCAGAAAAAGATGCCTACTCTTCATCAGGTAGGAATCAGTTTCATCAGGTAGGAACCAGTTTCATCAGGTATGAATCAGTTTGTTTTACGTCATAATACTTAGTCTTATGGTTCATTTATATTCGTTTGGCATCGTCACACCAAATATGGTTATCCGTTAGTTGAGAACAATTTTGTTTTGTGCCACTAGAAGTTCTTTATAAAAAGGTTAACCGACTTTTATTAACCGAATTGGTAATTCGCCAATGTCTGGGTCACAGAATATATGTTTTTTTACTGATAGAATCTAGGAGTTTCTAGCTGAATCAGCGAGATGGCATGTATAATGTTTTTTGTAATATAGTTAAATGCATATTGTACATTGGTAAAGCTTCAATTATCTTACAAGTTTTCGGCAATATACATTGTCTATTTTTCGCTTGCGCAATAACTATTTTCATTCCATCAACATATATAGTTGTGCTTTAGAAATAAATGAAATTACTCTTAATAAATTTTAGAAACTTACTTTAATATAAATGAATAAAACATTACTTTAATACAATTTAAAGAAAATGGCAATCTTATTAATCTTACTAAAAAGTCTATCCTAACATAATAATGGTGTTTCTCTTTTTGTTTCTGCATGACTAATCACGAGATATAATTTGTAAAGTCTATATTCCTTTTAAAAAGTGATATATATATATATATATATATATATATATATATATATATATATATATATATATATATATATATATATACATGTATATAATAATAATAATAATAATAATAATAATAATAATAATAATAATAATACTTTAAAGCACATGGTATAGGTCGCGGAGGCATAGTTTGGTTTGTTGACAAATACCATTCTGTAATTCATACATTACAGCGTTTATTTAATTGCATAAAACTGTTTTTCAAATCCAACGTAACTTATTGTAATTCTTCACGTCACCATTAAACAAACCGTATGTCTTTTTATTGCATTAAATCTGCGGTTCGTGAAGTTTTTAATATACCTGTACAAAATGTAGGATGAATGGAAGAAAATGAAGACGAAATGAATTTAGCACACGTAAACGTCCTGTTATAAAAATTAACTGTCAGCAGTATAAGTTATATACGTTAAAGTATGGACATGTTCATTGTATACATAGACCCTCTCAGAAAGGATATTCCGCCGATACGTCATACGGTAATACGCATATGTATCTTTGGTCTAAACAAATTTGCAAACATTGTAAGATTAAAGTTTTTTGATGTTTGCATTAATACTATATGTTATGAATGCTGTCTTTGCATTTCGCATTGATTTAATCGATCGGTAGCTATCAAAGCGGATCACAATGTTGGTTTGGATTCTTTTCTTGTTGTTTAAAAAAAATACCCAAATGACACAGCTTTCAAATATGACTTGTTACCTGTTTAGTCTCTAATAAACTGTAACAAAGAAATCGTAAAGCAACAAGCTTAATAACATTTAACAAATCAGTGATTGCTATTTGCCACATCTCCTCTACAGTGTTTGGACCAATAAAGCAGAAAGAGGACATTTAAAGTTTGAATGACTCACGAGCATCCATATATGATAAACTAAAGATAAAATATGTAACAATTTTATCAACATTACTAATACATAAAACTATTCAAGTAATTTCTGGAAACAATCTTTCAACTCAACTTCACTCACAAATTAAAACATGAACTGGCCTGTTAACAAATGTCTTTTTTATTTCATCACATGAAAGTTAATGTGAGAGAGTCTCTTCAGTGAGTAGTCCCTTGTACTCATCTGCATTCGTTTCTCTTCTTCTATTCTCCCTTGTTCTTCTCTTCCTCGCTCTTTCTGTGCTGCTTCTTGTGCATTTTCACCTTCAACCTGCACCCTTCCTTTGTTAGTTCGTGCACCCTTTCATTCTACATTCTTTCTGTATTCATTCTTGTACTTTCTACTTTCCTCTTTTGTGTGTTAGTGATTTCACTTACGTGCACCCTGTGAGCGTCGTGTAGATAATATAACTGACGTAAATCCTGTTCTCCCTAATCTTCGTAATCTACGACTCTCCTTCAGACTTCTCTAACCGCTTCGGTGGCCAAGTGGTTAGAGCGTTCGCCGCGGGAACGGGAGGTCGTGGGTCCGATCCCTGGCCGAGTATCCCTGGCCGAGTTATATCAAAGACTTACAAAAATGGTACTGACAGCTGCCTTGCTTGACGCTCAGCATTAAGAGGTTAGTGTTAGGACTAGTCGGTCTGGTGCTAGGATAATGTGACTGAGTGGGACATCATGCTACATGTTGTGGCATGATGCTCCAGTGCTAGACATCACTATAAACTGCTTCAATGCAGACATCGTAGCGATATGACTGAAAAATTGTTAAAGCAACGTTAAAATCCTAATCAAACAAACAAACAAACAAACGGACTTCTCGTCAGACAAATGGCAAACACTTTACCAGGACCTTCTCACACACTATTGTGTGCCTAATTCATACACGCCTTGCCAAACATACAAATAGTATTACTTACGAAGTTCCGTAACAGACGCACACACCGTCTAAATGCTATACTTTGACACTGCAATCTACCGTGGTTACGGTAATTTTTCACATTACCAGCGTCCTACGAGTTATATAATGAAGGATAGATATACGTAAATAAATATGCATGCAAATCAACTGTCTACTTCACACAATTCTTAGTATACATACTAATAATGCAAATATACATCCCAATTTAAGTTTCTAATAGATTCAGCTATATACTATGTAATATTTTCTAATAACTCAACGATCCGTTATTTTCTATGTCCTAATAAATTAACTATACTTTGTAATCCACAATCTATCAAATTCCTATTTATGCATATTAATATAAATATTTGACTGAGATATTTCCTAACTGTAGAAGCTTTCTATTTCTTTCCAGTTCTATTCCTCTCCCCGATTTTGCGAGTCTCGTTGGCTAGGAGTGGTCTTTCCATTCAATGAACAGAGTAGACAACCTAAAATGTCCATCAAAAATACTATCACTGTAAGTTATATTCATTAAAGGGTTAGAAGAATGCTTAAGAGTGACACCATTAATTTAAGAGAAGAAGTAGTTTCGAAAAAGAATACAGAATAAAGAAATGAACAATTTGAAACGTAAGCCAGAAAGGATCAAAGATAAGTTGTACGAATAGCTGATTGAATGCAGAAAAGAAGACAAAAGCTAATATCACAGAATACATCAAAATTAAAATACACCATTTTTCAACGATGTCATTAATGCGTACTATTCTCAGGCGGAAAGGTCACAACATATAATTGTCCTTTAGTCAGATTATGAAAAAGAAAACATCGCAAGCAATCGAAAACAATTTGATTTGGTAATACTGTATATATTGTGTCTATTTTTAGCAGATACAGGTGTAGAAAAGAAATGAGAAACAAGTTTATACTAATTTCATGACAATATTTAACAAAATAAAACATTTATTTAGTGCCGAGGGCATTGGGGATTGGAAACCTGAGAAAAAAGTAAGTGTTAAATTACCCAAGGGCAGTTTTTAAAGAGACCAGACCGTATCCAATCAAAAAAGAGAGAATCAAATATGCGCAGTCTCAACAATCAACCGCTTAGGTTGGAACCAAATTCATTTACAATCAGTACATGTGTGAACGTTGGCTTATGAGGATCATAGAGAAGTTGAAAGGCATTAGACTGTACTCCGAGGTGTGCACTCGTTAAACGGCGGGATGGATTTCAAACGAAATTCTAAGTTTGGATTTCTGGACAAAAGGTTCTTGAGATAACATATATATCTTCGCCTGAATTTTTCTACTTTCATAACTAGCTGTTGCAAGATCGATACATTTTGTACATTTAAATTCTTAGAAATGGAATCTCACATGTATAACCGAATTATCAACACATCGTAACGTAGCGGAGAGCCAGTGTTGCCAGATACTATTTTCAATTCCCGCCCGTGTACCTTTTCAAAGCAGCCCCCAAACCGACCAATTTATATTTTAAAATCTGAAGAGTAAGAACCAAATACCATAAAGTTAACAATATTATAACAGTGATAAAGTGATAATAGTGCCCCCGTCCTACAGGCTACAGTTACCAGTATTGAAATTTGAAATTTGAAGCGCGTTTCGTTCTTCATGTTCCGGAATTAAAAAAGAAAAATGTAACAATATGAGATACATCTATGGAGATACATCCAGAACAATGGATTCATTAAGATTTTTAGATGTTGTCGTCACTATAGCGCCAATGTGAAATTGAATCTCAATTTGATGCAGCCCAAATTACGGCGACACAAATCAGAAACCATCCCAAAAAACTGCAACCCGCAATCTAGAAAAATTTCCCGCAACCAAATTTAGAAAGAAGCCCAATGGGGCGAAAATTCCGCGAGTCTGGCAACTCTGCGGAGAGCTAATTATTAAAATGCAAGATTAATGTATGGAGATTGTTAGACTGGGATCGAAAGTGGTTGGTACAATTTGCTACACTGTTGCATCGTAAGATATAACCGAATTTATGAGTGAATTGTGTGAGAACATGTTCTTGCTTTATTGAATATATAGATTGTGAATTTTACAGAATTATTCATTGTTGGACTTAAATAATTAGGTTTTTGCATATTTGTTCGAATCTTTATAATTCGTCGGGCAGGAAATATGTATGATTGCTATTGATGATGTTAGTTTACTAAATCTAGAAGCTAACAGTTAGTGACGTGTATGCATGTATTAGAAGTAGTTGATAATATTGTTTATTGTTATAGCACATTTATTATAGAACAAAGCGTGTGTGGAGTATTTATATGTGAGCGCACGAGTTGACCTGATTATTATAATGAAATGTGTTTAAGATTATGGTTAATTCTCCTGAGATTAGAGCAAGGAGACACGATTAAACGTCCCTTCTAATTCCGTAGGAAACTTTCCGGGTCAGTGTTGAGTCGACATGCGAGGATTGGAGAGAGAGGAAAGATACGCGGCAAGCACGAATTAGGCATAATTGTGACGTTAGCAATTTGTATAAAGGTGCAGTGCCCGAAAGAGCACGTGATTGAGAGTACCAGAAGTGTCAGACGGACGGATCTGGAAATCAAGTGTACTGGAAGTACCGAAAGAGAAACAAGAGGTACACAGATGAGTAACAGAAGGGAAGCGCTCTCACTTAGGATTTTTATTCATATGATGAGATAGTAATTGGCAGCTATGAATAGGTCATTGACCATATCTGTTGGAAGAAATTGCGATTGAGATATTTGTTGACGAATTTGTTTACTATTTGATATATAAACTTGAATTGTTATACCCTTCACCTTGATTTATCTCATACACTTAGACCGTCGGCACCGCTGACTGGGGGCTCAAAGCTATTTAAATTTTAATTGTCCACCTTCTCCAGTGTTACACATAATACTGCATGAGGCACGTGACATATATCAAGCACATAAGAGTGACAGAACAATAGTAAGAAAAGTACCATTGCATAGCATGGATAGCTGGTGAGTGTTGGCACCCCAAATTTGGAAAAAATGGACAAATATACAGATGCAAGAAAATACATATAGTTTCAGTACACCTACAAATTAAAAGATCGTTAAAGTTTATGTTGCAAAGAATGTAAAACAATATAAATGATGAAATAAGTAATTTCAGAAAGTTTTGGCATCAGCTTTAAGTTCTTTTGTCATTCACTGATATTGCGAGAGTTTTATTGTCAAAGACATGCATTAATTCTGTCGACGAAGAATACGCAAATGAAAATAATTCATCGTGGTCTTTAAATATAGCTATTCAAATTCCTCTATGCTACGGTTGTATTTGAAACCAATTCACACACAATACTTGCTGTCTATAGAGCTGCCAACTGTATTCAAGTTTTTCCGACGGGCATGGTAAAATTGCGAGAATTGAATATAAAAAAATTATGATATAATTATGCGAGACCTATGCTCATCAATGAGAAAGAAAAAGAAATACATAAAGAACGTTCTACTTTATCTGGCACATTTTCACATTAATCAAAGTTGATAATTAAAGGTGTGTGACGGTTATACGCTTTGACGTACCAATATTATTTAATTTCCACGACTATTTCAGGAAGGATGCATAGATGATGTGTGACATAGCTGAGGCATTTGTAAATGTCTGTATGAAACAATTTGATCCAGGATGTTAGTACAGTCCACTCAAAAGCCCATTAATTGTATCAAGTGTAGAACTTGAAACTTTATTGGATTAGGCTATGCTCATGAAGACTGAGATTGGAAGAAAACCATAAATTGTATGACATCGCATAGACACGTTAAATCAACTCATAAATTCAGTATAGACAAAGACGGAACACTGAGAAATAAAAATGATGGAGGGTACGACGAGTCATTACCAAATTCGGTAATTATATACCTAAAGACCAACACTCTACGATTAGGTGACCTGTCAATATAGGTCAGTTAAAACCTTCAGATGGACAAAGAATAAAGAAAATATAATGAGAGAATAATTGATAACACTTAAGGAAAATAATGACTTTGGGTAGTAAATTTGGAAATCCCTAGAGAGAGACGCACGAATAGTCCAAGGAATTTCATCTAACACCTGAGAAATTTTGTATCTAATATAGCTTTTCAGAACTTCCAAAACAATTAAAAATTGAAAAGATAGAAAAACGCGCATGTACCTAAATTGTTTGATACATTGGAAAAGAAAGAAATGTACCTTAATTATTGTATGCATTGAATAACAAAGAAAAATTTAGTGTAGAAACCTAAAATTGTGTTAACAAGTAAGCATACAATTTAGGAACCTGCACAGAGTTATCTTATATGACCAATAGCTGTAGCAGAAATCAATAGGAGTTTGATGCAAAAGCCTCTACTGATTTTTTTAAAACGATTCATTCAAACTGATACATAACTTGGTGTTTGGCACACAGATGGAAAACCTCTACGAAATTAACAAAACGAGTACTATATTTGGATAACTCTACTTATAATAAATACAAATTATCGTGCATAAATGTAACACATATGTTTATGATGTCATGAATAACAACATAAATGTTAACATGCCAGTGACATTCAAAAGGACCATATATTATTTGGAATCCCATACGTACACGAAAAATGTCGTGGGAGTACTCATATATGAACTAAAGTGTACAATTGTAAATTGTATATTTAACAAACAAGTGTGGGTCAAGATCAATAATGCATTAATTTAGATACCGATGAAAAAAAAAGTAGGAATCGAGAAACTTGTGAAGCAAACTTTACGATTTGAGATGGACCATTGATGTTTAATTAAATCATGATGACAGTTACCGACACAAAAATCTGATGGGGTCGGACAGAAACGAAACGTATAAAGGGTACGATTTACATACAAAGGAGGTTTGCATCACGTGATTACCAGCATTTACTAGCTTCAACATTTCATCTAGCAGCTATTTAAATCGGTCGATTTGTTTCATTCAACAAAAATAATTAAAAAAAATGATGCCCTGCTCGCAAAACAAGTATATCAGAGATCAAAGGATTGTAGTGGAATGCAACTGCATAAGTTGTAACGTTAAAGATTTAATTACGCTTTGGGGTAGGGTACGTTTTAATGTTGTGATTAAGTTAGAGAATGATACGAAAATAGATATATAGTACCTCTTCTAGATATGGGGGAGATTTTACGAACATGTGTGATTAAATTATAAAAGAGTTTAGTATAATGGTTCTCCGTTTGGATACCCACCCACCCCAAAAATGGTTTTACAAAATAATAGCGAAAAAAGAATATAAATTAAAACCCGTGGCTTGTATCTTCACTTCGCCTAACAGCAGGCGATGACAAAATGACGGAAGGTAGCACTCCTTTAGATAAGATAATCACCAAGAAAATAAAAAATAAAAAGACAACGAAACTGCAGGCAATAGGAAAGAAGACAGACAAAAATTTGCAGAACTTGTGCCCAATCTCATTGTACCCGATAGTGACCATAAAATATGTTTAAGCTAAATGTCTGGGCAACCAATTTTACACATTATTTTTAACGAAATAGAAAGTAGCAGTAAATATGTTTACCTTGAATGAGTACCTTAAAAGGATTTGAAGTTCATTACTTATTTTGGAAGAAAAGAAAACATTTCTCAATGTTTTAGTAGATAAATATAACATGGATGAAATATTCATCAATTTACGAAATAGTGACTTGTGAACAGATTTGAATTAATAAAAAAAATCTAAAACTGAATCTGCTGAATACATGTCAAACCTTGAATACAGGTAAAACATATCTAGTAATGAGATACATAGGAGAGTTTAATACACAGATGCACTGTTCTTATTGTTGTTATAGGGTTTAAAGCAATTTTTCAGCACAAGATAGGTTATATATGGAGGCCAGTATTAATGGTAGCGGAAGAACCCGGGAAAACCTCAGAAAGAACCACCAACCCACGAGAAGCTACCATCAAGCTTTCACACATACCTACATTGGCTGAGCCTGAGATTCGAACCCACGAAGACCGAGGTGAGATGGCAGTGATCCGTAACGGTGAGCGCTTTAGACCACTCGGGGCCTCCAGGTGCACAGTAATTTGTGACCTAATCTGTGCACTAATAAATCTTTACAGTCCTGCCCCATTTATATCATGTTTCTGTTTTATTCTCTTTCTTAGAAAGGTGTTAAAACGTCCATCGCAGCTGAATGCCTCAAAATATATCATTTCATGAACTTGATTAATGCGAAGCACTCATACAAAGACAACTAGACTAAGTATCAGCAACTAGAGTAATGCAAAGCAATCATACAAAAACAACTTAACGGACTGAGCATCAGCAACTAGAGTAATGCAAAGCAATCATACAAAAACAACTTAACGGACTGAGCATCAGCAACTAGAGTAATGCAAAGCAATCATACAAAAACAACTTAACGGACTGAGCATCAGCAACTAGAGTAATGCAAAGCAATCATACAAAAACAACTTAACGGACTGAGCATCAGCAACTAGAGTAATGCAAAGCAATCATACAAAAACAACTTAACAGACTGAGCATCAGCAACTAGAGTAATGCAAAGCAATCATACAAAAACAACTTAACAGACTGAGCATCAGCAACTAGAGTAATGCAAAGCAATCATACAAAAACAACTTAACGGACTGAGCATCAGCAACTAGAGTAATGCAAAGCAATCATACAAAAACAACTTAACGGACTGAGCATCAGCAACTAGATAAACACGTCTGATCTTGTCACTGTGCAAAGAGCGACTGGAGACTCGACTCTAAGGTGGTAGAAAATAGGTGTTGCTAATAAAATTGCTTCTAACGACTGACGAATTGTTTTGCTTAGGCTCTTTCATTCTTACAATCCTGGGCTGTGTGCCGTAATATTTGTTCTTGCCACATCGAATATTTAATTGCGCCATTATTGTTCGCGTTTTGAAACGGACCAAAAAGATATTTTCTCACTTGGACATTTTGACGCCCACATTCGCATAGGTAGAGAGAAATGATATAGTATTGGATTTTTTCTTTCTTCAAACTAGTGAATTTGGGGGTTGTATGAAGTAAAGTACAGTGAACCTCAAGGACGATAACCCAAGTTGCATTTACATCATAAGAAATACGATCGCAAAAACACAAAGATATAAGGCGAGCATGATTAGAATGAACACAATAACAGCTAACTAGAGTGGTTTCCTTCACGTTCGATTAACTTAGTTTCAATCCTCTTTCAATACACACTTAGTATTCTTTTGTAGGGCTTAAAAAAGAAAACCGAACAAACTAAGCACTTTTGCTATATATATATATATATATATATATATATATATATATATATATATATATATATATATATATATTAAAAACACACCAAACAACATTAATACCATTACAACAATGAAAAGCCTTAAATATTCTATACAAGAAAGTAATTGAAAAAATAAAATTAAAGATGAACGATGATTAACCAACAAAACCGATTTTATCAAAGGCAATTCCATGTGTAGAAATGGCTCTTCCTTTGAGAAGGTATGTGGATGTAATCTGCCAAACACTTGAAAAAATATATATATACATACGGAAACATCATTTCAAAATTATTTTTTTTCAAAAGTGTTCGCGTCTTTAGGGAACATACCTAAACACTAAAATAGACTAATAGGGAAAATGCATATCAAAGCTGTGAAGTATCCAATTTTGAATAAGCATTGAACCTTAAAGCTGAACGCAGTAAGATTTAATCATATTTAAACAGGAAAAGTCTTTGTGAAGGTTCACTTTGACCATATCTTCTTAATCTTTCCATGTCAGTGTTTAAACTTCAAAAGGGATAGCTTTCCAACTAAAAGAAATTGACCTGATGTCTTAACACAGTTTAAAAGGTGTTCATCACCAAGGTATGGGAATCGTTGTTAACCACATTGAAACGGCAATGTCAAGCCAACAAAGACGATCGCTTGAGACATCCCTTTCATCACGACAGTTTGAAGTCTCCGGTTTGGAGCGAGTTTATTAGCCCATCAGAATTAATACATTCCAAAGTCATCGATACGATTCAACACGCGTAATAATCCAACGACAAGTTTTACATCACCGACGAAAAAGAGACACTACTCATGACCCATGCATATATTTCTCAAGGAACCGGACAACGCAGAAAGGTGATATTGGTGGACGACCTTCCCAGCATCAAGCGTAGCCTCGTCCAAATAAACGACACTCAAAACGAGCCCATGTAATCGTGGTGGGACGAAGAGCCTGCAAAACTATTCAACGATCAGACCGAGCAAAACAACGAAGAGAAGAAGAACTCTTGTTACAGCTAGTGGGGATATCCAACGACACAGCCTGTGGCATTCCATGAATGCAGGAACCGGACAGCGCAGAAAGGTTATATTGGTGGACGACCTTCCCAGCATCAAGCGTAGCCTCGTCCAAATAAACAACACTCAAGATAAGCCCGTGTAATCGTGGTGGGACGAAGAGTCTGGAAAACTATTCAACGATCGGACCAAGCAAAACAACGAAGAGAAGAAGACCTCTTGTTACAGCAATTGGGGATATCCAACAACACACCCTATGGCATTCCACAAATGCAAAAATTACAAGACGTCTTGGCTCCACGCTACACCTTGAAAGTTCATCTTCAAGAAGTGCGCGGACATCTGTTGTTTTTGGGCAAAAATTTCAAAGATGGAAAATACATTCACGTCTATCATCACGATGAACATTTTAATGCCGTCAACAATATCACTGTATTCCTGAGATACGGTTATTATTGCGAGAAATGTGACTATATATATATATATATATATATATGTGACTATATATATATATATATATATATATATATATATATATATATATATATATATATATATATATATATATATATATACAACAATCGAGAGCACCACAAGCATTGTGGACCGAAATACTCAGGATCTTTAGCATCTTAACCATGTCTGGACGAAAGACAAGAACGAGTGCATTGCCATGCTTTTCTTCGCAATTTTGAAAGCCCTGCCTGTTACCAACAACATCAGAAGATGCAAGGTTCATAGAAGAAAAGTGGGACAGCGTGGAATAGTCGAAAGCTCTGGAATACCAACTGTTAGAAGTGTACGAAATATATCACTTTCCCAAGACAGACAAATACCACAAGGGTTACGAAACTCAGAAGGCATTTTCTCTGACTACATGGATGCCTCTTTAAAACTGAAACAAAAAGTCATTGGATATCCTTCCTGGTGCCACACTCCCGAAGACCAAAAGAATATTCAAAGAGAAACACTGGAAGCGGGAAGGCAGCACGTTCGACCGCGTGGTGAAAAACTAAGGAAGGCGATCGTTCGCCAAAGTGATGTTGAATTGCTTGTGGGGCACAATGGCACAACGACCGTGTTTCCCCAACAGGGAGTATTTGACAGAATAGTCTCTCTACTTCCAGATGATTCACGACAAAACCAAATACTTGAACGGCGTTCGTGAGGACTTGATCTTAGTCAATTACAACGAAGAACTGGACTTTGTAGAAGCCGACGAATTTGGAAATGTCATCATTTAGGCTTACGTGACATCCAACGCGTGCTTGAAAGTGTACGAAGCTTTAGAACTGCTAGGAAATCGCGTCATGAATTTTGACACTGACAGTTACCATCTACATCGATCGGCTGGGCACACGGCTCTCTGACATCAAATGAGACCGTGTATAACCTGGACGGATGAGCACCTCGACGATCAGATTCTAAGTTGTGCGTGAGTCCTAAACATTAGGGCTACGAATACCGGAACAAAGAAGGGGAAGTGCACGCGGAGTGTAGACTGAAAGGTTTGACTCTTAATTATCGCAACAGTCGAGTGGTGAACTTTGGTGTGCTGAAAGATACTTTCCGGTATGGACAGGATCTTCACCTGCGAACCGCACAAGACCCACGCATCAAATTGTCTGTAGACCTCTGGAAAGAGTGTATCAAATCGTGTACCAGAAGCGAGTGCAGCTTCCTAACCGTTTCACTTTACCATACGGTCACGTCGATATTGGTCAGCATATAAAAAGTGTCAACGTCAAAAACCGATAGTTCATTGTGACTACCATTGCGAACGATAAAGATGAATTCTTTCCACACAGCAAGTATCGAGCGTACGATTCGAGTCCAACAAGAAATTCGAGTGCAATGTTGTGCCTTACGATCACATTACCAAGCAGTACCACACCTTAGGTGTTTATTTACCAACGCCATGACAAACTACGTGCAACCGGTGCAACCTCCAAACCATAAGACTTAACCTTATTGACATGCTGATATTAGCCAGTAAAAAAGGGACGGCTTCCAAGAACGACACTTCATTGTGAAGACATGCGACGAGAAAGATGAATCACTCTATGTATATGAAAAAAGAGAAGAAACAAGCATCATTAACCTCTTTCACCACCATACCGACACAACAAAGTGCGTCCAAGAAGGGAAATAATTCAGTAGACCTAAAGAAGTATCTTAGCATCTAAATGACTCAAACAGCAACCTCGAGAAATTTAGAAAGACAACATGCAACTACACGGTGAAATGTAAAGACTTTGCGTCTGACATTCCACCCGAAGAAGTAGCAGGTTTCATTACGGATCTACTTGACTCACTGTTGGAGGAACGCAAATGTCAGCGCGAAGTCAAAGATCGAGGTCATTTGAGCCTATTTATGTAGCATGACAGTTTGAACTCTCCTGTAAGTCACGGGTTCAGTACACCTGCATAATTAACTTCTTCTAACCTTTTGAGGGCTATTGAAAATGTGCAGACGATGAGAGAAAGATTTGACATCACTGATGGAAAAGTGACCATTCATATGGCACACGCTGTACCTCCATGGGAAGAAGCCAATGACTGCACTGGATCTGCTTACCGATAAATGTAGAACTTTGACCTATTTGACTGTTTGTTACTTGTTTTGTTTTATCTTTTTCTTATAAATAAACATTTAATATAAATACGTTGTATATTAAGTGATTGTTAGAAAGGTGTGAACATTAATTTTAAAAGTAGTTTACTAGAACCAAGAACTAAAAAACTCGTAAATAGTTTTGTTTCATGTAAAAATGTTTATGTATTGAATAGGTAGTGCTTTGACCAAAGCACAGACCAGATAGCTCATGTATATACTAAGACATGTATATACTTGAATAAATCTTTTGCACCTACACAATACTTTTCTTTTTCCAGTCTCAAACATATATGTGAGTCTTTCTTTAGAACATTTATGTCTTTTTTCTGAGTGTTTGGATGTATATTTTTTGGTTTCTATATGTCTATGTTTCTCCTTATCAACTCTTTGTACTTACATGTACACTACACGCATTAAATAGGTTTGACCTTACAAACCCCATATTGTCACCAATGTTCAACTCGCTTTGATCTCTAGGTGAAATTCCCATGTTAAATTCCCATGACGCCAAAACTGATATACCCATTTTTTTACGTTAAAGTCCTAGACGCAAACGTGACCCCCAAACACAATGGATGATAACTTCCCAAATCATTCATTTCTGTAGCGCCATTGGTTTCTAACACAAATAAATGGCATGAAATCCATCCCTGCTGTATCATAATAACCGGAAACAGCTGTCTTGAAGAAATCATCTACAGTATCTTTGAACTTTGAACTGTCTTTGTTAGCATAACACGGATCAGTTCTCTTTACCTTTCCTAGAGGATACCAGCGTGTAGCTCCTTTCTCTGTATTGCAATTCTTTTTCTTTTAAAAACTTCAGATGAGGATAAAATCTTGAAACATACCGAGACTAGAAAAATCAGCAATTCCTGTAGCATCTGTTACGTGCTTAGGCTCGAATAAGCAGAAACACAGAAAGAGTGAAAACTAACAAGCTTGTATAACTTGAACAATGAATTTATTAAGTACAATTATTTTCATAAAATAAATAAACTTTCAGTTTTAGAGAATCAAATCCAACATTAATCCAATATAGAATTCACAAAAATAATCCACTAATGGAATTCTAAGAGTCCTGATAAATAAATGTTCTAATACTTCCAGGTTCGAATCTTGACGATGTAACCCAATATGGCTGACAATGTCACGTGATGCAGTTCTTGTTTAATTTATCATCCACATGAATTATGAGCACATGTTTTCTCCTCCAAATAGATAATAAATCCTCTTTCTTCAATGAATTGACACAAAGTCCAGAACAAGAAAATAAAAATTAAAACTCAAACATGAATACACAACTGTTCATTTTAAAGTCCAAAATTCTACTGATTTGTTCTATCCCAAACAACAGTTCTTATACTTGTTTTTCTAATAAACAAGTAATAACGTTATTTTCTAGAAATTGATAGAGGTTCATGGAAGGTCACAGAAAGAGAATGCCTAAGAACTAAAAATAAAACGTTGTCCTTGAAATTAACCAATAGTTTTAGATGCTTGTTGACAATGTCTAAAGCAGGGTCAGGAATTAGGTCAACAAGCCAAGGACAAAAACTTGTTTACAGTTAGAGTCTAAGTCAAACTGAACTTTCCAGAATAATTTCCCAATTAATGAATATTAAATCCTAAATGACGAATTTATATTTAACAATAAAAAATAAATAAATTAAATCCAATAGCCGCAACACCTTCCCCCATAAAATAAAAAGAAAGGTTTATATGATAAAACTTTCTTTTTATCACAAACCATTTTACATCTGAGGTTAAAAGAACTAGTATAAATTACACAATATAATAAATTGTTATACACAGGAAAAACGTCTGCAATTATATTATCAAGAAATAGCCTCAACCTTTTAACTTGTCCATGTCCCACAAAATGTCCTAAGAAAATCACTCTAGCAGGGCAGAACTCACTTTTAAATAATTTAACAGTCAGACATGCATTAGTGAGTCTGTCAAAAAAAATTGTAATTGTTGCTAGATGTTCTCTCCAGGTGTCGTTGTAGATGATGACATCACAATTTTCTAGACCAGAGGTGATCATTTTCATGAGACGTTGAATTGGACTTTCTTTATATTGGTCGAGTCCATTTGGAGTCACAATATTAAGTTTTCCTTTGCTCTTTCCGTAGTGGAATCTGCCAAAATCCTTTCTGAAGGTCAAAATTTAGTGGCATACTTGGCATTCCCAATTTTATCAATACAATTGTCAATTCTTTGTAATGGGAATGAATCTGTTTTTGTCACTCTGTTCACCTTCCTTTAATCAGTACACATACGGAGAGTTTTATTTGGTTTTCAAACAAGTATGTATGGCGAACTCCAATCACTTTTACTGGGCTTGATAAAATCATTCTCCAGCAGATATTGAATTTCCTTTTTCAAGTATTCCTGTTTGAGTGGACTCGTCCAGCATGGATGCTGTTTGGAATTTTCAATTTCAACGTCATGAAAGTTTTGTTTGTCCTTGTAAGAATATCTGGACATAAGTGCTCATATAATAATAATAACTTTCAGTTCATTTCTTTCTTGCACTTGCAACTGTGACAGTTTCTGGTCTAGATTTTTTATAATTTCTGAATTCCAACAATTCGTCGCTCCAATATCAATAGAATCCGACGATATTTCTTCACTAAGTGGGACAGGCACAACTAAATTAATTACATATTTAACATGGCTATCTCTTTCATTATACTCGTACTCCTATAATTAATTTAGATCCCAGGAGCACTAATACTATAATATAACTAATTCATTTTCTTCTTAACTTTGTAAGGGCCGTAATATCTAATTTTAAGTAAAGTAAGAAGAATGAACAAGAGTAACACAACTCCATTATCAGACTCAAACGTTTTCTCCCTTGTAGTTCTTTCAAACCATAGTTTCATTTTTAACTTTAATTGACTACTTGACTTGGTCTTAGGTAAGGGATATACTCAATCTGCCACAATTCTACCAAATGATTCGTCAAAGGCAGGAATAGGTTGCAGATGAGCCTTAAGCATCTTCTGATTGGTGTTTCTTACCATTTGACAAGTATGACAAGATCTACAGTATTTGACAACATCACGTTTGATTTTTGGCCAATAGAAGTGAGTCAGGATCTTGTAATAAGTTGTATTAATCCCTAAATGACCAACCAAAGGAGTTTCATGGGCCAGATTAAGTATTTCCTGTCTGTAAGGTTTTGGAACTACTATTTGATAGTTCACTGACCATTCATCACCAGCAGGTACCTCGGGAGGTCTCCATTTTCTCATAAGAATTCCATTTTTAATGAAATAACAGACAGGAACTTCAGTGGCTTCAGTCTCATTTATGACCCTTTGAAACAAACAGGAGATCTCGGGATCTTTTTCCTGTTCAACGACAAGTGACTGTCGTTTATCACCCTGATTAAGAGAATGAGTTGTTAAAAGAGGATCGCTATGATCAATACCTTCTGATTGATCTAAACCAAGAGTAAAAGTGACCTCATCAAAAACCTGACCTATACAAGCGTCAGTTGAAGGAATACTGGCTTTTTCAACATAAGCCTGACCCACGCAGATGTCAGATAAGGGAATACTGTCCTCAGTAACATAGACCTGACCCATGCATATGTCAACAAAGGGAATACTGCCCTTTTCAACTTCATTCTCAAGAGCTTTCTTTACCATAGCTCTAGTAATTGTACAAGCTTGAAATATATCAGGGATTTCTTTTTCAATTGGATCAACTTTTTGATTCAGATTAGGCTTGTCAGTTACAGGTGGATTAACCACAACCTTGTCCCCAGCTAAGTCGTTGCCTAGCAATAAATCTATTCCCTCAACAGGTAAAACCGAGACCGTTCCAATTATCACAGGTCCTGATACTAAGTCTGATGACAAATTTACACAATGGAGAGGAACATTAACAACGCCGCACTCTACTCCCTGAATAAGAACACTTTCATTAGAAGAAGACTTCTCAGAAAAAGGCAAAGTACCTGATAATAAAAGACTCTGAGAAGCTCCTGTGTCCCTTAAAATTTGAATAGGGGTGGGATTGGCTGAATCACCCAAGAGTGATATAGAACCCTTCAATATGAATGGTTCATAATTCTCCATATCAAAATCAGACTGGGATTAATTAGACCCAACAAATGCATTGCTTTCAATACATGACTGTGACCTTGACCTCTTGGAAATAAGAGCATTTGGAACAGGTCTATCTTGATTCTGATGCCTATTTTTCAATTTGTAGCAATTAGAAATAACGTGTCCTTTTTTATTGCAAACGTTACACGTCGGAAGAGACAAGGATCTAGAATCAAACTTCTCTGAAGTCTGATTTTTGAAAGTTGTGTTAGTTTGAATTTTAGAAGGGCTTGAATTGGGCGGAAATTCTTTTCTGCCATTAAATTGTTGAGTAGAAGTCTTGTTAACAAAAGGAACTTTATGTGTCAAAGAATATTCGTCAGCAGCTCGAGCAGCATTTTCCAAGGTTTCAATCTGATGCTCCTCAAGATAAGTTTTAACATCACTATGGACACAGTTTTTGAACTCTTCAATTAATATAATTTGCTTGAAATTTTGATAATCTTGCTCAACTTTCTTGGCTAAACACCATCTATCAAACAACTGCTCTTTTTGTCTAGCAAATTCGACATGCGTTTGTCCAGCTTCTTTTCAAAAAGAATGAAATATTTATCTACTTCTTTTTCTTTGAAAGGGAGCACTAATCTAATATTCCTTGCTAAATCAAAATTTTGATTTGAAGTATGATGGTGATTCTCACTTGCCAGCTCTATTTCTTTCATTTTAATTTCTTTCTCAATTTGCATCTGCTCTTTTTGTAATTCAAATTGCCTTTCTTTCTCCCTTTCTTATCTCTCTCTCTCCTCTTTCTCTCTATCAATCAGTATCTGCTCTTTTTGTAATTCAATTTTCTTTTCTTTCTCCTCTCTCTCAATTCGCATTTGCTCTTTTTGTAATTCAATTTGTTTCTCTTTCTCCTCTCTCTCAGTTCGCATTTGCTCTTTTTGTAATTCAATTTATTTCTCTTTCTCCTCTTTTTTATATTGTAATTGCTTTTCTTTCTCCCTTTCCTGAAATTCTAGCTTCTTCAACTCTAATTCCATCTTGAATTTTAATTCTAATTCCTTTAGTTTAATGTCAGAGTCTGATGCAGACTTACTGACTGGAATCAAAGCACTTTGTTCCAAAACATCTTGTTCTACCAAATATTGAACCAAAATCTTTTTGATATCTTGTTTCGTTAAAGAAGCCTTGACTTCAGAAAGATCGTATTTTCTGGCAAGTTGAACCAACTCGTCTTTTTTGAAAAGATCTAATTGCTCCTGGGTAGGATTAGAAAGAAATATTTCTACCTTAGATGTAATTTTGATACAAGCATGTCAGTCTCACTAATGATTTAAAATTTTCCAAAAATAGGGGAAATTCAAATTTAAATTCAAATTTATTTCAATCCCAGACGATAGCCACCAATTCTATGATACGTGCTTAGGCTCGAATAAGCAGCAACACAGAAAGAGTGAAAACTAACTAGCTTGTATAACTTGAACAATGAATTTATTAAGTACAATTATTTTCATAAAATAAATAAACTTACAGTTTTAGAGAATCAAATCCAACATTAATCCAATATAGAATTCACAAAAATAACCCACTAATGGAATTGTAAGAGTTCTGATAAATGAATGTTCTAATAGTTCCAGGTTCGAATCTTGACGATGTAACCCAAAATGACTGACAATGTCATGTGATGCAGTTCTTGTTTAATTTATCATCCACATGAATTATGAGCACATGTTTTCTCCTCCAAATAGATAATAAATCCTCTTTCTTCAATGAATTGACACAAAGTCCAGAACAAGATAATAAAAATTAAAATTCAAACATGAATACACAACTGTTCATTTTAAAGTCCAAAATTCTACTGATTTGTTCTATCCCAAACAACAGTTCTTATACTTGTTTTTCTAATAAACAAGTGATCACGTGATTTTCTAGAAATTGATTGAGGTTCATGGAAGGTCACAGAAAGAGACTGCCTTGACTAAAAAATCACGTACTCTAGATATTTCCTACCCCTAAGAACTAAAAATAAAACGTTGTCCTTGAAATTAACCAATAGTTTTAGATGCTTGTTGACAATGTCTAAAGCAGGGTCAGGAATTAGGTCAACAAGCCAAGGACAAAAACTTGTTTACAGTTAGAGTCTAAGTCAAACTGAACTTTCCAGAATAATTTCCCAATTAATGAATATTAAACCCTAAATGACAAATTTGGATTTAACAATAAAAAATAAATAAATTAAATCCAATAGCCGTAACAAATCATACTCTGCATTAACTTTCAATGTTTCTGCAAACTCTTTTGTATCAGCCCATTTCGCACGAGGTAGCTAATCTATCACCTTGATTTTTAACCACTGGAGTAATAGTAAAGTTCTAAAGTAAAATTCTTCTCTATATTTTACATCACTCATCGTCGTAATGGTTTATAGGCGGAGACTGATAAGTAGAATATACTTGAGAATCGTCCTAAATGTGGCTAAAAATAACAGAACCCAAATGGTGCGCTTTTTTCTGCTTATTTTCCTTTACCATTCTTTCTTTTTCTCGCATGCAATGCTAATTCTCTGCCCATCTCTCACAACACTAGTCTCAGACTCTCTGACACCCAATGCAGTAATGTGTATGTGCTTTATCTTAACAAAAATGCCTTGGTTCTACTCTATGTGGATAGTATATAATGTGTTTTATCCTTCCCTTCTGTGTTAAAAGTATATATTAGGGTTATTTTCTTCCTCTTCTATGTTGCGTGTGTGTGTGCGCTCGCGTACGTGTGGATAGCAGAGTGTGTGTTTGTATGCGTGTGCGTACGTTGTGTGAATAGTAGATATTGATTTTTTCCCCATTTCCTTTTGTGTAGATAGTAGTTATTACGTTTTTTTTAAATAGTATTTTTTAAAAATCATTTCCTTCTGTGTGGATAGTAGATAAAATGCAAAGTGAGTGTAAGGGACATTTTCATTTACACCCGTGTATGACACTTATAAAATCAAGCGTCCGTTATTCGTGCCATTCTCAAAGAAAATGTTAAGTAATCATTTGGACAAAATGAACAAGCTGCAAGAATGATGATGATATCGGGATGGTGGAGGAATGTTGATGAGATTGGAGGATGGTTATTACTATGCTCACCACCGTCTCAAAATGGAGATAAATAATATAAAGAAGTCAAAGGAAAGGTCAAGAGAAATGATAAAGGATGAAAAAGAAGAAAAGGAGGATAAAGAGGACATAAAACAAATGTGGGAGTGGAATGAAAAATAGTAATTGAAGAGGAAAATGAATAGATGAAGAAAAGGAGGATGAAAAAGAAAAACATACAGAGTAAAAGAACGAGAAGAAGAAGACAAAGAGTGTAGCACAGAAAATAAGAAGATGGTGGAGTAATAGAAGAAATTAGAAGAAAACCAAAGGCCCGTTTCAGCGTCTCTCATATGCTTCGAAAAGATACGTATTCTCTTTGCCGTGTATGTGTATCTTGTTGGTTGTTTATCCTTCCCGCCAGGCGTTGTTTTATTGCTATAGTTTATGAACTAGCTTAACACGCTACCCGCCACTCGTTGAACATTCACGCCATCCGCTACCCGTTGGACTAGTTTAACTTACCCGCTACCCCATGTCACTGTTTCCTGTTTGTCCAGAGAGATGGGGTAGAATTTTGTGCCAATCGCGTATCAAACACAGATCTGACTCGTGCATATCTACCAAAGGGTGAACCTCGACCAGAATGTTAGTGTCCTGATGCACATTCTTCACGCTGTTTGACAGAAGTATTTTGAATTAGGACCGGATTAAACGGGGTGGGCGGCCTTTGGGTTTTCTCAGGACCGGATGGGGAAAAGGGTGATTTAAGGTGTTTAAGGACCAACCAGTGGCTAAAAATGACTTACACACGCATACAAACGTATAGTTCTGTGTCACTTTAAATTTGACCATCGTTTTATTCTTATGCACGTTTATTGAGTATTATGCATATTGTTAGTAAACTGTTCACTCAAAATATGCATAATACACAATAACAGACAAGCACACTTTTACTTTAATGCCCATTCGAGGAAAGTCAAAGCTCTTTTTAAATTTTGGAAACACGTACACACACACACACACACACACACACACACACACACACACACACACACACACACACACACACACACCCCCCAGTCATCTTATCCGACCCTGTCCCTAGTCATGCCACTTCCTTCCTAGTTGCTGTGGATAAAATCATGTGTTTAATAAAAGATATATAGAACTAAACCTTCTAATAGTTGGCCTAATTTAGCTATGAAATTTATATGCACATGAAGAACACTTTAAAGACTGCTTTGGGTGTATTTGCAAATTTATTTTTTTTAAAAAAAACTTGTTTTACGTGTCCCCCGATCCACCTTAATCTGGTCGTGTTTTGACGAGGACTGCTATGTCATATTCTTTACCATTATTTTATATACCTTGTACAGTAATGTTAATATGTACGTTTTATATTTTATATTGTGGCACTTAATGTTTACATTTAGTTTCTAAAGGTTTATCTTAAATTTGTGTGAAATTCATGTTTAAATTTTTCGTATTTCACATTTAGTTGGCACGATAGAGACTTTTGTGAATACATATATACAGAGGTCAGAGGTGGGGATATGCGATTCTCCTTCTCTTTATGATGTTTTGGCTATCGTTATTTAGGAGATGATCCACTGAAACTGAACATGACATTTGAACGATTCGCTTTCTTTTAGAAACAGGGTTACAAAATATATGCGAAATTCAATTAGTCGTTCCATTAAACCGATAAGCAAATTTCATTATATAATCGAGTGATTGATCAAATTCAAATTGCAGCCATGGTTTCCAATATTTTTCTAAATCTTTGTTGGTGATAGGTCGGCGTAGTCTCTCTCTCTCTCTCTCTCTCTCTCTCTCTCTCTCTCTCTCTCTCTCTCTCTCTCTCTCTCTCTCTCTCTCTCTCTCTCTCCTTCTTCTCCTTCTTCTTCTTCTTCTTCTTCTTCTTCTTCTTCTTCTTCTTCTTCTTCTTCTTCTTCTTCTTCCCGTCCGGGCTGTAGACTGCGCTCTTTTCCACTGTATTACAGATATGGAGTTATTTTTTCTTCAAATGAAATATAATACCCAAGTTTTTTTTTCTTCTGGGATCAACCACTGTTCTCACTATTTTTTTAAAAGTCAGATATTGTCTTATCGGAATTCAACAGAAGTAAGCTATGACCAGTTCTGATCTGATACACAAAACTCAACGTGCACGTTTGCACTTTCTAGCGGTTGCTGGCTTTGCTACTGGAACCAAGACACAATTAGACCTCTTAGACAAACCATTGCACCCCACTTCTTAAATTAGTAGCCATGTCAGTAGAAAAATGTATCTGATGCTAACACCGTCGATTATCGGTTTAACTTATTTACACACACACACACACACACACACACACACACACACACATTAATGAACTTTTCTCCTTGTCCTAATGAAGTTCCTTACTCATTGACGATTATTTGACACATTTCCAGACATATAAAAAACAGATAATTTTATTTCAAAATTAGTCAGAAGAAATGCACGAAGTCTTTAGAATAAGTGATTATTATTACATTCAAGACAAATAAAAATTATTCTCACAATGCGTATCAGAGTAATTCATGAAATTAATATACTACATAATTTCTATTCAAGAGGGATGAAAGTACCATTATTTTCTAAAGTCAAGGAAAATTGAAGCATGAATTTAAAACGAAAAAAATTCAACAAATAGCTACAAACTCACATCAGTGCGTATTATATGTGATTAAGAGAATATCTTTGTGTTTACAGGGCCCTCGCTCGCTTATCAAAAGAGATTTTACCTCTTTCTCTTCTTTAGTCACGGTTCTTTCATATTTTCAGACCTCCTGTCCATTGGACGATTTATTAACGAGCCACCTTCTCCAGTCAGCAGAGAAACTGTCTAAAACTGTTGCATGGTTTAGCTCTGTCATTTTCGGGTATTTGACCTGATAATAACATTGGCTGTTTCTATCGGTCTGACCGCTATCGAACGGACGCTAATTAAAATCCAGTTATGCTCCAATCCAGAGAGGTTAACTAGTACAAAGTGCCTAGACCATACATTTTAATAATTACGTGTTGCATACATACATACATACATACATACATACATACATACATACATACATACATACATACATACATACATACATACATACATACATACATACATACATACATACATACATACATGTGTGCGTGCGTATCTGCGTGCATACGCACGTACATATACATACAGAGTAAAAAATTAACCTCAAATCATAAGCACGCTTAAATTATATATTATCACTAACACTCATCGATCAGCAAATATTTATTTAGAGTCTTAGGGATAGAAGTGATATGTAATGATAAACTGAAATATTTTGTATTCGGAGCACTTTTGCCATCAACTAATTTTCCTATTGCAAGTTACTATGAAACAATGGAAGAATTAAAGGACCAGTTTGATATGTTCTGTAAAGAAGGCATTCCCATACTCGCGGGTGACTTCAATGGCCAGTTAAGTTCACTGCTTAGCTTCAAAACGAACTGTCTAACAACAAACGCTAGAGGCGCAATTCTAGAAAAGTTTCTGACTGATAGGCATTTAATATCCGTTAATAGTCAATCTATTTGTGAAGGACCTGCCTTTACATTTTACTCAAGCGATGGTAAATCCAAATCGTTGATAGACCATATACTATTGCAAAAAACCAAATTCGATTTAGTGGTTAAGGCCGAAATAATTGATGACCATCCTTTGAACATTTCAGATCATCATCCTGTAAAAATAGAGTTGGTCATTCCTCTTGCATATAATATATTCATGGCTGACAAGCATATAATTCCCTCCATAAATTGGAAGAAAGCATCGGCAGAACAAATACATAGGTATAAGGAAGCAACACGAAATGAATTTTTAGCGCAACTGCATAAGGCAGAACTAGTGACAAATGTCGATATTGAAATTATTATTCAAGACACGGTAAAGATTTTACATGACGCAGCTTCTAGGTTTCTGCCCATAAAAAGGTTTTGCCCATACGCTAACCCCTATTGGAAATTACGTAAAAAAGTTTCATACAGAAATGAGGCTGAAACGTAGGGTATGGCTCTCTGATGGTAGGCCAAGAGGATGGGAATTTCAGTCATACGCGAACTATAAGAAAGCGAAGAAATGTTTTGGAAAAGAGTTACTGAGAGCAAAAGAAATGTGTGACAGAGAACAGTTCAGTGAGCTTGAAAAGGCTGCAGAGCTCGATATTTCCACTTTCTATAAGTTTATACGGAATAAAAGACATAAACTTGATTACATATACGAAATTAAATCTAACGGAAAAATTGTACGTGACCACGACTCTATAAGAGACTTATGGGCAAATCATTTTTCCAATTTGTCACTACCTGACAATACCTATCTGTACGATAAGAATCATTACCAGATGGTCTTAGCAGAGGTTAAAAAACAGAGTATATAAACCCATTCCCACTTTGATGAAGTTGTTGACAAAATTCCCACTAGAGAAGAAATCAGTAGTGCAAATAGTTCTCTCAATAAAAATAAGGCATGTGGTCACGACGGTATTGTTGCCGAGCATTTACTGTTTGCGGACACTCAAAGCAGTGTACAGTTACTTGAAACTGTCTTCAAAAAAGTGTACGAGGCCGAGGAGTACCCATGCCATTTTAAACAAGGTTTAGTAATACCAATATTTAAAGGAGGGGGAAAAAGCAAATTAGATATGAATAATTACCGTGATATAACTATAGTTCCAGTGCTTCAGAAAATCCTAGAGCAAATTATATATAATAGACTACTTATATTTTCTAAGCACATTAATTTTCCAAATCCAATGCAACAAGGTTTTAGGAATAATTGTGGCAGTATCACTGCAGCATTTTGTATCAAAGAATCTATATGTTACTATATGGATAAAGATACTCCTGTATATGCAACATTTCTTGATAATGCTAAGGCATTCAATACAGTCTGGCACAATGGGTTATTTTACAAACTGTACAAACTTGGCATTAAAGGGAAGACGTGGCGCATCATGAAAGACTCGTTTAAGGGAGTAACCAGTTCTGTTTTATTTGCGGGCAAATTGTCCAAATATTTCAATATTAAGCAGGGTGTAGGGCAGGGTCGTATCTTGTCCGCTTGGTTCTTTCTCGTTATGATAGACGATTTGATCACTGATTTAGATCACACTTTGCGAGGCCTAAATCTTGTCGATCTCCACCTGCCGTGTGTCTTATTAGCGGATGACACAACTGTAATGGCTAATTCGCATCATTCGATGCAGCATCTGCTCGATACAATCTCTAATTATGCGAAAAGGTGGAGATTGAAATATAACGCAGATAAAAGTTGCAGCATCCTCTCTACAAACAAAAGAAGAAATGATATCCCTTCTTTTCTATTTGACAAATCGCCAATTCCAGTAGTCAAAAGTAAGAAATATGCCGGCATACCTCTAAAGTACAACTTTAAATCTAACGATGCGATAAAAGAAGCATGCGATAAAGGTAAACACTTATTAAACTCTTTTTATTTTATTGGTATCAGAGACGGAGGAATGAACCCTCTAACAAGTATGAAAATCTGGAAAAGAATAATTCTACCTTCAGTCCTATATGGATGTGAATTATGGTCGAATATGACAAACACCAATATAGAAGAACTTGAGCTATGTCAGAGATATGCAGCGCGACGTATGCAAGCTTTCGATAAATATTCGCCCATAGAGGCAACGCGTAGTACCTTAGGACTCTGGTCAATGGAAGCATACATAGATAAGATGAAATTGTGCTTTTTCAACCGGCTGTGTAGGGGCGATTGGACTCTTATCTGGAAAAAGATTTTCATTTTGCGTTTATGTCAGTACTTGACCAACCCAATAAGACAGACGGGGTTTATAGCAGATATTGACAAAATATTCAAGAAATATGGTATCTGAAGTGTTCTCTTAGACTATGCAGTAAGAGTACAAACCGAAGGTAAACTTGTTTGGAATCGGAATATTATTGATAATATTCAAAACATCGAATAATCTACCTGGAATACAGATATTGAACTAAGGAGCGATTTAATTCACTTCAGAAACATTCATTTGGACTTAAAACCAAGCAGTATATGGTTTCTTGGACGTAAATTTCCATCTATGTTATGGCCTCTCTCTGAAATAGTGAAACTATATAGCATGCCTGTTGGAAAAGTTATAATATGTAAACTCTGTGGAAAAGAGACTGACGACAGAGCGAAACATCTTATCTTAGGTTGTGAAAAGCTCCTTGAAGAACGAAACGTCTTCTTTGAGAGGGTGATTGACACTTTAGAGGTGAGAGACGGGGTTAATTTATTTAATCAAGAAGACGATATACTATTGGAGACACTTCTTGGAAGCAGAGTAGATTGCTTGTCGTCTATCGACGATGATGTATTGGATAAACTCATGTTGGTAACGGCAAAAAGCATAACCTCATTTTACAATAAAATGCATGCCCTACTCTCAACCAACATGTCATAACATAACAGCAATAATAAGTAGTTAATCTAAATAAATAAATAAATAAATTTAAAAAGACAAGCAAAAACAAATATCCTGCTGTTGTCAATTCCGCAATTTTGATGTATTACAGATCACGGAGATATAATGCTCTCTGGCTCATATAATATACGAGTGTCACCTTTTGCTATCTTTATTCCTTTGAGAAGGATTTCATGCTGTTCCTCATATATATGTATAGATGTGTGTATATGTGTGTATATATATATGTGTAAATATGTGTTTGGGTGTATATATATATATATATATATATATATATATATATATATATATATGTGTGTGTGTGTATGTGTGTACATTTATATGTATGTGTGTGTGTGTGTATATATATATATATATATATATATATATATATATATATATATATATATATATATATATATATATATATATATATATATGTGTGTGTGTGTGTGTGTGTGTGTGTGTGTGTGTGTACATTTATATGTATGTGTGTGTGTATATATATATGTATGCATAAGCATATATGTCATGTAGAAAGAACTACATTGATAATTACAATGGTATACGTTTCCAGTTTGTTTTATTTATATTCTTTTGTGTTGTATTTCATGATTTTGTATTATCCTGAATTTGATTAATCTGATGTAATCTCTATTGAAGAGGAAATAAAGTCAGTCAGTCAGTCATACATGCATGCATGCATGCATGCATGCATGCATGCATACATACATACATACATACATACATACATACATACATACATACATACATACATACATGTGTGCGTGCGTATCTGCGTGCGTACGCACGTACATATACATACAGAGTAAAAAATTAACCTCAAATCATAAGCACGCTTAAATTATATATTATCACTAACACTCATCGATCAGCAAATATTTATTTAGTACTTTAGAGGGGAAAAGTAACGGAATTAGTTTTGCTGCTTTAAAACTTCGAGTGACAAAATTCAAGATTGAATAATGCTAATTAATAAATTCTAAGAACACGAGTAGAAATATTGCAGGCGGTAAGTTGCTCCGATGTGGTTTGATTTTAGCTTATATAAATCACGATGTGTTGCTGACCGGTTATACATAATATGTTTCTGATACCCAAATGTTAGTAAAGAAATGCAACACCAGACAAGCACTTGAGGCTCGAACTATTTTAAAGCTGTACTTTGATCGTGTACTACGCATAAAATAGTGCCATAAGCAAATTCTGTTTGTTTTAGGCTCAACATAACTAAATGTCATATAGTAGCTCTCTTTGTCATACAAATTTATGTTATAGCATTAAAATGTATTTATTCCAAAGAATGTTTCACAGTTATGATAATTTATACCTGCTGGATCGTGTAAGAATACTATAATTAAACAGACTCGGCTTTTATGAATATTATGGCGAGAAATCTTTAGACGAATTGAAAAAATTTATTGGTTGCATATTAACATGAAGCGTTCTGTAGAGAGGGAGGGCTCACCACGAAGTAAACGTTCTAGAAGCTCTGGATATCCTCCTTTGGATCACAATGTTGTTAGAGATAGACTTTCACCAGAAATGGACCGCCGCCTTGGGCGAAACATGGTAAAAGGGATGAAACCGTATCGTGATTATGAACCAGAGATGGAGTCGCGTGGTGGCAGTGTAAGATACAGGGAAGATAGAATACCTGAGCCAGAGTTTAATCAAATGGGACCCCGTGGCGTTAATCCTGACAAGCCACCAGAATATAGGTCACTGTGTATTAGTAACATTTCTGGTAAAGTTGGAGACCATGTTCTAAAGGAAACCATGTACAGGGTATTCAAAAAGTTTGGTGAATTTAATGTAAACATTACATACACAGGGGAGCAAAGAGTTGCATACATAAATTTCAGATATCCCGAGGACGCCAGAGCCGCTAAACATGCTAAAGCAAAATTGCTTGTGTTTGACAGACCTGTGCGTATCGAGTCGGTCTATAATAAACGGCGACTAAGCCCTAGTCGTGATCGTGAGGATTTTAGACAAAATTCACCCCCAATGGGAGGTCAAAATATGAGACGAGGTCCACCACCGCCGCCGCCTCCTCCACCACCACCACCACCACCACCACCTCCAAATATGAGGTATCAAAATGTTCCCCGAGATATGCCAAGAGATCGAGAAGAATACAATAATCAGTACCACGACAGTAGAGGTGGTAAGGAGAAATTTCCTCATCATCTTGATCATATACCTCCTGAGGATGATATTAAAGCTACAAGAACATTGTTTGTTGGGAATCTTGATTATAATATTACAGATCCAGAGCTTAGAAGAATATTTGAAAGATATGGTCCTATTGAAGAGGTTGATATCAAGAGACCCCAAAGAGGGCAAGGAAATGCTTACGCTTTTATAAAATATATGAATCTAGATTGTGCACACAAGGCCAAAGTAGATATGTCTGGAAAGTATATTGGAAGATTTCAGTGTAAAATTGGTTATGGCAAGGTTACACCATCAACTTGTTTGTGGGTGGGTGGTCTAGGGCCATGGGTGACCCATGAAGCACTTGAGCGTGAGTTTGATAGATTTGGGCTTATTCACAGAATTGAGTGGCCTCACGGAAAGAACTACTCATATGTGCTTTATGACAGCATTGATGCAGCTACAGCAGCTATTCAGGAGATGAGAGGATTTCCCCTTGGAGGTACAGATAGGCGGCTAAGAGTTGACTTTGTGGATGCAAGTCACATCACGGCTAGTGGTCAGCCTTCACCAAGAAGATCGGAAGATAACTTTGGAGATAGTCGAAGAGGGTATGATGAGCCTAGAGACACCTGGCGTGGCAGTTATGGAGACCAGTATGAGGATGGTGGTGATAGACGTAGAAATGATAATTGGGACAACAGAAATGACCCAGGAAGTGCATACAGAAATCCAGATAATCCTAGAGATGATAGACATCGTGCAGATATGTGGGATAAAGGGAGTGATAGGCAGAGACATCCAAGAACTCCTGATGAATATGTTGATCACCCTAGAAGGACATCTCGTTCACCAAACAGATCATTTGATGGATACAGAGATCGTGAGTTTGACAACAGGCGACGGTATTCACAAGAGCAAGACCTTGCAGATGGTGAAAAAGTCTTTAGAAGAAGTGGTAATGGTTATCCTGATGAAAAACAAGCTCTGTCAAGTGAGAGTGAACAGAAAATTCAGGATGCAGTAAGTATGCAGGATCTTGCTAAATATCTGCCTGTGGCTTGGAATGGTGCTTTGATTTTAAAGAGCAGTGCATTTCCAGCTCGCATGCATGTAGTGAGTGGAGATGTTACAATTGTTGATAACTTGATGAGAGACCCAACGACAACAGAGACTCCAGTTCTCCACATCAAACAACGTTTACGGCTTGACCCAACCAAGTTAGATGATGTTGGGAAAAGAGTGAATATAGCTGGTCCAAGAAATCATTGCATACTTTTAGCATTGCCAAGTACATTACAGAATTTTGAAGATCCAAGTAGGACAATTCAGCAAAGGCCATTGAAAAATTTAGTGACATACCTGAAGCAGAAAGAAGCGGCAGGTGTGATAACCCTTCCCAATTACGAGACCAAAGACAAAGAGAATATTGGCTTGCTTCATGCTTTTCCACCTTGTCAGTTTGGCTACGAGTACCTTGTTAGCAGAGCTCCAAAACTTCCAACTGAACCTATCCAGGAGGATTATTTGATCATCGTTGTTGTTCGCGGTGCTGCTTAATTGTAATAGCAATTCATCCTTTGCATGTCTTTTAAAAACCAAAAATTTTATAAACTCTAATGTACCATACCTTTATATTAATACTAGTACTGGTTAGTATTTTTGTAATTAGATTGGACTTGTGATGATAGTAGGGTAGGGGTGCTATAAAACTTTCATACTCTGGACACAAATCATGGTGTCATTTTTTAAATTGAGTTAAAGATGGAAATAGTGCATTTATAGGATGCATTAAATATTTAATGGAAAGTGTCTGCTATGGAAAGAATTAACTTCACTGGGTGTGTGTAAAGTTCCGTCATTAACACCTTCATATATTAAAGGTAATGAGAAAGTTTACAACACATACTACAATCATGATATTTTGAAAGAGTACTTAAGTTGGTCATCTGAGGGTGTTATTTAATATACCTGTAGTTAATGGTTTGAAAAGTCTATAAAATGTTACAGGCACAATATACTTCGCAGCCTAGATATTGCAATTCTATGTTCATTTGTTTAAATAATAATAACTTAGTACAGTATAGTGCTTAATCTTTAATCTAGACAAAATTGCCCACACAAATAACCCATGAGCCCAAAATCATGTAAAGTGGTGACCGTTAGAGATCAATGCCATCTCACCTTTGTCCACGTGTCAGTGGTTCTTCCTGGGGTTTTCCAGATTTCTTCCTTGACCAGTTATACTGACCACCATGTATAGCCTATCTTGTGCTGAAAAATTACGTTAAACCCTACAACAACAACAACAAAAATCACTGACACAAATTCGGTATAAGCACTCTGGTCTTCTTGCAGTCTAAATAGAGATTTTTTGTATGGTACTCTTGAATTAGATCATTGTAATTGTGTCAGGAAGCAATCTGCTTAATTTAACATTTTTTTTGTTTGACTATGGAGTGAGTGGGTAGTTCTTGGACAGGTTAAAAGCTGGGCGTGGGGTGGAGTCATTTATTAGTACTTGTTTTTTTTTGTTTTTTTTTTCTTTCTTCTTTTATACTGTCGTGGGGAAAATGTGTGCAACTTTTACAAATTGAGAAATTTTAATACCTGTACAATTGATATCCTGACCATTGTAAGTTTTCACTGGACAAAATGGCACACTGGTTAGTGTTGCCTTTTGACCCCACCCCCAATGGTGCAGACTCCACAACATAATGCCTGTGCAGAATGGTATTGAATTGAAGATTTGTAAATCTCACCAGTCAATAATTTCGGAAAATTCTCCAAATATGCAGAAATGGCTTACAAAACTGCATTGACATTTTATTTATAAAGAAAGACAATTATCATTTGCTGATTCAGGTAAGCTTATCCAAATAAATTAGCAACATTTTATACTTTTAACTGTATATCACAAAATAATTAAGTACACCAGAACTGTTGTGACTGCTCCAGTGGCATAGTAGTTAGAGCATCCGCCTCAGATGCAGGAGGTCGCAGGTTCAAACATTGACCGAGTCATACCAAAGACCAAAAATGGTACAAGCAGCTGTCTCGCTAGACACTTAGCATTAAGAGGTTAGTGTTACGGTTAGTCTGCCTAGTTTCAGGATAATGTGACTGGGTGGGATATCATACCTCTTGTCCTTGGCATGATGCCACAGTGATAGATGTTACTAACAGCTGTCACATTGCACACATCATAACATGAATGAAAAATTTATAAGGCTATGTTAAAAATCCAAAACGTGCACAAAATATGCACACCAGTACTGTAGCATAAAATTGTTAAAACATTTTGTAAATACCAGCTTTCCTTGTCTCTTGAACTATCTTTCTCTTATTCTTTTTAAATATAATATTTTGAAAATGGCTTGAATGTTATGAGAACTTTGTTTTGTATGAAAAATTGGAAGACCATAGAGGTTAATTGTGACTAAAATTTTAATGTAATGATGTTTTAATATTTGAAATTCAGGAGCCTTTTCTGTATATATGATGCATGTCTTGACAAGGGAAAGAAGTTTGATGTGGTATCTAAAACACATAAGTGATGAAATATTTGTATAAAAACAAGAATGGATATCTTGAATACTTGTGTTTAAAAAATTATTGGACCATATAAAACAGTTCATTCTGTTCTAACCTGTACTCTTTTAACAGTGATCCTTATTTATAACTTTTGACACTTAAGTTCCTGTCATGGCACTATTAAAAGGATGTAAAAAAAAAATGAAGATAAAAGATCACTATCTTTGATTTTAGACAGAATCAAGCACATAATGTACTTTTGCCATTTGAGACATAGTGGTGGATTTGCTGTTATTCAGTAATGATTTTCACAGCTGCATATTGAAACCTCTATATTCATGTATTTCCTTTATTTAGTAGATTTTATTGTTTCAGTTCTGCAGACAACTCTCTCTCTCTCTCTCTCTCTCTCTCTCTCTCTCTCTCTCTCTCTTTCTCTCGCTATTAATTTGGCAGTAGGTAAAAAAAAACACATTGCACTTTAGATGATCAATAATACACTTTTCTTTTTACAGTGAAATGCTAAACTACTTTTAGGAAATATATGTTATTGGATAATCATTTTTATATAATTTAAATTATGTCACATTGTTCCAATGGTAATCAGTATGATATAGTGCAATCAAATGACATTGTTCACACCTAGTGGATGTTAATTCTGTCCTCAAAGTTGCTGTTCATACATACAGACACCAACTTGACAGCTTGGTATATTACCCATTATAAGGATGTTTAAACTTACGATTATTCTTTAGTTTACAGGTTCAAACACAAGGATTATATGAAGCAGGAGGTTAATTTTTTCATTATATGGAGAAGCATGTCCCATGCAGTAACTATACGTAGATTTAGTTTTGATTAATAAACTTCGCTTAAAATTGTGCATCACTAGAGATGAGCTCTGAGTGGGGAAGTAATGTTCTTTCCTAAACTCTTAAGTTCAAATTAGTAAAAGTTCAGTTAGGTTTATTTTAATCCTGCAATGTAAAAAGCCTTCTCTAGCATTTTTGTTTTTTTAGGTCACCATCTTAATGTCTCATTAACGACAATGGAGTGAGATGGCAGCTGGGATTGCCAAAATTTGTTTAAAAGGATAAGGATCTTAACAAAACGAAGTCATCTAAACACTTACTTCAATATCAGTATATCTTTAGTTTCTTTTAAAGAAAATGACTGAAATGTAGGTTAACTGAACTTAAAAACACGTCCATTTTATTGTGAGAATTTGAAATTATTAAAAAAGACGGAGTAAATTAAGTCCAACTGAAGCAATATGACTTTATGTTGTAGAAAAGCATAATGTGTGCTGCCAAGTGTTTTAGATAATTCCGTAAATTTTGACTTCTGATAATATCAGTTGATCTCCGAACATTCTACACTGTGCCATTATTTAGGCAGCAAGACCACGACCTAGAAGGCTGAAATGTCTGGGGAGGCATCATACATTGTAGGACAAGGTGTATTTAAGCCAGTCAGCTGAAATTTTAGTAGGATGTCAAAGTTATATATATTTACAAAAGAGAAACTGGATATCCTAACAGCTTAGACTCTAAATCATTAGCTGAAACAAAAAGAAAATATAAGGTTTCCATTCAGTATTTGTTATACATGTAGCTGAAAAGTGGTACAATTTGAACAACACATTCTTTTGATCTTCCAAATGGTTACATGCAATTGCTGTAAATTGTAATTATCACAAAATTGTAAAACATTTTTTAGTAATCTGATACATTTTTGGAAAATGCCTCAAGGAAAAACTGAGCATTTATTCTTTTATTGACCTCATTATAATTCATGAAATATTTTTACTTTATTGTATTACTTTAAATATTGACATGGGAATTTTAGTAATTTATAATATCAATTTCCCCGGTACCAATACGAGACAATTTCATATATTTTTTTTTACAAATTGATAATCTTGTTTTGGTGAATTAATTTGCCATCTTTGTTGGAATTATTGTACATTATTTTGGTGAATGTTGATATGTTGAACACATTGTTACATTTTATTTTTTACGATAACTTTTCATAAATATTTGTCTTTAGTTTAGGCTTCTACATACATGGATATATCATTATTTATGCATTTTTTACCCTGGATATTGGATTGCTCAGGACTAACAGTATCTCGTTTACATGCAAACTGTTTGATTTGGGGGATTTTTTTATGCTGAGAATACCGTTAGTCCAAACAAATTCTTGTCAGTTCAGTTAATGTTTTATAATGATCATAAATATGTCAAGCATGCATGAAATTTTTTCATTGTATCAGCACGAATGTACCTCACATTGCATCCATGCTGTTGTGACAAAAAGATGTCATATGCACATAATTGACCAATCACTTCTTGTCCATTACAGTGAAATGCAATTTGCAAATACTGACCACAAACCAGTATCAGTGGCATTGAAAAATGAGACATTTTTTTGAGACACTGCTTGCCAGAAAATTCAATGCCTCAAAACCTAGAAAACTTTCTGTACATGTTAAAACCACAAATAGTCAGATCAATATGATTTTAGAACTATTTTTCAGGACATTTTGTTTTAATTCATATGGTGGTCATTGTCAACAATTAACACCCCCACTATTTAGCAGCCATATTGGCATCTTGTGTTTGTGCATGTCATCCATCCACACACAAATGTTAACAGTTTTGCTTAGATAAGTAGAAGTTGAGCTTGACAAAAAAAGGTTGGGGTTATTTTGTACAATAATACAAGGCATTCATTATAAGTAAGTAGTGCTTCTGTGGTGCTCATGATGGTTAGTTTGCATTGAAATCTGTGATTGTGTTACAAATATAAGAAAGATTGATTAACATTATTCTATTTTCATTCGTACTTGATAGTGAAAGATGCATGAAATGCGATTTTTTTTTTTTTTTTAGGTGCAAAACTGAGGTATCACAGTTTGTGTTCTGTGTTATCATTTTTCATTTGAACCAATATTTTTCCGTATTCTGAGTCTTTGTTGGTTTTGTTCATGTTTTAGATTTGATACGATCATTGCAGCCAAATTAAGACAGTTACCAATGTTGCGAAGTAGGACGGTTTGGCACGGGCCGGTTTGGCGCCGAGCAATTGTTATCCCAGTATTCCTGTTGAGAGATAACCTTACATTAGTGGAGCAGGTAAGAAGAACCATTGATTACCTGAGCGATCAAAGAGATGTAGTGTGTTAAGTGAAATATAAAGTGAGAAATTAAAGTAAAATTATTCCAATGATCAGCCTGTGTGTTATTAAAATAACTTTAACTAAAACTACGTAATATTCATTCGTCACTAGAATGAATTGGCCGTCATCTGCAGCTGTGTGAAGACTGGCTTAACATTCGTTTTTAAACTAGCATTGCTAAAGTCTTTTAAGCTTATCAGCACTGTATTTATAAAAAATGATTTGATATTCATCGCGCGCGTACTTTTCTTGACCAAGCTTCACTTTCATAATGCTCATTTTCCGAAGGAAAAAAACTTTTACGTTCATGCATTTGACAGCACACTTATATGAGCAAACAACTATATAGAAGTGGGTTTAAGCCTGAATGACTAAATCGTTAATCCAATGTGTGGACTTTTTTACCTTATCATTGCTTTCGTTTTCAAATATGACTAACACGTTAGACATCCAAAGATTAAATTGTTAATATTTAAGTGGTCATGACTCGCGTGACAATATACTAATAGAGTCTGTTATCTTAAGCGTCCTGCTTATAGTTATTTCTTAATCCTTTTGTAAATGCAGACATGGCCTCTAATTATCTTTAGGATAATGTGTAATCTTTCGATGTTAATCCATTCGTCGGTGCCACAACTTCCGGCGCCAAAACGGCCCAAGCCAAAACATCCTAGTGCCAAAATGATCGCGCCAAACTGACTGGCGCCAAAATGTCACGGACCGCCAATGTTGATATGGCTTATGATTTAGAAGTGTGCTATTACATCATGAAATGTCGAAGCTTGCATGAGCATTTTTCATTTAGTCTTAATGTGTTTTTGTGTGTATTCACATGAGCCAAACCATGACCTCAACAAGGAGTATATTTTGACCGAAAAAAAAGGTTTTTCTTTGGGCCAAAGATATTTTTGAAACAGTTGATCATTCATTATATTATAATTAGGGGATGGCATATAGATACTTGCCTGTTAATTTTTTTTGCAGCCCATGACTCTTTTTAAGAATATATATATATATATATTTTTTTTTAAAAACTGCTGTATAAATGCTGTAGCTAAGTTGATCAAATAACCACTCACTTTGAAGGTATCTGAAACTACATCCACATTAATGAGGGTTGGTTTGTGGTGGTTCTTTGTATTGTTCAAGCACAAGGTTTTAAAATGTAATGAAAACTTTTACAGTACTGATTTTGCTGCTATCAAATTTAACACTATGCTCTGATTTTGAGCGGTACAGTAAAGGGGATGGCAATAAAAGCTATTTCACTTGAAAGAGTCGTGCAAAGTACTGATTGCTGAGGGACGTGAAGGAATATGACGTTATGCCTGAAGTTGATCTGGTGAGCGAGTGATATTTTTCTGAACAATAATATTTATTCACACGTACAGTTTGTTTTATTTCTGTAGTAAGGTCAAATATTAAGTTAAATGGTCCTTTGGGCACATGGTACCGGTATCTATTGTGATGGGCTACACAAGGCAGCCAGTACATGTGAAGGAAGAAAGGAAGCTACTGGCAAACTTTTAAACATACCTATGACGGCTAAGCCCAAGACTTGAACTCGCGCAGGCATTGGTGAGATGTCAGTGATATATAAAAGATGAGCAGACCAGACCATTCAGTCACCTGGGGTCCAAAAGATAGAATTTGAAGGTTTGTTCTGTGTGTTAGTGATTTCCTCAAATATACTCCTTAGTGATTTGCACATGCAGAAATTTTCATGGACAATCATATTGTGGTTTGGCCCAGAGTGAATCAATGGACTGTTGTGTGATGAATTTATAGAGTGGATCACATGTATATGTCATTTCTTCATGGTAACTTGTATATAAAGTTTGGCCCATTACAATAGTTATTTTAAAAAAATCTTTGAGATTTTGAATGACTTTAACAGAGATTACTTGATACGGAAAAAAGTTGTTCGCATATATTACTGCTAGTGAGGTGTTACATGGAAGTGTATGTAACCTTCCAAGTACCTGTTTAAACTTTGTAGCCATTAAGTGTTCTCCTTGAAATATTTCAGTGTTTTCTAAATTTTGGAGGCACCAACTTCAATCAGAAATCTACTTAGTGGGAAAATGATGGTAGAAGATACAAAATTAATGTTTTACTAATGATAAAGATTAATTACCAAAAATCACAAGGTATTATTTAATAACATGCCCAGAACTTTTAGGTCATGACCTCCTCATCCTTAGGCCAGACATGAAAATTCGTCATAAGGCAAATTTAAACCATCTTTTGAACATATTTGGCCTTGAATTCTCAGATAAAGAGCTTTAAGATACGTTTTTTGTTGTTGATAATGTATTAATAAAGTCGTGGCTGTTATCAGTATTTATGGGGATTGGATGGTAATTTTAAATTTTAATTATTCTTCATGTTCACATTTTCTGCATCCATACCATTCAGTGAGGTTGATTGCAGAAGTCGTGTTTTAGACTGGTAAGTTTGTAAGCTAGACTAATCGTAGCTATAAATGGAGACTTAATGCAGGAAATGGCAGTCTCATTACGATGGGAATATTCTGTGAAATAAATAGCATCAGCTGAATATTTCTAGTGTGAAATGTAGAACAAACTTGTCATTAGAGCCAGTTGATATCATTTTCTAGTTGCTGTATTTTGATTCTGAAGGTCAACAGAAGACAACCAGTTGATCATTTTCACTCACCAGTTCTAAATATTTTGTCATTAATTGCAATTTTATATGGAAGCATGTATGAAATTGATAGACAGTTATAAAAGGTGGCATTTAGTTGCACATTTTCACAGTGGTCTTTGTGGCTACGTGTTCAACAAACCAAATGTTTGTTTTTATTTTATTATTTCCTTTTTTTCTGTACTAATATCTGCTGAAGCAGATTTGCATCTTAAAACTTCATTGTCCAAACCATTTGTTTTAAGGCAAAGAATCACTGACATAACAGTTGCTTGCATTTATGAATTTGTTGTATTCTGTAAAGTTAAGTTTACTCTTAATTGTTTTCAATGCCTAATTTGGCATGTAAATCTGTATATGTCAGAAATATATACTGCTGACTCGTGTGTCAACTGTTTATGAAGAGTTAAAAGCATCTGCTATACATTTTTGTCTTGAAGATTTCTGTACCAGGTGCCAATGCAGGTTTTAGGGTGGGTTTTTTTTTTTTTTTTTTATATTATGTATTTTGATCAATTAAGTAGACACACAACATTGAAACGTTGATACAGTTTGAGCAAACCTGACAATTTACTCTTTTTCCATCATGGGTGTTACTACGCCAATTGAATGCTGTTCGATACATGTGTGCTTATTTAACAGAAATTGCTGGTATAGCCAGATCAACGTTTGGGATGGGGTTGGGGTCAATAAACAATGAGTGTACTTATTTGACAAAAAAAATTACGTTTTAAAAAATTCCACATTTTTGCCACTTTCTTTTTGAATACTTTCTTCTGTGCATGAGAATTTTGTTTGTAATTTTTTTAATGTGGTGTGGTAATACAACTTCATATTTGGCGAATCAAAATTCATTGTTGATTGCGAACTCAGGAAGTAGAACTGAGAAGTACAATTTTTTTGGGTTGAAAAAGTCTTTATTTTTTATTCAGATGCTGAAATTGACACATTATTCTCCTGCATTCTTCTGGTACAAGTTAATGTGATTGATCTTTGTCACCTGTAATATTTTTTAATTGTATATAAGGTAATCATCTCTGTTGTGTTACCTACATTTTTTGTCATTCTCAGTATATGCCAAGCTAATAGTGTTTTAGCTGACTGCTTGTTACATAAATATAAAAATGTTTGTTGCTAAATCTACATGTGTTGAGCTGTTATAGCACTGGCCTGGCAGTATTGAAACTCCACATTGGAAACAAGAGTCTCCTTTCACAGCATCATTCACATTACTAGATGGAAGTTTCCCTGCAGGGCCATCGCAGCAACAGCCACCAAGTTGAGAGGATTGAACCACCATAAATCGCCAGACTTATGCCATGTTGTCAGTATGGCCAACATACAGTGGTGGCAAGTTAGAAGACATTCAGTAACAATAGGTATATTTAAGTGTAATGTGTGTAAACAAAAAAATGTACATGTTTCTTAACGACAGTGTTGGTGGCGTATGGTCCATACTTTATTTGTGGGAGTTGGAGGGAGGGTGGTAATTTTTTTATAGATTTTTAGAACTTTTAATTTACATTGGGTGGACCTGGGGTTCTCCCTTGTTTACCTAGATTATTGCAGATGTAGATGATTTGCATGAAAATGGTTATTATTTATATCTTTATTGTGAACAGTCTGATTAAAATAACTTCTCTGGTGTCCAACATGAAGGGCGTCTGACAGTGACCCCCTTGGGGTTATGTTCTTGGTGACCATTGAATTAGACACTGGAAATGCAGCTTTCAAAAATGGGACAGTGATCAGAATGCTTGTCACACACTGATGTTCTTCAAATTCCCAATTATGATAATAACTCATTAGTGGTTGCTGTTAGAGCTTCACTTTGGACAGTGTAGATCTCATCTTAATTAGATTGGGTTGTGAATGGTGAGATACAGAGTATGCAGTCATGTTTGCAACAGCATTGTATATTTGTTAGTCTTGTTCCTTCTGTATCAGTTTATGTTCAATTAAAACAATGGTGGAACATTTGTCAGAATGTCCTCTGCCTTTCCCATTGCATGCAGGAAAATGACCTTGGATGTAAATAATGGCCATTTTGAACTGTCTTCAAGCTTCTAAAGCTCGCGGATGTTATTACACTATAATAACTTAATTATTGATGTAACAGTAACTTGATGTGTCATCACTAGTTGCAGTTTAAGCAGTTTCAATCGGTTGAAATTATCATTTGTTCAGTTTCTTTTTCATGAACAAGTTGCTAGTTAAGATTTCATGGTTCATCTTTGTAATATTTTAGAGCCAACAGAAAAATGTGTTGTTTGGTGTTTTTATGGTACAGAAACACAAATAGGTTATTTATTGCTGAGGTAATTAGCATAAAGTCCCCTGCTTTTAGGTTGTGAGTTCAGTACACTAACCACTGAGCAAGGGCAGCCCCCTCACCCAAATTTTTAAAAATAAATATGTCTGTCCAATAGCAGTTTTGATCACTGCCCTGAACTAACAAGGAGAGGGTTACAACAAAACTTCAGACATTCATCCTTAGATCCAGTTTGTCCACCATTGCCATTATGAAAATCTAGTTATCACTAAATCAGAATGGTCAAGTCAGATTGACATGAAGTTTTCATCAGAAGACTTCGTAGGATGTCTTGTAGTCTGAAATGAAAATGGTTCCATTTAGACATTCAAGGGACACTTTCTCTTGTCAACTTATTCAGCTAAAAACCATTTCTTAAGTTTTTCATACGTGTCTTGTGTATCTTTTTTTACCAGATGATTTCATATGATATTTCGATGGTCCTAAATGAAAATAGATCCACTTGAGCATCTAGTATGGTTCCCTTGAAAACCTTGTTATCACCACTCCTAAATAGATGGTCATATCATGGTGGTTTTAACTAACTAAAACACATTTTATGATGTTTAGTTGGTCCTAAATAACAATTGTGCCATTATCACATTGGCTCCTTTTTTATTTAGGACCAACTCAACTTCACGAGTCTTTATAGTGGGCAGCCATATTGGAAGCCTTGTTATAGCTACTTCTAAACTGGAAATTATATTGACGGGTTTTCAGTGTTAAGCATCTTTTAGTGTTTAGCTGGTGTGAAATGAAAATGGTGCTGATTTGGATGTCAGATGTGGCCACTACAGCAGCCAAACTTTGTATCACTACTCTTGAATGAAAGTCACATTAACATGGGATTTTCACCAGAAGACTTTTTATAACGTCCGCTTAGTCCTGAATGGAAATATTTCTGTTTACAAATCCAGTATGTCCATCAAAGCAGCAACTGAAAAAAATATTCTCATGACTGCTTCTCCTGAATCTATTTTCATATTAACATGGGGTTTCTATGAAAAACTTCTTTGTGATGTATATTTGCTCCTACATGAAGTTGATGCTATTAAGACATAACATTATCGCCATCACAGTTACAATCTTGCATTTCATATGAATGAATGGTTTGATTAACCGGTGGTGAGGTGGGGTGTCCCTGACATGTTTCTAGGGTAATTTTTTGTTGTAACTGGAAATGGTACTAATCTGACTGCTAATATGGCCACCACAATGACTATTTTAAAAATCTTGTTAAAACTTTTTCTTGGTCCTAAATGGCAATAGGCCTTGTCTGATATCTAATCTGGCAACTAAATGGCAATGGGCCTTGTGTGATACCTAATCTGGCAACTTTAGCAGATCTTGTCATTTGTCCTCCTAAAGACAGTTTTATTAACACAAGATTTCATATGCCGTCTTATTGATGCTATATTAAAAATTATGTCCCTCTGACATCCAAGATGGCTATCTTTTAATCTTGCTATTTCTGCAATTTATTGAATGACATTTTGACATGGGTTTTGGGGCAAAACATTTCTTAAGGTGCTTAGTTTGGCCTTTATGAAAATGATCGTACCCTTAATACGGCCACTACTCCCCTGAATCAGTAGTCATATTTACATATTTCACCAAATTGCTTGTGATGTCTGCTTGGTCCTTTAACAAAAACGGTGCCAGTATGTCCACAATTGCTGTTAATTTAACTAAACTATATTGACTGTGGTTTCAGCACTAAGAAGTTAAAACAAAAAAAAGTGACTTGAATTCCTGGAAATTGTTGTTAACCAGTGGAGCATCAGTCAATTTGAGAGATTTGTTGAAATGTACAAGAGTAAAGGAACTTTTTTTAGCAACACAAAATGTATGTTATAACACATTGTAATACTTTTGATATACCATAACACTCCACATTTATGGTCATGTTTATAATTTAATACATATACAGTAAAACCTGTCTGGAGAGGCCACTGCTATCAGATACCACCTGTCTTGAGAGACCATGTTCACTATGTACAGATTTATTGATTATATAGTGTTCTGACCTTTTATGAGAGACCATTGTGTTTGGTCAAAAGGGGTGGTCATTCATGACAGGTTTCACTATATACTGAAGTACTTGTATAAGAGATAAGGTTGAAACCATGACATTGACATTTAAAAAATAATAATAGTTCCAAACCCAACTATTGGCCCAAGGGAAATGACAGGAAAATGTGGAAATGCAGTTGGATTATGGAAATATTTACGAGTCAAGCAGTTTGGTGTAGTCTAAATTTGGATGGGAAGTATATTTCTAGAAGAGGAGAAAAAAGCAGCTTTTTAAACACTGCATATAAACTCCTTTCACTGTTAAGTATTTTAATGCTTGTTATTTTCTGATTTTCAGTCTGTTGCCAAAGTGATAGTACCAATCCAGATTGATTGCAGTGGATGTTCCGAGTTATAAACTGTGATAAGAACAACCCGTCTTTGCCATGAGATTTGGTGCATGATCAAATTTAGAATGTTGTCATGTGTGAAGCCATTATGTTCTTTGGCATTATCATCGATGTTGCTGCTGCTACCAGCCTTCACATAACCATCCGGTTTCAATTGCCTTTTTGTTGACATTTTCAAATTGTGTCAGTTGCAATTCAATTTTTGAGGAGAACTGATATTGTGTTATATATATAGAATAGAACTTTTATCTAGCCGTTGCCGGCCCGTCAAGACTGCAGTGTTTCCAAATTGCTTATTCTCGGAGAAAGCAGAAGAGATGAAAAGTGACTTGTGTTCAGTGAATGAAGTATTCATGAGTTGATTAATTCAGAATGGCAGAGAGAAGAAATGTTTATTCTGTTCATTCCTATCATAGTTCATGATGAAAATTTTATTTGAATGTGTATTAAGTTTTGGCAACAAGAGATAGAAGGAAAACAGTTAATTGCTTTCTCATGCCAGTGTCCATACAAAGTGCATGAAAAATAATGGTGAGAAATGTGTTTTCAAATCAAGGGGAAAAAAATCAGGAGAGGTTACGTTTTCATTATGATTGTTAACAGTTTGAATTTCTTCAGAATCCATGGAGACGAAGTCATTTGATTAGATCAAAAGATAACAATTCAGTATTTTGTGAACAGTGATATGTAAAATCATGTGTCAGCCCATATAATATTCTAAGATTATTGCAATTGTGTGTCATACTTGTGTATAGTTTTAGTTTTCCTGCTTTGTGTCTGTACTCTCATGGAATGAATTCAGTAGTGTAGAATAAACATCTAAATGATGATATTGTCTTCAGATGTTCTGTGCCACAACTTGCTATGTACAGTGTACCATGCAAGATCAAACTACAGTGTACTGATACAGATTGTACAGATCTACTTATTCAATGCTTCCATTCAGGCTGAAAATGTGTCGCAAGAAAACTGCTTCTTTGCAGATTTGTTTCAGTGATTTTTACCTTACTCTGAATTATGGAAAGATTCTCTGAAACTTTACATGAAGGGAGGAAGTAGAAATCTGAAGTTTCCTACTTTCAAAAAAGAAACTTCATAGGATCTTTCCAAATTTGTACAGGTTCCACTGGCTGTGTTCATGAATTTTATTTGTAAAGAACAACTTCATTCACCGTCCTTCTAAAGGCAGCTTCCAGAGTCGTATTCATTGTTCATAAATGGGACTTGGAATGTGACTTCCAGATTACTTTTGTTCCATATTGATTGGTCTAAAGCAAAGTGCTTGGCATTTGATGCAGAATCCTTGCTTTCATCATAATGTATAGATGTTGTTCTAAAGAGGGTACAAGTGCTTTTAAATTAAGGCACTTTTCATTTTCTGTGAGAGTTCATTGAAGAAATCAACACATTGTCTTGTGCAGTGATCAACTACACCCTTCTTTTTTATATTTAAATTTCAATGAACCTCTTTTAATGTTGTCAAGGCAGCATTCACCTTAAACTTGGTCTGATACCATAAACACTTCACAACTTTTTGGGCCTGAAATTATGATTGGTGTTGTGTGTCCTAAAGCGAGCATATGGATTTGACTACATATCAAAATCTTTACAGAACTTTTTGAAGTACAAAAATGTTATATGCTGTAGTCGTCATACTTTCATGCAGAGTAGTATGATTCAATTTCATGAAAATGGATGGCATAGTGCACATTGTTGTATAATCAGGTTTGTGTTCAGTACTTTCAGGGAATGGATTCATAGAAATACAATAGTGAAATGGAAGCCATGTGTTCATCAAGAAGACAATGAGTACAATATAGTCCTATGTTTGAGTACCAGCTTACATGTAATCTGCATTCACGAGGAGATGCATTGTCTTTCACCTCAAAAGTTATTCAAGTCATTCATTCAATTTATGTGCTAAAAATGGAAGTGATGGATTTTTCTGCCATGGAGCAAATACATTGAAGAAGAAATAATTATAACAGTTCTTTGGAAAGTGAATATTGCTGATAAAAAAGTGCAATGATTCAGGCATGTTTCATTCTGAAAAGGGAGGGTGCAAGAAAATACTTCAGATTACCTTTAAACACTTTAGGCAGCTGATATCTGTGAACTATTTTAAATTCCATCTAATATAGCATATTTTAATCTAGCTGTAAATTTTTTACAATCTGTTCAAATGCCAGGAGGAGGGGAAAGTCTTAATATTTTTATATTTTCCTTTTTATCATGTTCTTTTTTTTTCTAACTGGTCATCAGCCTTATTATTTTATTGCGCAACTGTGATATGTATATAAAAAAAAAAACTAAACTATGCAAGATTCAAAATGCCAAAGTACAGCGCAATGGGTACTGATCTCAGACTGGAAGGTTAACAGATTTGTGTGATGAAACCAATATAGTAGTATTATATCCAAATTGGGATGGGGGTAGGGCAACTCCTGTGAGTATCAGTAGTGCACTTATTTTATTGGTTAATCTGCATCTTATCCTTCTAAAAGTTGTTTATACAATTGTTTTATGCATATACTGCATCTTTTTTCTTGCTGCAAGAAAAATGTTTTTACCAAAAAAAAATAAGTTTTAAACTCTTTAGTTGTCAGTTTTATTTTACTGGTTCATTTTGTTGGTTGAGATTAACATGCATTTTACTGCAAACAGCCAAGACTTGGATGATGTAACAGTGGTAGATATGATAAAGACCCAGAAGCAAATAATTTTACCAAATTTTTATTTCATTTGAATTCTGTTTGCATTTCACTTACCATCATAGTTTTTTCTTTTATTTAATATTTCAGAAATGCATTCTGACTTAGCATTTTCATTATTTATTATTTCATTTTGTTGTCATTAGTTTGGAACAAAATGGAAACATGCATGGGGATTTCCCTAAACAGATATTCCAGTGTATTAGAATCTGATTTTTCACCCAGGATGTCTACAAATCGACCACTCAATGGACTAGGGGCCTGTCTTCTACTTGGATGATTAATAAACCCGTTGTCTCATCCATTGTGAAATCCATCTTGTCTCATCAGAGTCAGCTAATTGTATCTATTAATTTATTTACAATACCGAAAAAAAGGTGGTCATTTCTTGCCTAGTCACCATTACCATATCAAACTAAGTAAGGCAATAGCTAAATCTAACATGCCAGTCAATGATTTAGTCTGCAAATCGTGATCATTCTGTTCATTCCCAGCCAGTCTGTCAGAATTGTGTTCATTCCCAGTGGGCGTGTCTACTGGCATAATAGTAAATAAAAGCATCATGGGCATGTCTAACCCTAACCAAATACATGCAGTCTGAAATTGTAATCCTCCAGTGTAGTGGAGTTTTGGCACAGATTCAAGGTCATAATAATATTTCAACAATCAACTGAACTGCTTTCACACTTAGGAAAGTGAAAACGTTCAATCAAAAACTTAACATTTCTTGCAGTAACTGGATGTATAGCTGATTCAGGTAAGTTTCACAGTCCCTCACCCTCCAAAAATGGAGAGGGACACAAAATTTTAAAGGGACAAAAAAGATATGTTGAACATAATGCCCTACAAGTGCTGAAAAAAATGAGATAATCTTTATGAAAATAGATTTGCTGCAACAACTTTGTCAGACATTCCTTGGAATTGTACATTATTGCACAACAAGTTTTATCATGTGATGAGGTAATCCATGAAAACATTAACATTGTAATTTTCTATTTTTTTCTTTACAAAAAATTCTGCATAGGATCAAGATTTCAAACACAGATGACACAAAATTGTGGGAAACCTGCAAGCCTGCGCGCAATATGCAACATTGCAGGAATTTCAGAGGTTGTTAGAGCACGAACATTTATCGGTACCTGACCGGTCTATATGTTGTCAGTAGATTTTAACCAGTTTAATAGTTTAACCATGTTGTGAACCTCAGATTGTGTGGTTCAGTATTTAGCATGCTACTCATGACTGGAAGGGTGCTGATTTGAATCCATCAGACCAACCTGGGTCAGCTACCATAGTGAGTCCTTTGACAAGGCATTTGACTCAAATTGCTTCAGCATTAAATAATAGACTGATTTTTCCTGTGCCACACAGCGCCAAACCAAAACTCTATAGCTCAAAAGTGACTGTCTAACACTGAGTGCTGACAACTTAATGTATATGTTTCTCATCTTTATTGGGTGGAACACTTCAAAGGTTACACACAGTCATCTTCAGCTCCACTCAAATAGTTGTACATGTATGCCATGTAAGGCAAACATTTTTTTTTAGGCCCAGCTGTACAAGACAATGTTGATAATGGTGAGAAAATTCCAACAACTTGTTGTGGTCAGATTAAACAGATGTAGACCTAGGAAAGATGTCTGGAAACTTGCACTGAATTTTGTGACAAAGCTTGTGACAACATAATCAAAGGCTTCATCGATTAGGAACTTTATTAGGCATCTTATTAATGGTCTGTACTTTGCATATATATATATATATATATATATATATATATATATATATATACACACACACACACACTCATACATACACCAGTGTTGATCAGTAAAGTGCAACTCTGATAGACATCTCGTTAGGATTATAAAACAGGAGTTCAGGTCTCCTAGTTTGGGAAAAACAGGAGTCCCACTAGCAAAAGTTGTAGTCCCTAACCAGAAGCAAATTGGGCATACCTAAAATGGCTCTATTTCAAGACGAGTAGAAACAGCGGTTGCCATAGAGTTTAATTTTCAACTTCTTTACAGCACTGACATGTAGCCCTTGTTTGTCTATTAGAGTGAGAGTGAATTGTACCAGGCGAAGGAAAGGTCTTATTCCACTAATTTAGGTATCAGTGTGCCACATGAAATGTCAGTTCTAGCACTCTGTTGAATTTCATTACAATCTTTGTCAATTTTTTTCCATTTAACCTTAAAATACTTGTCCAGATTTGCAAACAGCATTTTATCTAACTCACAAATTGTCTTTATTTTGTGGTCACATGTGCTATTTAGCTACACTTGGAAACGACCACAATAATGAAAGCTAAGGTTGTTCATTTGATGTATTCTTATGCACAAGTACATCAATGGGCCATTCTGCCTCTGAAATCAGTCACTGTAAATATCAGTACATTTTCTCACCGCGCTGCAGCTAATAAAGTCTTTGAACTTGCTGCCATGCTTTTGGGTCGTATTCTTCAGTTGTACTCTTACAGTGACAACATTTACATCTTGAGGGTCTTTCAGCCAATGAATTTAAACATTTTCCCCCTAAACAAATGGCTGAAGCAGGACTAGCATGCCCTTGAATTTGCCATTCAGCAAATTGGTACGTACATAGGACTCCTGTATAAGTGATTTTCTGAGTTAAAGATAAAAAATGTGCATCCAAATACGCATGATTGAGATTGAGTGTTTCTGAGACCTCTGTCTTAAGTAGACTCTATGGGGCCATCCATTTAGTATGGATGCAAAATCTGGCAAAACTTGACCCCTGAATGTACATGTGCATACTTTTTTACACACGGACCTGATTGATGCAGACACATACTCAATTCTATAAAGCGGCCTATATTTAATTCTTGCAGAAATATCAAGGATTAATAATATTAGTGTTTATATATTTCCTTGCTAATATACTTACAAGCACAGGCAATGCTGAGAAAATTCTGAGACTTGAAGATAAAAGATGGATCTAGATAAATATTTGATTATGTTCAGATTCTTTTTTCATCCTAGAACATTGTTTTCGTCTTGCATGACCTTAATGCCAAATAACATATTCTGGGTGTGCGAGATGGATCATCTGTTAAGTTTTCAACTTACTAACCAAAAACACTGGAATCTGGGCGAGATTTGGCAAACAGCTTCCTGACGTGAAAGATTTAGAAGATTTATAAATCTCTGCCAGTCTATCATGCAGTATGAATACTCTTACTAAACATAGAAAAACATTAAAACATCTTTACAATAAGAACTCAGTTGTAGAAAATTTGGCAATAATATTACAGTATGAATTATTCAGTTTTATATAAGTGAAGCTGATCCATTGGATATGACCGTTAACAAAAATATTTAAAACTTGAAACATCTTAAACCCAGTCAAAATGTTTGTTTGATTTGAATTTTTAATGTAGCTTTTAAAAAAATTCAGTTGTGTCGCTATGTTTGCAGTGTGGCAGTTAATAGTGATGTCTAGCACTGGGTCATTGTGCTTCAGACATATAGTATGATGTCCCACCCAGTCACATTATGCTGACACGTGGCCGACCAGTTCTAACACTAACCTCTTACTGCTGAGGGCCAAGCGAGGCTGCTGTTGGTACCATGTTTTAAAAATATTTAGGTATGACTCAGTCTGGGTTAAAACCTGCAGGCAACCTGCAGCATTTGAGGCTGTCACTCTGTCAAATGATTTGACCAAACTTAATGGTCTTCTGGCATGGAAATCTTTCAAACTGTTACAATGGTGCCGGGATCTGCTGTCCACGTTGCCCAAACTTATGTTAAACAATTTCATCTTTTCAAAGACCGCTCTGGTGGCTTAGTGGTTAGATTGTCCTTCTTGGATGCAGGAGGACATGGGTTCAATCCCTGGTACTAATTCTGCCTCTCTTGGCATTCAGCATTAAGAGGTTAGTGCTAGGACTGGTTGGTCTGATGTCAGAATAATGTGACTTGAGTGGGACATCATGCTATATGTCTGCAGCATGATGCCCTAGTGCTAGACATCACTATAAACATTGCAGACATTGTAGCAATATAGCTGAAAAGTTGTTAAAGCTTTCTTAAAAATCCAAATCACATGACATCTAAAACAAAAACAAAAAAAAAGCATATTATAATCGGCACCGGTGCAAGGCATTTTGGTGCCCTAGGCGAGATCAGATATTTGGCGCGCCCCCCCCCCCCCCCATCATGAAATAAATCCTTAGCCCAGTGCTCTAGGTGATTGTCTAGTTCGCCTAGCAGAAACGCCCGCCCTGATTATAATTAGACCAAATCTGCCAGGAGCTTAACTGTAAAATACTGATTTAACACCCCAAAAATCCTCGTTTGGAGCTATTAAACATCTCGGCAAAAACAAGTGATTTCTGGTACACTGTGAGTTTGACCGCTTGCTTTTAAGTACAGCTTAAAAAATGTCTTTGTAAACAAGGGTACATGTTAATACACAAAACGTACATACAACCAACAAAGGAATTACTAAAACTAAAACAAAAAGCAGTAAAGATGTATGCTGAAGATTGAGACAAAGTGAAGTCTACTCGATTACATCTCCTTTCATAAGGCGGTGGCTGCTATTTATTGGACTATAATGGTGTGTAATACACAACTTTGTAAAGCTAAATTAACACCGGTCAGTCGTAACTCCGACAACAATATTTATAGGCATCATCTAAGCTTAATAAGTTTTGCGGTTGTTTTGTATTGTTATTATTATTTTTTATCTTTCCAAAATCGATCAATGATACATGCAACTAAAAAGCTTGACGTGCAAACACTACGCATCTCCAAAACTGAATATTTGACCGTGGAAGTACTCAGATCATCATGACCTATATTACATCTTGAAAAAATCACGTAATTTCTATACTTCAGTAAAATTAAGACAGAATTTATATCGAGTTTAGCAAATCGTCTCAAGGAATTGTAATTGGTGTCATTGTGTTAAGACTCCTAAAATGCATACTTCGCCCCAATTTAGTAGTTGCTGGAATACACATCCGATTGACTAGTCTGGTTCCCTCCGTTACTCTTAGTTATGAGGGTCAGGTAACAGCCTCCGCCATGTTGAAATTGCGCAATATTCATAGAAGGTAAACACGCATTTTGATCAGCATGGCTCACAACATGAAATATTTTTGTATAGAAGTGTTGAAAAGTGTGTCATATGTGGGGAAATGATGCACTACGATGAGTTCTACTTGTTTGCATTCTTTAAAATCTGTGTTAAATCGTCGTAGAACTTTGTGCAGCGTTTTAGTTTACAGATCAAGCGTATGCGGGATGGGGGGCGAACACCATTTTACTCAACCCTGTACATGACTAGGCGCAGCTTAGCCTTTTTATACCGATTTATTTTTTGCAACAGTACAGTTTTATAGTTTGAAATAGGTCCAGACCTTAAGACATTCGTGATTATTAAATTATCACCAGGGTTTTGATAAACAACATTAACACGTCCAGGACAAGTTTGGACAAATGCACGATTAATGTTGGGTTGTTGTGCAGAATGAGGTTGAGCTTTGAAGTTCTGTCAGCTGTTGCATGTTTATTCAGGATGTATGTATGCAGATTGGATCTCCCCTCCCCATTTTCCTCCAAAGCTGCAAATTACTGGATGGAAATGTGATATTCCAAGTCATTTCATGTTCTTTCAAAATGGTTGTCTATGTCTGATCATTACAATTATGTAGATCAGCATTCATAACTTACATGTTGATGTCATAAGCAACTAAATACAATGCATGGGTATCAATACTGTCTTATGTAGTATAAATATACTGTAATTTTTCATTCTACACATTTTGGTAAAATATATTTGATTTTCTTTTATTACAAATAGGTGTTTTGCACACTTGACAGTTACAAATCATTTGCAATTATCAAAAATCAGAGATGAAGTTTTAACTTGTCCATGAAAGTCTGAAACATGTATTGAGGAAACAGATTACCATTTTCCATGTGTTTAGTAAACATGAAAGAATTGTGCACATTTTATCTTTCATTTATTATTGGGTTAGATGTCTTTAGCCAGATTTTAATAATGCCTAAATATTCCCCCACTTATTTTTATTTGCAAGTCTTCAGATGATGAAAATTATGTACCTAAATTTAAAATTATTTGAATATAATTGATTGATATATGAAGGGTCATTAGTGAAACCCTTTTAGACACTATTAATAATAATTCATGTTTGGATATAACATGCTAGTTTATAAGCTTTGAAATGTACCATTACTATATTTAGCTAGAGAACATTCTTACACAAGATATTAACCAGTATTATCTTGGGGTTCCCCAGTTTTAACTACCTGGCTTCATTTGCATTAAAGTAAACACTCAGCTCAAATTTTACTTGCTGACCGTTTTGATTGAATGTGAAATTTATTGCTGAAAAATCTATCAAATTAGTGTTGACTATTCAGGTTTACTTTACCTTAAAAGAACATTTTTCATTTCAGATAATAACAGTAAAATGCTACAAAGTTGCATGCAGCATAAAATGGCGCTAGCAATGTTAAACAAGGCATGTTGCACAGAAATTCAGTTTATAAAGCCTCAGCAGCTGAATTGTCTCATGTCACTAGAAAAACATGACACAGCTGCTATACTACCAACAGGATATGGGAAGTCGCTCATATTTGAAATACTGCCCTATTACTCACAATATGTACTTGCCACAACATGCATTGTCATTATAGTTGTGCAGTTAAACTCAATTCTGCAACCGGAGATCTAGAAGTTGAATGCTCAAGTTATGTATCTTAAAACCAGTATCAACTTTGAACAAACTAGTCATAACTCCTATTTTATTGGTCATCCTGAAGATGTCCTATATCATGCTGAAATTCTGGGGACAATATAAAAAAAAATATGACATCACTTACCTTGTAGTTGATAGGCCCACTGCATTTTAGAATGGGGGGAGGACTTTAGACCAGAGTTCAAGAGACTTTCTAATATAAGGCCTAGTATACAAAACTGCTTAGAGTTCTTGCAGTTACTGCAACAGCTATTAAGACTGCAGAGGGACATTCACAGAAGCCTTGGAATGAAAAGGTATACTATTTTAAGCACCACACTGGTTCTGAATGAAAATATTTCCATTAATATTAGGTCTTGTATACCATCAACTGGGGAAAGGCACACTGTAGAAGGTGCTTATGACTGTGTATACAAGCCTTTACTTTTGGAGCTGTACAGAAATAAGCAAGAATTTCCATTGACAATTGTATACTGCAAGTTACAATGGTGTGCATATGGCATTGAACTTGCCAAGAGACTCCTAGGATCATTATTCTGGATGGATTGTGAAAGACCTGATGAGACTGCATGTGTGGTACTGTTTCATTCCCAGCAACCTGAACATGTAATTACTTATGCCATGTTTAAAACCCACAAAATGATTTTATAATTCAACCAAAGAGATGTATGCTGGATTTTGTGTGTATTAAAGTTGACTATCTGTGAACTCTGTGGCAATTATAGCCAATCATGTTATTGACTACTCTGTAAAATATGATAGTAGTTGTAAAAAAAGTTGATCAGATGGCTCCATGTTATACACACTGAAATATTGCAAGTATGTCTTATATCAGTTTTTTTCATGACACCATTGCAAAATGTGTTTAAATATTGGTAAATATATGAAGACTCAAGAGTAGTACCTGTTAAAATGCCAAAAATTAATAATATAAAATATTAATTAAAGAGGAAATGTTTTTAAAAATCCTGTGCATGTTCTAAAGATCTAAGTTCATACAACATTGTTGAAGTTCTGTCCATAATATTTGTACCAATATATGAACATCACAAGTTACTATAAATTACTACTATATTATACAGTATGCACTATGAAATTAATTGCCATTACAAATTTACATATTAATGCATACTAAAAACTTGCACTAAAAGAACAAAAATAAATATTTAATTACTCTTCTTTTTTTCTAGGTGATATTTTAATTACCAAAGTTAAAAGTTTCTGGTGGAAGTATATCAGAAATTATATTTTTACTTTAACACTTTAAATATTCATTTGATTGTCGTCAGTGAAACCAGAGAGCGGTTAGGGAACCAGACTACCGATTGACGTGTTTGGTTATTCACCTCTGAATGCGCCACATATATTACGACAGAAAAGGCCAAGATCATTCTGGCTATGACTGTCGCCAACGGTATAGACCATTACTAGACGTTCACTGACCTCCATTACTCTTGGTTAAGAGGGTCAGGTAACGGACTGATTCGGGCCAGGCTTATTCGGTCCAAATTACGGTCTGATTCAGACCATGTGAAATATCATTAAGTTTCGTTTGAGATTGAAATGTGACACATTTGTTAAAGACACGATATTTCCCATTATTTCCCAGGTACGTTGAGCAGTTCAAATATGCTTTTAAGGAATCGATCATTATACTGTATGCAGATTGTTGGGGACAAAAATTGCTAAATCAGTGTCCATGTAGAAACATTTATTCATACATATTGATTTGAGTTTACATTATTTGTGTCCACACATACAGGTCTGGGTAGGTTTATGCCTTTGCTAGATTTATGTAGAATTTATTTATGCTGCCTATTTTGCTATATATTACATACAACTTATATCTTAAAGAAGAAAGCGAGGTGCTGTACAATTTTGTATTTAGTTTGATAAAATATCACACGTCTATAACATACGTTTATATTATTCTAATTATTGCAAACATAACCGTTTGTTTTATTTGTTTGTATTGTCTATGTTTTGTATTTACCATTGAAAAAACTCATTAAGAGTCGAAAGTGCTCAGGCAAGTTAGATACTAATTTTCGTTGTCAGTTTCAAATGCGTAGCTTGGAGGGGGGATGTCATAGAGGGAGTAATGTCCCCGTGCGCCAGACTAGTGGGGGCATCAAAATGGGCTTTGAAAAAGGTTGTGTGTGGAATTTTTGCTGCAAATATACAACTATGCACTAGTTTTTTTTTTCTCTTTAATAGCCGTTACATTGGGTGATGGTGATTTTATTGATGAAAATAATGTTTAAGTGGGGGGGGGGGGTGAGGGGGCGTTGAAATGAATCTTATATGTTGAAAAAATCTAAATGCAATAGTTAATATAGTTTATTCTGATTCTGGTTAGAAATTTGCTAACAACTGACTTGTGTAAATTTGAAAGCTGAAAACCAACTTTTTATATTCTCGTAAAAACTGTAATAACTACTAAACTAAATAATGTGTGTGTTACACGGCTTTTCTTATAATAGTTCACATGGTCCGAATCAGCCCGTCATCTGGGCCGAATCAGCCGTTAATTTGGGCCGAATAAGCCCGTCATTTGTGCTGAATCAGCTATGGTCCAAAATCAGCCACGGTCCAAATCAGCCAGCATTCCTCAGCTATGCTGACATTATACAACATAGATGGAAGGTAAGCACGCATTTTGATTGGTTAAGCTAACAACATGAACTATTCTAGTCAAAAAGTGTGTCATATGCGGGGAAATGATGCACTATGATGAGTTGTACTTAGTATTCTTTAAAATCTGTTAAGTCGGCCTAGAATTTTGTGTAACGTTTTTATTTACGAAGAAAGCGTATATGGTGTGTGTGATTTGGATTTTCAACGTAACTTTAACAATTTTTTTAGTCATATCGCATCGATGTCTGCAAGTATTTGGTATGACTTGGCCAGGGTTCGAACCCACGACCTCAAGCATCCGAGGCTAACACTCTACCTTCTTGGCCACCGGAGAGGTAAGGGGTGGGGGAGTAAATACCATTTTACTCGACCCTGTACATGCCTAGACGTAGTTTAGTCTTTTTATACTGATTTTAAAAAATAGTAGCTACTGTCAAGTTCGATTGTTTGAAATGGGTCCATGCCTTAAGACATCTGTGATTCTTAAGTTATTGCTAAGGTTTTGATCACATTAACACATCCAGGATAATTTTTTTTTTTACAAATGCATGATTACTATTTTGTGTTAAGTTAAATCAGGTTGAATTTTCAACTCTTAAATGTCTTAAAATATATTTTGACCTTTTCTTTTATATTTACAGCATATTTCCTGCAAACTACATTTACTTAATTTCACCCTTCTCACCCCCCCCCCTTACATTTCTTGTACAAAGATTTTATTTATTTTGCCTTTTTTTAATTATACTTGTACTATATCGGTGTAAATGCAGTTAGCCTAAAGATGGAGAGAATACTAGTTACATTCTTCTGCATTACCCCCCCCCCCCCAAGATAATCTAATGTTCGAAAAGGAAAAAAAGAAAGATTCTTCATTACCATCTGTAAAGACCCCTCAACAAGAAACAATTACTCAAGGTTCCCAGTTCTTGAGATCAAGAAATATGTATATAAGCATCTTTTGAAATCAGTATATAACATAAAATAATTACAATCTTAAACTGGACTTCAAAAGAGTTTACATTCATAACAAGAATAAGAAGAGAAAAAAAACGAAATTAAGAATAGAGATTTAATTTTATTTATTACTAATAGCATTTGTTTAAAAAATGTGGTTTTTGGAAGACGACTTGAATGGTGTAATTGATCTGATGATCATTGTACAAAAAAATAAGATGGTTGGTAACATTTTGAAAATCAGCGTTACACCTTATTTTGTACTTTTCCAGCTGATATTAAAAATATTATATACATATGCTGGTATCTGATTTTATTCAGGATCCTACCTTGTTGAAAATACAGTAGTCAGAAGAAGAAAAATATTTGCTGAACACATTTTAGAAAAAGGTGATGTACCAACCACTAGAGTGAATCCTTTTTGGAATGATTGTGCTATCGAGCTAAACAAACACTGGTTCATCTAACACTGGTAGAGTCTTGATGTTCCTGTATTATGAGATAACTATTGTGTACTCTGAATACATATTTTGATATGACTGCTTACTTTATAATTATCAGTGGTTTATTTATACATTTATTGGTTTGTGTTATTGACATCTTTGCATATGCAGATATCTATTTAGTTTTGACTATGTTGAGAATATGAACGTGTTCTATATATATATGGGTCACCTACAGCTGCCACCTCTGCCTCCTGGGATGCTTCCATCATCATTGCCTCAGCACCGTCCTCAACATACACTGGAGTGACTTCGCACCAACACTGAAGTCCTCAAACAAGCTCATGAAGATACAGCTAGGCTGGGCAGGACACATGTCAAAATCAGAACATATCACATAAACTTTTCTGAAAAAAAACCCAATTCATTTTCAGTATTGTAATCCAATTTTTTAAGAGGTCTTCTCGTTACTAAAGTTTTTTTAATATTCTACACAGTACCATGGAGTTTTGTTAATATCTCGCACAGTACCATGGAGTTGTATTAATATCCCACATAGCACCATGGAGTTTTATTATCTCACACAGTACCATAGAGCAGCGTTCAGGTGCAGAAAAATTGATTGATGTTGCTTTTAGACAAAGGTTTCTTGCAGATATTTCAAACCAAGACAGAACAGAATTATTGCACTGTGTGCTATATACTGATGCAGCCACAATGCTGAAAATCAAAAGTATCAAAATGGCAGTAAAGAATTCCATTTTAATGGATATTGAAGAAAATGCATCACAAAAAGTGTATTAGATCTGACAACAAACTTGTTTTACTTATAGGACCACAGTTCCATTATTTCCTTGTCATTTTTGTAATATCTATGTGATCTTTTTATTATTGTACTTTGATGATTATTTGCTTCAGAATTAATTTTAGATCATGGAAAAAATCACATAATCATGATGTTTATATCTGATTCTACAAACAATTGCAGAATACAAGAGAAATATTTGAACTCATGGGGACTTTCTTATATAGCATGATGAATTTAAGTAGTGACTTTAACAGCATAGGTATTTCATTGTTGAAGTTTCTCTCAGTGGTTGGTAATTTAAGTCAATATTAAAACCGCTTCTGTTTTATTTTCCAGTAAAATTACAAGATCATTATTTTTATACCTGTTTTCATTGTTTCGTGGTTATCATTTAAGTCTGCATATTAAAAGGCAGGGCATGTTGAAATAGCTGCATGTGAAAACATTTTCATTTCTATTTTAATTTGTTTCTGTTGATTTTTTCCCCTTCTTTTTAGTTTTCTTCGATATCACAGACATTGCCTTTGTCCTGTATGACAAGAGTATTATGCCTTTGGAATGTGCTGCTTTTATTTACCACATTTCATTGGCATACTAGTTTTGTACAAAGATGTCACAATTATTTTGTCACAAGATGGAGAAACCTGCTTGGCATTTCAAGGTGATGTTTGCCTACTAACAACATGTTTTTGTCAAGCAACACTTTATTATTTTACAGATGAAATAGTAGTTACAGGTTCATCAAACATGACAGGTCTTTATAAGTATTAGTTTGGTAAAATATGCAAAATGACTGGATAATGTTGACTTTGAAGAAAGAAAAAAAACCTTGAGTAATTGAGTTAAATATTAAATATACTGAGTATTTTTTTTTCTTATTTAAGATCAAAAGACTGCAGATTTTATATTGGACATGCTAACACATTTTACTCATTTCTCAAAGATAAAACATTTTACTTATTGAATAAAAAATATTATTGAATTATTCCTTGTACTATCAACATTCATTATTACTTAACATTACGAGTTTGTTGGAAGTGGCAGATTTATTTACCAGAAATAAACCCATATTGACATTTTGATCTTTTACCGTATTTACTCACTTGGATGTCAATCCCATCTGCAAACAAGACAATTTGCCATTGCATGATGAACCTGTGATCAAGGTCTATTTTAGTTCTACAGATGACTCATAACAGACTTCATAAAGCAAGATCTCTAAGCACATTATACAACTGCAGATCTGGGTCTTTGCATAATTTTTGAAGCACATAATATGCATATGATCTGTGAAATAATTATTGTAATATTTTTAAAACTTTGAACATCTTTTAGGTAGTTGGTGTGACTACTTCCTACAAACTGCCAGCCACATTATAGACGATATCGGAAAGCATTGTTACAATGATGTTGTGGAAGGAGTCAGAAATGGCCAGCGTTTCAGGATTATTAGGTTTAATATTAAAATTTCTGTAGGCGTCATTCAAACATGAAAGAACTGATTGCCATGGTGGAAAGTTACACTGGCTTGGGTCAGCTGCCATGTTACAGAGAAAGTCTCTTGATGAAATGCCATATAAAAGTCAGGGACAGACTAAAGATTTACATTTTTTTTCACTTGATTCTTGAACTCTTTTGACCAGAATGAAAGAAGATTAAAAAATGACTACAGGGTTCTCATATCATGGGGTAGCTAAGGAGTTCCTTTCCCAGCTGAACTTTCTCTACAAGACCCTGTAGTGGTGCCTTTAAGGGTTCTTCCACTGAATGAGCAAAAGTATGCAGATGTTTCTATTTTGGACAAATATGAATCAGCAGTGGAAGAAATAAATGGTTGCTTGTAAAGAAAAATTGCCAGTACACATTGGGGATGATCAGCTAACAAGAGAGTGGTTTACTGGTGGCATAGGACTTAGATCTTGTTGCTTCAACAAAATAGAGAAACTGAATTACCTTTACCATATTATGTTTGAAATGTGGCATACTGCCATGATTTTTTAGACTAATGTTTATGTGCTTGTACAAGGATGAGTCCTTTGACAAAGCCACAATTAATGCAGAAAGCATTAAAGTAGAAAAAAAGCTACATTGTTTAGGCTCTCTGTGATTGTTTTGGCCTTTCATTGATGATTATATCTTGGGTAGAAACACTGATGCTACCACCAGGATACAGATGGATAATGAAGAGAACTTCTCAACATAGTTACATATACCTGTGTTGTCTGAGGCTCAGCATGACAGTTAACATTATGCTCATAATGTACTACATCTAGGACTGCTGTAAATGCTGTTCCTTCATGTTTAGAGAAGGACATGGTTTATAATTACTCTCAAGTACACGATATCACACAGTAAATATGCACGTGAAATTTTGTGTTTTCCTGCCCAACAGCAAGCATCATAAAACCTGCATGCTGCCAATAAAGTCTTTGTATGGTTTATTTGTGAAAACTTAAGAGCAAAATAGATTCACATATGCCTGCTGACCTTCAAATGCGACATATTGTCAGGAAAATTAAGAAACTAATTAAAAATGTTGGGTCTAACAACATCATGGGATCAGTTTCAAGAAAATCAAGACCTCTAGCTGGCATGTCCCATGTTGACCATGCTGCTAGTGTTATTGTTTGAGCTCAGCTGTTTAAGAAAAAGAAACCTTTTGAAGACGAATATATGATTATCAGACACCTGAGAGATATATGTCCATTTAAGACACAAACAGGGAGAGTCTTTCATAAATTTTAAAAGATCCTACAGATGCTTTTTTTTTTGGACAATATTATGAAGCATGGATTCAGCACCATAAATTTATCTTTGATGAGACGTGAACATAAATTGTTATTATTCTTCATACAGTGATGAAGTATATGGGGAAGCTGATTTGTTAGTCACATGGATAAAATCATGCATTACATTAAATTGTGAGGGAACATAGATAAAACTGCATTGCATTATATTGTTCACAAGTCCAAATAAATATACATGGTGTTTGAACAGTAAAGCATTTTAAGATTGACCAAGTGGTTATACCTTTAACCCTTATGAATAATTCAACTTAGTCATTCTGATAGCCCTTCTAAGTGTGTACCCCACTCCCCTTCTGATTCAGATCTCCATTTCCTTTTCTGTAAAAGATAGCAGTCAGTCAGAAACAAACAATTCCTATCATGATAGAATAACCAGACTAAATTCATGGTGGTAGTGCCTCGTTAAAGATTAGGTCGAAAGGTCATAAATTGATACATATAATCACTAGGTTCTGTGTAATTTATTGATCTGAATATCTTAACGTTTCTTCAGTTAGGTCTAAACATAATTCATGAATGCAATTATTTTAAATTACTTCATTGATAGTTATATGGCATGCACATTAAGTACTTTTTATGGACTGATTGATTCTAATCATGCAAATGGGTAGCATCTATTTTAATAATGCTGTGTATTATTTGAAACTGGTGGCTTATTTGAAAGGTCAAGGTAATATTTTAGCATATTTACATGTATAGGCTGGCACTCCAAGTGACCATATTCACATCAAAAACTTTAAAAATTAAGAATACTCTCTTTCCAATTGGTGTGTTGTTTATTTTATACTTATTACTTTTACTGTGAATATTACAAGTATAACACTAGAATTTTACCTGTTAACCATATAAAATATAAAAAAATATTCTGTAAATGGATGCAACTGGGTACTTAATATGTACATAAGAAGAGAAATCAGGTGGATAAGTATGTCAAATATTTGGAACTTATTATTGCAAAATTTATTATTAATATAAAATTGCTTTTCTTTTGATTAACAACAATTGTATACTAAGAAGGGTTTATATATATACAATAATTGTATGTTACAGATAAATATCATGCATCTTATTGCAGTACATGTGTGATGATACCTTGGATTGTAGAAGTTACTAATGGTGGTAGGTGAAAGTTAAATTCGACTTGTAGAACAGTATTGCATCAAAATCTTCCATACCAATGATCTGTTGTCACTTAGTCTTGAATCACATGCATCACTTGGTTTCTTTGCTCCAGGGATGGAAATTGGATGATGATGGATCTCAGAAATGGTTCATAATTGGCAAATATTTCACAACATTCCTGAATAGTAGGCTGCTGGAAATATACATTGAAAATCCCTGATAAAAACAATCTTATCCACTTATTTGACTTACAAAAATCTCTGATGTTCTTTTCAATATGTCTTTGTGCTAAGTCTGTAGCATTATAGAACAAAATGGCTTGGGCAATGGAACAATCTCTACCTGAGCAGCCAGTCTCCTTTGTGTAGGCTTTGAAAAAAAAAATCAAAGAAAGGATGCCAGGAATGTGATTAAACATTTTCTGCACATACTTGCATCAGTTATAGTTGTTTTGTAATGGAAAAAAAATCAAAATTAATCTTTTTGGAAATTCATATAATTGAAAACAATTGATCCAGTAACTATTAGAGTAATAAACCTCTTTTTTTCATAAACACAATAGTTTTGCTTTTCAGCCTTCATACAAATAAAAATAAAACCAAGCTGTTATGTTGAAGGGGCACATGAACTGATATGACAGTCTGTATATCCTCTGTTCGATGTTAAGTCTTGTGTCCCATTACTTGCAAGGGACAAAATGAACAATAAAAATGTTTGGATTAATCACTATTAAACCTTAAAGAATTGATGGAGGACCTGCATGGATTACTCTCTTCACTTGCATTAGGTCACATCCCATGCCATGGGCTATAGTTGCAAACACCAGTCGAACTGGGGTCACATCTTAGGAAAATGTTTAGGTGTGAATGATATACATGTATATATATCTTGTACAAAACAATGTACAATGTAATCATTTTCCAAATAAATAGTTTATAATTTGCCATTTAAATTTTTACTGCATGAAGAGCAAATGAATATTTAAAGTATGCAAGTAAAATTAAATATGCTTAATCATTTACTTCCAGCAGAAACACTGAAATTTGGTAATTAAAATATCACTTAAAAAAGAAGAATAATTAAAACATTTTTTTCTTTTAGCATGCATTATTATAATATAAATTTGTACTGGCAATTAGTTCATAGTGTATACTGTATATAGTAATTTACATTAACTTGTGATATTCATATTTTGGTATAAATATTATGGATAGAAGTTGAACAATGTTTTACAAACTTGGATCTTTAAAACGTGTAATAGATTTTAATAAGCATGTATTCTTTAATAATATCTTGTATTATTAATTTTGGGCATTTTAACAAGTACTAATCTAGATTCTTCTTATCTTTGCCATTATTTTAAAAAGAATTTACCATGGTGTCATGAAAAAGAAATGGATATTAAAACGTAAGCATTACATGCAATACTTCAATGTCTCTAACATGGAGCCAATATAGAACCTTTTTAGATCCTGATTTGTTGGCACATGAGCATCAACCTTTCTTTTATGACTAATATCGTAATGCCTATGTTACAGAGTAGTCGGCAATATGATTGGCTATTATTGCCACAGAGTTCACAGATAGTCAAATGTGATACACACAAGATACAGCATATATCTCTCTGGTTGAATTATAAATAATTTTCTTGGTTTTAAATATGGGATTAGTAAAATTACATGCTCAAGTTGCTGGGAATGAAACTGTACCATACATGCAGTCTCCTCAGGTCTTTCACAGTCCAACCAGAATAATGATTCTAAGAGTATTTAGGGAAGTTTAATGCCATATGTGCACTATTGCAACTTGCAGTATACAATTGTCAGTGGAAAATATTGCTTTTTTTCTGTGCAACTCCAAAAGTAAAGGCACATAGTCATACCTAATATTAATGGAAATATTTTTATTCAGAACTGGTGTGGTGCTTAAAATAGTAAACCTTTTAAATTTTAGGCTTTTGTGAATGTCCTGTGCTGTCTGATTTGCTGTTGCAGTAACCATAATGACTATTAGGCAGTTTTATGTACTAGGCCTTGTATTGCAAGGTCTCTTGAGCTCTGGTCTGAAGTGACTATTCTAAAATGCAGTAGGCGTTATCAACTGCAGGTGATGTCATACTTTTTAGATATTGTCCATAGATTTTCCGCATAATAGAGGATGTCGTCAGAAGAAACAATACAATTGGCGTTATGACTAGTTTGTGCAAAGATAAAACTGGTTTTAAGATGCAAAATTCGAGTCTTCAAATGCAGAGTAATAGGACAGTATTTCAAATAGGAGCGACTTTCCATATCGTGTTGGTAGTAAAGCATCTGTGTCCTGTTTTTTGTTATGACTTAAACAAAATTTAACTGCTGAGGCCTTAAAAACCAATTAGTAATTTTCCAAGATGCATTTAAACTCTGGATCAGTTTTCAAACGATGATTGTAGTCGTGTTCCCATATTTCCACCATTTGGGATCCTTGTTGTTCTGTCTTAAGCGCTGCTGACAAGTGGCCTCGTGCAAATCATCCTTGGTTTGTTGCATAAACTGTTTATTGGTGTCACATTGAGAGTAGCAAAGTGGACATCCATGAAATAATCAACCGTTAAACTTATAGACGATCTGAGGGTTTTCTATGTTCCAACCAAATAGTGAATATGTTCCGATGGTCGTTTAACCTCCTCCGTTTTGGGCGTGTTGAATCCATTTGTCTTCCTTGTCGCACAAGTAATATAGCCTGTGTAGGGCTTTGACCTAGTAGTGGCCTTTGACAAAGTTTGTCGTTTGAGGGCTTATGTCAGTCAGGGTGTTTTCGGGCACGAATCATTGGCGGTACACTAAGCATATACTTTGGCAATGGCGCAGGCTTCTTTCAAATGATCGATTCCTCCGTGTTCTATGAAATGTTCTCGAAAATGTCCACAGCAACGTCCTAAAATATCCACGTCGGAAGGACAATACTTTTACATTTTTTCTTAAAAGTCAAAGGGGTTTGATACGAGAGTCGGGTACTAAGCGTTGAAAGCTTCTCGTTGTTCGGTACTCATATTGTCAGGGTCGTAGAAGTGAGTCTCGAGCGAATAGGGTAGAAAGGCGTGTTGATTGGCTTCGGTATTGAAAAAGTGCAGAAAATAACTTTGGCTATGTCTGTCATTTAAAACATTATAGGCATTGGGCTTAAACGCATGGCCAAATGACTCTGAATCTTTAACTGCACTTGTCACATTTGCATGGAAATGAATTTGGCTCCGTTCAAAATGACTTTAGGACGTTCGGTACTTTGGTCCATATAATACTTCAAAAGAAACTGTCCATAGTGTCCCGAGAAATTATGAGCCATTATCGTGGCATGGCAATGAAAATCTCCATAACATTGGATGTCCTCTTGGCTCCACGTCTCGTCAATGGGGTATAATATCCATTGGGCGAAGTCGAACAGCGTGTTAGGCGTCCAAAAAAATATTTTCACATCCACATGAATCTTGCTGCAATGAGGGCAATGACTAAATATAGGTTCTTAGATGCACTGCTCTCACTTTAGATGAATCACATAAATTAGGAATGTGAATGCCAGTCTTTTACATGCATTTGAAATCGAAAAAGCCAACATCGTTTCTTTCCTGAACATATGTATGCCTTGTCCACAAGTTGGCCACAATCTCAGGACTTGACAAGCACTTTTCCGCTGTGAATATTGCCCCTTCAAATATTGGTGGCAACATTCAGGGCGGATAAACGTGCACTGAGAAGCAGTGCAATGCACTCGTTCTTGTCCTTCGTCCAGACAGGGTTGAGAGGCCAAATATTCTGAGCATTTCGATCCAAAATGCCAGCATTGCTCTCGATTAGTATAGCCATTTGTCACATTGCTCACAATAATAACCATATCCCATGAATCTGGCGACACCGGTGATGAAATCAAAATAATAATCGTGATGATAGACGTGAAAGTATTTTCCGATTTTTGAAATCTTTGCCTCGAAACTACAGAGGTACACGCGCTTCTTGAAGGTCACTTTCAAGGTGTAACGTGGAGCCAAGACGTCGTGCACTTTTTGCATAATGCCACAGGGTGTGTTTTTCGGATATCCCTGTAACAATTGTTGACTAGTTTCCCATGCTCTTTTCCTTTCTGCAGTGTCGTTCTTGTCGGCATACATTCGTCCCACCACAATTACACTGGCTAAACACATCATGTCTTTTGGGTTATTCAGTTGGACTAGGCTTGTTTTGGTGCTATGAAGGTCGTCCACCATTGCATCCATTCTCTTTGGGAAGAAAAATAATGGGTCATTACTAGTGTCTCTTTTTCCATCGGTGATGTGAAACACGTCGTTGGATTGTTGCACGTGTTGAAAGTTATCGATGACTTTGGAAGGTGCCAAATCTGCTTGACTGCTAAACTAGATCCGGACGGAGACTTCAAACTGTCGTAATGAATAGAAAGTCTCAAGTGCTCGTCTTCTTTGGCTTTACATTGTCATTTTAGTGTGGTTAACAAAGAATCCCACACCACAGTGATAAACTCATCTGCTTTCTCCAACGGAACTTGAAATCTTTAATATTCACCGTGTACATGTAAGCCGTAGTTTTAAAATATATAGAGAAGAGCTTTTCCGTCTCTCAAACTTTTGAGGAGTTAATGGTGGATTTTGTTTGGGGGTAGACTCTCACGCCTGGATTCTGGCTCACTTGTGCCATCTTCAAAATATATGGCATATATTTGAGCCAAGATTTCAGCTACAGTGCGAGGCAATAAATCACGTTTCTGGCTATTACTTTCTTTCCTTTCTTCACGAAATGATGTTGTCGTTTCATCTTGATTGCAAAATGTCAAATGATTACATTTTAAATGCCATGAATCACTTCATATCCATGTCAGACCGGTTTAGATGTAAAGGGCCAGTGTCCTCCATTCCAATATTCAATTCACTCTCAAACTGACCAGAACGATCGAAAACCCCACTTAGCTCCAACTTCTGATAAGAGCTTTGCGAGGTGTCATACTAAAGCTTTATTTAAACAAGCTGATGGACTACTCCCCCCTTTTGAGATAAAAGTCAAGATACTTGCTATATCGGTATTTAGAAAAGAATTGATCTTCAGAATGTCCAGAAAGCAAAACAGGTGTCAGAAGAGACAAAAGGCAATATACCTATTATCATTGTAAAGAGAATGGGCATTGGTCTTCAGAATGCCCAAAGAAACGGAAGCAAAAGGAAGAGAGGGGTTGGGAACAGGAAGAAGAAGAGGTATCCGTCACAAAAGAAGAACCCCGACACGTTCACAAAGGGAAATAAGAGAAGAAAAGAGGAAGACGAGGAGGAAAAAAATGTGAAAGTTAAGAAATTTAAAGAACTGAGAGAGTGAAAAAAGACAAAAGTAGCTCCTTTGGAAGTTTTGATGTGTTGTAAAATTGGATTGTAACATTTGTATCATAAGCTTATAAGCGTAAGTTTTCTATTGGTTTTGATTTTTAGAATAAGGAGCTACACTCACACACTTACATAATGGAACAAATAAGGGCTTTGCAGTTGTTAATGATTTTGGCCAAATGAGATGCTATCTCTTTTCGAAAGAAGTGGGTGGCCCTGAAAAGGGCTGTTGAGTATTTGTTTTGTTTAAATAAAACTCGGGAATAGCTTTAACTGCCTTAAGCATTTGCCACGGCCAAGGCCTACTTCTGGACGTGCTCTCCAGTCGATGACTTGGTAGAAATTAGTAGTTTTAGGCACATGCGTAACAAGTGTGTGAACGGGGTTGGTTTGTTTGCCACGTGAAGGTCTATTCATCTTGGATCGTATTAAAGAAGCCTGATAATGAATTCAGACTCTTTAACTCTACTAAAATGTCTGAGAGTAACGTCATTGTTTGACTTTCACTCACCTCCTTCTTTCCTAGACATTGTTTCTTTTCTGCTGATTCTTCTTCCTGTCGTTCCCTTGTCTTGCCACCACTCCAGTGGCATAGTGGTTACAACGTCTGCCTCGGATGTAGGAGGTCATGGGTTCGATCCCGGGCCGAGTCATACAAAAATGGTACTAACAGCTGCCTCGCATTGCACTCAGCATTTGTGTTAGAACTTGTCGACCTGGTGTCAGGAAAATTTGACAGGGTATGACATCATGTTACATGTCTGCAGCATGATGCCCCAGTGCTAGACATCACTATAAACTGCCACACTGTAGACATCGTAGCGACGTGACAGAAAAATTGGTAAGGCTATGTTACAAATCCAAATCTCACACACGCACACATTCTTCTTCTTGCTGTTGCTGTTGAAAAAAGTTTGTTCTGCTACTGTAATATTATGTCCAGTTCTTCGTTCTGTCTCTGTTGAAATCCTCAACGTGTGGTATTAAAGGCTGGAGATGGCGGCAAACATTCTGGTACACGAACAAATTATTGCGAATAGAGAAAATTGAATAAATTCCAATTAAAACCAATGTCCTCTGGAAGTAGAACTGTGTTGACTTCGGTAACCGCTGCTATATACTTCTCGTCTCAGCCTTGAAAACATATACTTGTCCTGGAATGTTTAATATTAAAATCATCATATCAAACTGTTATAGAACCATAAAATATATTTATATCATTACAGCTGAATGTTGTGTGCGATCCTCGCAAATATTCAAAGTGCTCTCTGTTAGCGAAGTCATTAACAATGTTCATAATCCGAGCATTGCAGTCACTATATTTCTTTCGAAATATCCATGTGTATACACCAGCAAGATGCTTACGCTCCCATTCTGAGAATCGTATACTCAGTGTTCCCACTATGAAAATGAAGTCAATTTGACGTTCTTTTGCATACCAGGACCCAGCGATGTGGAACGAATTGCCCATTGAAATTAGACACAAAGACACAGTGGTCCCTTTTAAGAGTGCTCTTAAAACTCATCTTTTTCGACTGCAGGAAGAAACTTCATAATATTTTGTATCTTATATGTTTTCAGCATGTTTTTATGTTTTCTAATTTCATTTTATGGTTTTTGTTATTTGTTTTTCTGTAGTTTAGTCATATCATTATAGATGTTGTAAAGCGCTTAGAGCTTCTAAAACTTAGGCGCTATACAAAGTCCTCATAATAATTATTATTATTATTATTATTATTATTATTATTATTATTATTATTATTATTATGCAGTTTAACATCTGTATTTACATTTCAAATGTATATCCCTTATGCAGTTTAACATCTGTATTTCCATCTCAAATGTATATCCCTTATGCAGTTTAACATCTGTATTTCCATCTCAAATGTATATCCCTTATGCAGTTTAACATGTATTTCCATCTCAAATGTATATCCCTTATGCAGTTTAACATCTGTATTTCCATCTCAAATGTATATCCCTTATGCAGTTTAACATCTGTATTTCCATCTCAAATGTATATCCCTTATGCAGTTTAACATGTGTATTTCCATCTCAAATGTATATCCCTTATGCAGTTTAACATCTGTATTTCCATCTCAAATGTATATCCCTTATGCAGTTTAACATATGTATTTCCATCTCAAATGTATATAAGGTACGCAGTTTAACATCTGTATTTCCATCTCGTACATATTTTAACTGTTGCTTGTATGTGAGGAAAATATACAACAAACTTTTGACTGTATCAATACGTATAATCAAGTTTTTTAAAATGTTCAATAACTTCATATATTAGCTTATTAACTTCATATCTTCTGTGTGGTTCATCGCTTGTAGTATCTACATCATCGGAATAAATAATCACCCCCAATACATTTAGTACGAAAGAAACAAGGGCTGGATTTTGGAATAAATATATTTTGTTTACCTCTAATACTAATAAGATTTGATGTTACTAACTTGTTGCTTATTGTTTAAGTTTTAGTAATGCCAATTATCAAATTGATTTCCTGTGGTTGTAATGACATCCGGGTGTAGCAGAAAATCTTTAAAGCCAATTTGTATTTATGTTAATTCTACTCACTTCAATGGTACTACAATTATTATTTGCTGCAGACAAAATGTTGAAAATTTCTGATGACCTGACAATATATCAAGTTATTTCAAATAAATTGCTATGGTAGATATTATGATCATTTGTAAATTAAGTTTATATTCAATGATCAATTGTAAATTAAGTTTGTATTCAATGATCAATTGTAAATTAAGTTTATATTCAATGATCATTTGTAAATGTAAGTTTATATTCAGCGATCAATTGTAAATGTAAGTTTATATTCAATGATCAATTGTAAATGTAAGTTCATATTCAATGATAAATTGTAAATGTAAGTTTATATTCAATGATCAATTGTAAATTAAGTTTATATTCAATGATCAATTCTTAATGTAAGTTTATATTCTCAGCGATCAATTGTAAATTTAAGTTTATATTCAATGATCAATTGAAAATTAAGTTTATATTCAGCGATCAATTTTAAATGTAAGTTTATATTCAATGATCAATTCTAAATGTAGGTTTATATTCAATGATCAATTGTAAATATAAGTTTATTTCATTCCTGAAAGGACATACTTTCACAGCTTGCTCGCATTGGTTGTATTATTGATTGTACTCTTCGTAATGTGCGGATGGATGAAATAAATATATTAATCTACCTATTAATGTCCATAAATCAAAATATCAGAGAGAGAGAGAGAGAGAGAGAGAGAGAGAGAGAGAGAGAGAATAACTCTATGAACTTAACTTACGTAATTTCGACATATTTTTGTATGTAGGATTTGCCTCCCCTGGATTATTAGTTAAGTGTATGCACTGTTTAGCCTATGTCAGCAGCGGTATATCCTAATTTTATTTTGTCCAGGTCGGAAAGAGTAACTAATCTAAATATTGGTTGTCAAACAGTTTGACACTCACTTGACCCGAGCCACCTGGCACTGGTGTCCTTTTACTCTCCATTATAGTCCTATCACTGACAGTCTCCTTGTGGCTCAAAATTAAGATTGTTCTGTTAATTGTTTTCCGGTTGGTCCGGATATGTCAACGAATGTCCGACAGTATAATCTTGATGTAAATAGTTTTGTCATGGGAAAAAATACACTTCAAAGCCCTAACTTCTCGTCTTGAGTCACGAACTTTGCGTAAAATGTGCGTTTGTACTAAAACAACTAAATCAAACAATAGTTGCAGTCTCTCTACATTGTCATAATTAACTTTATGTTATGTAAAACACCTAACTTTTGAATAAATTCTATTGATAAAAATTTATCGTTGTGTGGACTTCTTCATTAGTGGATTAAGTACGTTTGTAAAAGCAAGACATATAGTTTTTATATTGACCCCACCCCCCTTTTTTTTCAACACCACAAACGTTTGTAGTCTTCTAAAAGGTCATATTAAAATCAATAACATTAGTTCGATAACAACTGGCTAAATAAAAATTATTTGTTTAGACACATGTCATGATGCCCCAGTACTTGACATCAATATAAATTGCCACATTGCAGACATCGTAGCGATCTGACTAAAATTGTTAACGTTACGTGACCCCCACCCCCACACTAAACAAGGCGTTTAGTACATATACATTTTATTGAAAGTTCTGTTGATAATTAACTAGAGTTTAACAAAGTTTCAAATTGATTTAGTATCGGTTTTCATAAAAAGCGCCTCCTCGCCAAGAAAAGACAGGTGTGTTTTCTCAGAAAGAGAAGTACCATCGCTCTCGTGAAAATGGCTTACTAATAATAAATAGACTGTCGCAAGTTCGTATCTGCGATTATGCATAACGACCCACTCATTACCTTACTTAAACTTCGGACCCATTTTCCGTTGTCGTTTAACACATTCTCGCTGGAATGTGGTGGAGGTTAAATCCCGCATGCAAGCGATGCGGGGGAGAGTTGCAGGGATTTGACAGACGACAAATGTTCACCTGTCAGCCCGCCATCTAAGTCATCCCATAATATCGGCTGACAGCGCCTGTCAGTTGCGTCGTTGTATAACAGGAAAACCTTCAAGATGTTAAAAATAACCAAGTACTATACAACTTGATTAGAAGTAAACTTTATTAACCTGACTAATGCTGCAGAGATTACGGCACACATTATTGTTTTCGTCGCGAACCGTAGAACTTGCAGACTGCTAGAATCTGCCATATTTAACTATAATTTACTACTTTTTCCGGGTTTATGAATAAACAAACTTAGCTGGGTGAGGGTCAGATGGGTACTCCAAGGGCCATCTTCTGTGTGTCTTTGTCCCATTACTCGGCAGCGGGTAGGCAATCATGTAATAAAAAGTGCCGTTACAAATTACTTTTTTAAAATAAAATGCACAAACGGAGAAAATACCACATTATTATTATTATTATTATTATTATTACTGACTACAAAGGTGTAGATTTTTTATTTTTTGCAAGGGTAAGCTACTACAAGGTATATTAATAACAACTTCAAAAACAATAACAACAGCAACAATACTAAGTACTCTCTTCAAATCCTTATGAGAAATACGGATGTGAAGCCTAGAACTGAGATTTTCAATATGAAATAATTCGGAAATGCAGGTACATATATTTGCTGATTATGTGTGGCACCCTAATGCCAGGATGTTGTATATCTGCATGCAATTAGATTAATACCAGAACATAAATAAGACAAACGCAAAACTTAGTCGGAGTTTCCTCTAACCCTTGCCACCCCATTTGTTTTTATATTTGGACATGCATGTTGGGGTGTAAGAAATGCGCTATGACCCTACCCCCCAACATGCATGTCCAAATATCAAAAAATGGGGTGGCAAGGGTGAGAGGAAACTCGGACTACGCAAAACTATGCATATCGTCTTGTTCAAGTCTGCTGATAATACAATGATCGCTTACCGTTGACCACTTTCATGGCAGCCACACGGTATGTTTCTCTTCATTTTCTAAAATAAATAGTAACCAGCATCTTTTCCTTACAATAACCGAGAAAATGTCACAGTGTATATTTTAATCACTGTCTAGCAGACACTTGACTTGCACAATGTCATGTCACATTTTAAAGAAAAACATACAATTAGGTAAGTGTAGTGAGATGCCGGTACATGTTGTACAAAATGAAGTGACAGCGTGTTTTTCTTCAACCATGCATTTAACATGTCCAGTGCAAGGAAATTTCATCATTAATTTGTTTTACACAATATGAATATTAGCAACCTATTTTTATCTTTCCATATGAAATCGCTAATGTGAAAGAATTAAAGGATACGTCCAGTTACGTGACAAAGGACATATATTCCAGGTGAGCATATTACGCGTCGGAATTAAAGGTTATATAACGAGTTGAGAAAACCTCATGTGAAGAAATAAAAAAAAGATTATCCATACACTAATGTTAAGGTCTCCATCAATTTATCTTTATTCCTTGTTTATTCCCAGCGAATCGTTGACAGTGTTATAATTATTATTATATTATTAATTAATAACAATCAACTCTATACAGTTGATAAAATCCAGGGCATGATCGTGGTGGAGTGAGGGTGGATGGCTAGCGATTTCTACGGTTTACACACAAATGTAGTCAGATGTCACTTGAAATTTCATCATGGTTTTATTCTGCGCACCTATATATTAAGCACACTTTGGGTAAAAAGACACATAGACTTTTGCTTTAGTGTCCTTTTAAACCTTTAGAACAACCATCACTCAAAACACTTGACCTGATCCGGCCCAAGAATCCCGGTACCGTAAGGGACAATTTAATTTTCGGAGGCTTGGTGGTGGTGGGTTTCACTAAGGATTATCGTTATAGTCGAGATATTGTTTTCTTATATATCTTTTATTTCTAATAAACTAAATCATAGGTAGAATATTAATGTAGCTCTCTGGGAACCGGCATTTTCTTTGCAATAAATACCAGGCCCTCCCCCATAATTCCAATGGTCAGTCCCTAAATGCTTTATTATTTTGTAGACAGCTGTCCTCTGCCGCACCTAGTCAGGGCATGCTTCATTTTGTAACGCTATTGCGTTAGTGCTAGGCTCATAAATACATTATCTGTCTGTGTCTTTCTTTCTTAATATTTTTAATGGCCTTCAGAGGCGTAGCTAGGGGGGGGGGGGCAGGGGGGTACATGTGTCCTCGGGCGCCAAGGTACAGGGGCGCCAAAATGAGGCTTACAACGTTACATTATAATAAGTAAACAAGGGTAATAGAAAAATGTGATTAAATGGGGAGGGGGTTGGGGAGCCAATTTTATAGTTCGTCTCCGGGCGCAAAATATCATAGCTACGCCTCTGATGGCCTTTTAATGACGCAATTATAACTGTCAAATACGATCAATTAATGCCAAGCAAAATATATAGCGGGGAAAAATGTACATGCATGTGAATGTTTCTGCTCGTGTGTGTGTGTGTGTGTGTGTGTGTGTGTTTAGGTAGCTTTAACAATTTGAGTCAATATCGCTACGAAGTCTACAGTGTGACTGTTTATAGTGATCTCTAGCACTGGGGCATCATGCCGAAGACAGCATGATGTCCCACCCAGTCAAATTATCCTGACACCAGACCGACCAGTCCAAACATTAAGATTATTAATGCTGAGCGCCAAGCAAGGCAGCTGTTGATACCATTTTATGTTTTTGGTATGATTCGACTGGGGTTCGAACCCTACAATGTAAGACATAGCACATGTTAATTTTGAGTGCTATGTCTTAATATCCAAATAATGGGCTTGTGTAGCGTGTTCCATTGTCGGCTGACATCGGAATGAGTAGTCCAAGTTTCAGGATTCTCTCACACTTAGCAGTCCATATCAGCAATCTTCCACATACTGATATGTAATTAATACATTGACTTTGCTGTTTTTATCCTGGGGGAATCAAATTCTGGCACTGTCATTTTCATGTTCCGTTGACGTACATTTTAATTTGATGAAATGGGACGGTAGTCGAGATATGTCGAAGTAAGTTCAAGTAGGTTTCATGTTAGAGATATATTTCTTGAACGAGGCGAAGCGTTGCATACAGTTCCATTGGGCATAATATAATTGTATTCGTTTCGTTAAAGAATAATATTTAATTTAGTCTGATTTTGGCATTCCCGGCTTTCATCGCTTTCCAGCCAACTGAAATGTAGGCCGACGAAACTTGAAACAGGTCCATTTCTTTCGTGAGAATTTCAATTTATTAGAGAAAAGCCAACTGAGTAAGTAAAGTCTGACTAAAACATTATGACTTTACTTAGTAGAAAAACGTAATTTTAGTTGCCAGTTGTGTGAAATATTTCTGAAAATTTGAATTTCGTAACGATGTTTGTCGACAATAAAACACGCTACACAGCGCAGTTAGCCTGTAAGACCTTAAAGCCCACAACATAAATATCAGTGTCGATGTATTTCATGAAGGACTACCGCGATCTCCAGCATCCGAAGCGGACGCTCTAACTACTTAAGCAAATGGCGCGGTCTTTCTTTGTGCCCTATAGTCATGGATTAAAGTAAAAAGTTTGTATATATATATATATATATATATATATATATATATATATATATATATATATATATATATATATATATATATATATATATATGTGTGTGTGTGTGTGTGTGTGTGTGTGTGTGTGTGTGTGTGTGTGTGTGATGGTAATAAAAAAAAAGTGACATTATTAGTAAAATCACAATTTACAGAAATAGGCGCTAACGTTCCAGTTAATACACGGCTTGACAGTAACGCCCTTCTTTGGTTTTCAGGACCATAATCTAAGTTTTGTTAATGAGCGTGCGCGAAGTGGGGTCATATGTCACTGCTTCAACAAACCGCATAAAAAATGTACCTGATTATGTGTGATACTCTACTGAAATGTGTACAATTTAAAACTGTAGAGTGAGTTTGACGACACGGGTGTTTCAAATTTATTCTGAATCAAAATCCAGGAATCTTAGCGTGTTTCGAGTACAAGTTATTAAACGTTGATTGCACAAGAATTACAGCCTTGTCAGTTCCATATGGAACAAATTTAGGTTTGAGGTTTGATTCAGAGAATGAGCTGTCAGGGAACACATTTGCAACAGGTCTTTCATATCTATTTATTATTTTAATGCAATGTAACTCAGGGATAATGTTCTTGAAATTATTGATAATCAATATTCCCTCCCTCCCTCCCTCCCTCCCCCCCCCCCTCTCTCTCTCTCTCTCTCTCTCTCTCTCTCTCTCTCTCTCTCTCTCTCTCTCTCTCTCTCTCATGCGTTATAGCCAGCGCCGGATTACCAAACAGGCATAGTAGGCAACGACCAGTGGGCCCCACGCTGGGCCCAACGCCTTTTAGGGGCCCCGCGACAACGGATCAAAATAATAATGTTAGGAGATAATTTGCGAGGGGGCGGGGAAGCCCCAAGATTTCGACTGCCTAAGGGCCTCAACAGGGATTAATCCGGCACTGCACATAACAAGTGAGATATAGCATATCCTCAAATTACATTGGATGTAAACTTCACAATATTTCTCCCAAAAGGGATATTGCAGTTGTGAGCTACGAAAGTCACATTTTTTATATTAAAAAAAAAGTTCAATTCTTCAAACTCATCCATCACTAGCAAGATATAAGTGTGTATAACTTTACCGGGAGTGCTGAGGACCTTAACTGGACCCCTTCCGTGGTCAATATCAGTTCGGCGTCTCGTGTCACCAACAACCAAATTAACAATTTACTTTTTATCAATACACGATGTCAAGTTATATTTATATGTTATACATGTTTTTCCGCCGAGTCTCGACGGTATGTGTAGTTAACAAGTGAAAACAGTGGAGCAAATAATTGGCACTTTACTGTAACTGTTGTTATTTTTTGTTTTAAATACTTAGCGTACACGCGATAATTCGACCAGTTACCGATCAATTCTTGCACTGGAATATTTTCTGCTGGAAGTGCTAGATTTAGGCGAATTTCTGCGGTAAGTCTATATTTAGATTCGAACAACAGGTATATGTAACGGATACAAATGCACGAGATCGCTTTAGCTGGGGTTTTACGTTGAATTGCGCGATTATTTGTTTTAGCTGATTTCAAATTAATGAGGCTGATTGGACTTGCAAATTTGTGGAATTCTCATTTGTTTTGCGGATTTGAACCAAACTCCACTGTGATAAACCAGTAATTGAAACACTTTGTTTTGCACATCAGATTAAATTTTGCTTTGACTATTTTAGAACTTGCCTGTGAACTGGACTAAACTATCCAGTTAATTTTATACATGCCGTTTAGTGGAGTACGTAGCATTAAAATAGCAAAATATCTATAGCATAACACATTATGATCTTTTAAATATTATTTCTACCTCTACATTTTAATAGTGTAATATGTACTGTGCAGCGAAGAAATATCAATAACCCGGTTAAAACTGATGCCAGGTTATCTTTAGTCAAATAAATTAAATAAAATGTATTATTAATTTAATACAAATAGAGAGTGAATAGTTTACCCGTCAGAGAGCGCATGCTTGACAAAAAAATATTGAATTAAAAAAAAGACAAAATTATTGGACAAGAATTTTAAACGAATTTAAATAAACGAATGCTTTGTCATCCTGTTAGTTTGTAGATATTGAGGAAAATAATTCTACTTCGTGGAGAATTCTACTTCGTGGAGTAAAATAAACACACACACACAGACACTGATCAGAGAATACAACACTCTTTTAAAATATACATACAATTTAGCAAGATACAGCGTCTATAAAGGAAGGCATAAGCTTGGAGATGGACGTTACAGTAACATTACTGAAATTGTCTTTATCCGACCTCCACTCCACCTTTAAAAACAATAAATTATGTTTAACGAAAATTGACTGAACCTGTTGGTATCGAAGTGTGCTAAAATTTCAAACACTGAATTTTGAACACTAACGAAGAGCTTGTACAAAAAAATATCTGGCATTTAATACGAGCTAACTTGTCTTGCCGCATTTAATTTGGTTATCTTTCTCTAGTATATGAATACTGGCAACCAGCAAATTCTTATTGTATTAAGTTCCTTGGGGCGGAAGTCATTGCAAATATTAGCAATTTTGCATATGTCGTTTCTTTACTTGCTGACTCCAGCAGCAACCCTCCCAACACTACCAACAAAGGATTCCATCCAGGCATTTATGATCAACATATTCGACCTCACGTACTTATCCGAGAAAACGTAAAATAGCAAAGATCGTCATCTAGTCTCATCTGGTGGAGACGAAAGTCAATAAACAAACATTATTGTATACTACCAACGAATAGTGACTTTTTGGGGTGTCCCGACAGGAAGAGGAGGATGGTATGGCACACATTGTGATGTCATAGTTTGAGAATGACCCCACTGTCGGGATAGGATGGTGGGGCACACACACCGCGATGTCACAGTTTGTGGATGTCCCAGGAGGCCAAATAAGATTTTATCTGTCGCCTTAAGCCTCTTTGTCATCGTCGTTGTGTTAATTTTCCACCTTATCCTTCTTCCCTAAAAATCGATTTCATCCTTAGGTTGAGATTGTGTCTTCCCTTTTGACGAATATGGGGGTGTACCTACCTAACTATAGCTTCGTATAGTGATTCTTGAAGCAGGAGGGTGCACAATGGAATTTACCCGACCCCAATTTGCGTTTTAGATAAATCCTCGCGCTGATGTTTTTGGATGGAAAATTTAATATGTTCGTGTTTTTCATTTTATTATTCTGCACTGAACTCCTACGGGTAGAAATTCATTATACGATATGTTATTGGTGTCAACATGTATGTTTAGTTACCTTCGGCAAATACATATCTCAATGCATGACTCACAGTAACTGTCAAGTGGTATACCGTGCTGAACCTCAAATACTGCACAGTCCAACACAAGTTACTTCCCCATAGACCTAGTCCTGATAGTAAATGATTAACAACCAGACACGAGTTTACACGTGCCAAATTTTGTCATCCATTAACGTAGCCCTAATGTAAACCTTAATTATTGATGCTACTTTTTGACATATGGGTTTTGAGCTTAATATGGGAAATGCATAGGAACGTTTAATACAGGAAATACGGCAGTGACATATAGAATCATTGGCTCCAATATCATGATAGTTCTCAAGTGGGCAATTCAAACTGTAAACAATAACTACAATTAGCGCTATGAACACTTTCTCATATTGATGTGACCATATAGTTATGTCTGGCTTGTTATCGATACTCCAGTACCGTTCTATTCAGGCCCATCAGAGAAAGCGCATGGAATATATATTACCCTTGTCGCGTTACATCAGCATTGTCAGCCCAGTGACAAATCTCCTCAGTAACACGGCACATTTCATTTAATCAGAGACATTGCTGGGATGAATTGCGCGAATAATTGGTTTTCTCTAGAGATCTACAGTAACGGAAAATGGTCATTGCCAAAGTAAACTTAGCTAAGGTATGGATACCCGTATGTAACTATATATATATATATATATATATATATATATATATATATATATATATATATATATATATATATATATATATATATATATATATATATATATATATAGTGAAGCAGCCATCAGGCAGGGACAATGCTCTTCGCAGACGATACTACCCAACTACAGCACCTGACGGACCGCTTTGCTAAAGCATGATGTGAGTTTGAACTGACCACCCACCCAACCCCCAGCATCATCATCAAGAACTATGAACTTGGGGTTGTCAGTCAATTCACGTACCTCGCTCTACCATCACCAACAACCTATCGCTCGATGCTGAGCTCACCAACAAGCGGATTGGATGGGCATTACCAACTCTCTCGAGGTTGTCGCAGAGAGTGTGGAACAACAGTATGCTGACCCTAAACACTAAGATATCCATGTACCGTGCCTGTGTGCTAAGCACTCTTCTGTATGCCAGTGAAACATAGGGTCTGTACGCCGCACAAGAGAAGACTAGAGTTCCTTTCACATGCGATGTCACTGACAAATACTCAGAATCACCTGGAGCGATCAAGTAACAAACAACGGGGTGCTTGAATGTGCCAAGATTCCCAGCATAGTCACACTCATCAGCTAACGTCACATCAGACGGCTAGGCCATGTACATCGGATGGATGACGGACGAATCCCCAAAGACCTTCTAAATTCGGAACTTGCCTCTGGCAAAAGGTCAATCAAGCGGCCACATCTCCTCTTCAAGGATGTCAGCAAGCGCGACACTAAAGCCCTTGACATCGATGTCGACACCTGGGAAGAGCTTGCTCTAATCTCTAAACAGGCCCAGCTGCCGAAATGCTCTGATCACTGGTTTGAAAGCCGGCGAGACAAGCTACGCTTTTGCTAGCTGATGAAACGCGATCTCGGAGGAAGAATAAGTTTCTCCAACACACACCAGATTCAACTTTCAATATGTACAGGTAAAATATACCTTGTACTTACGATGTACAGGCCAAATACTCCTTGTACTCCATGCCAAAATTTACATTGTACGGATGATGTACAGGCCAAATGTGCCTTGTGCGGATAATGTACAGGCCAAAATATGCCTTAAGCGGAAGAAATTTGGGTAACAACCGACAAGCAATCGCTATCACTGTTTGTTTTTATATAGGTAACAGGGCTGATCAGGTCAATTATTGTGGCCCTGGTGTCCAAACTTTCAAAAGGGTCCTTGCCGTTCCTCGAAAGGACACCAAACCAAAAGTCTATATGTCTTTTTACTCAAAATGTGCATAATACCCAATAAAAGTGCACAAGAATGAAATGATGGTCATGTTTTTAAGTGACAAATTACTACATTTGTATGTATACGTATTTTTCTAGCTGGGGATGAGTGTAACGAATCCCTGCTTTACCCCACCATCCCCGCCATCCGGCCGTGGGTAGACTGGTTGAAAAACTACACTTTAGTAAAGAACTGAACTTAATATTTTACGAGTCATGAAGTTTTGACGCTTGAGATTCAATGTCCTACTTTATGACGGACCATATTAAATCAAGGACAGTTCGTATTTTCCCAATTACTTCATGAATACTGTAAAGTATGATATCCAGATCTTATCAACTGTTATAAAAATAATGACGAATCTCACGAAACAGCAGAAATATATCGTAACCATAGCTAACAAAGTTATGCAAAGCACACAAGAAGGGCATATGGATATATGGGTATTTGCTTTCTTTTGTATGGACTAATAACGTTTAATTTTCTACGTACATGATGCAGTTTTAATCAATCTACTAGCTTGGTTAAAGCTTGGTGAAAAGTGTAATTACACATATATATATATATATATATATATATATATATATATATATATATATATATATATATATATATATATATATATATATATATATGTCACGCTCAGTCTCTATTCTTCTCTCAGGTACCCAAATTATTTACAGAACTCACGGTACTAATTCAGTTCCCCTTGTAAATCTATGCAAACGCCATATAAAACAATTCAGTATCTTTAAATTTCTGAATGCTCATGATCAAACATGTTTATTAATATAGATGCATCATGGATGACAGATTCTGAGTAGAGAAAAAAGTTATGAGCCGCGGCGTTTTTTGACCATAGATATGTCTGAAACACGTGCTTTCAATTCCTGACCAAAGATGCAGGTACTAATTTCAGTAATGAGTATTCCAAACTCAAGACTTTTAAAGGACTGAAATTCCACCAATAAAACAATGTCTCTATTTCTCCAGTTACAACTAGAAGAAACTTTCAAAAGATTCTATTAACTAAATTCTATTTTTCATTATCAACCAATCCTGGTTGGCCAAACCCATATATACTCTATTCTCCCATTTCCAGACTGGTTCCCAATTTTTCCTACAGTTAGTACCGTGTGACTACAAGGGAAGATGAAGACATATTGATCGAAGAGAAGATGAAGACATATTGTCTGGATCCTCCGGTGTAGCGACTGAGCAAAAATATAGCAAAATATAATAACAGGGGGATTTTTTTTAAATGTATAAACTGCAGCAAACTTTACGATGTATGTAAAGAAGTCAACAAAAAAAGCCGATGATGACAACGATTAGACACAAGACAGACGAGGGAAAAACATACTATTACAAACCCGAAGACCACTCCGGTGGCCTAGTGGTTAGAAAGTCCGCCTCGGATGTGGGAGATCGTGGGTGTATCCCCGGCTGAGTCATACCAAAGACTTACAAAAATGGTATTTACAGATGCCTTGCATGGCGCTCAGCATTAAGAGGTTAGTGTTAGGACTGGTCTGCCTGGTGTCAGGATAATGTGACTGAGTGGGACATCATGCTACATGTCTGCTGCATGATGCCCCAGTGCTAGACATCACTGTAAACTGCCACAATGCAGACATTGTAGCGATATGACTGACAAATTGTTAAAGCTACGTTAAAAATATCTCTCTCTCTCTCTCATCTCTCTCTCTCTCTCTCTCTCTCTCTCTCTCTCTCTCTCTCTCTCTCTCACACACACACACACACACACACACACTTGAAATAATATTAGCGTGACAAAATATAGTAGTGAATTCAAATGCTAAGAAATATTTAATGCATAACAAGAATTTTCACAAATTACAAATCAAAGCTCACCAACACAAAAACAAACTGTTATGCAAAAGAATGGATAGAAAAATAACAATATCTGACTCAGTTGTAAAAAAAAAAAAATAAAGTGTTTGATTTTTATCAGGAAGACAGATCAGGAATAAAGAAATACAAAATACGAGGTGATAAATTTAAGCCTACTTCTAATTGGAAATTCCTGCACTTATATGGTATCTGTATGAAGAGCAAACAAACTAAAGCTGAAGGGGGATTTGAACATGGAAAAAAAACAAAGGAAAAAAAAACATTTAAGAGAGTTTTTCCTCTTCTTATCTTCAATAACACCTTAGGCACTGGTTCTGTTACAAGTGAAACCAGTTAAAGCTAAAATCAAGAGAATATATTCATAACCTGTCAACTACTTGTCCTTAGAGTCATATATTTGAAAACAAAACAGTGTGAGCAGGGCATTGAAAGCAATGCGTGAACCCGTCAAATTCAAAATCAAGTGAATAAATATGGTGACCAGTCAGCACATTGTCCTTGAAGCCATCTATTCTAAAAAATATTTTATACCTATCATTGCAAGCTGCGCACCTGCTGTCTTCGAGTGGGTTGCATTTGGACGACCTCTGCAACATAGGCAAAAAGGACATAACCATATGTCAATCGTTTTTAAAAAGGCAAGAACAAATGACAAGATAAAAACACCAAACTTGTTCAAATACTCAATAAATGCTCTCAAGAGGGACAGTTCGTGTGTGATACGATTATGATAAAATTACGTTCAAGGAGTGAATAGTCCACCTGTAAGTGATCTTTATCACACATTCCATGTTTCCTCCTTATTGTACTCGTGCCAGGGGACCTATCCCCAACTGTTTCTTCATAATTCTGGGGTCAACCTTCATGTCAGTTGTAATTCATCAGGTAGTAAAACCTTTTCAATGTTTTCAATGCAAAGTAAAATCGGCACAAAAAGTTGCACAGGAGACATTTTCTTTTGAATGAGACACTTTAATATATCTGAAAGAAACCTAAATTGTGCAATTATTTCACTCAGTTGGAAAGTTTAAAAAATGATGTCATATCAATGCTTAAATAATCAAATATAATTGAAAATACATGAAACGAAGGGTAATTTTGCTTTAGACTAATTTATTTATTAAGGCATGTTTAAAATTATATAATTAATCCTATTTTACACTTTTTTAGTTTCTAACAATCGCAGCATTTGCGATAGATGTTGTAATTTAAACTAATTGATGCAAAACCTCGGATATATTTCGACCAATACATTTTCATTGGTTTCATGGGAAGGGTTTTGTTAACAACCTTACACATATCAAATGATTGACAACGCTAATTAATTTTATTTTTGGTATGAAAAAAGTATCATTTAAATAAACAAATGACTGCAGACAAATACAAATAAAAAAATTACATTAGAGCATGTATGACAATGTTAAACAATGACCACACTGCGGACAATTATCTCTGTCATGCTTCAATTTTCAATTCTGACTTGCAGATGTATTTCCATGGCAGATATATATCCATGGCAGATGTGTGTGTGTGTGTGTGTGTATGTATGTATACATATATATATATATATATATATATATATATATATATATATATATATATATATATATATATATATATATATATATATATATATATTATGCAAATGTAGATTATTCTACTTCATGAAATATAAATAATTTTGGTGCAATTTAAAGTCACGAAATTATTATTTGAACCATCATATTTTTTACTTCCGGTCTTTTGTACTTAATCCATGTATCTAGCAAATTTATTATGATTCTCACATGGTTCTCTTTGTTCGGTGTGTAGGGGATGGAGGTGGGGTCGGAAGGTGTGTATGTGTGTGTGTGAAGAAACCTCGGTACTTCTTTTGAAAACGAATGCCAACGAATGTACGAATGACAACCTGCGTAATTGGCCATGCCTGAGGATGATGTGGGACAAAAAATGTGAAAGAATTTTTCTTTTTACCTTGGCATCATTTCAGCTAATCTTTCTTTTAAAATGGTATTTTTTCTGCGATACTCCTAGCACCTTTGGTACAAAAAACGACAGGTTCAGTAAATGCTAAATATGCATTCATGATCAGGTCGGATTACCTGGTTTGGCAAATGTGATTTTTTACGTCAACCTTACTTAAATATGGAAAGTGCACGTGCTGCTGGAGTACGTTTTTTTCTGATTTTTTACGTCAACCTTACTTAAACATGGGAAGTGCACGTGCTGCTGGAGTACGTTTTTTCTGATTTTTTTACGTCAACCTTTCTTAAACATGGGAAGTGCACGTGCTGCTGGAGTACGTTTTCTTCGTAATAGGAAACGTTTTTGTAGGAGGTGTACGTGTATAATTATTGGCACAGTAAGTAATCAGGCAAGAATAGCGATCATCTGTGTGCAAACGTTTGCCTAAGCACTCAAGGGGAGTACTGAAATCTCTGACATTGCCCTCACGTTCAGAATGTTGCACAGTGTGAAATATGTAAGATATCTAAAATGAAAAGAATAGAAAATTAGAGTGTGGATTAAGAACAAATAATGTATTTTTTATAATGTATTTACTTATTGTTCCTTATTACAATGATATGAGAGACTGTTTGGGGATAAGGGGTGGCAAGGATGAGCATTCATTGCATCGTCTTGTCTTTTTCTCCAGTAATCAAATAATATATTTTTATTTGTAGTACGTAATTTACTCAATGTGCCTGAGAACATACACACCTTTGAACATTATTTTTTTCCCGTTCGCATTCCATCTTTTTCCTAAGATGGAATGCAATCATATTTGTCTTTAAAATATCCCCGTGAATCGGATATTATGTTATTTTATATTATGGATATAGTTCTTCACAGCCGTTTATCCAGCAAGTGGGTGGTCCAAATATAATATTGGTCACATTTCACACTCGGTGTTCATAAAAATGATGGTGTACAGTTACCTGGTGTTAAGTCAATTAGATACACAATACAGGTGTAACAGCTTATATACAAATCCATTTAATGTGAATCAACCTCCTCTGTTCCACGGTGTTATTTCCAGTTTTAATATACAGTATAACAGTGAAGTATATTTTAGTACGGATTTCTATGAGAAAATGCATCTCTCTCTCTCTCTCTCTCTCTCTCTCTCTCTCTCTCTCTCTCTCTCTCTCTCTCTCTCTCTCTCCTAATAATATTTAAACAACTACCGTACATCCTTCACGGAATTTAAAATGATACGTTGTAAAGTTAATACTATTGATTCGGAACAGTCAAATGCCACGAGCATGTCATGGACTATTAATTAATTTACTTATTTATTAATTTATTTTCGTGCACGTAATATAAAAATTAGACCTCCATCGATGGATCTTTTACACAGATACATATGATCAAATTGATGTTTATTTCATTAAGATTCGATTAATATTTTCCCCATGAAAAGTTTAATGTCACGACAAAAATACACAGGAATGCAACTGGAATTTGGGTTTGTCATGATGTTTTCTTATCTGGGGTAGTCATTGTGGATTTATGTCAAATTGACAGTCGGTGCCCCAACAACAACTACTTACTACACTCCAGCCTAAGCCACCACGATGAATAAACTCGATGATTGTTGTATGTTTAGACATTTATAATCAACTTGACAGCATCACACATTTGAACTTCACAAGGGGTGATCTCTCTCTCCCTCTCTCTTTACTTTACAGTTTTATAAACCGCGAGCCTCAACACCTGATATATAGACATCTACTATTTCACAACTTTTCATATTCAAATTTGTCTGGAATGAAAACGCATTCCTAATCCCAATTTGCCTTGATATTATGCGGTTCAGTGTTACACCAACGAGTCAAATTATCTACGATAAATATGCTATTTGAAGCTCTTTGTGTACTTATTTCAGAGCTTTCTTGGAGCGAGCACTTACAGAAGTGGCCGGTTTATACAGATGTCCGATACCCGACGGAGTTCTTAACGGCCAGGCGTCCAGACCATGCACGAGTTGTTTTGCCGTGTTTACAACAGTCCGGTGAAGTTGACGTAGTAACGTGACGTGAAGTTCGAAGCCAAGGTACAATCCAGTAGTCAACGGAAGATTTACAATAGAGTGAGAATAGGCAACTAACAGCGTCAGATCTCCTTATCACAATATCAGGCCAGTTGTATACCTCTAAACTGTATTCGTATTTCAAGTCAAACTTAAAGCGCTCACTACCCTGTTATTGTGAAAACAAAGACAAGACGAGCAAACAGACGAGCCGTCCAGTCGGTTCCAAATTCTCTGGAAATGTTTACAAAAACGGGCGAGTCTGGAATATTTTGCGTCGTGGCGTAAGGGTGGACGTGGATATGTAACAGACACCTGCCCATTACATGCAAATCTGTACACAGGTGAACTGTTTGCATAGTACTGGCTGCAGTCGAGGATCGGCGGATCTGATAAACGGCGAGAAAGATTTACAAACAGAATTGCTCGCGTACAAACACGGGATTATCCTATTGAAAGTTCATCATCAAAATGACGCATGATCATTAATGTTAAATTTAGTACTCTTTTAAGCTGAATAGTAGTGTTAAAGGCGCATTAGTCATTATCCCCGTCTTGCATCAATTACAGAGGATAGAATCACCGTCTTATCAAGTGAGAAGAGGATATTACATTCAACATTTAATTTCATTGTAACTGGCCATGCAGAAGCTTGGATCGCATACAGCAGAAGTTAAAGTTGATCATATCACCTAAAAAGATTTAAGAAAAGGAAAAAAATATATGATATTTGCAATGTTTCAGAGATTCCTTTGTATTAACTGTTTCCAGAACCCACGTAAACTGATGGTGTGTCAAGATTGTCAGTGAAAAATAGATTAATCGAATATCTCTTGTGGAGCATAAATAAATAATATTGTGAGAGTAACTGTTATACAGGATAAAACTTCCCTAGCCCTCTCTTGAAATATGTTCAGAAGGAAAAACCAGGAGAATAAAAATTGTGTATATTGTCTTAGTGATAAACTGTGTACTGGATATAGTTTGGACAGATTTGTTATTCACAGGATTATGTGCCAATTTAAACAGAGAAGATTGTACACAATTACTCTCGTTAATTATGTCGCATGCAGAGCTATGTAACGTATCCACTCTATTTTAAAACAAAAAATATATTTTACCTCAAAAATCGGGATGAAATTGAAATATGAGGCTTCTTTTTCCGTCAGTTTTCATCGAGTCACAAAAAAAAATACTAAAGCATGTTTAAAATGGGATTTATAGATTCGTTTGTACGTTCTGACGCTGACAGAACTGACGATCACACGGGAATATTATCTGGTAATCGAAAATAGCCGGTGTCCTTTAATTTTCAACATAACAGCAAGGAAAAGGTAAATAATACGTGAACCAAGCACGGACGGGAACACTTTTTCACTTTCCTTATGTCTCATGAGCTGCGATATAATAGTTCCAGTGCATGAACAGAACATTGGACATGGGCATTTGGATGATTGCAGTTGTCAAGACGATTGCTGTGTTTAAAACGTTACATTGAAAGCAAAAGAAAATTTAACAGATGAACGTCATATTTAAACACGTTTCATAAGATTTTTTTTTCGAACTGCGGTTAGGATTTGGTAACAGTATGCTTTGAAGTCCACTCGAAGAACAAGATCAACCGATAAAATTAAAGTTACCTATTTCAAATGTTGAAGACGGCAAAACAGCTATGTTGAAATTGGTGAAGTTACAGGCCTACATGACTATAGTGCTTGGTAAAGTTACATCAAGACATGTTGTGCTTTAACCGACTTGCCATTGGCTTCTGGATTTCTTTGATAATCAACTTCGGATTCGGCCGACTCGCGGAGTCTGGGTAAGTACTACATGTTGCTTACCGTGTTTTAAATTTTATTTTATCAGTGAAAATTTATTTGTTTAAACCTGCCAGTTTGTATATCGTGTATGCAATTAAACCGTTGACTTCATGCTATGGATGAAAAATGTAGACTTCTTAGGTCAGCAAACTTGACATTCTGAAGTAAAAAGCGAGACTTCATCGGACTTCATCGGATTCAGATTAATGTTTTAATTCCTAGTGTTTTATAAGTAAGGAACCGGGAATTTTCATTTCAGCCTTGTATCAGCATACAAGACGTCAGTTTAATGTAAGATTATGTCGATTACTACCTAGTGGGTACCTGATACCTGAGAACATAGTAATGATGCATATCTAACCAGCTAGCTACCTATCTAGGTAAAGACACACTGACGTAGGTCCATATGTATCAGACATCTTTATCGTGTAGAATCCATTATCAGGGCTTATTGCTGCTTTGCACTTTAAAAATACGATTAAGGTAAATTGCACAAATAAAGATATTATTGGGGGAAATGAATGAATGAATGAATGAATGAATATCCGCTATTTAGCTTATTTGTGCAAATATATATGTGTGTGTATGTGTGTCTGTGACTCAGTCGTCCTTTAAGGGTAAAGGCGATCAGAGCATATACGATGATGATTACTTCTACTATTTTTACCCACCACATTTAAATGCATCAGGAGTGGTTTCAATCTGTAATAATCGTGAAGGATAGATACAAGCATTCAGTTACTTTATCTATTTTTGTAATGGGTTAAGCTGAATTAAGTATAAACCATTGCTATTACAAAGTTAGTGTCTGTTCAGATATGACAGGCAATGAAACTATGACACTTTGATTTCAGTAACAAAGAAAGAAGGTCGTAGTTTTAGTACTGTAAAATAACATTTTTGAATCAATGGGTATATCTAAAGTCAGACAAGGGTGTTGACATTATCTTTTACATCAGCCGCAGGTTATCTTCCACTTTCATGTCTATATAAGATAGAGGTATCTATGGCAAAAATTCATAGCTGTTTTACGATTTATTTGACACTTAGTTTGATTCGTATTTCACAAAGAAATCATATTTTCCCAGTTCTGCATTACCTCAGTTTATATAGGTCTGGCGATATGCTACAATAGTCTGCCAGATCTTATATTCGTAAAGTGTCAGTTATGAAGCATTGGAGCTTGAAATTAAATGGCGTTTACATTTGTTTTTCATCGTACCCAGAATAGTCTTTATTACATAAATTTAGGGTACGCAAAAACACTATCTAAAGTCAAGTTCCAATAGTACAGAAGTTTACGTTGCCGTCAAAATGACGGGATAATTCTAGTAAATACGTAATAAAGATTTTAGGTTAGCGGGATGAGTTACCGATTGCATCTTCTGAAAGTTATTATGTACACATTACATATTTACCTACTTAGCTACCTATTTTGTGGCAAGATGTCAGTAAGGCAACATGTACAATTGTACATAAGCAAATTATGTTGTGGCAAGATGTCAATATGACGACACATACTTAGCTAACTATCTTGCGATATATATATATATATATATATATATATATATATATATATATATATATATATATATATATATATATATATATATATATGCATTGTTGTGGCAACATGTTACAAAGACAACATTTGTATCGTATCCACTTTGATTCATAAACAACTTTTACCCTTCCATTCCTAAATATCTTACACACTTTGGTTCCTAAATAATGTCCACCCTTTGATTCCTAAATATCTTCCACATTTTGATTCCTAAATATCGTCCACACTTTGATTCCTAAATATCGTTTACACTTTGATTCCTAAATATCTTACACACTTTGATTCCTAAATATCGTCCACACTTTGATTCCTAAATATCGTCTACACTTTGATTCCTAAATATCGTCTACACTTTGATTCCTAAATATCTTACACACTTTGATTCCAAAATATCGTCCACACTTTGATTCCTAAATATCGTCTACACTTTGATTCCTAAATATCGTCTACACTTTGATTCCTAAATATCGTCCACACTTTGATTCCTAAATATCGTTCACACTTTTGATTCCTAAATATCGTCCACACTTTGATTTCTAAATAACTTCCACACTTTGATTCCTAAATATCTTACACAGTTTGATTCTTACACATCTTATATATCATACAAGATTTGTACTCCTTCCTTTGTATCTGTTGACATTTGTGTTTTGTCCACTTTCATTCATACACATCTTAAACACTTTGATTTCTCAACATCTGTATCATATACACTTTGATTTAGAAACATCCGTATCTTATACTCTTTGATTTAAAAACTTCAGTATCTTATACTCTTTGATTTAGAAACATATGTATCTTATACACATTGATTCAGAAACATTCGTATCTTATACACTTTGATTAAGAAACATCCGTATCTTATACACTATGATTTAAAAACATCCGTATCTTATTCACTTTGATTTAGAAACTTCCATATCGTATACACTTTGATTTAGAAACATCTGTAACTTATACACTATGATTCAGAAACATTCGTATCTTATTCACTTTGATTGAGAAACATTCTTATCTTATACACTTTGAATGAGCAACATTTGCATCTTATACACTTTTATTTAGAGACATCCGTATCTTATACACTTTGATTTAGAAACATTCGTATCTTATACACTTTGATTTAGAAACTTCCGTATCTTATACACTTTAATTTAGAAACATCCGTATCTTATACACCTGATATAATGTTATTTCTACAACTCTTATACACTTTGATCTATGAAACTCTTGTACACTTTGATTTCTAAACATCCTGACCACTTTGATTTCTAAAACTGTTATGCACTTTGATTTAGAAACATATGTATCTTGTACCCTATGATCTAGTAACATCCTTATCTTATACACTTTGATTTAGAAACATTCTTATCTTAAATTTCTAAACATCCTGACCACTTTGATTTCTAAAACTATTATACACTTTAATTTCTAAACTCTTTTACACTTTGATTTCTAAACTCTTATACACTGTGATTTACAAAACCTTTATATTTGATTTCTGAATCTCTTTTACACTTTGATTTCTAAACATCCTGTACACTTTGATTTCAAAACTCTTATACACTTTAATCTCTAAAACTCTTATACACTTTGATCTCTAAATCTCTTATACATTTTGCTTTCTAAACTCTTATACACTTTGATCTCTAAAACTCTAATACACTTTGATTTATAAACACCCTGTGCACTTTGATTTCTAAACATACAGTACACATTGATTTCTGACACTCTTATACACTTTGATTTGTAAAACTCTTATACACTTTGATTTATAGAACTCTTATACGCTTTGATTTATAAATATTCTGCACACTCTGATTTCTAAACTCTTATACACTTTGATTTCTAAAACTCTTCTACACTTTGATTTCTGAAACCTTTATATTTGATTTCTGAAACTCTTATACTCTTTGATTTCTAAACATCTTGTACACTTTGATTTCTAAACTCTTATACACTTTGATAAAACTCTTATACACTGTGATTTCTAAACATACTGTACACTTTGATTTCTGACACTTTTATATACTTTGATTTCTAATCTCTTATACACTTTGATTTATAACATACAGTACACTTTGATTTCTGACACTTATACACTTTGATTTCTAAACATCCTGTACAGTGTGATTTCAAAACTCTTATACACTTTAATCTCTAAATCTCTTATACATTTTGCTTTCTAAACTCTTTTACACTTGATCTCTAAAACTCTTATACACGTTGATTTCTAAACACCCTGTGCACTTTGATTTCTAAACATACAATACACTTTGATTTCTGACACTATTATACACTTTGATTTCTAAAACTCTTATACACTTTGATTTATAGAACTCTTATACGCTTTGATTTCTAAACATCCTGTACACTTTGATTTCAGAACTCTTATACACATTGATCTCTAAAACTCTTATACACTGTGATTTCTAAACAAACTGTTCACTCTGATTTCTGACACTTTTATATACTTTGATTTCTAATCTCTTAAACACTTTGATTTCTAACTCTTATACACTTTGATTTCTGACACTTATACACTTTGATTTATAGAACTCTTATACGCTTTGATTTCTAAACATCCTGTACACTTTGATTTCAGAACTCTTATACACATTGATCTCTAAAACTCTTATACACTGTGATTTCTAAACAAACTGTTCACTCTGATTTCTGACACTTTTATATACTTTGATTTCTAACTCTTATACACTTTGATTTCTAAACATACAGTACACTTTGATTTCTGACACTTATACACTTTGATTTCTAAACTCTTATACACTTCGATTTCTAAACACACAGTACACTTTGATTTCTGACTCTTATGCACTTTGATTTCTAAACTCTTATACACTTTGATTTCTGACACTTATACACTTTGATTTCTAAACTCTTATACACTTTGATTTCTAAACATACAGTACACTTTGATTTCTGACTCTTATACACTTTGATTTCTTAACTCTTATACACTTTGATTTCGGACACTTATACACTTTGATTTCTAAACTCTTATACACTTTGATTTCTAAACTCTTATACACTTTGATTTCTAAACATACAGTACACTTTGATTTCTGACTCTTATACACTTTGATTTCTAAACTCTTATACACTTTGATTTCTGACACTTATACACTTTGATTTCTAAACCCTTATACACTTTGATTTCTAAACATACAGTACACTTTGATGTCTGACACTTAGACACTTTGATTTCTAAACTCTTATACACTTTGATTTCTAAACATACAGTACACTTTGATTTCTGACACTTATACACTTTGATTTCTAAACGTTTGTACATGATGATACACTTTGATAAAAAAAACGTATCTTATACAATTTGATTTCTAAATACATGTACCTTACACACCTCGATTTTTTTAACATACGTATCTTGTACACTTTGATATCTTAACATTCGTATCTTGTACACTTAGATTTCTGTTCATTTTATACCTGATACACTTTGATTTCTAGAGATATGTATATTATACACTTTGATTTCTAGATTTTGGTATCCTATACACGTTGATTCTTATCTATCTGTATCATATGATAGAGGTCTTCCATTTAGTAAGAGGGTTAGTTAATTGGATTTAACAACGTTATCTAAGGAATGGCCCGATGTGAGTGAAAGATAGAATATCAACAGATAAATGTGCAACATTATTGGAAAGAAATAATGCAATACGAGTCTCCTTAGACAAGAAAAAAAATTTGAATCAAACAAATTAATAGTGATACTTTCAATTCAACGTAAATGATATCAACAAGATTTATTAGAATTTCCTCGGAAAAAAGTTTCCGTAAGGACAAAGTTATCCCTAAATCGATATATGTATCACTTTCTAGATGTGTATCAAATACCTTCAATTACGTTTCTCAGAATACAATCCATTTAGACACTGCGTAAAGCCTACCTTCGGTAGTACCCTGTCTTAAATTACGACGTGACCTCTCGCTCGAAAATGCTACTACATGTTACTATTACTATTGCATAAAATTAAACGATCCTTACTCATTTCCAGATTATTTAAACATGAAAAAAGATATTAATTATCGTTAAATCACAATAATCAGTTTCTTAATAAAAGACCAGACAAAGGAGATTATTTCATATTGATTCATATAACCCTATAAATCTTGCACATGCGAACATTTGAAACGCATGCAAACAATTATGCTAATGAACAAATAACTGTAAAAAATTAAACGATAAATTGCACAACAACTCTAGCATTAAAAATTTCCTTGAAATTAAATGTACGCTACATAATATAGAACCTAGTCATATCAAACAACCTTGCACACAGCAAACAATCATAAAAAGTAGTACCTTAATGCTGTTAACTTTAGAACTTGTGCATTCAGCACTAAACCACGTCTTTCTCACAAAACAGACTCCTGGCCCCTCCCTTGTCTAACGAGGAAAGCACTATTTTCTTCCAAGGCCTCCACCAGAGCCACCTCTCTCTCTCTCTCTCTCTCTCTCTCTCTCTCTCTCTCTCTCTCTCTCTCTCTCTCAGAAAATTTCGAACAAAAGAATTTCGACCAAGGTTGTCACTTTAAATGCATTTTACTTCCAAAATGTACGCCTTAGTTTCACTCGGCCAATCATAAGCAGTGATTTCTATTTAAAAAAATTCCTAAGAACATTTGTTTCGTCAGTCAGAATTTCGGAACTACATAATATAACTTTTCCCTTAGAAGAATGACTATTTGACACGGATTCTATTTCTCAAACACGTTTCAAGATCTTCCGTAAATTATTTTTAATCGGAACACTGGCCCCTTTGAAGTTTTAGAACACTGACATTGAAGAAATTAATTACCCTTCCCATATACTCCCCTTGTCTAAATGTAATAAAATCTTTATGCTCGGCACATTCAAATTTAAGGTTCACCGCTTATTCAGAAGTCGATACTTCACACTTATACACTTTGAGTTTTAAATAGCTGTATCTTATACACTTTGATATCCGAGCATCTGTATATTATACACTTTGATTTCTAAATATCTTATTGACTTTAATCTCAAAACATTTGTATCATACACACATTGTTTTCTAGACATTTGTATCTTATATACTTCAATTTCTAAACATCTTCATCTTATACACTTTGATTTTTAGACATCTGTATCTATATACTTTAATTTCTAGACATCTGTATCTTATACACTTTGATTTTTAGACATCTGTATCTTATACACTTTGATTTCTAAACATCTGTATCTTATACACTTTGATTTCTAGACATCTATTATACACTTTGATTTCTAGACATCTGTAACTTATACACTTTGATTTCTAGACATCTATATCTTATACACTTTGATTTCTAGACATCTGTATCTTATACACTTTGATTTCTAGACATCTGTATCTTAATACACTTTGATTTCTAGACATCTGTATCTTATACACTTTGATTTCTAGACATCTGTATCTTATAAACTTTGATTTTCTTAACATCTGTATCTTATACACTTTGATTTCTTAACATCTGTATCTTGTACACTTTGATTTCTAAACATCTTTATCTTATATACATTTCATAAATATCTTATACGCTTTGATTCATAAACATCCATATCTTATACACTTTGATTTTCTTAACATCTGTATATTATCCACTTTGATTTCTTGACATCTGTATCTTATACACTTTGATTTCTTAACATCTGTATCTTATACACTTTGATTTTCTTAACATCTGTATCTTATCCACTTTGATTTCTTAACATCTGTATCTTATACACTTTAATTTCTAGACATCTGTATATTATCCACTTTGATTTCTTAACATCTGTATCTTATACACTTTGATTTTCTTAACATCTGTATCTTATCCACTTTGATTTCTTAACATCTGTATCTTATACACTTTGATTTTCTTAACATCTGTATCTTATCCACTTTGATTTCTTAACATCTGTATCTTATACACTTTGATTTCTAGACATCTGTATCTTATACACTTTGATTTCTAGACATCTGTATCTTATACACTTTGATTTCTAAACATCTTTATCTTATACACATTTCATAAACATCTTATACGCTTTGATTTATAAACATCCATATCTTATACACTTTGATTTTCTTAACATCTGTATATTATCCACTTTGATTTCTTGACATCTGTATCTTATACACTTTGATTTCTAGACATCTGAATCTTATACACTTTGATTTCTAAACATCTTTATCTTATACACATTTCATAAACATCTTATACGCTTTGATTCATAAACATCCATATCTTATACACTTTGATTTCTTAACATCTGTATCTTATACACTTTTATTTCTTAACATCTGTATCTTATACACTTTGATTTCTTAACATCTGTATCTTGTACACTTTCATTTCTTAACATCTGTATCTTATACACTTTCATTTTTTAACATCTGTATCTTATACACTTTGATTTCTAAACATGTATCTTATATACCTTGATTTATGTGAGCCTGTATTTTATACACTTTGATTTCTAAACATATATCTTATACACCTTGATTTCTGCTATCCTGTATCGTATATACCTTGATATCTATTATCCTGCATCTTATACAACTTGATCTATATTATCATGTATTTTATACACCTTGATTTATATTATCCTATATCTTACACTTTGATTTATAAACATCTTTTAAAGCTTGATGTCTAAACATGTATATACCTTGATTTATACCTCTGTATTATATACTTTGATTTCTAAACATGTATCTTATTCACCTTAAGTTCTGTTATTATTCTTCTTATACACCTTGATTTATATTACCCTGTATCTTATACATCTTGATTTATATTACCCTGTATATTATACATTTTGATTCATAACATCTTATACACTTTTGATTTCTAAAAAATGTATCTTATATACCTTGATTTCTATCATCCTGTATCTTATGCACCTTGATTTCCATTATCCTGTATCGTATACACCTTAATTTCTATTTCCTGTATCTTACACGCCTTAATTTCTATTATCCTATATCTTAATCACCTTAATTTCCATTATCCTGTAGCTTATATACCTTGATTTCTATTATCCTGTATCATATAGATCTTGATTTATATTATCCTGTATCTTACACGCCTTAATTTCTATTATCCTGTACCTTAATCACCTTGATTTCCATTATCCTGTATCTTAATCACCTTGATTTTCATTATCCTGTAGCTTAATACCTTGATTTATATTATCCTGTATCTTATACACCTTGATTTCTATTATCCTGAATCTTATCCACCTTGATTTCTATTATCCTGTATCTTATACACCTTGATTTATATTATCATGTATCTTATACATTTTTTATTTATATTATCCTGTATCTTACACGTCTTAATTTATATTATCCTGTATCGTAATCACCTTGATTTCCATTATCCTGTATCTTAATCACCTTCCATTATCCTGTAGCGTATATACCTTGATTTCTATTATCCTGAATCTTATACACCTTGATTTATACTATCCTGAATCTTATCCACCTTGATTTCTATTATCCTGTATCTTATATACCTTGATTTATACTATCCTGTATCTTATACACCTTGATTTATATTATCCTGTATTTTATATACCTTGATTTATATTATCCTGTATCTTATATACCTTGATTTCTTTATCCTGTATCTTATACACCTTGATTTCTTTATCCTGTATCTTATACACCTTGATTTCTATTATCCTGTATCTTATACGCCTTGATTTCTTTATCCTGTATCTTATACACCTTGATTTCTATTATCCTGTATCTTATACACCTTGATTTATACTATCATGTATATAATAAACCATGATTTCAATTATCCTGTAGCTCGTACACCTTGATTTCTATTATCCTGTATCTTATACACTTTGGTTTCTATTATCCTGTATCTTATACACTTTGGTTTCTATTATCCTGTATCTTATATACCTTGATGTATATTATGCATCTTGATTTCCATTATCATGTATCATATATACACTTTGATTTTTAGACATGTCTCTAATGGACTTTGATTTTTATTATCTTGTATCTTATACACCTTGATTTCTATTATCCTGTATCTTATACACTTTGATTCATAAACATCTTATACACTTTGAGTTCTAAACATGTCTCTTAAAGACATTGATTTCTATTATCCTGTATTTTACACACCTTGATTTCTATTATCCTGTATCTTATACACCTGGATTTCTATTATCCTGTGTCTTATACACTTTGATTCATAAAATATGTATATTTGTACAGGTATACATTGTCGAGCAATAGAAATTTCTCCAGTTTGATGTACAATAATTTCAATGTCTTTCATTATAAATGATGATGAAGATAATAACTTTAATGATGATTTATAATCATGAATAAGATAATAATCATCTTTTTAAACAAACCATCGCTTTGTGTGGCATTAAAACATTAATTAAAAAAAAACTACTCACTCAAGAATAGTTGGATAAATAATACAATTTTGCATCAGGACATTTCACTGAAATGAAGTCCAATTTGAAGAAGACATAACGCAAATCTCAGCGAACAGGGATTGCTAACTCTTATCATCCAACATACAGAGCATATCAGTATGAGCGTATTCGATTCATATTTTGCCATCACGAGTTAGATAGAGTCGTGAAAGAACATTTAAAAATTATCCTTCTTCCTGAAAACATTTTAAAGATCAAAACTTAACTCACTCTTAAAAGAACGCGAACTTTATCGAGATGTTATTCCAATATATTTTGTGCAAATGGCGGAATGTGAGAATATTATTTGTTTGAGCTTCAGCGCCTGCACCGTTGCCGCTAAATTTGTACCTCTACTATCTGGCGATTTACTATTACTTTTTTTAGATATTAATCCTATACCAACCAGCTTGGCTGGCACACATGTGGGTTATATTTTTAGAAAATAGTTCATAATATTTTTACCCCTGTTTTGTTGTGATGTCTTTAAGAACAATGCAAAATATGTATCGATTTTAATTATGAATAAAATTATTGATAGCAGTGTGTAAACATGTGTCTTCACAAGATTCAAATTATCCGTATTCATTGGAACATTCCCGTTGTCAAATTTTCAGTGTTGTTGGAGTGTAGTCCTTTGGAGACACTGTAACATATGAAGTTTGAATACAACCTTTGTGTTAAACGTTCATCCTAGTAGTTTAGACCTAAATTGCATAGTGCGCCCGTAGAACAGGGTCTACGCTGCTCAGCTAACTGACAAGTAGAACAAATATCACAGACCCTGATCTGCTAGCGCATACTGTAATAAATAGTATATATAATTCGTTGGTCCTAGTTTGATGTTTCTTTTACAAGAATAAATACGGTATGTATTTCGATATTTACGAACATATTTCCAACATCATCCATGACTATGTGAGACATACTCTCCCTTTATGTCTGTCTGTCTGTCTGTCTGCCTGCCTGTATGTATGTATGATTGTATGTATGTATGTATGTATGTATGTATGTATGTATGTATGTATGTATGTATGTATGTCATTTACGACATAAATCAATAGGACATCTTAAACTGAAACAGATACAAACATATAGACAGACAAACACAGAAAACAAATTTAATAAAATCCATATACTCATCCTCTTAAAGACCAGCCTCCCCACAATGTTCGCCACCATCGAAAAATAGCCTTACATACAGTGTACAACTGTTCATGTATATATGTTCACTTATAAGATGAATCAAACTTCAAACAACACAGATCGCGATCTGTCGTAGCAACATGCTCCTAGAGATCAGGTTATATATGTATTATTCTACTGAATACTCCTAAGAAACTGCACAGGCCCACATCCGCTGGTCCATTATGCGACGGCAGATCTGAGCCTGTGCAATTTGCAGATGGACTCGTCTTATAAGCGAGTACAGACGGTGCTCAATTGGATCCTTTTTATCCTCCCTATTTTCTTGGTATATTGTAGTTCCCATGGGACAGATGATATGGAAAAATGGAAACAAGCCTGGAAATTAGTGAACATAAATAGTATATATGGATTTGGCTGACCAGGATTGGTTAATAATGTAAGTTATATTTTAGGGAAAAGAATCTTTTAAGAGCTTATCCTAGTTGTAAATGAAGAAATAGAGACATTATTTTATTGTCCGTTAACAGTCTTGAGTTTGGAACACTCATTACTAAAATGAGCACAGACTCTGGTACGGAATTGAAAGCACCTGTTCCAAACACATGCAGGTCCAGAAATGCCGCGTCTCAGATCATTTTCTCTCATACAAGTTGACATCCAGGTTTGATCTATACTGATAAATATAAGTTTGATCACGTGCAATACAAAATTTTAAGTTATTGAATTTGTAATATCATGCTGTTTGCATAGGTTTAATATGGGAACTCAATGAGTACACTCCGTCCTGTAGCCTCCCTTCCTCCTTCGCTAATGAATTCTTTTTATATTGTTCGTAACCATATTTTTTTTAAGTGACTGGTTCACAGTTATAACAATATATTTGTACTCAAATAGAGCTAAGAATATCATCATTCCAGCAATTAAATAGTAATAATAGTTATAATGAATAATAGTGTCTATTGAAACCTTGCGGTCGCTCTTTTCTAAACCCTCCGTTCGTACTTTCTGACAGAGACTAGATTGGCATTATCAGATAGAGGCCTGGTCGGGGGCATTCCATCTGGCACGCTCAGAGTCCCTGATTGTATGTGTGAAGAAGGATTACTCAAATGAAGAATTGATTTACATATTGCTCCCGCAGCTTGTCAATTCATTCATCATTATTTCAGAGGCACAACTGTACATAACGCTAAACCCACTCACGTGGTATTTTCCTTACAAATCTTTATGCAATATTTAAAGAAGAACATGAAAAGACGATACCTCTCTCTCTCACTCTCTCTCTCTCTCTCTCTCTCTCTCTCTCTCTCTCTCTCTCTCTCTCTCGTTTACTTGCACACATGCACGGCGCGCGGATTAAAGAGAGATTGAGAGAATAACTTGATAAAGATGTGGACTTGGACTGGACTCCGACAGATTTTGTTGTTGTTTGTTTTTTGTGAAGCCATAATTTTAAGTAAAGTAATCTTACCACCATACATGTTGTCCGTTGTAATTAGGTGGCCAGTATACAGAGATTTGATTGGTCTTAGAAACGGCCTTATCGGGAACATAATGTATGAGAAATCTACAAAGAAAGCTTGGTTTAAGGCTGAGGTGTCATTTCAACTTTTTCAGTGGGGGTGGGCAAAACTTGATTGGGGGAGGGGAGTTTATATTGGCTACATCAAGTTTACAGCACATGCAGATTCAAAGGAGTTCAAATGCCCCTCCCCTTCCAAATTTCGTCCCAGTTTTAGGATGGTTATTTTGCACATAAAGCCGGGTTACAGAGAAGACAGGTTTTCAGAACTATTAAATCGATATGAATGATAAAGCAAATCTGCAAAGTAAAATCTGAGGTAACGACATTGGGATCATTATTTTTTTTTTCATTTTTATAAAAAATATTTTTTGTTTGTAAGATAATTATGATATGATTTGGATGCTAAACTTAGAAGTATAATACGTACTACTATTGAACTAATGCTTTTATGTTTTGGTAGTTTTTAAGTAAATCAATCTTCATCAACAGTTTAATTGCACAAGATCAAAATCTATATGTCTGTCTGTCTGTCTCTCTCCAACCCTCTGTCTGTCTGTCTGTCTCTCTCTGCATACATACATACATACATACATACATACATACATACATACATACATACATACATACATACATACATACATACATACATACATACATACATACATACTAGATTACACGACAGTTCCAGTGCATAGTAATAGAGAGTCCGCTTTGGATGTAGGAGTTTGGTGGTTCGAACCCCGGCCGAGTCACACAGAAGACTTATAAAATTGTTACTTACAACTGCCTCGCTTTGTTTGCGCTCGGCATTAAGATGTTAGTATTACGACTGGTTGGCCTGGTGTCAGGATAAGAGTGGGATATCATACTACATGTCTGCGGCATGATGCCTTATTGTTAGATATCACTATAAACGGTCACATTGTTCACACTGTTCGAAGCGACATGGCTGAAAAATTGTTAAAGCGACGTTAAAAATCGAAAACACTAACACACTCATTCCGAGATTAACCAAGGGTATTCTTACATTAAAAATTTGAGCATTCAATACAGTTAAAGTTTAATGGAATGTTGGTTGCTTCCAGTATTAACTAATAATTATTTATCCCCTCAAATTATCATAAAGTGGACAACTAATCGAAAGGGGAAATTAACCTCATTTCCTGATCACTTCAAAATATGCATAATAATTGAAAAGTATCGATTGTGTTATTTCCTGTCATATAGATGGGACGAAACCCTTAATTATGTCAAAGCTGCTTCAAATTGTTCATTACACTTATACATTGCATGGCATATTTAATAGATCCGTAAAACTCCAATTTATTACCTTTTTGTTGTTGTTGTTTTAAATTGATTGGTTGATTAGTGTTTCATGCACTTAATTCGCCATCATACAATCTGTCTTCGTTGATTTTGTTTCAGTGCATCAAAAATAGTTGTTTTAAAAATTGTTCCGCTATTCACGGCCGTAGAGAGCGAGCATGGGCCCCGGGGTAAGAAACACCCGGGAATCTCATAGTTATTGTTCAAAGGAAATGTTTGTTTTATAAAATTACAAACTATGTTTCGACCCGGGTCCCCTTATGGGCCCCGGCCCTGGGGATATATCATCGGTTGCCCCCCTGCATGTATTACTTTAAGCAATAATTCTCCTCTCTCTCTCTCTCTCTCTCTCTCTCTCTCTCTCTCTCTCTCTCTCTCTCTCTTCTTTTTTATGCTTTCCCCCTTCTATCTGCATGGAAGTATTATAATAAATAGTATGATAGTAATCCATAAGGACCAAGTCATATCAGGAAAACTTTCATCTCGATGAAATCGATCAACTCCAATGATTTAAGTCATTGATACTTGTATGTTATTTCAATCGTTCCGCTCATTGCTAAATGTATGAATTAAATGAAACTCGATGATGATTTAAATATCATCAATGTTTGGAAAAATCTAATAATTTAATAAGTCCTAAATTAGAGTTGGAGGCGTTAAAATCTCGTATGCTACATCATTTGCTAGTAAATCAGTGTCAACGTTGGTGTCTTGATCCGAAATTACTACTAATAATGTCAAATAAAAACGATCAGGTAGCAAACGTCTTAATATTTTCTAGGGCTGAAAGCATGCCATGTCCAAGTTATTTTTCCGTTCCAGTAGGAAGTATTTGTAACCATCAGATTCAGAAACAAATAATTATTACTGGACATTAACTCAAGGGCACGGTTTATCTGCTTTTGGCTCACGGCATTATTGGACATCAATTTAACACCATGGTTCATGCTGTTTGGAGCTCATGGCATTATTAGACATAATTCAATAGCATGGTTCATGCTGTTTTGAGCTCATGGCATTATTGGACATAATTTAACAGCATGGTTCATGCTGTTTTGAGCTCATGGCATTATTATACATAATTGAAGAGTATGGTTCATGCTGTTTTGAGCTCATGATAACATTGGATATTAATTCAACACCATTCATTCTGTTTTGAGTTTATGTCAGCTGCTTAAATATCTTAACAAATACGCATGCTAAATTGGAATATTTACAATTACTATCACTAACATGCAGTTATTGATGGATCTAATCGTGCGTTTCAAAATCAGATTCCAAACATAAATCGAGTCCTACTATTTCTGACGTGGCTGCCTTTTCTGATCAAATACATTTAAACGTTTTTATGAAAGAACAACAATCCTGTCAGGATGACGCCAGAAACAATACGATCTTCTTTCTCAGTCCATGTAGGGATTACATATTGCTGAACTTGTATTTCAAACATTTATTTGCTATAATTGGATCATGCAAGGTGTCATGTATATTTTTTCTCTCTTTTCTTGGTGTCCAGCTGCGTGCATGTGTTTGTGTATGTATATATTATTTTAAAATCTACTTTCTTTGCTTTCGAAGGGAATTTAACAGAGGACGGATAGGTTAGAGTGTTTGAAAATAACGGAATTATGGATAATAGTTCACATCAGGATCATGTCTGGACAAACCAACAATGAGAGTGTCTACTCTTTTCCTTCACACAGGTCATTTTTCATATCATCCAAAATGTTTCTCGTACCAGCAAATGATTGACACATTTTGTAATTCGTATGCCCACTCACCAACCATTCATTGTCTTCAAACTGTAACGATGAACGTAAAGTATATTTACAACCATTTACGTATTATTACAGAACAATAGTTTTTTTTTTTAAAAAAAGATGGGTGTAAGTAGTAACATTAATGTATTAGAGAAATGTCCGGCAGTGAAATGGTGGGCTTTATTCAGCAATAAGAGTACGTATTGCATATGCTAGATATCAAGAGATTACATGTAAGGAATCTGTATCATTACATGAATAACCCGATTTTTAAAAAAATCATATAAGCGATGTATGATAAGCTTCACTTCTGTTCAGTTCCATAATTTATTTCTTGCCATTGGCATTGTGAATAATTGCAAACGTGCATTTCATTATAGAAAACTTAGTTAAAGTATATTTAAAAATACTGGTACAATATGAAAAAGCTTAACCAATCAATACAACTTCCAATTATGCTAAATTTTAGGTGTGAACAAATGTAAAAAAAATTTACCTAATTATCTCAAGCTGTCAGGTTGTATAGTTCGTATCGCCATAATATATATATATATATATATATATATATATATATATATATATATATATATATATATATATATATATATATATATATATATATATATATCGTCTGTACCATCACAAAATACAAATATTCCTGATACGTATTGCCATAATATATATTTCTATCATCACAAAATATTGATATTCCTAATACGTATCGCTATATTATTTACTTTTATCCTCACAAAAATAAAAATATTTCTCATACGTATCGCCATAAATATATATTTTTATCATCACAAAATATCGATATTTCTGATACACGTTGTTGTATTATAAATTTATATCATCTTAGACATATCGATATTTCTGATACGTATCACTGTATTCTTATATTTCTGCTGCCAGATGTAAAGATGCATTAAAAGCGAAGAAAATTTGAAGGCCTTATCTTCATTCGACTTGCTAAATATCAAACCATATGCTTAAATTGAAAGTTGCCAGTTTATTCTTGGCTTCAAAAGAGGCACCATTTCAAACTTTATTTCCTTCTCTTGTACGCTCGAAACCAGTGCATTGCAACTGTTGCTGGGAGTCATTAGATAAACCTCAGGAGATCTGCATTGTATGCAACTCTTAGAAACAGATTATTAATATATGCTCCGCGTCCGCCTCGGATGCGGAAGGTCGTGGGGGTCGATCATCAACCGAGTCATACCAAAGACATAAAAATGATACTAACAGCTGCTTTGCTTGGCGCTCAGCATTAAGAGGTTAGTGTTAAAACTGGTTGGCCTGGTGTCAGGATAATGTGACTGGGTGGGACATGATGCTACATGTCTGTGGCATGATGCCCCATTTCTAGACATCACTATAAACTGTCACAATGTATACATCGTAGCGATATGTTTGAAAAATTGTTAAAGCTACGTTAAGAATCCAAATCACACACACACACACACACACACACACACACACACACACACACACACACACAGAGTTAGAATTACTTAGTATTTTACGATATTGCACTCTCGCCCACTTCACAATGAACTTATGGGAATAAAGGAAATACTTTATATTTGTAGACAAACAATGGACACAGACGCAAGCACTTTTGATTTACTTTATTTGTCTGCGGATGAAGTAAACCAACTGTTTAAGCCATATAACAGTAAAAATGTCAAAGCTTACAATGTGGATGAATTCATTGACGCACAAAAGAAACGAAGTAGGCGACTGAACGTGATATTAGAAATGTGCAGCGATGGTTGTATGATAACTACTTTGTAAACAAATCATGTGCTCTCATATTGTAGTGTTATCATGGCTGTATGATAACTACTTTGTAAACAAATCATGTACACTCATATTGTAGTGTTATCATGGCTGTATGATAACTACTTTGTAAACAAATCATGTACACTCATATTGTAGGCGTTTTGATAAATTAAATTTGTTTCTGAATGAACTAAAGCAGATATTTAGTGCCACATACCAACTGCTTTGCCACATTCCGTGTTAACGTTTCTGATACAAGATTTCTGATTTAGGCGTTCGTTTATACAATTTCTGGGTCCCTACAAATATCATGGGTTCTCGAGTTTGTATGCACAGCTCGAAATTGTACTGTAAAAATTCGACTATATTCCATGTGCAATTATATCATTACTGTACTTAAAATGAAATAATCATTATATTACATAGCGTCTTTTTGATAATTGAAAGACTACTTATTTACTCCACATTATGATTTCAAACATTCAATGACAAAACATAAGCACCCCTGCAGATATCAACACACTGCTACGTCACCGCTAATGTACTTTATTAAGAACTGGCACAGATAAATCCAGTCAACAATAACGAAATTTCGTGGAATCGACGAAAATATAAAAATTTATTATATCCAGATCAAAGTGGAAATGTTGTTGCAATGCACAGTCATTCACAACATGCTCCAAATTTCAATTTTAAGTAGACCAAAATTCCCTTTTTTTTTAACGTTATGTTTAGCGATCGACTAAGTTCAAATTTATCTGGGCGGAAGTATGTGCGCATTAATGATGTTGTTGTCTAATGATGAATCTGCGCTCTTGTATTTTGTTTGGAATACGTCATACATTCACTGACTTCATTTCTTGTAGTATATTGGGTGTATATAATTAAGCGTTGGTTAGAATAAGAAAATGAGCATGTAATAAAAAGGTTACTCTTTTGTATTGGAAAATATGAACTCATTTTGTCGGATGGATATACAGCACTCCAAAAGTCGTGCAGTATTTCCATCCGAAAAACGCGTTCATGTTTTCCCATAGAAATGAAGTAAGCTATAAATACCAGAAATATTTAGCATAAATTACCCATGTGAAGAAATCAGTTATTTGTAGATGAAGTGTAAGAACCCAACTATAGCATGGGCAGACAACGGCTTCGACTGGATGTCTTAACCAGGTTGAGGGTAGCCGACGGGCCTCAGAGCTTGCCTATCCTTGCATGCAAAGCCAGCTTCGGCTGACTTGGTGGAAGAGATAAACTGATTGATCCAACGGCCAGGAAAGCGAATCTACAGCCGCTTTGTGGAAAGCGCAGGGCATGACAATGCACTGAAGACGTCATGGCCATCCAATGCAGCCGAAATAGTCCTCACCCGTGACGAATATTCGTACGTCTGAGTTCCATCTACCAAGACCGAGAGAGCGAGGCTTGCTCTGTGCAAAAGCTGTTTCACTTAAATCTCATTCAAACACAGGTTATGATGTATACTTATTCATCCCCATCATCACACTCATCACTCTGTACCTGCACATACGAAAGTCCTACGACGATAGGCGACTGGCGAAGCAATAGGTGGAGAGGACCACTGGGAGTTGTATTCAGAGACATGCACGTAGGCGGCACTTAGACAAGCGGTTGCTCAGCTCTGTACCTATGGCAGCAGAACAATTCAGCAGCATCCAGGGCGACTGAGAATGCCTTTTCAGTGCAGCACTGCTCACCCTGCAAAGGGATGGATCTAAAAATGGTGGGTTAAAAACAGCATGCGCTCCCAAATCGAGCTAGCTTTCCGAGGCTGGAAAGATCATACATATCTGCGATTGAAATTAGCAAAGAAACAATCTTGTTATTGGAGCATAGAACATCCGTACTCTTATGGGCAAAAAGAATGTAGCAAGACTCCACAGGTCACATATTGAGCAGAGTGTTTCCACGCGACATATTTGGCAAAGAGATGGGTTTGTGTAAGACTAGATTTCTAGCCTGCCTTTCAAGACATATTGTGACAGCTTTGCATATACTAGATTTTTGGCAGGCGGGTGGTGATGATATGATGAAGGGTTTGGGTTCTGCAAAATGTAGTTATAATTATCGTTTCCTACGTGATCACTGAAAGGAAATAACTATCGTAAATAATAATGAGATACTTGGACGACACATATATGGAGTATGTTTTTTGCATTTGATTGAGAAGTTCCTTATCTTAGGTTTATTGCAACAGAAAGTATTAACATCTAAAAGCTGGAAAAAGAAATCACCTGTTAAAGTTTTAAAGAATGTGTCCAGACAGTATTTTCTTCTAAAATTCGTACATCATTTACGTACTATATTAACCCTCCTTCATATCGTTAAGGCGACCATTTGGGGAAGGAGCCACAGTTGCCCGGTAGGTAACATGCCTGATTTGCGACAGAAAGAGTACGGGTTCAAATCTTACCACTGGATCAGTTTTGGTTGTTTACCGAGTTGTGTCACAGAACAGCGCACCTTAATTCAGTATCATTTGTAACTATACAAACCTATTTGCTTTGCCGCGACGTAACATACAAAACCAATTCTATATCATCACGTCACATGAGATTAAATGTTGTTTTAAAATGATTCATTCATGATTTTACATAAGGTATTCGACAAACTTTAAGCTATGATAACAAAACAGTCTAAAATTAATTACCTGTATATTCCAACTGCAATAGCTGAAACTTTAAGATATATTGGACGCAATGACTACCTACCTACCTACATATATACATATATACATATATATATATATATATATATATATATATATATATATATATATATATATATATATATATATATATATATATATATATATATATATATATATATATATATATATATATACCTGTATATAAACCCAGTAGATGTTTAAATTTCTTTATGGTACTTGTATATTCAAAATCGACCGCTATCATGTACGGATACCTTATCGATAGCATGGTTGGTTAGAAACTCTATTTCACCCAAATGAACTCATTTTTTTTAATGTACCGACATAACTATCAGTATCACGATATGTACTTCATATATTCCAAACGATTCCCATTGATTTGTAGCTTTCATGCCAATATCTAATTTGTTTGATTTGTCAATATTTAAACAGGTCGAAATATACCATGTCAACGATGGCTATTGATCGCGAACTGCATTAATGTTACGTTGTACTATTTACTATTTCTATTATTTTTTCACGCGACAGTCACATATTTTTTAAATTTAGCATTTAGTATTACATCACAATCATAATCTGAAGTAAGGTTAGAATTTTAAATAGAAAGAATTTCTCCGGGTTTCCTCCCTGGTTATACTGGCTATTTCAAAAAAGACCACGTATACCAGGAATTGGTTAAAGAATCTTTAATTCCCTTTATTTTGGTGTATGATTGGTGGGGGTAGTATGGGTTATAGAGTATACAGCTTGGCCTTACTCAGATACGCTTCTTTCAAACCTTCAGATCTGCTTGGTCATTTTCACTTCCTTGACTTCAGAGGTAAAATGTAAAACAAAGTGCCAATAACTTTTGTTTTACATTTTATATCAGTAGAAATTCACCCATTGCACTTTCAGAAGCTGGTATTGTCTAGCTGGGAAAAAATCATTTTCCCTATTTTAATCGGTGCTAAAGATGTTGTACTATAAAATAACTAATTCGTTCTGATTTTTTTAGCAATAGCGATCAGTCATTTTAGTTACCAATGTGCTTAGATCCATAAGTTCAATATCCAAAGAAATGTCAGCCACATTAAAGTAGCATAGAGGTATGCCCATATTTTCTCCACTGTGCATTTTTCAAATGCAAACAACTTCATATTAATATCTCAATCTCGCAAAAGTAGATAATAACTGGTAGATAATAAAAGTAGATAATAACTGGTAGATAATAAAAGTAGATAATAACTGGTGAGCATTTAGTATTACCCCAAAAACATAATCTGAAGTAATGAAGTTACTAACAGTAACGCATCGTTTCTAATTTGACACATTAACATGTATTGTGAGTCGTTGTGACGCATGCGGCATTTTATTACACTTCGAAATTAAAATGTTTGAAAAATGTAACCAATCAAGGAGGCATTAATACTTGATTGATCTTTTGGTTAAATTTTATAACGATTTACGTTACAAACTGATCTCTCTCTCTCTCTCTCTCTCGATCGATCGATCGATCGACCCAATAAGCTGTCGCGTATCTCACTAAGGAATATAACCGAGAAAATTAATATCGCAGAAGGACTGTTTTGAAGATCTGAGCCCTTCACCCTTTGTATAAATAGTAAATAAATAAATCTAAAGGCTTACTATTATATAAACTCTTTGATATATTCATTTCAAAATATGGATAATGGGCTTGCTTAGAAATATTAGTGTCACTGAACATCAAATGACTCGTAAATTCTCTTAAATGTCTGGTGTTTTGTTTTTCTTCTTATTCATGTCACTTCGCAATATTCTTAAATTATCTCAGTGCGAGGGCAGTAACTGCAAAGTGCCAATATTTGACAAATAGACCTAACCAATCAATTAATTTGAAAATTTATTCCCAACGTTCTTCTTTCGGCATACTTTTGTCCCACTGTGCCTTTAGACAACTTGAGCTAAAATTACTTCCCTTGTTGATCCAAGGCATAACTCTTTGATGGTATCAACCCTTGCGATCGAATTGCTTGATAAAGAAACATTTTTAAAAACATCAGGTTAGGATCAAGGTAGCAAGAAAGATTTTCAAAATTGACTTGTCGGATGATAAGATGGTATCTCGTGATGATTGAAGTTTGTGATGGGTTTGCTTATTTATGCTGGGGTGCTTCTAACTTCTTCCGTAAACTACTCCAGTTACAACCAATTCCCTGATTCATCACAGACCGGAATGAAGAAGGTTGATTAAACCAGACAATCGGACAGATGAACACTTGGATATCGTGTTACGGTCTCTCGTATGGACAATAAAAGGTATGAATACATCTGCATTTTGTTGTTTCTTTCAACAATGTAAACACTCACTGTGACGCGAGATACATCACACAGAACATTTATATGTTCTCAATGAATTATGTAGCACGGCTAGGTTCACATGTACAAGCTCAAACGGTACCTACTATAAAATAATGATTTTTTTTATGGTTTCTTAAAGTAATTTTAGAAAAAACTATTTTGTTTTATTTTCACCCATATCGGTAGATATCGTCCACACACACTCGTCTTTTCAAATGCCTAATGTCACTCATGCTGGTAACAACGGGAATTGAGATTTAAAAAATCAAGGGTCGTTGGTATCCCTCGCGATTTCAAATACATTATGACCATAAATGTATTGTTTCGCTTCGGAGTCGCGGGGTTATATCTTGATTATTTGGGCTTAGTAGGTTTTCATGAGGAACAAGTAAAAAAAAATTCGGAAAGCGAGTTAAGTATTTTTTCATTTGGTTTTAGAAGTAAATATCGTCATAACGAATGCATGATGGTGGTGTTAATCTCAGAATTTAATCAATCTCGTATTGAATATATTCATTCACACCAGAACGTGTTCTTTTCCTCAAAAAACTAACTTCAGGGTTTGCAGGCATAACAACAGCAGGATGCGGCTCATCATAATCAAAATCTACCAAATAATCAAAGAGACGAGAATAATTTTTATCTGCTCCCATAACATTTAACGCCGACAACTGTCTTCTTAGATTTGGTGAACTGCAGCTGCCATTCAAGGCAGCGCTGGCGGATCTCGCATAAGCCGCACAATCATAGCGCAACCTTATCAGAAAAGCGATCATTTATTGCATCTGTTCAACACAGTCGTTTTCACAAGAGGATGACTACCTTTCATTTGGAGAACCATCAAGTCCTATTCTCATGCCGTACGTATCCTCATTAGGTACGCACCAATGTACCATTTAACGTGCCATATGCAAATTACAAACAAGTGTAAATTACGAATATAACCAGGTAAACTGTTGTTTTCTTTGTCTCCATGTTACAGCTTCAAATTTTCCAATCACATCATCAGCGTGCATGCTGAACGTGCCCGTTTTATACATTGTGTTGCATCTCCTCTAACAACTCTTTAACGTTGCATACATATTCAAAGGTAATTATCTATAAAGATGCACCATTTACTAAGTGATTTGAACGCATTCATATCAAATTTGAAGTTAAAAAAAACCCACTAAGTTTCATATGTATTCATTCCTTTTAATTTTAATGATTTTTAAAGAACAACATAAATTCAATTAATAAACTTTTCGAAATAAAGGCGCAAACGATACGTCGAAATTCGATTGTTGGCAATCGTAGTTGCGCAACAACAAAAAGCTCTCGAAATATACACAAGTTTGTACTGAACAAAACCGACAAGAGCTTAAAATGTCATGCAAACATTATCAGTAGCTTAGAGATGTTTTATCTCAATGATTCAAGGAATTCTCGAGCCAAGTCTTCAAAAGTTTTATGAATTTAATGTCTGGTCCTAGTCATCATGATATAAATTCCTATTCAAATTGAGATTGTCTAAAATGTTTCTGATTGCTTAATTTAGAATAATGAAATTTTCACTCAACATTATTTAGTTATTAGGATTAAAATACCATCCGTATATTCCCAATACTTGTGAAAATAGCAGTCTTTTATCTCTGACAGAATCTGAGTATTTATTGCATTGTAAAGAATTCGTCAATTCGTTTTCAAGAATAAAATTCCTACCGGATGTACAATATAAAATATTTGACTTATTTGTTATCCATGCTAATTATCTACGTCCCATAAAAGTAATAGCAAAAGGATAATCAAGATATTGGTTCATCTAAATCAGAGGAAAAATTTAATTAAACTGAGGCCTCATTTGCAGCTTATTTTATAGTACACAAAGCTCCTAACAAAGGCCTGGCCTGCAGCTTCCATGCATAATACACACTGAAGCAAACCAAGGTCTGGTCTGCAGCTTGCCTGTATACTACACACTGTGTCTAACCAAGACCTGGTAAAGGTTTCTCGTGGACTAGTTTGGGGTGGGGTGTACCCAGTATTATCATTACAGAAGACCCACCTTGACTCATTTTTGTCAGAAATTGAAGTAGTGATAGAGAGATGCAAAGCTCCGAGCCCCCAGTGAGCAATGCCGACAGTTAAATTACTGAATATACAAAATGTGAAATTCAAATAAACAACAATTTAATATCAGTTAATAACAGATAGTCATTTCTCAAATGAAATTAAAATTTAAAACCTTATCACTCGTGACGACCTATCTCATCATCTGACTTAGTGTGATAAAAATTTCCTCCTGTCCTGTGTTCCTACTCATTTGTATTATGTTTCTCTGGACTGGTACTCCAGTTCCCCTCTAGTCCGTTTACTTCTGCCTCCGTTCTCTACTTTTCTCGTCTCCCAGAGACTTGTGGCCAACTGCACTAGGGTATTTCCCTCTGTCTCCTACAACTTCTTTGGTTCCTAAAAGCTTCATGTTCGAAGATACTTTGTAATTCTCAGAATAAGAGAGTTTCCCGCCAATTTCGAATGATGTCGGAGTAGTTTATCTTTCCTTTTAATTCCCACAAGATGGTGTGGCGACTACTAACGTTTAGTTCTCAAGATAATAGATTTTAGCTTGCGATTCCAATGGTGGCCACGCCTTGCTGAACTCTGAATGCAAGTCGACCCTGACCCTCCCCTTCAGTCTGTCAAGGGTGGTTTTACGACCCCTACTTGATGTTCCTTTGATTCTAACACAGGATATTCATCACTTACCTGTGAACCTTGTTATGGCCATGTTATATAACTGGCTTTGCCAAAATAAGGAGCCAGTCACGAGTTCCATTTTCCATGTTACATAACTTGCTTGACACCTCATTGTTCGCAAGGATAACATCGTAACCTTTATGACATGGACTTATTAGCACATACCTGTTGCGATCTGGTTATTATTCCTTACAACGTGACACTAATCAAGGCCTGTTCTGCAGCTTCCCTATATACTACATACTGAGTCGAATAAAAGCCTGGTCTGCAGTTTCCCAATATGCACCACAGTGAGTCTAACCAGGACCCGGTCTGCTGCTTCTCTCTATACAACACACCGTGTCCAACAAGGAATCGGTCTCTTTCCTAGACCTTTCAGGGCTAAAGGCAAAACTAATTTCCATAGAATCCCGTTACTTTTATCCAGTGTATTCATTAAATGAAGGATGTTCTCATAATTTTATACTTAGTAGGTAATCTTAGTTTAGTTTAAAATCATGTACGGTGTCAAATCGAATTTAAGCAGGTATTTCAATTGGAAAAAGGTTAAGATGATCTCATATATGAATTAGTTCCACAGCATCCTTATAATGTGGCCATTTTTCTTTAAAATGCTACCCCAAAAATTCATCATATACTGTATTCCGCAAGTTTGTAGATCCGATGATAGGTCATCACTAGAAGATGAGATTTAACTCAAATCGATTGAAGTATGCAACAAAACAAACCAATCACGGTTGGATGATGTATGTGATGAGGTGTATATTATTGTTATTTAAAGTCCGCACATTAAACTTGTTATCCACTATATCAATCCCCGTTAAAATCTATCCTATTGTACGGTACCAGTTTTCGATTTTGAGGTTGGTGAGACAGTCTTGATATAGGATGACATTTTCATATGGCTGCGCCATGTTAGCTGTATTCAGATACTATGAGATGAACCAAATTACCCCCCCCCCTTCTCTTCCGATAACTTCCCAACACATACTGGCTAGTTTTGAAATGTACGCATTTAATCACAGCCATCATTCCGTAGATTCTAATTTTAATTAAAGCAAATATGCATGTATACAAATCGAATACTACCTTATAAGTGGTGAATCAAGTATTCCTCAAATTACAAATCCAAAAAAAGGATCCACTTGTTTTCGATTGAAATCTGGTTAAAAAAAATCGGTAGATTGGTTAAAAAATCCCAACCAAAATTGAGAAATACTTAAGTTACTTTAGTTCATTTCTAAAAGAAGAGTGTATATAATTAATAAAAGTGTTTCTTTTATTTATTTTATTAGGTGGTGAGAATAGGCCTACGGTCTACCATATTTAATCCATCACAAACCCGTTCAACAGATTGATGAAGAATATAATGTAATAGTTGATATAGTTAACATGTCCCGTCTTATATCCGACGCATCATGTGACACTTATTGTACGAGTGTAGGCCTAATTAATCGATACAATTTCGTATAACGGTTGCACATTCTTTGCATCGTATTTACTACTGTATAAAGGCAGGCAGCCAATGATTTGGAAGAAAGCAACTCACTCACATTTGCAATATTTATTAGCGACTAGTGTATACACACACGCTCTCTCTCTCTCTCTCTCTCTCTCTCTCTCTCTCTCTCTCTCTCTCTCTCTCTCTCTCTCTCTCTTAACTGCTTCGGTGGCCTACTGGTTAGAGCGTCCGCCGCAGAAGCGGGAGGTCGTGGGTTCGATCCCCGGCCGAGTCATACCAAAAGACTGACAAAAATGGTACTATCAGCTGCCTCGCTTGGCACTCAGCATTAAGAGGTTAATGTTTGGAATGGTCGGCCTGGTGTCAGGATAATGTGACTGGGTGGGACATCATGCTACATGTCTGCGACATGATGCTCCAGTGTTAGACATCACAAAAATCTGCTTCACTGCAGACATCGTAGCGATATGATTGAAAATGTTTTAAAACTACGTTAAAAATCATAATCAAAGAAACTCTCTCTCTCTCTCTCTCTCTCTCTCTCTCTCTCTCTCTCTCTCTCTCACACACACACACAAACACACAGGCACACACACAACCACAGACAGACAGACATACAGGCACACATACACGCACACACACAGAAACAAACGCGACGATAGTGTCGAGTTCAGAACAGGACGTGGCGGTTATGCGTCACAAACGATCGTGCTCACATTTCACATATGTCATTTTTGAAGTGAACTGTATCGATTGAGCACATATCATACCAGAGCCCATTTTCCCCTTTAATTTTGTATTGATTAAAACACTAAAATAGAAGACTCTCTCTCTCTCTCTCTCTCTCTCTCTCTCTCTCTCTCTCTCTCTCTCTCTCTCTCTCTCTCTCTCTCTCTCACACACACACACACACACACACACACACACACACACACACACGAATCATACATTCGTCAAGGCCGATTCCCAGTTAAGAGAATCTGAATGGAAAAATACTGTTAAATTCCAAGTTCATGTCTGTCGCAGCCTTCATTCCTTAAGCCATGCTTTGAAATGTAGACTTGATAAATATATTTATCATAGTCGATTTCAGAAGTTATTGCTGTTTGATTCCCTCTGTAATATAGGAAGAAAACACTTGGAGTTATGTAGACTCGTTGTCAGTATTGTTAAGAAAACCATGTTTAATCTCTGGAAGAATATACGCGTACATGCTATCAAGCACTCTGCACTTCAGTGGTTGATCATTTTCTATCATTATGTTGTTTTTTTACGCAAGTTGGTGAAACGTGTTGATATGACGTTAGTGATAAATTTGTCGAGCATGTGACATGCAGTTAGATTCAGTATCCAATAGTGATTTCGTGCATACTCTCTTACGAGAGTACGTAATTGGATTTTCTGTTAAGTTGTTGTTGTTGTTGTTGTTGTTGTAGGGTTTAACGCCATTTTTCAGCACACGATAGACTATACATGGCGGCCAGTATTAATGGTGGAGGAAGACTCCCAGAAAGAACCACCGACCCACGAGAACTTACTGGCATGCTTTCTCACATATCCACATTGGCCGAGTCTGAGACTCGAACCCAAGCAGAGATGAGATGGCAGTGATCCGTAACGGAGAGCGCTTTAGACCACCCGGCCACTCGGGGCCCCTTATTCTGTTAATCAATGGACAACTGATGTATTTTCATGTCATATATATTTTAACTGTTACCTCAATGTGGTGAAAATATGCGTCAATCGTTTCACTGTATCTATGTTGATATTGAACGTATTTGTAGGTCCTGGATGAATACATTCCACAACAGTTTCTCATTATTATATTCAGATTATTTCAGATCATGTATCTTTTTCTCAGTGGCACAAAAAGCAATTTATCATCCTTATATTCAGATTATTTCAGATCATGTATCTTTTTCTCAGTGGCACAAAAAGCAGTTTCTCATCATTATATACAGATTATTTCAGATCATGTATCTTTTTCACAGTAATACAAAAAGCAGTTTTTCATCCTATATTCAGATTATTTCAGATAATGTATCTTTTCCTCAGTGATACAAAAGCAGTTTCTCATCCTTATAGTCATATTATTTCAGATCATGTATCTTTTTCACAGTGATACAAAAATCAGTTTCTCATCCTTGTATTCAGATTATTTCAGCTCATGTATCTTTTTCTCAGTGATACAAAAAGCAATTTCTCATCCTTATATTCAGATTATTTCAGATTATGTATCTTTTCTCAGTGATATAAAAAGCAGTTTCTCATCCTTATATTCAGATTATTTCAGATCATGTATCTTTTCTCAGTGATATAAAAAGCAGTTTCTCATCCTTATATTCAGATTATTTCAGATCATGTATCTTTTTCTCAGTGATACAAAAACTTTATATGACTGGATATGATGCTGGAGAAAATTTAAGATGCTCAAGGCTTGTGTATTTGACGGAGATACAACATGCATGCGCATTGACTCTTCTTTTATTCTTTTCATTTTTAACTAAGTGGTTTGTTGCTCTATTTATATGGACATAACGAACATACCACCTGGAAGTATATTATCAACACCCCATATTGTTTATATTAGTGACCTCCTAGAGGTTTACCTCATCGAAGATACTAGGTATTCATTGTCAGGTTTATGACAAAACGCAAGCCTTTTGTCTTTGATGTCCAGTTCATAAAATATTACATTGATAGTGGGAATGGGAGAAAACGCGACGAGATCTTGAGATCAAAAGATCTACGAATTTGTTGACTGAAAAATATTAGGATGTAAGAAGCGACTCCTGGATTAATTCCAGTTCCTGAGGGGTGTGTGTGATTGAAATGGTGTGTCCTTTTCACGGAAAAGAACCGTGAAATCGGGAGACCCAACATTGATATCGTTTGCAAAATTTATGTTTCAATCACCCGACAGCCGCAAAATTGTATTGTATTTAAATGAAGACCATTTTCTTTATAGAGAATGATCTATATGAGCTAATTTAAAATGAAGTTTATGAAACGGGCTGATTAATTAATCTTATGCCAGCCTTGGCGACCACAACATATCGATTATTCGGAAAGTTTCATAATTTTTATTTGAAATGAGCACTTATGTAAGATTCTCTTTATTGCATGATGAAGTATACTGTTTTTATTTGACTAAACCTTAGAGTAGAGATATGAAATTACTGAAATACATCATAATGTTTCAGCCGGAACTGCTTTCTTTTCCGTATCATGACGTAATTTGTGACGTCATGAAGTGTTATTCCAAGTATTACATATCTAAAATTTTGATATGGGTGTAATAACGTAAATAACAGTAATCATGTGAAAAATATATTATTTTGTTCATTATAATCTATTATCTTATTTACTGCTGAATATGTTATGTTGATGTAATCAATGAAAATATTACGTCGAATATTAGTCATATTAAAATAGTATATGCTGCCAATGTTGATTCAATGAACGATTTATGAACTGAGTGTGTAGTCTATACTGTAATAATTAAAATAGTTAATTATACAAATGATAATCTGTTGACTGTAGAAAAGCGATGGTAACATGTACAAATGCTATGCTTTTTTTTTCTTAAGAAATGAAAACCTTTAAATTATTGAACCAATTTTCAATAGCTGAATTATTGGCTTTGAATTTGGTCTATTTTCTTAATAACTCCAAGTTTTACGCCGATAAATACACTTAAAAGTCCCAGACTGAGATATAGATTGTAACCTTTAGCCGCTTGTAGTCTCTACACCAACAAATTCGTATAAAATATTGCCCCTAGATTGGTTTTGATCTGTACTTCAGGACCCTTGTCTGAGATTATTTAAACACTCCGTAGTCTGGACAAGTGGATGGAATTCCCCGACAAGTACCTGGCTCTCATCGATTCAAAGGAGCATCGGATTTATGGCCCCTTTCTAGGAGCGAAGATTAATCACTCTATTACATCTGAATCGTAAAACTGTCAAAACATGCCATTTGATTCATTGATTCCTGACCAAACTCTAACCAGGGACAATTGTTCCCTCGTTGACAAGTACTACGGTCCAACTATGTCTATTCTATTTTAATGGCACAAATGTGGTTTTTAAAAAAGTTGCATGAAAATAAACTCAAACTTCTTCTCTTGAGAGCAAACATATTACCATTTATAACGCTATTTTATTGCAATTAAAATCATGCGTCTGTGTTCAGAATTGGTTTGGTATTAAGGTGAAGTATAATGCAATTCAAACACAATTTAACTCCTCGATGAACTGTGATTCCAAAGCAATATAACTCAACATGTTGAAAGCTTTCAACATAAACCCTGATTTGTGGGAGCAAACAACAAGCGATCGAGTCACTTGGCGTTCCTCTGTGCACAAAGGCTCAAAGTTGTGCGAATATAGCAGGACAGCAGCTGCAGAGCTGAAGAGGCAAGTCAGAGAAGAACGTGCCATCAACCCTCCTGGAGATGTCTCACTCATCCCCTGTGTCCCTTATGCAAACGAACATTCCGTGCAAAGGTTGGCCTCACAGCCACCTACGCACGCACAAAACAGAATCAGCCCTACTAGAGAGGTCCTCGTCAAATCGACGGACGAACAGCAACTCAACATTATACAATCATACGCATACCCATGCAACAACTTTTAAACATTGTCCCATTATTCATGTAAAACACAAAGAAAAAGAGACAGCCGGTAAAACCTTTGTGGCTAACACCAGCATAATATAAGGAGACAAATGCAGCCGTCAATGTACGATCATCCAACCTAAAATTTTGTGAATATATGCTCAGATAGGATTCACATTTGATGGTTTGTTTGGTACCGTCATTTGATGTTGTTTTAAATCAATGTGCTTTTAGAATGTAATATCGTACCATTCAAGTTTCCAGAGATTTTCAAGAGAAAAGGGCATTATACTCAGGGATATTCCTTTTAAAGGCCAAGTTAAATTGAATACTTTTTATAATCGGTTACTTGTGGCAACATGGGATTTTCGTTAAAAGATTTATGTGATATTTGGTCGGTTCTAAATGAAACTGTTGCTGATCAGATGTTCAGATATGTTCCACCTGTAATAGCAACCTCAACTGCGCAGATGGTCATATTGTAGTGGGTTATTCACATCAAAATTTGGATCTTTCTGGTCACAAATTAATTGAAAATGGTGATAATCAGAGCTCCCACACGATAACAAAGGCACCCATCTTGAAATTCTTGTTGTCACAGTTCGTTGTTGCTGTAAGGTTTAAACGCCGGTTTTCAGCACACGATAGGATATAACTGGTGGAGGAAAATCCTGCCCCCTCCCCCGAGAAGAACCACCAACCCACGAGAAGCTACTAGCAGGCTTTCTCACACACCCAAGTTAGCCGAGCCTGAGAAAGCAAGGTGAAGTGGCAGGTGATCAGATTCGGTGAGAGCTGTAGACCATTTGACCGTTAGTTTTTACTGAATCACTTCTCACTATATGTAGTTGGTACTAACTGAAATGACACCGATGCGACCTCCCAAATGTGAAAATCTCATTCAACTACTTGTCTTGAACGGATGGCCATAACGAAATGTTTTAAAGCTCGTTTCCCTTGTAATACCTAGTTCATCCTACATCATAGATATGCTGATCCAACCTAAATATAGCTGCATTGACCGCTTTCTGCACTTCTTTATTAGTCTTCTTCTCTTAGGCGGATGGGCGTATCGACATGGGTTTTGCAGAAAACACTGTATCAATATATAATTGTTTTTGAATGAAAATGGTGTTGGTCTGATTTCTAACATTGCACCATATTGACCATATTGACCATCTTGAAAATGTTATCACTACTCTTTTGGTACGATTGGTGGTATTAACATGGAATTTACTGTAAAACATTTTTTGTAAAAATGTAATTGGTTCTTATTAATTCGTGAAGGAGTTTGAAAAACAGATCTTATTGAACTTGGTTTTAAGAAAAATGTCATTACTTGCATTTTCATACTTCTTAAGCTTACGGCTACAGTGACTTCCAGATATGCATATTACTTTTGAATAAACTTTGTATTTAGTTACATTGCATTGATGAAATTGATAGTCAGCTACTCTAATAATGACTTAAGGTTAAAGGTCTTCACTTGGATTTGTTAACTGCGTGGGTTTGTGTATACGACACTACAAACAAATATAGATGCAATTTGGATCGAATACATTTTGTGTATGTATCGAAAGGACATCTTGCATGATGCAACTACAGTAACTTAATCTTTTCCGGAAAAGTAATAATTATAGAGATGTGTATTCTTGACCTTGTCTGCAATATCACGTTCAAGGTCAAAGGTAATTAAAAATAATAGTGTACTGCTCTAACCTATCTTGTGAACGAAATTAACTCAAAGATACGAGTGTATATTTTTATTTCTTAAGTTGGTATGTTGTAGATTGTTAAAAATAACAGAGACGGTTTCAATATATAGCAGTTTTAAGAAAACAAGACAAAAGAAATTGAATTATCGTAGATTCCCTAAACGTTATTTCAATCACTAGAACGTCAATCACTTTGAGGAACTCTTATTATATAAGTCATTTGATCATATCAATATATTTATTTGGATAATTTGAATGGGTTAAAGTCCTTGAATATGAATATTGAAGTTAGTATGCTAGATAGGTTGGCAATTTTGAGCTATGCAAGATTAAACCCAGCAGATATTATCTTAAGTGGCATTCAGAAACAAGCTTTTGAAGTTGCCAGATAAATAGATAAAACATAAAGTGCGTTACGGTACACCACTTTTGATAACATTTTCGTACAGTCTCAAATACCACATTATTGTTTACCGATTTTATTTCTCTTAACTTTTGTAAGTAATCGAGAACACGGACACATTATGTAAACAGTGTGCTGAAATTTAGATTGAGAAAATCGTCAGGGAGTTTCTAGAAGTCAACAGCGCAAGCTTTTCGATTCGGTTTTCATTTTGTGCTTACACGATATCGCACCTGTTATTTTGGTTTCACCTCTTATCTGTTCGGTAAGCAGAGCGATAACTATGATATTTTATATTTCCGTTCATTGTTTATCAACGTCATTTAAATCTTTAGTCAACTGCCAACACTATTTATTACCTTTCAAACCCTCATCATCAGTGTAACAAAAAATGCAGCGCAACCAGTAATATTTAGCTTATCAGCAAATCAGAAAGAGATATAACTCCTACTAGAAAGAAATAAAATATACACAAAGGCAGATTTGTAAGACTGGCAATTCGAAATATGCAGAAAATAAAAATCATGCACCCATCACAATTTTCTGCGTTGTTTCTGAATATAACACTTCTAGCTAAACATCCTAAAGAATTTTATTAGGTTATTACAGAACTCTTTTCTTGACCATGATAACAAGACGAATAAGCTAAATCAGATACGAATTATTGTGTTCCACACTTTCTACATTATGTTAACAAAGCAATTGTCAAGAAATACATTTTTCATCTTTTCTACAAATACACTAATAATTATAATGATTTTGCAATATCCTTATTTCAAGTCACCTACTCTCAAGTCGTCTTATTCGCTTGAAAATTTACGAAATAACTTAAGGAAATATACTTATTCCATGCTTGGAGTTGTTTTCGCAAGAGTTTTGTTTTTTTTTAAAAAAAAAACATTTGAAACTTTGTTCTAAATTATCGTCTACTTGTTCTAAATGCAGGTGTCTGTTAGCATAAACGTACGGAAGAAATATGTTTTATGTTAATCCATAACTGACGTAAAACTGCAGTAATCAATAGCATTTTGTATTGCAGTTTATTGATCATGTCAAGTAATCACTTTAATTTCCTGCAATCACGAAATTAGATATCAAACTGTGTACGTATCAAATGAATTATATCGAATATTTTTTGTCTTAGTCTGACATCGAGTCATCGAATATTTCTTGTCTCAATCTGCCAGTCATCGAATATGTCTTGTCTCAATCTGACAAGTCATCGAATATTCCTTGTCTCAATCTGACAGTCATCGAATATTTATTGTCTCAATCTGACAACAAGTCACCAATATTTCTTATCTCTATCTGACAACGAGTCAACGAATATTTTTGTCCCAGTCTGACAACGGGTCGTCGAAAAATAATATTGAGGCTGCTTTTCAACTGTAAGTCTGCAGACATATCATTGATTTAAGTGTAGAAGAAAACTAGATCACGGTTTTGTATTGTTAGAAGACGTGTTGCTTCTGAGTTTGGGCGCAAATATCAAGTTCCATTATTGTACAGGTTAGATTACAAGAAATAAAGCCAATAAGTCGAAATCGTAGCTTGGTCATTAATTAGCACCAGCTTTACAAGCTACACGTGATCTCAAGAAGATGTTAAAACCAATTCGCTTGTTTATTTTTCTTAACAGAATAACTACAGGTATTTCAAATTAAAATTGGCATTTTGTTTGCATGATTTAGCTCTATGGTAATGCCCCCACCATACCACGCCCTAATTTACGATGACTATATGACAAAATGCATGCATAAAAAGGGTATGATCTCAAATGACTTCACAATGACCAAAAACGAATTTCCAACACGTACGTTTAATTTATAAATCCTTATTATATATACTTTGTTATTGCTTCTGATATTTCATGCAATCACATGGAACAACATCTTTAGACAAATAAAACTGGACAGCATGAGAATGAACTATTTTTTCCTCTAACCTTTTGCTGGAATAACATAATTTTTATATTTGAGAAACTAATTTTATTTTTAATTTCTGATCATAACACAGGCGAAGTCGCTAATAAAACAACATGGTATCCAACACTTAAAGGTAAAGAGCAGCCTAAAATTCGTATTAAAATTTTAAAACATCGACAATCCGTACCCATTTTGTCTTTTATAGGTGGACTTTATTCCATCTGTATGTCGGGTACATCATCTAACACAAGCAAACACGGATTATAACCGAACAGACTCAAATTCCTAGATTCCAAACTTAATACGCCTGACATCCAACCTTTTTGACAAGGTCCCCGTGGGATATCTTGCGCGTTTTTACGAGGCAAACGTTTCCCTGAGTAACAAAAACTTGCGAGCAGACGACTGTGTGGGTTGACAACCTTTGAAAATTTATCATTCCTGCATACCAAACTCTTTGAAGTTTTAGCATCAAAATTAATATGGAGTTATATAGTTACCTTTATTTCCTCTTACTGGTGTCAAGTTTCTGTAATTGTAAAATAAACTACCTTGTTTACCAATTCCTAACTTAGAAATTGTTAACTAAATTCAAAGCTTTCTGATAGCTGCTACTGTATGTATGTATGTATGTATGTATGTATGTATGTATGTATGTATGTATGTATGTATGTATGTGTGTGTGTGTGTGTGTGTGTGTGTGTGTGTGTGCGTGCGTGCGTGCGTGCGTGCGTGCGTGCGTGTGCGTGCGTGCGCATATATTAACAGGCCCGGTCCTAGGGCAAGGCGAACGAGGCAACCGCCATGGGCTCCACGCTTTCAGGAACAAACTCCGCAATCCAGTTTTTTTTCTTCTTTTGCTTGGGGTCCCGCTCGTCGCTTGCTGCCTTTGGCCTTGCATGCTGCCCGTCGAATGTGTTTTAGGTTTTTTTGTATTAGCCAGCCCTATGCGAACTTGCGGCCTACAAGGGCAGAATGAAAAGTTAGCATAAATACGGATACATGAACTTTATTGTATTTCATATATTTGCGGATGCTAAAAAAAAAGCTATAAACACGGAACTTTCATTTTTGAAAGCGAATTTTACTGTATTTCCATACTGGCACATATAATGTTCGTTTTACATACATACATACATACATACATACATACATACATACATACATACATACATACATACATACATACATACATACATACATACATACATACATATATATATATATATATATATATATATATATATATATATATATATATATATATATATATATATATATATATATATATATATATACACATAGCTATCGCAGTAATTGCTTGTGCAAAAGTAACATAAATATATTAAAAATACCGACAGACCTAAAATTTCTATAAAGCATTTGAAACTTTCCAATTCAGTTCGAAATTTAATTTTTAATCAACGTTGTGCCAGGTGTGAATACACAGAACTTATATGATAGGACTATCCATCCGAATTATTGTGAAGACGCGAAAGTACTTTTCTACACGTCCTATCTTGTGTAGGGCTCTTCATAAGAAATAAATCCTGAATTTCACACCAACAAAATTGAGAGGCAAACATTTCGGCAAATATTGACCAAGATCACAAGAAATCTGCAGATGTTTGTCTTGTGATCTAAAATCAACTTTAAAGCGTTTGTTTCGAAGTGTTACGATGAGTATATAAGTGAAAGTATTTTAATCCGTCCGCTTTTAGAGTATAATCTGTTATTTTTCCAGACTAAAGAATAATATTAAAGACTATCTGAAGCTGCTGGGAAACACTGAATTGCAGCAATGTTCGAAATCTTCACGACCTTGAAAGCGAGTTCTCAAGTGAATGCAAACATTATCAGAGCAATCTGTTTGTGGTACGAATAAAAAGTCACGTTATTGCAAAACCTGGCTGAAAATGTGAGAAATCATTATTCGATTTTTTGTCATGTATAAATAAATTCATTTTTTGATTTACCGTATCATTTTTTTAATATCTTTCAACAGTGTTCAAGTCCTTAAATGGTTATAAACAATTATTTAACATTTTTAAATCCAAGTTATATTTTAATGTTCTTTTTATATACTCTACGTTGACTCAAATTAAACACATTGTAGACTGTATACAGAGAGAGAGAGAGAGAGAGAGAGAGAGAGAGAGAGAGAGAGAGAGAGAGAGAGAGAGCTTATATATGATTGAAGGATTAGACACTATCAAATTTAATGAAGAACTGTTGGCAGTTTCCAGCTCTCTACTCGTAGCTAATGCCCGTACGATAAACTCGCAGACCATTGTGAGTTAATCATTCTGCCATTAACGCTCCGTTACTAGGGTTGCCGAACTATGGCCGATGAGGGCGCTTTGTGACATGGAATGTGTCATTCATAAAGTAAATGTATCACCGCTAGTCTGTCATTGAGCCTTACCTCAAACATGCCCTCCGATCTCTCTACCCACTTGACCGGAATTCTTTTACATTTTGATTATCGCATTGCATATTTCTAAATTCCGATGAATTTGTCAAAAAGGTTTCACGGCAAGAGATGAACGGATGAAAGTACAGAATAAACGGTTTCGTCGAAATTCAGTGAGAGAAACGAAGCAAGGAAATCCAAAATATATCCGCGGACATTAAGGCACCAAGTAACAGAGTATACTTCCTTATAAATGTACACACATTCATAAACCACTAACTGGCTGTGAGGCAAAACTAATGAACATTCGTTTTATTTTCCCCTCATTTTTCTGTACTAACTAGATGAAATAAAGAACAACAACAATTATTCATACACACAATGAATAACTTACTTATGTTAGGCACTAGATTTAAAAGAAATATAACACAGTGTATGCTGCATTTTCTGGAAATTGTTGCATTTAAAAATTAAAGCAAGTTTGAACGCAAGTTACCTTTCCAGAACCAGCCGAATCACAACTGTTTACACTGTCATCACCCGCAGAGACCAAGACGTCGATCTCAATAAATATTTTATTATTCTATTTTATGTTCAGACTTTCATACTTCTGTTCAATTTTGGTATATTAAAAAAAATTAAAAGGAAGACACAAAATTCAAAATATCCTCAAAAATTTGGGCTAATTTACCACGTAGATGGTTACTTTTGAAGTAAAATGCCTCCACCCCATACCGCCAAAAGAAATAATACGTATAATCCGTCAGTAAATCCATCTCGAGTAGCTATTTCACTTGTTTACACCCAAGATGAAATGTAAAACAGTAATATATATATATATATATATATATATATATATATATATATATATATATATATATATATATATATATATATATATATATATAATCTGGGAATAAAAACGTAACTGTAATAACGCCATTTGTAAGCTGATTTCCATTTGTTAAAAGATATTCAAACTATTGAGAATGGCAAATTTTAGAATCTGATGTCTTTGTGTTCTCTGGACAAAGGTCAAAAATTGTCTAAACATTACTAGTTATTATGCACATGTATATGAAAGCCAAGGTCTATCAAATTAGAAAGACTCAAGCAACCATATGTGTTCAATTCACACTTTGCAGTACCACAAGTGTGAGCGCCACCAAGGTCCCATCCAATTAGAAAGACTCAGACACCCATATGTGTGTCCAGTTCACACTTTGACGTACAATCAGTCTCTTGACCTAGTATGGTCGTTGAGGCACTGTGCTGCTGAACATCCGACCAGTTCCCTCCACATGTCTCGATCATGTGCCAATGCCTGTGTCCATTTTGTGATGCTCTCAGTCCACATATTTCTTTGTCTACCTCTCATAATGCCACCGTGGACGCTGCCTTGCAGTACTGATGTGGATAGACCGTTGGCTTTAGTGACATGGCCATATCATTTCAGCTTTCTTCTTTTGACAGTGGTGAGGATGTCTGTATATTGGTCTACTTTGTACCTGATGGTGTTACGCACTTCTTCATTTGTGATGTGGTCCATGTCAAGATGCCAATTGTGTTTATGTAGCATCTCACTTCAAGTGCATGGATTCTTCGCTGTAGTTCTGCTGTCAGAGTCCAGGTCACACATGAATACAAAAAGATTGAGATTACTAGAGCTTTCAATAGTCTTGTGTTAGTTTTCAGACAGATATTCTTGTCTCTCCAAATGGGTCTAAGCTTTGACATAGCTGCCTTTGTTTGTGCTGCTTGTGCCAAAATTTCTGCCCATGATTCTTCTTCGGTGATTATGGTTCCAGTTCCTGTCCTCTGACTTTAATCTTGGCTGAGATTTATTTGCCACTATTTGTCATCAGCTTTGTCTTCTTAGGCGCTTATCACCATGTCAAATCTGGAAGATGTTTCATCCAGGTTCTTCACTAAGGTGGCAATCTCGTCTTCACTGCCTGCCAGTCCATCAATGTCGTCTGCAAAGCGGAGGTTGGTGATGTTACGCATTCCAATGCTGACTGTCCCACAGTGGTTTTCTAGGGCTTTGCTCATGATGTGTTCTAAGTAGATGTTGAAAAGCGTGGGTAACAGGTGACAGCCTTGATGTACTCCAACTGATGTCTTGAACCAGAATCAGCACAGACTACGTTGCTCTTAACAAAGACTAAAATATTTCGTGCAAGTGACCTTGTAGCAGCCTGATGCTTAATAAATATTTACTAGTGTACTCTACCGAATTCAAGTAATACCATATTTCAGTGGTTAGCTAATCTTCAGAAAAATTCAGAGAAGAAAATATATGAATCATTTTCTTATTGATTTTAATATGCAATAACAACTATTTAGCACAATCAGTGTAGCGATTCCTCGAAGAGGCTGAGGTGAGCGGGCATAGCTTTACCTCCTTTCATCACTGATCCTGGTGATTTGCAAATTGTCAAAGTCACGACGTTGTGGTGTTGCGATTGAAATATTCTTGCTTCGTATAAACAAATGATTTAAAAATTATGGAGTATGTGCATCTTTTGCTTAACGACCATGACGGTACCGCTCACCATGACCAATTGAAAATATGACAACACCTTACATTTCTAACAAGAATACAACTTTTGCAAAGGTGCATCCATTTTTAAAGTTCAACCCTGCGTGTGCCATTTCTGTGTCATAATAACAGATTTATCAAGTTCAACCCCATGTATGCCATTTCCAAGTTATGGCTTAATGATGAGCGTATGTATTACTTGCATTCAATTGGCGTAGAGGTAGACAGTTGTTGATTCTACACATAACTTCGCTCTAAAATCTTCATATTAGGATTCTTCGGCTTTCGAATTCCGATAGTGTATCACACAGATGCTTGATCTTTATTATGACCTTGAGCTTGAATCAAACTCAAGATTCCAAATAGTTGAATTTCAGTTTCCAATAGATTATAATAGCGTTCCATTATTTTAATAATAGGAATTATGTGCCTTAAATGACAAAAACTTCCTAAATAGGTCGCATGTAAGTCACCAGCTTGTTGCACATTTCTTTCTTTCTTTCCTTCTTTCTTTCTTTCTTTCTTTCTTTCATGTCCTACCAATGCCTACATATTGGACTTACCAACAAGGAGCGGACAAATCACACCACCTCAACCGTTTCTACGAGACAAAAATATGCCTCGGCTGTATTTTGGCACAGTGTGTGTGTGTGTGTGTGTGTGTGTGTGGTTTGGATTTTAGCCTTGCTCTAACAATTTTTCAATCATATTGCTACGATGTCTGCAGTTTATGGTGATGTCTAGCAGTGAGGCATCATGCCGCAGACATGTCTCATCATGTTCCACTCAGTTACACTAACCCGATATCTGCTCGACCAGTTCTTACAATAACCTCTTAATGCTGAGAGTCAAGCGAGGCAATTGTTAGTATCATTTTTATAAGTCTTTGGCATGGCCAAGCAGGGATTCGAACCCGCGTCATTCCGCATCTGTGGCGGATTTTCTAACCACTTAGGCCACCGGAGCGGTAATCGCGCAATAATTTACAAAAAATTCACACATTTTCCCGCCAGAAATCACTTTCCGAAAAAGAAACCAGACCACCTTGGCTGATTATTTTATTGATTTGACCATGTAATTGACCGAGAAGATGTAAATCAAAAAAATAGTTTCATACATTGTATCTTCTCTGTCAAATCCTTGTTACATATAGAAGCAAGGTTATCAAACGGCGGCAAATGGCAGCTATCATTCTATGCATTCGTAGGGTCGACTTCGATGTTGCGAATGTGAGCGGCTGTGTAATTTGTCGTTCTCGGTTCTCTTATTAATAAAACAACCAGTTCCTTGAGTCACTCAAATGGATAAATTTGTACTCACCTGCTTCAGACAGGAAAAAAGGAAACACTTTTGAAATTGCCAGAAATATTCTCAGTAGATCGACATTAGGAGTCGTCTATTTACGATAATCTTGTTACACTTGATAATGGCCGCCTATCTCTGTCTGAATCTTGTACAATCCAGGAAGAAAAGAACTATCATTGGACGGCAAAGTTCGTTTAATCTGATAACAATCCGAAAGTGGGGGTGCTGGGAAAACTGCCGACTGCATATAATGTTGATGCAATGTTCTCGTACCTTGCAAATTTTCAGAATTGGTTCTACGAATTCCGTTTGATTTATTTAAATGTTAACGATCATTTCAATCGTAATTATGAGTAGGTTTTAAGTGCGTTTATCAACTCACTTTGATGTTAAGAATATATTTTCAACACTGCGAATATTCAGAGGAGCTAATAGGAAAAACAGGTGTCTACCAAGTCAGGGAAATAAATCAATGCACGATGCTCTCTATATTGGTTGATTTCATTACACGATTGATGCCGCATGTTTTATCAATCACTTAACTTTTGTCATTGTGAAACAAATATTGTTTTTTTAAATGGAGCCAAGTCTCTTATTTTAAGTATATCTGGTATAATACAGCATTGAAATACTTCAGTTATTGCAGATATAAAAATGAAACTATTGGAATGGTTTAGTCTCGCAATTCGTTTGCAACAATATAAAATTTTCTCACGTGAACTTGAATGGTTTCATACAAACATGAAATGACTCAAGGTCACTTAAGTCTACTTCTACTTTAATCTTCGTGTCTTAGGATACCCATTAAACAACTAGGTGTAGGCACGTACATATTTTTAATCATCATCATTACCATTATCATCAGTGAATGTTGGAAAGGAATACCGTATATTTCCTAAATCTAGCTGGCACATTTGTCATTCGACACACACACACACACACACACACATACGCATTTGTGTGTGAGTGTGTGTACCAAAAACGGCGCGCAAAGGCTATCACTTGATCTTGCAAGAGAAAATTTGATAACATTGACATACTTTTTATATACGAATAAATAGTAGTATCATACAGATTAGAGAATTTAATTTAGTACTTTACGGAAATTCGAACCCGAAACCCCCATTTACGGCACCCGTCGCCTTCTGCTGCTGCAAAGTCGCTGGTATGAGCTTTCGTGCCCTCTCTCTCTCTCTCTCTCTCTCTCTCTCTCTCTCTCTCTCTCTCTCTCTATATATATATATATATATATATATATATATATATATATATATATATATATATTATCATTAGATAGCATAACACCGTATCAAAGAATCAGCAATAGCAAATGAGCAATCGGTGTAGACTGAATAACAATAAAATGGAATTGACTACTCTGTCTGGCAGGCAGGCAGTTCAAAAATTTTAATAACATAATCAACCAGCTGAGTGCCAAAAATGTATTTGTTCAGTCAATCTGGACGCCATTTTCAAACCAGAATAAGTCCGTACAATCCATCTGTGTATTTTAGTTACGATTACTTTACACTTATCTTCCAAATATTTAACTTTGTTTTCATCTCACTGAACTTTAGGCCATAAAATACAGCCTAGTCTTTCTTACTTGGACCAACAAAATGTCTTTTTAGTGAGGTCACGTAATCGAAGAAAGATATATATCTTTCGTAAACAACACTAATGCTTCCGAAGATTTCATGTTTAATTAGCTGGAGCAATACTTAGATCACGATTTTCTGGGCTGTCCCTAATAAATGAGAGATATCAGACAAAAATTGAGGCGGGGTGTCATGAATGCTTGTTCTCTCTTTAAACTTTCAATGAGTACTTAGACGAATGGGATTCAACACTTTGTGCGAAAATAATGATTAACGGACAGTTGTCACGTCGCAGATGTCCGAGGCCGGATCATTTGTGGAAGTTAGTTCCCGCAGGGTGCATTTTTATGAATGGAACAAGAGATGGAACTTAAGAACTAATTTATCTTCATTTGCATGGCAGAATACTTGAAAATTAAAGGATTTTTGCAAAGGGTAAAAAGTGAAAATTGAAGGATACTACAAACTATAGTCAAGTAGACGAAGTCTTAGTTCAAATCTCTTTCTATTTACATGAAGACTATTTCAGAAGAAACGATCTAAGAAATCTGAGTTTAACACTCTAGACCAAAAGGTTTGGTGGTGGTAGTGGTAGCTATAATTAATAATTAAAAGAACATGCGTCAGTTCATAGAAGAGATGGTTCTGTGTAAGGAAACAGGAAAGGTTTCTCCCTCTGTCCATAAAAAGAGCTACAACTGTCATTGCTGCCATTTATTTTTGCTTGAACCTCATAAGTAGATTGACCACAGGTTTAAAAAAAAAAAAAACACAAAAACAAACAAACAAAATTCCATCGAGTTGGCTTCTAATGTTAAAGTGTCAGATTTATGAATGTGGTATATGGATACAAATTATCTATCTATCTACCTATCTATCTATCTATCTATCTATCTATCTATCTATCTATCTATCTATCTATCTATCTATCTATCTATCTATCTATCTATCTGTCTGTCTGTCTGTCTGTCTGTCTGTCTGTCTTCCGTCCGTCCGTCCGCCCGCCCGCCCATCCATCCATCCATCCATCCATCCATCCATCTATATATCTATCTATCTAATCAGTTTTCGTCACTCTTGCTAGCACGTCATATGGGACTTATTTCTAACATGCGATAGTTCCGCTGGTGTTAATCTTCTATATGCACTCTATAAGTGCTAATTTTCACGTATGTACTCTTATTTTTTTAAGCATACATCACCGTAATTATCAGCATTTTGAATGAATAAATCCTGAAGGTGCAATCCTTTTTTTCTACCGTTATCATACCTGACATACAACAGTGGTATTTACTTGTTTTGTATATATCTGATAAGCATTCAGTTTTATGACGTGGTCTGACCGTCAACGTTTGCACTGTGGTGTTTGATACCAATCCTATGCTTTTGTTCAATTTTTCTATGAAACAGTTAAGAGTTGAAACGCTTTGTAATTATTTTGATAAATCAGATCTAGTATGTTATTGGCCTAATTATGTTTTCTCGAAACAGTCAACTGCAATAAAGCTTGCGTGTGCTAACTGTCCCGTACATCCAAAGGGTATCAGTGCTTTCGCGTCTCTGCGTAGCTATTCAATTTTTTTCATCTTTTTTTCTTTTCTTTCGTTAATTTTAATCCCTAATAAGGGATTCTTGTTTCATAATTCTTTGAAAATCACAACCCCAATATTTACTTTTGTGGAAAGAGTGCGACAAACATATTTTGTCCTCAAATATGAGCAATCATGTAAAATACTGCTTTTGTCAATGTCGTAATACGTCGTTGGAGAATTCATTCTGGGTGATGTTTATTGATGGCATGGACAAAATCCCTGCATTAACTAAATAGCAATGGACTGAGAAAAGCTACAGGTGGATCAGCGCGCGCGCGTTTTTACATGATTGGTTTTAGTATGAGAAATATTTAGTATTGACTTAAGTGTATGTACACACAAATTTCCACTCTTTCTTTCCTCTTTCTTCCTTTTTTTCCCTAATTAGTCTCTTCCTTCTTCATCCCTTATTTCTTTTTTTTGTCCTTGGTTACAAATGCTATTTGTATATATCCCTCAGTCCGAACTCTTATTTTGCCCATACTGTGAAACAAAAGAGTAACATAAGGCAATGTAAGAAATCAAACTAAGCTTATAAGGTCACGCTTTTAATATATACGCCAATTATTTTTGACAAGCACACATAATTCCTTATGGGAGGAACTTTGGGATCCTTTTCAAATATTTTAGTTGCAATCCCTGTCAATGCATAAAACAGGTGTGAAGCTACACAACTCTAAAGAAAAGAAGCATGATTAGATCTGAGTCTCTAACGATTATCTGATGTGGTTCATAAACAGGTTTTAATAGATAAAGCCTCCTGGATATTGGCTTTGAATGATGGGTATTCAACTTGTCAAGTTTGAGTAGATCTAATTATGTTCAGGATAGACCAGTGTCTTTAAATATTTCACAAAGAATATGTTCAGGTATTTTAAGATTGTAGATCACCTTGCAAAGCAAAATATGGCAAAATTAAACGAAAGACCATTTCAACAAAATTTAATTGACATCAAATTCGCAACTAAAAATAAGTGGCTGTCAGCGGTTTAAAATTTAACTCATTTGCTTAAAATTCAGTGTCCAAATCATACGAACACGTTATAATTATTAGAAGATTAAAAAGTAAAATATTTGCCAGGAAAAGGGCTAGAATTCGTTCTTTAGATCTACTGGTTACAAACCAGAAAACAGAACAATGATTTTTCATCCGCCGCCCGTCATCCTTCACTACGAACACATTCATCCCAGGCCTAGTTGGCCCTTTATGAAATTACTGTAATGCCCTTGGGCGTCCAATATAGACGTCCTGACAGCCATCTAGAAAATATAATTATCTCTGCCATTTCTTAACTGGGGTTTTCACAACAAATATTCATACGATGTCTTGCGGGTCGTAGATGGTGATCCATCCGGTAAGATATCCAATATGACTGCCATAACGGAACTCATGAAAATATCGTCATTCTTTCAATGAAAGAATTCCTATAACTGTTAGCTGGACCTAACTGAAAATAGCGCTCCTTAAATGTTCAATATGACCACCGTTGTGGTTATCTTGAAAATAGTGTTTTCGTTACACATCCTGAATGAAAGGTCATTCGCACATCATTAGACTTAAACAATAACAAAACAACAACATAAAAACAACACAAAACAAAAAAAGACAGACAAAACACAAACTCTTATGATGTTTAATTGGTTCCAAATAAAATGGCGCCGATCTTATATCTAATATGGTTGCCACGACGGCCATCTTTAAAATCAGTTTGTATCGCTACTTCTCCTCAACGTGTTGTCACATCGACATGGACGTTTCACTTAAAGACTTTTTATTATCTCTGGACGAAGTAAAATTGAATTTGTCGCACTCAGACATTCAATATGGCGACCACGATGGACATCTTGACAATTTAAACGGATTGCTATATCGATATATTTTCATTAAGAGACACGAACTCTGATCATGTTTAATTGGTCTAGCCTCCAATATGGCTTTCACGGAGGCCGTTTTCACAATCTTGTTATCGCTAATCTTCCCGAACCGATGGTTATATCGACATGAAGGTTCCACTAAAATACTTCTTATGATGTATATATAGTTGGTCCAAAATGAAAAAAAGGTGGACATGATGTTATACATCCATTGTGACCGTCACATCGGCCATCATAAAATCGTATCATTATTACTCATTCGGAGTGGACAGTGGTAATGTTAAGCGGTTTCCATTAAAAGATTTAGTGAGTTCAAGTTGGTCTTAACTGAAAATGGCGTTCCTTAGATACGCACTATAACCTCATCGTTATACATTTGAAAATCGTACTATATCTACTTATCCGGTACGGAAGCTGGTATCTAAATAAGGTTTTCACACAAAAAAATATCTCTTATGATGTCTAACTAGTTCGAAATGAGAATGGCGCCATAGGGCATCTAAAATTCCACCACATGATCGACATGCCATTTAACAGAATACTTCATTACCTAGTTAGTACTAAATGTACACATCATATATTGCCGCCATGACCAGCATAGTGAAAAAACCTTGTTATTGCAACACCTCGTGAACAGATAATTGCATTGATATGGAAATGACATTCAAACCCATAGGATGTTTGATTTGTCCTAAATAAAAATCTCGGCCCTGGTACATCCAATATGGCAACCACGGTGTTCATCTTCCAAGCATTGTTATCATTACTCCACATGTTCAGATGACTGTATCCTTTCCACGTTTTCACTAACATACTTATACTCTCTGGTTGGTGACATTCTGATCTACAATATGGCCGCCAAATCTTGTTTTCGCCACATTGCCTAAACGAATTACCACACGTACATAGGGTTTTATCAAACACACTTTTAAGCATGTCTATTTTGTCATAGATACAAATAATGCTCATCTGACATAGAAGATAACCAGCATAGTGGCTGTCTTGAACCTCTTGCTTTGGCTCCCTAAACGGATGAGAATTTTATTAAAAGACTTATTGCGGCGTCTAGTCGGCACTAAGTATATAACATGCCGATCAGATAACCAATGCGGATGATATTTCCTTGGTCATAAATGAAAATTGTGCCGCATAGAACTGCTGTTTCTTCTGAATAGGCGGCCTTCATGGTCAGTTTGAAAAACTTTGTATAGCTTCTTCCTCTGATCGTCGTAGCAACATCCGGTTTTCATTAAACTACCGTAGCAATATTTAGCTAGGCCTGACTCAACTGAATTCCAACATGGCACCATTGACATTTCGAAACTCTTGTTACCGCTACTTCTTTTACATGAATGGTGACATTTACATGCAGATTTCATGCGTTTTGCAATACTAGTATATAATTGGTCCTGAATGGAAATGTTGCATCTAATTGACACTGGTGTTTGTTGTCCAGATTTTGTCTTTTACTTAGGTTTCTAAGAATAATGATGCAAATATGTATGTATTGATTTATCTCATTTAACGCATTATGCGAATGGACAAATCTGAAGAACATCTTAAATGTTACAACTTCAAAACCTAGTCTTTTTGTTGTGCTTCTTTTTCTATGCAAACGTTACTTCCACAAAACTTTAATAATACGCGGAGTAATTGATGGTGTTTCGAACAGTATGAATTACAATGTAAAATATATCTGTCCATTTTTGTAATTTTACGCAGTTCAAACCATGATGACATCTCATGACAATATATTCATCACCTGACAATCACATGACAGTCACATGACAGTCAGCAAACGCCCGAGTTAAATAACCGAAACAACTATTTTGAATGAGCTAAATCAAATTGGCCAGTCAATAGCTTGAACAGCCAATGATCCGCCGATGTATCCGGTAATATGAAATGGAGACTGGAGCTAGGTTTACGAGATGCCACGTCGATTTACAAGTTGTGAAACAACGGATTTGATACCTATACATGCTGTGAATACCGCCAAAAAGTCCTTTCACCGACGGTAAATCGACAGCCGCGAGAAACGCCGGTGTCTAAATGCAGTCGATATGTGAACTGGTACATTGTGGATATATCTGTCTGCAATAATTACACGGTTTTATGAATAGGTGAAATCAGATCACAAACCTATTAATACAGGCACGGGGAATGCTTTATCGGACTAGGAGTGGGTTTTTTTAACGTCATCTGTAAAACAATTTGACTGGGGTTTGACTGGTCCAATCGGAACGTCCTTGGACTTTCCCGTTGCATGCTAGAATAATACCTATGATGTAAGTATACCCTCCTCACAGACGAGGGGAATGAGGTCAATAGTGCTCATTTTAAATTGCTTCCTTTCCTTCGATGTTATTACATTATAATAACTCTTTGCTGCAACCACAGATACTCAACGACGTTTTATCACTAACAATAACGTTCCATTACTAACAGCGACGTTCCATCACTAACAACGACGTTCCGTCAATAATAACAACGTTCCACCGCTAACAGCGACGTTCCATCACTAACAATGACGTTCCATCACTAACAATGACATTCCATCACTAACAGCAGCGTTTATTGGTAATAATAACGAAAAAAATAAATAAAAGTGCAGGTATTTAATTGATTGTTGAAACGTAGTCTAATGCTATTTTCAACGCTGATTTTTCCCCATCAGGATCTATAGTAACTCTCAATACATACATATGTCAATAGACCATGCTAAATATTCAACATACACTTGACACAATTGCAAGAAGTCAGTTAAATACAACTTGGCAGAGTAACACCACCTAAAATGCCTGGATAAAGAGTACAGTTTGGAGGAAACGTCACATTTAGTACCTTTAACAGCATTATATAAAGTTTGTATTTTGATTTAGCATTAAATTTGGTTTACCTTGGACACCCTGCAGATGAAACTGAATTAACAGCGATACTTCGTAAGGAAAACGTCCAGCGTCGTTTGATTTATAGCATCCATCCGTCAGAATAATATTTCCATCGTCTGTCAAGCGTAATCGAAACACAGGAATCAGTTTTAGAGTCAACATTATATGTTTACGTTTCGCTTATATTGGTTTCTTTGACATTGCTGTATACACTGTCAAGAAGCTTAATAATATATGTACAGGAGTGTAGTGCTGTGGGAACGGCGTTCCCTTACAAATGTTGCCCTTGCCATTTTCCGGCAATCCCCAACCTATCTGAGTAGCATGCGTTCCCTCACTTCTCTATCGTGTTCTCTCTCTCTCTCTTCTTTATTTATCACCGCACCATCAACCACATTTGAACGTTGGACACTGTGAGGTAACTATCACGCTTCAGTTTACACTTTCGTTTATTCTTCAGCTCCGTATCATAGATACTATCGGAAGTAATGTTGAAACATAATGGCTGTATTGGAATTGAAACCTGTAGCTTTTCAAGGAAATGTAGGCAAAATTTACATATTTTCACACTCGAGTTATTCCGTTAACTTTGTGCGTCTTATTCTGTTACTCTGGAACTGTTGCATGTAAAATTATGAAACTTATTCGTATTTCCCTTTGAAGAGTACTACTAGATACCGGCAATGGTAGGACATAGTGACCCAATTTTTAAGCTTAAGTAATGACGGGTTTGAATATGCAGCAATGAAATTTGATGAATGTGTTGACGTTTCAAGTCATCATAACTGCAAGGCATATATTGAGAGAGAGAGAGAGAGAGAGAGAGAGAGAGAGAGAGAGATTAGGATTTTAACGTAGTTTTTTTTTTTTTAAATCAGTCATATCGTTACGATGTCTGCAGTGAGGCAGTTTATAGTGACGTCTAGTACTTGGGCATCATGCCGCAGATATGTAACATCATGTCCCACCCAGTCACATTATCCTGGTACCAGGCGACCAGTCCTAACACTAACTTCCTAATGCTGAGCGCCAAGCGAAGCAGCTGTTAGTACCATTTTTTTAAGTCTTTGGTATGACTCGGCCGGGATCGACCCCACGACCTTCAGCATCTGAAGCGGACGCTGTAACCCCTATTCCACCGAAACGGTGTCTCACAACGTAAAGTTAACAGAGAATAAAATGAGTATTTATTAATAATCTGTTTCTAAGAGTTGCATACAATGCAGATCTTCTGAGGTTTTTCTAATGACTACCAGCAACAGTTGCAATGCACTGGTTTCGAGCATACAAGAGAAGGAAATAACGTTTGAAATGGTGCCACGTTTAAATATTATGCTAGCCAAGAATAAACATCATTAGTCACAATTAACCTCTATGATCTTCCAATTTTTCATAAAAAAACAGAGTTCTCATAACGTTCTCAAGACATTTTCAAAATATATTTGAAAAGAATAAGAGAAAGATAGTTCAAGAGATAAGGAAAGATGGTATTTTAAAACTGTTTTAACATTTTTATGATACAGTACTAGTGTGCATGTTTTGGATTTTTAACATAGCCTTATCAATTTTTCATTTATGTTGTTATGATGTGTGCAGTGTGACAGTTTTTAGTAATATCTATCACTGGGGCATCATGCCACAGACATGAAGTATGATATCCCACCCAGTCACATTATCCTGCCACCAGGCAGACCAGCCATAACACTAACCTCTTAATGCTGAGCGCCAAGCGAGGCAGCTGTTAGTAACATTTATGTAAGTCTTTGGTATGACTCAGCCGTGGATCGAACCCACGACCTCCCACTTCCGCGGCGGACGCTTTAACCACTAGGCCACCGGAGTGGTTATATATAGGTAGAAGTGACACGCATGTATTTTTCATGTTCCACTGAATATTTTCATTGCATGTATTGACATGCAACTCAGTTTCGACAGCAGTTGTGTGTATTGTGATGAAATTTGTTTGTACATTCACCTTTGTAATTTATTTTAGAAAGTAAAAAGTAAACTGTGGTTGTCTTTGGCTTAAGTGTCTATATTTAATTTTTTTGAATAATCATTTACCGGCGAAGCAAGCGAGACACACTATTCTATCGAATTCTCTGTTGATTTATTCTTACCGTACATAATCACTTATAAGATCAGCCAAACTGCAAACAACACAGAGCCTGATCTGTTGCAGCTTAATGCATATTCAGATTAGTGTCTATGTCGTTTATTTTACTTCTCAATCCTAACACACTGCATATACCCATATCTGCCGGCGCATTATGAGATGAAAGATCTTGGTCTCTGCGCTTCGCAGTTAACATTCGCTTATTAACGAGTACTACGGTAATATACAGCTTAAAGCTTTTATAAATTATAAACGTTAAAGAAGAGAAAATCTTTATTTTTGGATTGATTTTATTAAAGGAAAGACGGTAACGACCACGTCATTTTACTCGCCTCCTCTCTTTAGAATTTCTTCAAAATTACCAATGTTATGTATTGCTTCATTGCTTTTATTGTAAGCAAGTACTGGCGAGTTACCTCCCTTATATCAGCACCTTTATCCCAAGTTATCTTCTTTCCTTTTCACGATTTAGATCACCACTATTTATATCAATTACTGTATGTGCACATTAGTAAGAGCACTGTCAGGGAAGGTCTTAATTAAGACTCGTAAACCATGCCTATTGGTTTTCGTAGCAACGATGTTGTTTCAAACAGATGTACACCCATTTTTTGTATATCAACCAGTGCATGGGGTAGTTTCTCTATCAAAAATGTCCTCGAGTACATTGAGTTTGTAGATCCACAAATATATATTTATACAGAAAATATAATGACTTGGTTAAGTATACAAAAAAATCTTTTAGACGACAGCTATGCTTTGAGATCGCATCTAAAGTGAACTCGACACTTTTTGCTAATTCTAATTGTGTTCCTTGCATTTAAAAAAAGAAGAACCAAACGAAAGAAAGAGAGTAAAACAGTCACTGATATAGGCTGACAAAGATAAAATGATATAGAAGAGAGAAAAAGAAAGAAAGAAAACAAAAAAGATGAAAACAGAAAAGGAAGATGAGAAGAGAAATAAAGTGATTAATCAAACTCACAGACAAATTAGTTGTTTACCACAAGGGTTCTCAAGTATGTCATTTTCCGAGATTTAGGTCGTTGTACACATATATTGCTGTCATCATTTATTTCTCTAAAATTAAAAAGATAAAACAATGTCTAAAAATGTTAAGAATTTGTACCAGAGTTTCTTTGAAATAATGGGATGTGAGGTTTTGATTATTTTTAGCACGTCGAATCCAAAACAGATTCTTTTTTACTCTGCGAACAGTGTATCATGACGCAGCAATGATGCCAATAAGTGAATCTGTCCGGAACGCATACAAGTTCATTTTCTGGTAACCTTTGTAATCTGGTCCACTTCGTTTTAGTAACTAACCAAAAAAAGCGTTGTAGTCTGTGATGAAGAGTTATCGTTAGAAAAATTATGTTCCGAATGATGTTTTTCACTTTCATAAATGTGAAAGATTCGATACCATTTATTAATCGAACGTCAATTTTCAACCGAATGAAATTCTTAGTAGTGTCCGCCATATCTCTATTATGTCGGATGTTAATCAGATTGTGAAACACGTGCTATAGCGATAAATTTTATGCAAATTATGCACACACACACACACACACACACACACACACACACACACTTTCGATCTTGTGCGTGCGAATACCATTTTCTGATATTTACTTCGATGACACTTACTATCTTATTCATTCAATGACTCACTTGACATTCATTAAATCATTGTGGGTTTTTTTTCACACACACACACACACACACACACACACACACACACACACACACACTTTCGATCTTGTGCGTGCGAATACCATTTTCTGATATTTACTTCGATGACACTTACTATCTTATTCATACAATGACTCACTTGACATTCATTAAATCATTGTGGGTTTTTTTTCTCTTTCGGTATTATTCCTGTGTGCTATGTGCGCTTTTGTTATTCAAGACAACCGTTTGTGACGCATCCCGATAAATAGTGTATTTACAAATGACTCTACATTCAAAACTACTATTAGCTCATTCTAAGTCACATAACTTGTCTCTACATTTTATGTGTTTGCCGTCAAACGTACAAGCCTTAATGATGGGACCAACTTTAAATTGTACAATTGAGACTGAGAAGGGAATAATGAGTGACTTGATCCAAGTCGTCTCATTCCCCTTACACTGTTACCTGACTGTATCAGATCAAAATCGACACGTCAGAATGAAACTAAGGGAATCTGAGAGTTCAGTTATAACTAAGCCACTTCGCGTACTCTCGAAGATATTAAGACATGTAGAACATACCAATATTGTGGGGTTTTACGGGTATGATAGGATCAGAAATTCTCCATCACATCCTGGAAATCAAAGAATACTTTATAAAAATGGATCCTTTGTGTTCATTCATATTTTTGTTAACATTTTAGATAAAATAGAGAGCATGATTTTCAAAGTTTGATTTGAATATTTTGTATACTGGAGCTTATTTGGATTTGTGACATTGCAGAAAATATCTTAAAAATAACAATAATTTAAAGCATTATATTTCATACCCGATTTCATAATTTTATGAAAACATGTTAACAATCGAATTTAGGAATCGCAATCCATACCGATAACACGACCGAGAAATAGTATATGTGCAGGCTTCGGTCACTGTTTCAATACTAATGCGCTCGAGACCGATATGACATTATCGAACTCGGTTGGCAGTAGTATGATAACTTCAGCGAGATCTAGGCTACGTGACTGAAATCACTAGGTTTCACACCAGTATTATCGTATTACACGACCACTTAACAATATATCGTCACTATTAGACCCAATGGAATTTGGATGATATTCTACGATTTGGAGGAAAGAAAAACCAGAAGAAGAGAAAAAAATGTTATTATTATCACCGGGATACTCCTGTGAAGTGATAAATATATATATATATAAAAGACTCGTTACCGTTGTTGTCTACTGTGACCAATGAGGATGAATTTGGTACTGTCCAAACATTCGTGGTAGCCACTAAGAAACTGGCTTTGCATATTATTTCATATCGCTTATCCAATAAGAGTTTGATCGGTATGTAACAGTGCCGTCCATCGGTTATCATGCGACTAGTTAAGATCCTCCACCCACCCGTTTACACCAACACCTTCCAAAAGTCATGTTCTTGTAGCAATGGACGTATATCAATATATTATCATTTTAAATCAAAAGTTTACCTTTGTGTAAGTCTGTTTCTTGTCTGTATTTCAATATTTTTGTATTTATTACGTAGCTGTATTATTATTTGTACTCTTCTATAAACATGTCAGTCTAATTCAAACATCAGTCAGTTCATTGTTCCTTAGGAGAGAACTTAAACAACTTTTTTTTGGCTGTCAACCGTCAATAAATGAATCAACATTATATTGTAGCTAACATTGTTGTTCAATAACTATTGCCTAAACTAACCAATATGGTTAAATCACTAACTCCCAGAAGAGAATAGCGACAGGGCTCGATCCAGAAGCATCTTGCTAACATCATTAAACCCTAGACACGTTTCTACTCACCTACATCTTAAGTCTATATCTAAAACAGTTGATTGGTCATTTATGTATAAGTCAGACTTAAATTTCAACCAATCAGATCGCTAGATCCTGTACTTAAATTTAAGAATAGACCGAAGTGTTTTAGGTGAAATTGAGGCCTTAACAAATAAAATGACAACCAGACTCTGGACAAGTGTGATTACATAACCTGGGCACGTTCGGTATCGTTCACCTCTAGACCAGTAGAAATACAACGGCTACATATTTATGTCTAAATATCGGTAAATGACATAACTACCCCCATCCCTCCATCTCTGGATCAATACCAATAGAGTGGTTTCAGCTGTTTCTCAAAGGCTGATATAAACACTCCGGTTGCATAGTGGTTAGAACGTCCGCCGCGGAAACGGGAGGTCGTGGGTTCGATCCCCGGTCGAGTCATACGAAAGACTAGTACAGACAGCTTCTTCGTAGAGACTGGTAGGCCTGGTGTCAGGATAATGTGACTTGGTGAGACATCATGCTACATGTCTGCGGCATGATGCCCCAGTGCTAGACATCACTATAAACTGCCTCACTGCAGACATCGTAGCGATATGAATGAAATGTTTTTAAAGCTACGTTGAAACTCCTAATCAAACAAACAAACAAACAAAAGCTGATATGTACCGGCAGCCGTATTCTAGACATTTCTTTTCTAGCTCGACACGCTAACCCAAATTAAAAGTGCACAACGTTTGTTGATGATTTATAAACTAATCATTTGGCTCAAGATCGACGATTTGAAATGACCTAGACACGGATCAGTATGGTGCCATCCCTTTTGCCCTGGACGAGCATAAGTGAATCATTACGTCACTAAACTCTGGACATATAGAAGGATATCATTGTACTCTAAATAGTTTGATTACATCACTTTGCCGTATCACAATCGGGTTATGTTACTTGACCCATGGCAAGTATTATCATAGCACATATCACTGGACCAGTATAATGACTTTATATGTCACTGGATCAGTATTAGAATATCACCAGGTCATAGAAACGCGCCATAGCCTATGTCAGCAATATATATATATATATATATATATATATATATATATATATATATATATATATATATATATATATATATATATATATATATATATATATATATATATATATATATATATATATATATATATATATATATATATTAAATTCGGTGAACACTATTATCTCACGATTGAAATAACGCCTACTGAATCAAGCCATTTGTCTAATTCAGCATATTTCAAATATTTCATACGTCGTTGAACGAGTGAAGACGACTGTATTGACTATCTGTCCAGATACGAAAATAAAATTAGCAACCAGTCACGATATTCGACTTCTTGACAAATTCTGTCTGCGTTCTTCATTCTGAACACATCGGACTCAAAGATGTTCAATGTTTAATTAGAGATCTTTCTATGCAACGTATTAAATCATCAAAGCGGTTAGATATATCCATGCTATGACAATCTTTCCCGTCTGCATGCTTGCTATGCTTTTTTAACTTTTAATTTTAGAAAATATATTTTCTTATTTTGAGGTGTGAGATGGGACTTATTCTATTCATTTGAAATGCACTAATCTTCGTAACTGTCAATTTTCAAAAATTGTTTCCATAACAACTTTTTTCCTAAAATCTCTGTCTTAATACCACACTTAGACCGCGAATGCACACACTGCATAATCTGAAAGCAATGTTTTCTAAGTACTTCTCAGGCTGAAGAAAAAGTCACTAAGATATATATATATATATATATATATATATATATATATATATATATATATATATATATATATATATATATATATATATATACTTATTTTGTTTGCTTCGTTACTAGATGACTAGATTTTGATTTTAGGATTTAAATCTCTTACACGCCACGGATGTATTATTACACAGATGGCTATTCACGCAAATATGTAAGATATCTTAATTTTGTGTGTATTTGTATATTTTTGAAGATATATTAGTCCAATGCATCAATTTCTTTGGTATACGCTCGTTTTACTATTATACTAAGTTGTTCTTTTTTCATCCAATACAATTAGCATGTTTGGTCCATAACTTCCTAAACAGAGACATTTCCCGTACACTTTGCCCAAATATATATAACAACTAGACAATGTATCACGTATCAAAGCCATGTATTTTGCCTCAATGTCAAGGTCACGACAAGGATAAATATCATTATGCGGTTTGTATAACTGTCCAGAACGGTTGACGATATTGTAGTGAAACTTTATCCCACTGTGCGCCGTAGTCGCTAAATAAGCAACTCTGCTCTCTGGCAATTTACTAATAAAATTCGGATAATATCCCTACGCCATCAACTCTGAGGTTACGTCTGTATGTTAAGAGCAACAAATTAGTTCCAAACATGTGCCCAATTACTTTATTAATTTTCATGGCATGCTGAAGTCAGTCTAATATAGATCTTGGATGTAATTTTAAGCTAACTACAATTCTTTATAATAAAAAAGTGATAAGCTGAGTTTTTACAAAGCGTAAAATTTCCAATGTTTATGGGAACACTTCGGTTGTCAATTCTTCTTTTTTTTGGAGATGCGTAGTTATGAACTCTGTAAGCTAGTAAATTTTGGATGTAAGTAAATCTTGCGTGTGGTTCGCAATCCATTAATGCGTAAATAAAAGTGATCGCTTTTGGATAACACCGGAACTTCTTTAGTTTCACTTTAGCCAGGTAGGATCTGTTGCATACCATGGCCACGCCCCTTACACCAAGGTCAAGATCACGGCAAGGAACAGGTAATAATTTGATTATCCTTTTTAGGACTATACCTTTTGAGCCACTGAAGACATTCGAATGAAACGTTAGCCAATTATGCACCATTTATAGTGGATGTGTTGCATAAAGTAATTGCCACCTCTGCCTCAAAGAGAAGGTCACAGCGATGGGAATGTTAACTTTGATTCGTATGCTTGTCTGGAGTATGATATCTTAGTTGCTGAAGATATTTGAATGAAAAATTGACCATTTATATATCACATCACAACTTATCAGTATGTCCGATATCGAAGTAAACGCCTCTGCTTCAAGGTCAATGTCACGGCAAGGGAGATTACAAATCACTTAATTTGTTTGTCATGCTCGAGTATAGCTTTTAAAGCGATGGAGGTGTTTTAAGGAAACTTTAGGCCCTTGTATATCTTAACGGTACCTCACGTATTCAAGGTCATATCATACGCCGTACCTCAAAGTGAATGTCACAGCAAGAAATCTTTTAGGTCAGGGCCCAGTTTCCTTGTCCAGGCTGCCAGTTTTTAACAACTATCGACACTTTGCCCAGGTCCATACCTGACGTTACAGTAGTCAAATCCCTTCCTTAAAGGTCAATGTCCTGGGGGAAGAGTATGACGTATCATGCACCGTGTGAGGTAATCTTATTCCAAGTTAGTTGTTATTGACAAGATTTCATGCTGAGTTAGATAGACCTATCTCTGTTTACTAGTTGGTCTTCTTTAACACACAATTTTTTTGGAGTACAATATGTGAATTTATCTGCAATTATCATACACAATAAGTGAGGTGGGGTCACCAAAACAAACATACAAATAGTATAGATGAAATTATTCCAGCTTGGCTTTTTATTTCTTGTAAATATTTACGTTTGAAGTGACCAACCGATATCAGAGTAAATACATTTTCCTAATCTGTGGATCTGTGGATGAGGAAACTAGTCTTCTTTGTACATACATACATACATACATACATACATACATACATACATACATACATACATACATACATACATACATACATACATACATACATACATACATACATACATACATACATACATACATACATACATTACGGAAGTGCAGACCAACTTATAAGAGTTTGTCAGTATTGTAGAAGATTATTTAAAACCAGCTGCATTTGGTGCATTTGTCGACAGACTTTATCTAACTTAAATTCAAATAAACCCTGCCTGTCTGTCTTAATGTTCCAAAAATGGCCATCACATTTCCTGCTCGTCTTTCTTCCTCTATACAGGTGATATGTCACGCTTTTTGCAAGCCATCAAAAGATTAAATCACTTTGATATAACGAGTTTGATGAATGGCGCGATGTACCTGGAGACGCTAACTTGTAAAAATACTCAAATATGTTTAGTATTTGGTGCAACGTGTTTAGTCTTCTGGTTGTGGCGGTGATCAAAGGCAGAGGGCGTTATTTTAAAGGAGAGGCAGACTCAATCGTAGAGAGCTCATTTAAATCGGAAAGACGCCATCAATCATGGAATCCTCGTGGTTAGGGAGAGTGCTGTAAACTGTTGTCACCTCGCGTCATGTTTTGGCCCTTTTACTGCCACGCTTTCTACGGACTGAACTTGATTAGGACTATTTCTTTCGATCCATTTTGTTTAATAAAAAATCATAACCCGGTACTAAGTACACATAGGTTTGTTGTATGCCTATGGTGTGGCGTTTTAATTTTAGAGAACTGTCCTTCTGCAAGAAATTTTTGACAGTGGTCAGTTGACCAGCAACTGTTGCATTTGATATATATATATATATATATATATATATATATATATATATATATATATATATATATATATATATATATATATATATATATAGAGAGAGAGAGAGAGAGAGAGAGAGAGAGAGAGAGAGAGAGAGAGAGAGAGAGAGAGGAGCACTTCTTTCAAAAATACCACTTTCTAGTTCTGGAATCGCAGCTTTCCAAGTTAGTGTTTCATTTCCATTTATGTTTGGCTTTTAGGGTCATTGGGCGAGACATGATAATACTAATTTTGTTGTTGTTCTCGCCCTCACATCAGTTACTTTGTTCAAGAACCTTTAAAACCTTATCATCGGGTAGAGAACTCTGGTTGTTAGGACGTTCACACTTAGGAACGTCCAAGAACATCTTCTTAGATTTTGGGCAAACAATCCTTTAATTAAATAAAAACAGTCTTGATATTAGAGAATTGTTCCCCTAAAAGTCCATTTGAAAGCCCCGCCTGAAGTCAGTCATAATTGGTGAGAATTGGAAATGTCATAGGTGCCCAGCGATTGCACAAATGCATCTATTAAATCCTCAGCACCATGGCTGACGGGGAGGTGGGGGGATGGCAGGGATATATCCATGGGGAGCGGGCCCGTATGGAGGTCCGGGCTAAACAACACCTTTTAATTTTATAAAATAGATGTTTTGTTAGAGCAAGAACTTGGAGAGGCACGGGTGTTTCTTACCCCACGGCTAGCAATCGCTCTCTACTGCCTAACTCGCCAATGTTCTTTTTATTCTACCACGTGCTACACAGTAATTGCAATCGTTTCAACATCCTCGCCCCAATTCTGACATCTTTGTTTTTTTTTTTTAAAAAAATATAACCGCCTTTGCAAAACCTTTATTCAAAACCCAGGTTGCATGCACTGGTTGCATGATTTAAGTCCAATTCAGAAGATAAATGATAATTTGGAGGCGATAAATCAGCTCCTATGGGGCATGCAGAAGGATAGTCGGCATACGATGACTTTGCAATTGCATCTGTATCCAATCGATGCTTGCTTAGTGTAAGCGAGTGCAGGCACAAGCACGCTGACCACATTTTAAATTTGGAAAGGAAAGGAAGACGAAATAAAACCTCACCTTCGTGACTAGAGAGGAAATTCGTATTTCATCCTTACGAAAGGAATTTTTTTAAATTATTTAAAAATCAAATATAGTATTTCCCAAGGTGAAAACAAAGTAATATGGACAACGTTCGTTTGCACACCAGGGCCCGGCCACGTGGAACGAATTGCCCATTGAAATTAGACACAAAGACACAGTGGTCCCTTTTAAGAGTACTCTTAAGACTCACCTGTTTCGACTGCAGGGATAAACTTAGCGACCTAATCATGTTTTGTATCTTATGTTTTCATCATTTTTCATGTTTTCCAATTTCATTGTTTTTGTCATTTGTTGTTCTGTAGTGTAGTCATATCATTATTGATGGTGTAAAGCGCTTAGAGCTTCGAAAGATTAGGCACTATACAAAGTCCTCATTATTATTATTATTATTACTATTATTATTATTATTATTATTATTATTATTTATTTGATGCTACGTTTATTTATTTATTTAATTTATTTACTTCTTTGAACAGTGCGTTGATTTATGATTTATATTCCAGAACATGTAAGTCAAACATACAGACTAAAAAGATATACGGCATTTTCTAATATATTATTTAATAATTTTCGATCTGAAAACATTATTCTCTGATCGTGATAAAAATAAGAAAAACAATCTTAGCTAGTCATTTTAAATGTGTGTGTGTGTGTGTGTGTGTGTGTGAGAGAGAGAGAGAGAGAGAGAGAGAGAGAGAGAGAGAGAGAGAGAGAGAGAGAGAGAGAGACTTCCTAAGCATATCGTATTAAGGTTTCTTCCATTGTAGTGGTTTCATGCAATCAGTTATTCAAATTTGCCCCGACCTTACATCATGCAGTAATTATTTGTTGTTGTTGTTGTTGTTGTTTTAGGGTTTAACGCCATTTTCAGCATACGACAGGCTATACATGGCGGCCAGTATTATTGGTGGAGGAAGAACCCGGGAAAAACCCCGGAAAGAACCACCGACCCATGAGAAGCTACTGGCAAGCTTTCTCACATAACTACATTAGCCGAATCTTAGACTCGAACCCACGCAGACAGAGGTGAGACGGCAGTCGTCCGTAACGGCAACGCTTTAGACCACTCGGCCACTCGGGGTCCCATAATTATTTGTAGGATTACTCCCATCGTTGTACGTTGTTAATGGTTTCCTTGTCATTAAATGGCATTAAGTTGCTGTTACTTTGGTAACGCAAATTTGTACCCTATTTCAGTAAAGGAAACCATTTCTGTGATAAAGAGAATCTAAATGCCAAACTTTTTAGACAACATCTAGAATTCTCTCAAATCATTTTGGGAATTAATCCATTTGTAGTCCTGCTTTCAATGCGCGTTCTGCTTCTTGGACATTAAATATTGAGCCGTATAGATTCATTGGACATATGAGGCTCATACATTCACCCTGCAATCTTATGTAAATACATTAGACACGAGAGCCCATTTAATTTCCTCATTATTTCATCCATTTTGATCGAAAGTATATCGACTTTTGGGGGCGTTTTCAAATTTATATATCTGGAACAAAATCTTCATATAGATCTACATCTTTTTACTTGCAGAAGAATTTACATTGTGCAATCTTACAAAATGTAGTATTTTTCACAATTGTTTGTTTCTTTATTTGTCTTTTTGTATATCGAGAGGGATTGAATTTTGATGAATAGTCAACGACGATTTGGATTTTTTTTAAAATTTAGCATTATGATCAACATAAAATGGAGAATGGTAACACTATTAGTATATACAGGCAGGCACGTTCGTTGTTTGCCTATATCACCATTACAATTGCTATATACGTCATATTAGCTGAAGTTTTTATTATTATCTTCAAATAAAAAAATAGATATCCCGGCTGAACAAATATCCCAAAGAATGAGGAAACTGAAGTTTTTAATCCCCAGATTTAAACATCATATCTCTTGTTAAAAAAAAACGTAAAATACTATCAGAATGAATATCATTTATTTACTAAGAAAACTACCTTAGGGTAAGAAAGACTCGTGCCTCTTAGTTCTTGTTCAAACAAAAAATTATTTTATAAAATTAAAAAGTGTTATTCGGCCCGGGTCTTTTACGGGCCCGATTAATATATTCCAGGTAGCCCCCCCCCCCCTGTCGGTCCTGATGATGATGTGTGTGTGTGTGTGTGTGTGTGTGTGTGTGTGTGTGTGTGTGTTGCTGATAAACTTTTACTGGCACTTTCAACACTTAATTGGGCTATAACAGGTTAAGAAAATTCAAGCTACGTTCCTTTCAGTAGGATACAGCGAAGCATCGAACTCGGGCAGGTTTGCAAGGGTTTCGAAACCCTTACTCCTTGACTTACGAGCCTGATGCTCTATTAACTGATAACTACCGCTCTGTGTGTGTGTCTGTCTGCGCGCGCGTGCGTGCGTGCGTGCGTGTGTGTATGTGTTAGGAAAAGGCGCCATATTTGCTTCTTCATAACCTTTAGGATCGCTGGGTGGCACGAAACTGGAAAGAAGCGAATTAATTTTCCCCTCTACCTGTGACTAGTGACTTTTTCAGAACATTCCTAGACTATGTGTTTCCTTTTAATCAGAATCGCTAATACCAACGCTTTTCATAAGTGGACAAACCGACTGTTTTTCAAGAGGGTGTGAATTGCTTTGATCGTTCGCTTATCAAAAAGGGATATTCCTACTCGAAGCAGCATTCCGCGGTTCGATATCATCAGCGCTCAAATGTTCTTTACGTGCATTGTTATTATGACAAAGATGATCTCATAAACAGCGCGTTTCTTAGCTTTACAAATTGAATATCTCTCAACACAATATTGTCACAAATGAAAACATTTCCTCAATTCAATTTTCTCATTTCTATTGATTTTATTGTAACTTTCTATCTGACTGCAGTTTTCCAATTAGCGATTTAATATAGTCTCAATACAAAGAGTCGCGCGTGAAATCGAGACTGAGGGAGGTTCTTCGTGGACAAGTAAACTATTATATTGGTTGATAGTCAACTGTTTATGACCAATAAATAATGCATATTCTTCCCCGATAGTAAGCTGTTTATGGCCAATAAAGACTGGTTATCCTTCCCTCTTTTGCATCTCATCAGTTTAAAATTTAAACACTTTCTTTAATGTTAAGTCACGGAGATCAAAATCGGGATCTGGGTTACCTCATTAAAATTTACGTTAAGAATGTCATTTGTTAAAATTGGAAACGAATACATAGTTATCTTTATGAAAGAATGCTTTCAGTTTATACAGAATATCAGCCTTTTTTGTTAACGGAAAATAAATTAAACTAACCAGCATCCAATTTAATTTCAGAATATGGTATTATGTGGACGTTTTCTTTTTATATCCGACAATCATCTTTTTCTTTGAAAAGCTTGCGGTATTTATATAATTTTTTAAAATTAATTTTTGCTTTTATTAAAAGTGAAGCAAATGCATACATACATTGCAGACTTGCATTGCATGTGCATGTTGCTAATCATTTCACCTTTCATACACATCTATCGTCTCATTTATTTCTTACCTTATATTTAAGATTAATAAAAGGACACGAACACAATGACTTTGTTACAGGGATACCAAGTGTTCCCCAAATTTTCCTCAGCAGCTTACTGCTGACATTTATGTCTCTGAACACAACTTATTTTACCTATATACTATTTACGATTTTTTCTCAGTGACTCGCTCGCCTGTGAATCCAAACTATCCCCCCCTCCTAAAACAACATAAAACAGTAGGTCAATCAGGAATAATAGTACTTGCACTAAGTAACTATACAATTATTAGCATCAGCTCTGCTTTCTACTTTATTTTAAGAAGGTATGAATAAATGGTCACATTTCAATTTAGGGTTAGTTCAAAGGCGTAGTAAATCAATGTCTTCTGCAGGACAATTACATTATCATATGCTATATTACTAAAGATTTAAAGAAAAAAAGATTGATCATTCGCTTTCGAAACAGTACCCATAATGCGTAATGCTATATTAAGATCGCCTTGTCCCCAAATAAAATACTCAAAGAAAGATATTTTTTAAAATGAACAGGGACTATAGGACTATATTTGCTTACCGTGTCTTTTTGGCATTGCAAACGTTGGTCACTTAGACTTTAAATTAACTCTTAACATTGTGGAAGAAACCTGAACAGATATAGAGCACGCACTATTCTAGTTCAAAAAGCGTACGTACGCTAACTTACGAGTACTGGACAAAGTAATTGAAACACCATAACAAACGTACTATGTAGGGCTACCTTGAGTATTATCTTTAGCACTATACAAACGTACCATGTGGGGGCTATTCCGAGTCTATCTGTAACAGTATACAAACGTACCATGTGGGGGCTATTCTGAGTATAATATATTACACTATGCAAACGGACCATGTGGGGTTATTCCGAGTATATCTGTACCAGTATACAAACGTACCATGTGGGGCTATTCCGAGTATTATATATTACACTTGTTACTTATATTTGATATAAGTCATTTGTATTTATTTTATTGTTTGTTTGTTAGATTTAAATTTGGCATTTTAAGTTTTAAGATTCGTTCATTAAGGGGGGGGGGGGGGTGACCTGCACTTTTACAGAGTAAACACCAGGTGTTGACCTCATTTCTGACCTGGTTTCAGAGTTGTAAACAAGCTTTTAAAATGATTGGTTGGTTCCAAGGACAAAAAGGAGCTTTTGTATAAACATCTTTCTAATTTTAGTTGGGTCATACACTGGGTACGTGAGTTTTTGAACGTAAATTTGTTCTGATAGTTTCTAGAAGATCACGTGACCCCTTGTTTACGTAAAAAAAAACAGATATATAAACTATGTTTTGGAGCGAGCTATTTAGTAGAAAATTGGGCTGTTAGAATATTAAGTTGTGTCTTTTTGAGTTATTATAAATTACCTTGTACTGGAAATTGTGTCAATTCGTTTGGATCAAGAGGAATTATTTTGTTATTTATCTGGAAAAGAATTGTGTTCATAGAGATTGTTATTAACAAAAACTGACTTTATCAAGTGACATCGTCTTCCATATTGGATACTTCACTGGAATTCGAACTTAGAATTATTTGGACATTTTATTACCAGGACTTTTGCACTTTCTCTAGTGGATAATATTTTGAATTATTTTTGGATTAATTTTGGAATTAATTCTTAAAACCGTAAGTTTATTTTTCTTTTCTGAAAAATATTTGTACTCAATAAATTGTTTATTAAGTTTTACAAGCTTGTTATTTTCACTCTTTCTATGTTACTGTTTATTCGAGCCTAAGCACGTAATATAGAAATTGGGGGCTCATCCGAGATTAAGATAAATTGGAATTTGGCTAGAATTTTTTTAGAAAACTTTTGTTTTAAATTTGAATACCCTATTTTTTTAATTTTTTTTAAATCTTTAGTGAAATTGACGGGCTTGTATTAAAATGACATCTAAAGTAGAAATATTTTTTTCTAATCCTACTCAGGAGCAATTAGATCTTTTCAAAAAAGATGAATTGATTCAACTTGCCAGAAAATATGATCTTTCTGAAGTAAAGGCTTCTTTAACGAAACAAGATATCAAAAAGATTTTGGTCCAATATTTGGTAGAAGAGAATGTTTTGGGGGAAAAAAAAGTGCTTTGATTTCGGTCAGTAAGTCTGCATCAGACTCTGACATAAAAATGAAGAAATTAGAATTAAAATTCAAGATGGAATTATAGTTGAGGAAGCTGGAATTTCAGGAGAGAGAGAGAGAGAGAGAGAGAGAGAGAGAGAGAGAGAGAGAGAGAGAGAGAGAGAGGGGGGGGAAAGGGAGAAAGAAAGACAATATGACAAAGAGGAGAAAGAAAGACAATTACAATATGAAAAAGAGCAGATGCACATTCGGTTACAGGAAAAACAAATTGATAAAGAGAGAGAGAGAGAGAGAGAGAGAGAGAGAGAGAGAGAGAGAGAGAGAGAGAGAGAGAGAGAAGGAAGAAATGGAATATCAAATTAGAAAGAAAGATATGGGAGCTGGCAAGTGAAAAACACCTTCATACTTTAAACTTTAAATCCAAATTTAAGTTTTGATTTTGCAAGGAATATTAGATTAGTGCCCCCTTCAGAGAAAAAGAAGTAGACAAATACTTTATTCATTTTGAAAAAGTTGCAGAAAATTTAAAGTGGCCAAGGGAGCATTGGACTCAGTTATTGCAATGTGTACTCACTGGTAAGGCTAGTGAGATTTACACTTCACTGTCTGTTCACCAAAGTGGTGACAATGATGTGGTTAAAGAATGCATTCTAAAGGGTTATGAGTTAGTCACTGAAGCTTATCGACAAAAATTTAGAAAGTACAGAAAAGAAGCTGGACAAACTCATGTCGAATTTGCTAGAGAAAAAGAGCAGTTGTTTGATAGATGGTGCTTAGCCAAGAAAGTCGAACAAGATTATCAAAATCTCAAGCAAATGATATTAATTGAAGAGTTCAAAAACAGTGTCCATAGTGGCGTTCAAACTTATCTCGATGAGCATATGATTGAAACCTTGGAGAATGCTGCTCGAGCTGCGGACGAATATTCTTTGACACATAAAGTTAATTTTCTTAACAAGACTTCTACTCAACAGTCTTCTGGCAGAAAAGTATTTCAGCCTAATACCAGCCCTTTTGAAACTCAGACTAGCACAACTTTCAAAAATCAAACTTCAGGTAAGCTCGATTCTAGATCCTTGCTTTCTCCGACGTGTACCTATTGCAAGAAAAAAGGACACGTTATTTCTGATTGCTACAAATTGAAAAATAGGCATCAGAATCAAGACAGACCTGTTCCAAATGCTCTTCTTTCTAAGAGGTCAAGGTCACGGTCATGAATTGAAAGCAATACATTTGTTGGGTCTAATAAATCCCAGTCTGATTTCATTATGGAGAATTATGAACCATTCATATCGAAGGGTTCTATATCACTCTTGGGTTATTCAGCCAATCCCACCCCTATTAAAATTTTAAGGGACACATGAGCTTCTCAGAGTCTTTTATTGTCCGGTACTTTGCCTTTTTCTGAGAAGTCTTCTTCTAATGAAAGTGTTCTTATTCAGGGAGTAGAGTGAGGCTTTGTTAATGTTCCTCTCCATTGTGTAAATTTGTCATCAGACTTAGTATCAGGACCTGTGACAGTCGGAACAGTCTCGGTTTTACCCGTTGAGGGCATTCATTTATTGCTAGGCAACGACTTAGCTGGAGACAAGGTTGTGGTTAATCCACTGGTAACTGACAAGCCTGATTTGGATCAGAAAGTTGATCCAATTGAAAAAGAATTCCCTGATATATTTCAAGCTTGTGCAGTTACCAGAGCTATGGTAAAGAAAGCTCTTGAGAATGATGTTGATGCAGACAGTATTCCTTTAGCTGACACGTATATAGGTCAGGCTTTTGATGAGGTCACTTTTACTCCTTGTTTGGATCAATCAGAAGGTATTGATTATAGTGATCCTCTTTTAACAACTCATTCTCTTTATTCTAATCAGGGTGATAAACGACAGTCACTTGTCGTCGAACAGTAAAAAAAGATCCTGAAATCTCCTGTTTGTTTCAAAGGGCCATAAGTGAGACTGAAGCCACTGAAGTTCCTGTCTGTTAATTCATTAAAAAATAGAATTATTATGAGAAAATGGAGACCTCCCGAGGTACCTGCTGGTGATGAGTGGTTGGTGAACTATCAAATAGTAGTTCCAAAACCTTACAGACAGCAAATACTTCATTTGGCCCATGAAACTCCTTTGGCTGGTCATTTCGAGATTAATAAAACTTATCACAAGATCTTGACTCACTTCTATTGGCCAATAATCAAAAGTGATGTTGCCAAATACTGTAGATCTTGTCATACTTGTCAAATGGAAGGAAAACCCAATCAGAAGATACCTAAGACTAATTTACAACCTATTCCTGCCTTTGACGAACCATTTAGTATAATTATGGTAGATTGTATAGGTCCTTTACCCAAGACCAAGTCAGGTAACCAATACCTGTTGACCATTATGTGTGCGTCAACAAGGTTTCCAGAGGCAATTCCGTTGAGGAATATAAAATCTAAAACAATAGCAAAAGCTTTGATAAAGTTTTTTACTCAGTATGGCCTTCCCAAATCTGTTAAGTCTGATCAAGGTTCAAACTTCATGTCTAAAATTTTCCAACAAGTTATGTATGACTTAGGCATTCAACAATTCAAATCTTCTGCCTATCACCCTAAGAGCCAAGGGGCATTAGAAAGATTCCATCAGACTTTGAAAAATATGATCCGATCATATTGTTTTGATACGAATAAAGATTGGGATGAAGGCATTCATTTACTTTTGTTTGCTGTTAGAGAATCAGTTCAAGAATCGTTAGGCTTCAGTCCCTTTGAACTGGTTTTTGGACACACTGTGCGTGGACCATTGAAGTTATTGAAAGAGAAACTTCTCTCTAATGAAGATACTGAGATCAATCTTCTTGATTATGTTTCTGATTTTAGATATAAGTTGTCAAAGGCTTGTGAGGTCGCAAGAGCAAATCTGCACTCTGCTCAATCTAAAATGAAATCAAGATATGATAAAAAAAATCGAAGGAAAGGAGTTTTCAGCCTGGTGATAGAGTCCTGGCTCTCTTACCAATGCCACAAAATCCTCTTCAGGCCAAATATTATGGTCCCTACACAGTTGACAGGAAAATTAATGACTTAAATTACATCATAAATACTCCTGGGAGGCGCAAACAAAAACAACTATGCCATATAAACATGCTAAAAGAGTATATTGAAAGAGATTGCCATGTTAAACCTGTAATTAATTTAGTTGTACCTGTCCCACTCAGTGAAGGAATATCATCAGATTCTATTGATATTGGCATGACGAATCTTTGTAATTCAGAAATTATGAAAGATCTAGACCAGAAACTTTCACATTTACAAGTGCAAGAAAGAAATGAACTGAAACAGTTATTATTTGAATATGAGCACTTATTTCCAGATGTTCCTACAAGGACAAATACAATTTTTCATGACGTTGAAATTGTAAATTCAAAACCTGTTAAACAGCATCCATACAGGATGAATCCACTCAAACAGGAATATTTAAAAAAGGAAATTCAATATTTGCTGGAGAATGATTTTATTGAGCTCAGTAAAAGTGATTGGAGTTCACCATGCATACTTGCTCCAAAACCAGATAAAACTTTCCGTATGTGCACTGATTATAGGAAGGTGAACAGTGTGACAAAAACAGATTCATTCCCATTACCAAGAATTGACGACTGTATTGATAAAATCGGGAATGCCAAGTATGTCACCAAATTTGACCTTCTGAAAGGATTTTGGCAGATTCCACTAACGGAAAGAGCAAAGGAAATCTAGGCATTTGTGGCTCCAGATGGACTTTACCAATATAAAGTAATGCCATTCGGGATGAAAGAGTGACCAAGTACATTTCAACGTCTCATAAATATGATCATCTCTGGTCTAGAAAATTGTGATGCCTATATAGATTATGTCATCATCTACAACGTCTCCTGGATAGAACATCTAGCAACAATTCGAAAATTCTTTGACAAACTCACTGATGCATGTTTGACAGTTAATTTATCTAAAAGTGAGTTCTGCCGTGCTAGTGTGACTTTCTTAGGACATATTGTGGGACATGGACAAGTAAGATAATTTAATAGCAGACGCTCTTTCCCGTGTATAACAATATATTATATCATATACACTGTAATTTAGACAAGTTTTTTTTAACCTTAGGTTTAAATCGGTTTGTGACAAAAAGAAACTTTTATCATATAAACCTTTCTTTTTATTTTATGGGGGAAGGTGTTATTTATATTTGGTATAAGTCATTTATATTTATTTTATTGTTTATTTGTTTTTTAGATTGAAATTTGGCATTTTAAGTTTTAAGATTCGTTCATTGAAGGGGGAGGGTGTGACCTGTACTTTTACAGAGTAAACACCAGGTGTTGGCCTCATTTCTGACCTGGTTTCAGAGTTGTAAACAAGCTTTAAAATGATTGGTTGGTTTCAAGGACGAAATGGAGCTTTTGTATTAACATCTTTCTAATTTTAGTTGGGTCATACGCTGGGTACGTGAGTTTTTGAACGTAAATTTGTTCTGATTGTTTCTAGAAAATCGCGTGACCCCTTGTTTACGAAAAAAATAACAGATATATAAACTATGTTTTGGAGCGAGCTATTTAGTAGAAAATTGGGCTGTTAGAATATTAAGTTGTGTCTTTTTGAGTTATTATAAATTACCTTGTACTGGAAATTGTGTCACTTCGTTTGGATCAAGAGGAATTATTTTGTTATTTATCTGGAAAAGAATTGTGCTCATAGAGATTTTTATTAACAAGAAGTGACTTTATCAACTGACATCGTCTTCCATATTGGATAGAGGCCGACCGAAACTAAATTTCTGGTTTCGGCCAAAAACGAAACCAGACCGAAAGTAAAAAATTGACTTTCGGCCGAAACCGAAAGTTTACCTACACCTTCGGCCGAAACCGAATCCGAAACCGAAAGATAAACCGAAGTTGCCGAACACAAGATTTATTAAACAGGCCTGGGTCATGATGCAATGCCACACTAATTAAAAACGAATACAGAAGTAATCATTCAGAGCCTGCATTAAGGGAACTTCGCTAAATGTCAAATTGCCTAGCGCCGACTGACCGGCCGACAAACAGAGTAATAGACGCAGCACTAGCGTTGCAATCTGAAAGTTAAAATAGATCTTCTGATGATGACCGAAGGTCAATATCAGTTTCGGCCGAAACCGAAAGCAAACCGAAAGCTAACTTTTTGGCTTCGGCCGAAACCGAAACGGTGCCGAAAGTGGTCATTTGTCAACTTTCGGCGCCGAAACCGAAACCGAAACCGAATTTCGGTCGGCCTCTAATATTGGATACTTCGCTGAAATTCGAACTTAGAATTATTTGGACATTTTATTACCAGGACTATTGCACTTTCTCTAGTGGATAATATTTTGAATTATTTTTCGATTAAGTTTGGAATTGATTCTTAAAACCGTAAGTTTATTTTTATTTTCTGAAAAATATTTGTAGTCATTAAATGTTTATTAACTTTTACAAGCTTGTTATTTTCACTATTTCTATGTTACTGTTTATTCGAGCCTAAGCATGTAACACACTATACAAGCGTACCATGTGGGGCTATTCCGAGTATTATATATTACACTATACAAACGGACCATGTGGGGCTATTCCGAGTATTATATATTACACTATACAAGCGTGCCATGTGGGGCTATTCCGAGTATATCTGTAGGAGTATACAAACGTACCACATGGGGCTACCCTGAGTATTATATATCATACTTACAAACGTATCATGTGGAATTATTTGGAGTATTATCAGCAACACTATACGAACATACCATGTTGGGCTGCCCTGAGTATTATCTATAGCACTATGCAAACGTACCGTGTGGGACTATTCCAAGTATATATGTTGCAGTATACAAACGTATCATGTGGGGCTACTCTGAGTATTATATATTACACTATACAAACGTACCATGTAGGGCTATTCCGAGTATAATATAATACACTATACAAACGTACCATGTGGGGCTATTCCGAGTATATCAGCAGCAATACACAAACGTATTATGTGGGGCTATTCCGAGTATATCAGCAGCAATACACAAACGTATTATGTGGGGCTACTCTGAGCATTAGATATTGTACTATACAAACTTATCATATGTGGCTATTTCGAGTATTGTTTTGTAGCACTGTACAAGCGTAATATGTGGGGCTATCCCGAGTATATCAGCAGCAATACACAAACGTATTATGTGGGGCTACTCTGAGCATTAGATATTGTACTATACAAACTTATCATATGTGGCTATTTCGAGTATTGTTTTGTAGCACTGTACAAGCGTAATATGTGGGGCTACCCTAAGTAGTATATATAAAGAACTATACCAACGTATCATGTGTGGCTTTTCCAAGTATTATCTGCAAAACTATACAAACGTATCATGTGGGTTTACTCTTAGTATTATCTAATTGAACTATGCAAACGTATCATGTGGGGCTATTCCGAGTATGTATGTAGTACTCTACCAATGCATCACGCGGGGCTACCCTGATCATTATCTATATTTAAGATATGTTGTGCATATAAGGTTATAAAGCTACAAATGCCGTGTCAAAAATGTCCATACAGAAAACTTCAAAATAACTTTTCTTTGTAAAGTAAAAGAACCCAAAAGCATATATGTATCTCCAGTATATACTACAAAGTGTATCATATGACATTAAATCGTCATTTTGATGCCTTTATTGTTATTATTATTATTATTATTATTATTATTATTATTATTATTATTATTATTAGCAGCAGCAGTAGTAGTAGTAGTAGTAGTAGTATACCTCTGACATGTAGAACAATTATATTTGTCTGTAGATCAATCAACTAAAGCTATAAGGTAATACCTACCTACCTACCTACCTACCTACCTACCTACGTACGTACGTACGTACATACATACATACATACATACATACATACATACATACATACATACATACATACATACATACATACATACATACATACATACATACATACATACATACATACATACATACATACATACATACATACATACATACATACATACATACATACATACATACATACATATGCTTCCAAATTTGCACAATAAAGAAGCATATGCATCCATGGCCTTCTGTCTCCCTCTGTTAATTTGCTTTATCATAAATGGAGATAATGAAGAAAAGTCAAATTCATATATCGAAAATGCTGTATCCTACCTAGGTCTTTAACCGCAAAATATAGACTGTGTATCAGTCAAACCCACCATTATAAAATACCTAGTCTTTTCTACAGCACGTTAATTGCTAAAAGACAGTGACTGCTGAAGCTGTTAGAAGTGTGCTAATTATTCACGAAAGTTTAAAAGTATTTCTTATATTTAAATTGTGATATACTAAGACTTCTTCGAAACAAGTGTTCGACTACCCGTTGATTTTTTTAAACCAAAGAACTACATGCTAGTAATATTCTTTGTATGTTTATTTTACAGCGTTTATATCAGAATATTTATATACTAATTGTACTGTCAAATCTATGAAGGAAAACATACATCTTTAGTATGAGAGAGATTTTTAAAAATACAAAACTTTAATCAAAGATCAAAGATAGACATATATATTTATATAAATGTATATGAAATACACGTGTAGAAAAACAATTTGCACAATAAGGATAAACGTGTTGGAGAGAACGATGTATATCTGATATCGAGATACTAGATTAACGTATCTACATAATTCTGTGTTAGAATGTATTGTTTATCGTTGTTTTATCTTGTTGTATTCATTATCTTGCTGTGTTCATTATCTTGTTGAGTTCATTATCTTGCTGAGTTCATTATGTTGTTGAGTTCATTATCTTGTTGAGTTCATTATCTTGTTGAGTTCATTATCTTGCTGAGTTCATTATGTTGTTGAGTTCATTAACTTGTTGAGTTCATTATCTTGTTGAGTTCATTATCTTGTAGAGTTCATTATCTTGTTGAGTTCATTATCTTGTTGTGTTAATTATCTTGTTGAGTTCATTATCTTGTTGAGTTTATTATCTTGTTGAGTTCATTATCTTGTAGAGTTCATTATCTTGTTGTGTTCATTATCTTGTTGAGTTCATTATCTTGTTGTGCTCATTATCTTGTTGAGTTCATTATTTTGTTGTGTTCATTATCTTGTTGTGTTCATTATCTTGTTGTGCTCATTATCTTGTTGAGTTCATTATCTTGTTATATTCATTATCTTGTTGTGTTAATTATTGTGTTGAGTTAATTATCTTGTTGAGTTTATTATCTTGTTGAGTTCATTATCTTGTTGTGTTCATTATCTTGTTGAGTTCATTATCTTGTTGTGCTCATTATCTTGTTGAGTTCATTATTTTGTTGTGTTCATTATCTTGTTGTGTTCATTATCTTGTTGTGCTCATTATCTTGTTGAGTTCATTATCTTGTTATATTCATTATCTTGTTGTGTTAATTATTGTGTTGAGTTAATTATCTTGTTGCGTTCATTATCTTGTAGAGTTCATTATCTTGTTGTGCTCATTATCTTGTTGAGTTCATTATTTTGTTGTGTTCATTATCTTGTTGTGTTCATTATCGTATATTAGTAGTTTTTGTACATATTGATTGAGCTCTTATTTACGTATATAATACAGTATATTTAAGTCAGATCCATACAATTATAGCCAGTGATTTTGTATTTTAGAGCTTGCATTTGTTTCGATTTGAAAAATAAAAAATTGAGATGAATCTATGTTTCAGTGGATGTAGCCGTTGGCTATCTGAAGTTTATGAGATATCCAAGTAACTGCTTTGGTTTGGTATCCATGTACATAGTACATGAAATCTGAATAATTGGTATATTATACTGATATGGTTATTTCACAGTGATAATGTTTGTGAATTTGGATAATGTCTGATTTATATTTGTTCGTACATCTTGGTCAGTAAAGCAATATTTTCATTTTTTTTTTAAATTGATTACCAGTCAGGATTTATTAATATTGTTACTATTGTTGTCACTCACAAACAATCCAAAACTGCTGTTCGGCTAATTCGATAAAGTTATCGGCTCGATTTTCATCCTAGACTTTTACTTAGACGATGAATTCTTCAAAACGTGCATTACTCTTAGGACCAAATTTGTTTTAAAATATTTTGCTAACATTTACGTTCAAGGTTTTCAAAGATTTTTATTTGGCAATTCCTTTATAACGGAATTAATATGAAAGACTGGAGCCAAGTAAACTAAATGTTTTAACTACCAATGGGGCATAGATTTTAGATGTCCGTGTATTAACATTATGGATGGCAACTCAGTCTGTCGATAATTAGTGATTCATCTTTTCATTGTGTCACTAAAACAGTTGTTAAACGTCCAAAGTAAACTTTTTTCTAACTGCTTCATTTCAGCGCAACCTTGTCATAAATGCATTTGAATTTCACATCAATTATCTTAATCCTCATCATTCGAACGTTTTCGTTGCTTCGCGATATCTCTGAACAGTAGAACACGGCTTCTTTCTAATGCAATCAGATGAATGCAAGCGTTTAAAAGACGGCCAACAACAAGAACAAAAGCAAGCGCTTAAAAGACGACTAGCAACAACAGCGAACGCAGTCTCTTGAAAGACAGCCAACAAAAAGGCCATTATACGTTTACGAAACTTGTAACGGTAACCCTGAGAAAGCTCGGTTGCCTGTATACTTGCTTGTGAGTGTTTTCGTACGATGGACTGGCACATACGTTAACAGACACCTGAGAAGTTTAAAATCTACACAAATACATCTATTAGGTAAATGTGAACAATAATTGTAACTGCCAACGTGCTTTATCATAAGTGCGTTAGTCCGTTTTTTAGTTTTGACATTGGCAGTGATGAATAGTTATAAGTCTTTTTATAATCTTCAACGGCAATTAAAGTGTACGGCCTTAAACAAGCATGAACTAACTTTAAACGGAAGGAATGGAATCCAATACGTCATTTCTTTTTTAAAAGTTCTATTTGGTTATCTGAAGGTCATTTTATGAACTTATATTGCAATATAAATAGAATGTAGACAAATTTCTCGTTCGGTTTTATATATACATGTGAAATTGTTAATATATTGCCTCGCCGCTCAGCGGGAAAGAAACAAACATTTGGAGTTATTTATTGGCATGCTTTTATATTTAGCGAGATGAAATCTTTTCTTTAAACTTTAGTTCATGACATTTATTATTATTTCTTTTTTCTTGTTTTTATAAGAACATTTTTTGTACCGGAATCTATATTTTGATATGTCGGAATGTTTGGTCTACTTACATTAAAGTGAGTGTCCAAATGGTGTATACTTTTTTGCACTCTTTTCGTAAATGTTTTGTTATGGAGGACTTTGGCTACATGTATAATTAAAAAGGTAATATTTATCTAGAACAGAAACAATGTATTTCTGAACAAAAGTACCCCCTATAAAAAAATAATTAAGTAACCAAATAAATACAAATTCAAACAAACATACAATAAATAAATAAAACATAACACAAAGAAAAAGTACGTTGCCGTGAAAATTGTATATAAAAATAGTATGATGGTATGTATGCCACCATCATACTATTTTTGTACAGACAGGGTACCCATCTATACCGGCTCCAATTTTACGTCATAACTTGCGCAAAGGAAACAATATGGCTTTTCTTTTAAACTATACGTTATTCGCAAGAATTGGAATGGGCTCAGAGAATATTTTAATGAAAAATACACAAAATGTGTGGATCACGGAGGGTTCACGCGGGGGAGGTTTTATTTATAAATTTAAATACTGAATGTGTCAAACATATATCTGTACTTATTTTCATTTCGTGGGAATAGAGCTGTTCCCTCGATATCATCTTTAACCAGTAATGTGTGTCATTTCTCTCCCTTGAGTAGCTGGTAGCGATAGCAACCACATAATATGGCGTTTTCTCAGTAAAGCACAACGAAATCTGTGACAACATGAAATCCCTTTATCTGTACAATAAATATATTACAAGATGCATTACTAAAAAAATGTCAGAGTCCTTTGGTAGCAACTATATACTCAATGAATACAAATATCGTCGTTGCATATACCAGTAACCCGCAGTTTGTTTTATTATTACTGCTACAAAATAGTATCAAAGCTGCTGGATACGTTTGGGTGTGAAATAAATGTTGTAGTAAAATGGATTAATACAAATTTATACTTGTATTTTCTGTTTAAGAATAAAGCCCACCCCCCTCCGTCCGTAATAATTTAAAAAATATATTTTACAGTTTTTAAGGTTTCTCATCAGCTCAGGCTGTTGTTGCATCCATACCCCATGCATAAAACATTTCATTTGTCTGTGATTTTATCATTATTTTACGCTGTTTACAAATAAATTAATATTTTTATGACAAAAAAATTGCTAGCACAATTCTACTATGCAATAAAAATAAATTACTGCAGAATAAAATAAATAAATAGTGTAAACAGTGTTGTATATAACTTTTCATAGGAAATATTAGTGAAAAGTATATATATATATATATATATATATATATATATATATATATATATATATATATATATATATATATATATATATATATATATATATATATATATATATATATATATATATATATATATATATATACGCTTAAGTCATAACAATATTTTCCGATACATTAGTCTTGAAATATTCTAATACAGGTAATCATTTATAAGGAAAAAATACCCAGCTTGTCTTGTTACATTGTCTTTATATATTTTTGTTTTAAAATAAGGAGGTGGATGTTACCAAACCCTTTTGTTTATCTTTTTCACGTGAAGAAAGACAAGTTTTACGCATAATTTGGCTTTTGGATTGGACATACGCTCATAATTTAAATTCTGAGTAATTAAAGCTGCAAATTCTGGATTGGCCGATGCACATTTCCTCCAATTGTTTGTATATATACCACATATATGTGTAAATTTTACCTCAAGAACAGTCTGGTTATATTCTCTAGTGACTGTTTTATTAATTACACACACACACACACACACACACACACACACACACACCCATTCCATTACTGCATTTGTTTTCAATATATATACTGTACATAAAATGATCACTCTTTGGGGATTTTTTTGTTGCACGCAATAAAATAAGATGTTTGCACTTGCAAACATCCATGAAAAGGTGCATACTTCATTTGCAAATTTGTTATTTCCAATATATGTGCTTCTAAAACAAATACCATTTTTATTAACCTGAGATGAAATTTTAAATTTGACCCCTTATCCCGTATGTATGTATGTATGTATGTATGTATGTATGTATGTATGTATGTATGTATGTATGTATGTATGTATGTATGTATGTATGTATGTATGTATGTATGTATGTATGTATGTATGTATGTATGTATGTATGTATGTATGTATGTATATGTGTGTGTGTGTATGTATGTATGTATGTATGTATGTATGTATGTATGTATGTATGTATGTATGTATGTATGTATCTATGTATGTATCTATGTATGTATGTATGTTTCTCGAATGACAAATGTGCCAGCTAGATTTAAGAAATATGTTCCTTTCCAACTTTTCACTGATAATAATGGTAATGATTAAAACTATGTACGTGCCTACTCCTAGTTGCTTAATGTTTTTCCTATGCACACTTGTATTAAAAAAATAAATATACATAATAAAAACATTTTAAATAATCATTATTACATTACAAGGTAAGTAAAGCAGTTCGTAGAAAAATTTAATGAAAAAATGACACGCACACACGAAATGTTTTCGGAGTGAATTGTCACGTTTGCTCTAGCAAATGATAGTCAGAATGCGTGGTTCAAGTTTTTATTTTAAGGATGGCAGTGTACGTCGACACTTAGACTGATACGATGTAACGAGATGTATTATTGAGGGAGTTTACACAGTGAGAGGTAAGGTAATGCTCCCCTTAAGTAGGGTATTTTTAGCCCACAGCATGTATCGATATATCGTAGACATAGTATGCTTCAATAGGCGACAGTGACTTTAGGTAAGGTCTTTATGATCTATAGTTTACACCCCATAACTTGTTACTTCCGACATGTGGAGAGCTGAGGGCGGGGTCATTATGGGAAATCATGCGTTTCAGCCAATCAAAGCTCATCGGCTGTAGGGGGCCCTCGGCAATGATGGTATCTGTCAATAGCAGACCAATCATATAAACAGGCATATGAAAAGAAGACGAAATCTTTTCGAACAAATCGTCTGTATGTGTAGTGTTATATGACATGTGGACGTTTGTAACATGGTGTGAAAATCACTATAGATAAAACCACTTAACTGAGGATGTTATGTTCCATACCTGGATATATACCCGCTGTTCTATCTCACAATACATAAATCTTTGAAATAAGATTTTCGGCAATTTCCAAATAGCATAAGTGTATATGAGTATCTACATGTCGAAAAGACCAAGAGGAATCCCCTGTAAGGGACACCCAGCCCCTCTCTGCTGACTGGGCGAATATGTCCATGGATCGGAAGCCAAGCAATGGGATCAAGGGCCAGCCGAAAAACTAAAGTTCTGCTTGGCTTGGGTTACCTTCTCTACTGCGTGTACGGCAATTTTTTGTGAGTAGTTACTTTTGCATTGGAATATGCTATTAGTCAAGCCAGTTGCTGTCGGATATTTTTTTTATCCCACATATAGTATTTATATAATTCTTGCGTGTTCCCATGCCAACATTTGCCCCTTCGCATGATGATAAATATTTGTTGCTTGGTCACACGTGTTGGAGTATTGCATCAGGAAATGATGCTTGAAATGACAGGTATAGACTACTATTAATAAATACAAATGTCAGTATTTAAGTTCTAGTGAATGCACATAGCGCAAAATACTTAATTGGATTTTTAATTAAAATAATTCTCATTTGCTATATTTGAGTATGATTGAGACAAAAAAACCAACAATCCGGTAATCTTGTGCCGTCATATAATCGATATTGTATTCTTTATAGGGATTCAAAGCGCTTTGTGTTTGCAAATCAATACACAAGGATCAACGAGTGTCAGTATTTCAATTTGAGGGATGTGTACTGTGCATGATTATGAAATTCATATTTTCAAGATATTATTTAGGAGTAATTGACACTCATCTGTCATCCTGCTGTGTATTGTGTCAAGCGGATTTGCATAGTAACATTCAGATGTTCACTTTGTGAAATGCAGAAATGTTTTCTACTGGCACACGTCGATTATCTATTATGGTGGATAAATGTCATGGAATATTGTGTCCTTGGAAGATGATTACCGGATTTCATAGTTTTCGTGTAATTTCTTCGTGTTATTTTGTCATCTAGTATATAAATGCGACATTGATTTCCATTGTAAGTATATATAGTGGGGTTAATTAAAACAGGAAATAGTTGTTGTGTGTGTTTGTGCGTGCGTGCATGCATGCGTCCGATTTCTGTTTTAAAGTTTATGATGCAACGTGGGCTTTCATATGAATAACTACCTCACCAATCGTATTCTATATAATCTTACAATAAGTAATTATATAGGTAGATACGTCCATTTAATTGATGTGATTTCACGTGTTTTTCTTTGTAAATTAGAGACATTTACATGTTTTATTTAAGAATAGTTGACTGTATTCACCTTGAAAAAGATAGGACATTCACACAACTAGTTATATTACAGATCAGACACGCGCCATATATAAATAATTTTGTAAGAAAAATGTGTGCTTCCAAAAGTATTGTCGTTATCTGCTTTATGGTTAGAAAAGACAAAGCCACACACACTCACATACATACATACATACATACATACATACATACATACATACATACATACATACATACATACATACATACATACATACATACATACATACATACATACATACATACATACATACATGCATACATACATACATACTTGATACGCCATTTACTTATTTACTTCGTTAAACAACCACAGAAAATTAATTGTAATACGTTGAAATGGAAACCCAAGAAAATGAATTTAACGAGAACAATGGATAATAGTCAGTTTGCTTTGTTCTATTCCTTTACCGATATATTTTCAGACGGAAAATATATACATTATAACATGACCAGTGAAAGGGCGGTGTCAGATACCATAACATATTATACTATAATGTACGCCTAAACGAGCTCTGTGATCAACAATCGAGTGGAAGCCATTTTTCATAATGTATGATCCTATAACTAAACAGTGCTAAAGTATTTATTTGAAAGGAAAATTATCCTTTATGTTTCATCCCTTTATATATTGATAATATATTCGAACATAAACACATGGTATTCTGTTACTTTGATAAACACCACAGTGTGTGTGTGTGTGTGTGTGTGTGTGTGTGTGTCTATATATATATATATATATATATATATATATATATATATATATATATATATATATATATATATATATATATATGGGAGGGGGCGCGAGAAAAAACAAACAAATGTTGTTTAATGTCATGAAGTACATTTGTCCGGGACAATAAATTAAATGTGACATAACACGAAGCATGTACACGTAACGGACGACAGTACACCGTCGCGCGTAACCCGGAATCTTAGAACATTTTTTGTTGTTTCGAGTGCAGTGCTACAGAAAATGTCTTCTAGGTGTTCCAACAAGTAGTAAGTAATTGCCCGAGGTTAAAGGAATAGATTTGCAATCTTTGTCAGGCAAGGGCACATTTTTAACACCTGTCTTCTAAGAAGATCGTATCTTAGAGAAGATAGAATAAAATTTGTGCTTATTCATGCATATTTGTCAGAATAGTGGTTGAGGGCTATACCCCGATTACCTGTATTTGTCAATTGAAGTATGAACCTATGTCAATACATAAATGCACACGTCAGCTATGATACACCATTGAATGTATATGTAATTGCAATTGAGAACTCTTTCTTCTTGCACATAGTATGCGAATTTCAATCCGATATAATCAAAATCTATTAATATATTTATCGCTTTAGAATATTGGGACTAATTCAATAAATTCACACATACATAGGAATACGACGTGCTTGAAGTTTAAATAAATATTACACTCATAGGTATTCAAATGTACATATATGCAAGACGCGTGAGTTAGTCTAAAAAATACATTTACTGTGAACTAATGTTGATTCGTGCATGCTGAAAAGTATATATTCACCCCCATCTCTCTAGTATAGATAATGATGCACTGTTAATCACGCCACTATTTGCCTGTCTGTATGTATGTATGTATGTATGTATGTATGTATGTATGTATGTATGTATGTATGTATGTATGTATGTATGTATGTATGTATGTGTGTGCGTGTGTGCGTTCGTATGTATGTGTATGTGTGTACGTATATATGTATGTATGCATGTATTAATGTAGATAGGTAGGTAGTGACGTACTCACCTAATAATTAGTAAACGCGCTCATCACTTACCCCTTGCCTAAACACCGTATATCGGCCAGGGTGGGCTACCGTTGTGTTTCTGTGATCTATTTGTTCCAACAGCGTCAGCACTAAATAACCCACTTGTGTTGGTGTGCCTCAAAACACCTTATCCAATTTAAAGACCATTTTTAGACCTTCTTACAAATATCTTTCGCTGGTTCTGTAATCGGAAAGACGTTAACTGCTTTATTCTGTTTTGCATCGTTTCCCAGGACCTTTGCAGCTTTGCAACAGTCAGATAAACGCTAAAAATGATATGGCATTTCGTCCCTTCCAGTTTGACTAGCTTGTACATCATTTTCTTAACTTTGAATATATCAAGATGAAAACAAGAGAAATCATATTTGTATAAACAAACAGTACTGTCCTAGTCTGGGAAGAGTATTACCATGAATTTCACTTCATTTTTGTTTGAGATACTAGGTGGTCTGCCAAGTATCGCTATGTTCAAAGAGATTTGGACGGGATTTCTAATGGGTGAATTAAATTATTAATGGTTGTCATGGGAGCTAAATTCGTCAGTACTGTATTATATGTTATAATATCTTCTCTCTCAAACACACCAAATACGCATCAATACACATAAATACACCAATACACAAGCCGTCCAAACAATACGCACAAAGCGAGAGAGATGAAATAATAACCGTCAGGTGTGAAATTACTATTCTTTTTAAACATTAGCTGCTTCTTACCTTCATTCTATGACTGTGTTCACATTATTAACTTACTAAAGACCACCAATTTTTAATATGTTTTGTGTGTATAAATATAAACGAATATTGTATGCATTTTTGGACAATTGAATATTTATTATAAGTATCATTGGACAATTTAATACTATATGTATAATTGGATAGCTGAATATTATATGTATAATTGTACAATTGAATATTAAATGTATCATTGGACAGTTGAATATACATATGGACAACTGAATACTGTATGTATCATTGGACAACTGAATGAATATATATATATATATATATATATATATATATATATATATATATATATATATATATATATATATATATATATATATATATATATATGAATAAAACTTAATTTATCTGGAATGTATTCACTTTTCAAGATATAGACTGTAAATGTTTAGAAAGTTATGGAAACTTCGTTATATTTTTAACTTTGTTTATATTAAGGTTTTATATTTTTGTAATCCTAGTCAAATATACTCATATTATAGGCCTAGAATATCAAAGACGAACGATAGGAAGGTAATGTAAAATAATTCTTAAAGGGAATGTGATTGTATATATTGACAGCTTAGTGTATATTAATGAGAAAAAGTAAAGACATGTATGAATTGCTGATATTATTTAGGGACGGACAATTTTCTTTATATGGTGAGTTTAATAACTTTTGTCAGACATTATCCAGATCATTGCGCCAAGCTTAAATTGTACTAAGAAAAATAAATCGAATACCCTTCTATCTCCGCATGTGGTTCATCATTGCTCAGGTCAGTTAGGTTAAATATTTAGAAAAAGGTCGCTCCTTGGTGGTTTCATAGCTTGTTTTTATGTGTGATGATGTGTCAAAAAAATAATAGCTTTATTTACTTTTAAAATGAAATGTACAGATTTTAAGGACAATATTAGCTTCAAAATTTTATATGCTTGACACTTTCCAATACCCAAAAAATATTCTTTAATGTGTTTTAATAACTTTCACTCAAACCAAATTTGCTTGAATTTGACTTATGGGGTCTCTGAATTTTAGATTTATATTTTGATAGTTATTTTCATCTTTATTACTTAATCTACATGTAACTGAAGCAATATTAATTGAAGAAGCAAACTACAAGTCACGTTACTGTCGTGTTACTTAATTTAAAACTTTATCAGCATTACAGTAACTTTCAATGAATACATGTGTCATGAAGAAATTTAGAAATTTAAAAGAGTATGCGAATTGAGACAACCACATGTTGCCTCGTTTGTTACTACTACTACTACTACTACTACTACTACTACTACTACTACTACTACTACTACTACTACTACTACTACTTCTACTAGAAATTGTGCCTGGCTATGAAATTGTATAGCGTTTTAAACCAACGTTTTTTAAGAATCTATTTATTCCGAACTACTTTGCCGCTACAGTGTGCTTCAAGTGGTAAAGTTGGAGGGAAAGGCTTCTTTGAAATAACAGGGCATTACTATTCATTGATCGGGTAGTATTAACTGCTTATGGAAATGAAAATGATCGCATGTGATATATGTACGGGTTATATGAAAAAAAGACCAGTCAATTGCAGGCTCTTAATTGTGAATGTGGAGCCGAAGTTCAGTCTATTTCAGGCTCTTATCGTGAATATGGAACCGAAGCTCAGTCTATCTTAGGCGCTTATCACGCGTGTGTTACTGAAGCCCAGTCTATTGCAGGCTCTTAGATGAACATGTATGTCGTTTGAGGTATTTGGTTATCCGCAAAATTCGTCAGTGTGTCTTAAATGGGTTTGTATACTTTGGTATGAATTTTCACTGAATCATCTAATACTGAATTTCAAACCCACCTTAATTTTGGATTTGTTTGTTTTTGCCCTAAGTTTATTTGATATGTACATAAACAGAAGAGATCGTAAACGAATTTTCTACAGAAGAAAATTAAAAACAACAACAACAAAAACCTATTAAAACTGTTGTAAATTTTATTATAATTGAAATGCGATTTTGTTTGATGCAAAGCTGGTGATGAAACAATAATGACTGTAATATATCTATGCAGTCATACATGACATTGATATAACGTTTGAAATCCATCATACATTTTAAAAATATTACAAAACTTTTGGATTGATTTTAACCGGCACGCGAGTTTTTAATCCAGATGTATTTTTCTAATGATTACATCCTTAAATTAGATGGTTATTTATTTTTATTTTTGTTTTATTTATTTATTTCAACATACTATTTATTCATATAAATATCAGAAATATATAGTTTTGCATTTACTGACAGCTTTTCGTGCTTTCGATGCATTTCTTATCTTTGTTTCTTAAAGAGATGAACATTTGTTATGATCAACCACCGTCTTGCCTTTTAAAACTATCGTATCAAGCACATTATCTGTTTATTACTTTAAAACAGCATTCCTTGAAGGTCGTTTTTGTTTTCATTGCAGTAGAACCCATTTTATGTTAATGTCTTTAGTGGTGTATAAGGGCAGTTTTATTTTTTCCGTATTTGTTTTGCGTTGTTACATTTTGAAAATTCGGAGCTGTTGTTTCTAGTAAATGTGCAGTGATATTAACGGGATCTATCTATCTATCTATCTATCTATCTATCTATCTATCTATCTATCTATCTATCTATCTACCTACCTACCTACCTACCTACCTACCTACCTACCTACCTATCTATCTATCTATCTATCTATCTATCTATCTATCTATCTATCTATCTATCAGTCTTTCTGTCTGTCTGTCTGTCTATATATATATATATATATATATCTATGCATCTATCTAATGCATGGGATATATATGAATTTTAACACACACACACACACACACACACACATATATATATATATATATATATATATATATATATATATATATATATATATATATATATATATGTGTGTGTGTGTGTGTATATATGTGTATATATATATATGGTGGACATATACTGACATTTATTTCATTAAATATTACGAAATTGATAACATGTGTCAGATGATGTTTCGGTAATTGAACAACTTGTGTAATCTGTACTTTTTAAAATGATAAAAACTTGCATTTATAGTGCTTGAAATATATTTTAAAGTTTATATTCCCCTTGTTTGGCACAAAACATTGTTTAGAGTGCGTTACAAATTTAAATGGCTGCAAACACACACACACACACACACACGCGCGCGCGCGCGCGTGCGCGCGTATTTATTATCTAATGAACCATGTTTTCGAGAAATTCAATTAGTACAGACAGATATAAAGCAAAATATATTTACAAATACAGTTATTGTATTATTCTTTAAAATCGTATTGCTATCAACCATCAATATGATGTGATATAACTTATGTTGTCAAAGCAGAAAAAAGTATGTGTCTCCAAAAAGTAATAACATCAATAATTTATAGAAATAACACTAATATCCTCATGGTTTGCAATTCTCATTCATTTGTCTTTTATTATCTTACATTATTGTGTTGCGTCATTTTTGAATTTTTACAGCTTATCCGTAGAGGTTGTTAAAACCAAAAATATAGTTGTAAATTCTGACATTTCAAATCATACCTACATTTTTTCTAATTGACCTTGAAAGTTATTAAGAAATACCTGCACAACATGATAACTGGTTTGGAAATCATCGCAAACTGCTCGTATGTCTTTAAGTGTATGTATGTATGTATGTATGTATGTATGTATGTATGTATGTATGTATGTATGTATGTATGTATGTATGTATGTATGTATGTATGTATGTATGTATGTATGTATGTATGTATGTCTGTCTGTCTGTCTGTCTGTCTGTCTGTCTGTCTGTCTGTATGTATGTATGTATGTATGTTTGTATAATAGCATTTAATTGTCTACTCACGAAGAACCCAAAAGATGTACGAGAAAAAATAAATTAATGTTATTATAAATCATTAAAGCCAAAATACAGGAATTTATTTATTTAAAAAAAAAGAATGAAATGCGCATGTTCTCTTTCATGTCTGCCGATCAGTAATTTAGTAAAGATTACGCTGAAACTGATATGCGTTTCGTATTTTTGAAATTGTTTGGTATTTTTTCCGCGGTTTTAGTATTCATGAATTATAGTTACATGTGACTGAATGAAATTGCATTTTTGTTAAAAATATTTGAAACTAACAGTTATTTTTAATTGAATCGACAAAATTTTGACAACATATTTTCGTGGATGTTTTTTTTTAAAGATTTAGTTTTTAAATTTAGCTGATGGATAATAAATAGATGATGACGGACTACAATTTGAACTTACAAATCAATGCAAGATTAAATTTAATTTTTTTTAATGTTGCACGAAACACCAGCGTATTTGTATGCTACGTAATGAGTGAAAAGACGAACAGAAACTTTATTTTTTACTGTCATGGGTCTTGAATATATTACGTTACCATCATAATCCATTTGTCCGTACATGTAGTCTACAGTCTGATGTCCTCCTTTCTTTGATGTACTCAATGCTGGAGCGTCTATGAGACTCGCCACTCGAAACATTTCCGTTTTCATTCTTCTTTTGATCTTTCAGCGTCTAGACTATTTGGTGTGATGCTTAAAATCTTAAACTATGTGTTTTGAACACAACAGTATCGCATAATAGGAGATAAATTTTACCTGAAAACAATACTGCATATAAATTAACTCCGGGCTATCTTAAAACACTTTAATCATTAGCTAAAGTAAAGGTGTATATATATATATATATATATATATATATATATATATATATATATATATATATATATATATATATATATATATATATATATATATATATATATATATATATATATATATATATATATATATATATATATATATATATATATATAAAGTGTGATGTAAACATCACGTTATTTGATAAATTTATAAGAAATTGGAAATGTTACACTTTTATATACAAATTAAACGCCGATTCATTCGTTGCAGGGACGTCATAGGGGACGTGCGGGGGGGGGGGGGGCATTTCAACCCCTTCCTTACTTTACATGTGCTGTAAAATTGATGTAGCCTTTATACGAAAATTAACAAGCACGTAAAGTCTTCCCACCCCCACCCCCTGAACAAATTTGAAAAGACCTCCCTGATTCGTTGTCTGTACGACTTCCTCCGTTATTCTCTGTTCATCACTATCTTCATCCCCCATTGTGGTCTCAGCTACTGGCATAACGCGTATTGCATAGTGCAGTTTTCTATCCATATGAGTGGTTCAATGTTTAAGAGGTAGCAACTATTTTTGTACATATATGAATTATATATTGTATTGCAGAGCACTTTCGTCCGTTGTGGCTCTTGGGGCTAACATTATCTGCAACAAAATACCCGGCCTAGCTCCCCGTCAGAGAGCCATATGTCGCAGTAGACCTGACGCAATAGTTGCCATTGGAGAGGGGGTAAAATTGGGGATTGCTGAGTGCCAGTATCAATTCAGAAACATGAGGTGGAATTGTAGCAGCGTATCAGAAGACGACTCAGTATTTGGAGTTCAGCATAAGAGAGGTAAATAATCTAAATTCAAATGAATAGAATTAACCAGACTTTGTATTGATAACACCAGAGTTGATACCGGTTGGGTGTTTGTGCTTCCTTTGTTTTAAAAAGTTGATTCCAATGAATGCCATCCATGATTTTTATCAACATACGTCCGCTAGATGTGAACGACATGTTTCAAACAAGCGTAGAGGCCTTGCTAAATACGAATTAGACTCACGAGGCGATATGTAGCAGAGATTATAATTATTTCATTTGACCGTTACTGTTTACATTTGTTACGTCAAATCATCCTTAAAAATAATGATACCAACGATCCATCAGAACATCGATAGGTCAAAGCATGTACATGAAAGACCAACGTTCAGTTTAGTTCCACAAATAGCCAGCAGGTAATGCAAAAGACTATTTAGTTCTTTTGGTTCCGGATTTGTTGAAGTTGGTGTCAGTAGTAAGCAAACCAAGAAATAAGTAAAGTGTGTGTGTGTGTGTGTGTGTGTGTGTGTGTGTGTGTGTGTGTGTTTTATGCCACGGACAATCATTGTCGCAAGCACTATCCATATATACGTCACAAAGGTGCAAGCGGAGGGCATCGTGGTAAACGAACTTTTTTACAGGAGCTTTTGAATCTAATAATGATATTGTGGCTGGTAACTCACACAGTAATACAAGATGATGGCTGTAAAAAATGTAAAATATTCGAAATTGAATACAATAGTAGTTGTTTTGAATTGATCCCTCGGTCTGGTTTTGGTCTTTGGTTTGTACGGTTCCACTTCTAATTTTCGCATTTTTGTGCGAGGTCAAAATGTACGGAAGAAGGCGTTTATCTGCGAAAGAGCGTAGAGAACCAGCAATTTTTGTTTCTTTTGATGCTTGCATGATAAATGTTGATTTGGGTCTGATATTACACGGATGCCTTACTTTTATTGTTTGCTAGTTATGTTTGCACTTGTTCATTCTGTGAAGTTCATATGTAAAATTATAACAAAATAAGCCCTATAACTATTGTAAGTTTTTGACATTTTATTGTTTCGTAAGTGTACTTTGAAAATAAGTAATACCTTCACTATGCAACATCTTTTCTGTTGTAAAAGTACAGATACATTTGGTGTAATTTGTAATATTTTCGGGACCAATCGTGTGACCTCAGTGGTTAGCGTATGCGGGAGGTCGAGGGTTTGATTCCCGGATGAGTCATACAAAAGACATAAAAATGGTACTAACAGCTGCCTCGCTAGACGCTCAGCATTAAGAGGTTAGCATTAGGACTGGTAGGCCTGGTGTCAGGATAATGTGAATTGGTGGGATGTGATGCTACATGTCTGTGGCATGATGGCACAGTGATTGACATAACTATAAACTATAACACTGCAGACATGGCAGCGATTAGGCTGAAATATCCCACCGGCAGTTCTTAAGAAAAGAATACCAAAATAAAATCTCCAAAGTCATTCCGATGATGTCCATAATGTTAGATAAAATAAGTATTTGGGTGGTAGTAGTTTTTTTTAACAGAACTTTTAAAACATTATTGACATTTATATGTATGAAAATTCCTTAATTACATTTCTAACTGCAATACCTCCTTCCCATTTAACTCTAGTTTGTTTGATTATTTGTGTAATAAGCTCGATGCACAAAACCATATTGTGAACATGATTGAAATTACATTTTTTCACATCTAACAAAGTAGAATTTTCCTTCTTTATTAACATTTGATTATTTGTTTTACTTAAAATCTCCTTGAACATACATTTTAAATGCATGGGTTATGCCCGCGTATAAAGAGCGACGTCATCATCATAATTCCTTTTAACTGCCAAGACAGAAAATCAATATTCGATAATCAATAAGGACTGAGCAACCACATTTTTTTAAATAAAAAATTCCATTTGTTAGTACCTTCATCTTTTTAAAGAATCTTCAAAAGACATGTCAGAAGTCATATGGGCATATAATTAAATTAATTAAATAATTAAATATGTTCCTGCGAATTTTGTTAATTCTCCAAATGTCTTGTCGTATTTACTTTGTTATATAATCCTTGAATAATCCAATATAAGCTGACATCAAATTCCTTTCAGGCTTCAAAGTTTTATCGCTTTGGAAGACACCGTATCATTTTAAACCTAAACTTCCGTGTTATTTTGTAAACGAAGATCGAAAAATTTAGAAAAATAAAAAGCACATGAAAAGATAGTATTTAAATAAATTACGTTCAAGGAAGTAACGGCAGTGAAAATATTTTTGAAATACTAAATTTAAATTGCTAGCATCGGGCGCATACCAAGGTATATGACCATTTACGTAACAAGTTTTTTCAAACAAGTATAATACAGAATACTTAAGTCATGTTTTAATTTCCTTTGTTTGCGAATGAAGAAGGTATTCTTTTTCAGCTGATTCATTTTACAGACAATGCATCACGTATTTGTCATAGTTTTGTATTAGACCGTATTTTGTACACTTAGGTCTCAGACTAATTACGCAGAAAAATTATGCACACTATCTGCACATCTTTATGTACTAACAACGACAAAAAGGTGTACCTTAACTCTTGAGTAATTGTCATTTAGATCGCCTGAATGTAGATACCATTCATACAGATTTTTGTGTATAAGTTACATTTAAAAGAATTTGCTGCCACCTCGAAAAGACAAAGAGTTTCTTTCTTTCGTTTGTTCAGGTATTAAGGCTATGTTGTTGCCTTCCCGAGGTTACTGTAATAACAATGACCCGGCTTCTTGTCCAAAAAAAGGAAAGACAATTTGTTCGAGTTAATTTCCCTGTCATGTGTGGTGCCGTTAAAGGAGATCGTGTTATTATTTTTCATTTGACGTCTTTAGTGAAGACGTTGTAATGATATTAATTTAGTATATATGTGTGGTATTATCCCTTGACTAGACCAATAGCATGTCAGTCAAGGTGTTTTAGCTATGTTTACGTGGAGATAAAGTAGCAAGGGTGACACCAGCTACGTGAGAGAGACATATCACACGCAATTAAAAAGAATAACAAACCGCCAAAACAACAATATTCCTTACCAACGGGGTGATACTTTGTTTTGAATACGTTTTCCTTAATCATCATTAACTATTTACATCGCTTTGTTGAACCTGTTAGTCTTTATAAGTTTGTTAGGCTTTATAAGTTTGTTTATAATATCGTAATAATTGAAATTTATACAACGAATGACAGTGTACGAGTTTATACAACGAATGACAGTGTACGAGTTTAACCACTTGGATGTGTCAGGGTTGTTTCTTTTCTTTATAATTTGCAAGATAACTCATTTTAGAGTTAATAAATATTGTCCGTCAACGGATACGATTTCGCTATCTAAGTAATGGCTTGTTAAAGACAATAAAGCATTTCTCTCATAGTCCATAGAGCATGTCCCACAAATACATGTAAAACAAAAGCGTCAGTCATTTTAAATGCGATAGATTTAATTGCCTACATCGTATGATATGTTATGTATCAGCCAGATACAATACCGATATGATATGATATGATATGGTATGGTATGGTATGGTATGGTATGGTATGGTATGTATGTATGTATGTATGTATGTATGTATGTATGTATGTATGTATGTATGTATGTATGTATGTATGTATGTATGTATGTATGTATGTATGTATGTATGCATGCATGCATGCATGCTGTATGTATGTATGTATGTATGTATGTATGTATGTATGTATGTATGTATGTATGTATGTATGTATGTATGTATGTATGTATGTTGATATTATAAATGCATGGTTTTGTCAAACTTAATTGTGATTGTATAACATATGTATGTGTGCTTCTCCTGAATCACACTCATTTGAAAGTCGTATGTCATCCAGCAGTGTGAAATGTCATTAAAATTCATTTTCACTTCTAGTTGGAAATGAAATGCCATCAAAATTCATCTTTAGTTCTAGTTGGAAATGAAATGTCATTAAAAGTCTATCTTCAGTTCTAGTTGGAGATGAAATGTCATTAAAAGTCTATCTTCAGTTCTATATGGAGGGAGATGTCATTGAAATTTTAAGTCTAGTTGGAGATGAAATGTCATTACAATTCTATTTTCAGTTCTAGTTGAAGGGAGATGTCATTAAAATTCATCTTCAGTTCTAGTTGGAGATGAAATGTCATTACAATTCTATCTAAACTTCTAGTTGGAAATGAAATGTCATTAAATTTCAATCTTTAGTTCTATTTCGAGAGAGATGCAATATTATTACAATTCATCTTTTGTTCTATTTCGAGAGAGATGCAATATCATTACAATTCATCTTTAGTTCTATTTCTAGAGAGATGCAATATCATTACAATTCATCTTTAGTTCTTTTTCGAGAGAGATGCATTATCATTACAATTCATCTTTAGTTCTATTTCGAGAGAGATGCAATATCATTACAATTCATCTTTAGTTCTATTTCGAGAGAGATGCAATATCATTACAATTCATCTGTAGTTATAGTTGGAAGGAGATGATCTAAGATTTTATTTATCTGTCGAAAAAGTTGTAATTTGAAATTCGAGGAGATAATGATAATCAATATACGTAATTAAAAAAAAAGATCTATAATTTTAAAATCCTGTCTTTTTCACAATTTGAATGTTTTTGTTTACAAACTGTGTTCACAATAGACAAGTATATTTATATTTAAACACTGTCATGGTGTTTATTATTATTAATTATTATTATTATTATTATTATTATTATTATTATTATTATTATTATTATTATTATTATTATTATTATTGCTTTTGTTCTTTTATAAGTATTTATTGTTTATTGTGTTTGTTGTTTTTCTTTTTCTTTTCTTTTCTCTATCTTATTATTATTGTCATTGTGTTTTATTTTTGTTATTTATATATTTATTTATTAATATTATTGTTTTTCTTCTTTTTCTTCTTCTTCTTCTTCTTCTTCTTCTTCTTCTTCTTCTTCTTCTTCTTCTTATTATTATTATTATTATTATTATATACCGCAAGTCATCTAACTGTGAATAAATATGTTACTAATATATCTATATGGTTATAAAGACTGTCTTTACAGCAATTTATCCATGGTCAACAACAGCAGGTGAAAGTTTGCATAACAAAATCTTTGACGGGCAAAACAATTCAAATAATCATGTCTAGACAGATATTTCAGTTGCGATTCAGTCATGTAATGTTTTTTTCTATGTAGGGCTACATTATTGATGACAGCTAACGATTATTTGTTAACGCAATTGCTCATGAGACATTCCATTTTTATTATGACCAATACTTCTTGTATATGCGGATGTGAGTGTAGTTTCTGTAAATCGGCATGTACTAATACAATAAAAAATAGTACATTTACAACCAGTCGTACCAGATACTGATAAAATAATAAGTTGTACCATACACTGATACAGTAATTAGCTGTACTAAACACGAATACAGTAATAAGTCGTAAACGACATTGCTACAATAATCATAAGTTACTGCATTTGTATGGGAAAATAAGAGTGTGTTTTTCGGATGGAAATAATGAAAGACCTTGGGAGTGCAGTATATCCGTCTGAAAAAAACGAGTTCATATTTTCTCATACAAATGCAATAACCTTTTTCATTATATGCTCATTTTCTTATTCTATCTAAGGCTTAATTATATAATCAAAATACACTAAAATAAACAAAGTAACTAAATGTATGACATATTCCAAACAAAATGCACAAGCGCAGATTCATCATTACACAGCAACAACATTATTAATGCGCACATAACTCTGCCCAGGAAAATTTGAATTTAGTCGTACGCTAGACAAAACGTTAAAATGAAAATGATGTTTTGGTCAACCTAAAATTGAAATTTGGAGTCATATTGTGAATGAATCTGCACTGAAACAACTTTTCCATTTGATCTGGAATGAACAGATTTTGGTATTTTTGTCGTTTCTACGAAATTTTGCGATGATGGACTGGATTGATCTGTGCCAATTCTACATGAAGTACATCGGATTCAACGGCGATTGAGCAGGGTGTTGAAATCTGCAAGTGTTTCTGTTCTGTCATTGAATGTTTGAAATCATAATGTGAGAAAACTATGTAATCTTTCAATTGTAGTTATCAAAAAGACGCTATGGAATATAATGTTTTTTTTATTTTGAGTGCAGTAAAGAAGCTATAATTGCACTTAGAATATAGTTGAAATTACATTACCATTTCAAAATGTGTAATCAAGCTTGAGAACCCATGACATGGCTCATGTAATTCGGATTTGCAGAACTAAGAAAGTACATTTTTGAGGAAATTCAGGATGTAAAACTGTAAGTATATCTTTGCCATCCTTATTACCAGCTAGAAGAAGACAGTTTATGGCTTGTCACATTCATTTTATTTGCAAGGACTGACTCTCTCTCTCTCTCTCTCTCTCTCTCTCTCTCTGGTGTATGTAGCTAGCCTATATCCGAAGCATTGTATCAAAAAGTTAACACGGAATGGGCCAAAGCAGCTGGTATGTGGCAGTGTACGAAACATTTCGTTTAGTTCATTCAAAAACAAATTTATTGAACTAAAACGTAAAGTGTCTACTACGAGAGTGTACACGATTTGTTTACAAAGTAGTTCCTCAAACAAAATTGGACACACGTGAGTTCACTATGAAGTTGAGCGCGTTAGCAATATCGTAAATCTTGATAATGTAAAGTTAACGGAGAAACAATTAGCATATAATAAGACTTATGCTCATTTTTTCTCCGTTAACTTTACATAGTCAGAATCGTTCAGTATTTTACGATATTGCAAACGCGCTCAGCTTCAGTGATTTTGTTTCTCGTACTGCATTTTGTTTATATAATTAAGCCTTGGGTAGAATAAGAACATGAGCATATAATCAAAACGGTTACTGCATGTGTATGGGGGAAAATATGAACTCCTTTAGTCGGATGGATATACTGCACTCCCAAGGTATTGCAGTTGTTCCATCCGAAAACCTCGTTCAATATTTTCCCATACAAATGCAGTAATTTATAAGTACTAGACACGGATACAGTAATAAATCGTATTTTGATATATATTTTGATGACTATTAATATATCTGCTTTTTCCATCGAAAGACGAACAGGAGTAGAAAAAATCTTTTAATGTCAGAGAACATTTTCGTCTACTGGATCATCTATTTTCCACATCAGAACATTTTTTCAGATGCATATGTAATGATGATGCACAAAATGACCAGTCATTGACGCTGTTTGATATTGTATCAGCAAATTTTATAAATGGCTAACCAATGGCCCTGTCTGATGTTGCATTGGAAAATTTAAAAAAATGACCAGCCATTGGCTCTGTCTGATGTTGCATTGGCAAATTTAAAAAAATGACCAGCCATTGGCTCTGTCTGATGTTGCATTGACAAATTTTAAAAAAATGATCAGCCATTGGCTCTGTCGGATATTGTATAGTCAAATTTAAAAAAATGACCAGCCATTGGCTCTGTCGAATATTGTATAGTCAAAGTTTAAAAATGATCAGCCATTGGCCCTGTCGGATATTGTATTGGCAAATTTTAAAAATGACCAGCCATTGGCCCTGTCGGATATTGTATTGGCAAATTTTAAAAATGACCAGCCATTGGCACTGTCGGATATTGTATTGGCAAATTTTAAAAAATGACCAGCCATTGGTCCTGTCGGATATTGTATTGGCAAATTTTAAAAATGACCAGCCATTGGCCCTGTCTGATATTGCAATGGCAAATTTTAAAAATGACCAGCCATTAACCCTGTCTGATGTTGTATTGACAAATTTTAAAAATGGCCTGCCATTGGCCCTGTCGGATATTGTATTGGCAAATTTTTAAAAATTTCAAATTATTGCATGCAAGCTCCTCATTTTAAAAAATATATATTAAATATGATCATGCATTTTAATCTCAATATTGTAAATACTACCATATTACCAGTACTGTTACTGCCGTAACTAATATAGTCACCACCACTACTAATGCTTTTGTTGTTCCTCTTTCTATGACGTGTTCTAGTGAAAGCTAATAATCACTTGTACTTCTGAACTGCTGTCTACTACTATTACCGCATCAGTGCCACTAATGGTCAATCTCCGGTCCCTTGTCTGAGGTTTAAGCAGTAATTTATATACATGTACTTGGTACTTGGTAACAGCACAACAGTATTTCTTTCTGAACTTTATTTATCAACTTACGTGTTAGCTAAGTTGTTAGTGTGTACCTTGTCATAAGGCGGACTGTATTACGCTATCATGTTGTCTGCCCGTCTGTCTTTTAGCAATGTCTTTGCTGTAGAATACCTAAATTGTCTACTGTCTGCAGTTACTGAACCTTGTGGATATAATACACGTGAGGTAAGGATGAATAGTATCCATTTTTGAATTTTAAAGGTCAAAGGTCACTGTGACAAAAGAAAAATTATTTCCGCGCAATACATACAGTTTTGCAGCATCTGCAGTAAGCAAACTGTGTGAATATCTTTCATTAGTAAGGAAGAACCGAATCAATATTGGTGTCGAAAAGTGAAACGTTAAGCCACTGTAACTGAAAGAAGCAAAATGGTTTCATCACAAGAAGCTGAGTTCTCAACATCTTAAAGTGACCATGCCTTAAGAATGGCTGGTACTTTGTGTACGAAATAAGCATGTCGATGTTGGAGCCGAAAGGCCAAATATCACTGTCACTGGTAGTTAACAAAATAATAATGGTTTCTGCACAGTAAAATTTATTCTACGTAACACATGGAAAACAAACGTTATGGATAGGATGCATTTTAGTAAAAGAAAATGTCTGTCACTATGGGTTTCAGCACTTAATTAATCAAGGTCGCTTTGACGAAAAGTAGACAGATTGTTTCCGTTCAAATTTTTCAGTTATTGAACATGGACCGGTGTCAAAGTTTACGGATGAGTATCGTGCTGGGTAAGACAAAAGTTCATTGATTTTTGGGTACATGGTGAATATTCAAGGTCAATAAGACTAAACGAAAACAAATGGCTTTTGCATAATATATTTAATTCTAGATCACGTACCTTAACAACGTTTGTGTAGAACTTAACGTAAGGCATGGAAGAGGCCTGTTGAATATGAGGTCAAAGGTCACGGTTATTGTGACTAAAACAATGACTTTTGCCGAATGACTTTTGTTATAGAGTAATTTCCTTGACCAAATATTATGGATAGTTTGTGCTTAGGGCAATAATGGAATATATTGATTATGGGGTCTAGGGATCAGAGGTCACATTCATGGTAAGTATAATAAAGTAAATAATGATTTTTGAACCATACATTTAGTTCAAGACCGCAAAACTTAACCAAAGGTCGAGGTCATGAGGAGCCGTTGGTCAATGCTCTCAGTAATCTCTGTCGCATTAGTGTCTACATAGATGACAATCAAACATGGGGTGGGTGAATAGTGTTAGTGCACGGTACTCTTGATTCGTTTTGTACTTATCATTTTATCAGCCATTGTCTGTTTCCACAAAAACAACCATAATCCCAATTCAGTTTGTGCTCTTTACCTGTCATATCACGCAGGTGTTTTTCTTTCGAGTTTGCTCTTCTTAACAGATAATGATAAAAACACACATTACGAGTCAGATTAAACCCAAATAATTATGGCAAATTGAAAGCGATTCAAGCGATAAATACATCTACAACGTCTGTCTTGACCGTTGATTATTTAAGCGATTCAAGCGATAAATACATCTACAACGTCTGTCTTGACCGTTGATTATTTAAAAATTTCATATGTGTGACCCAATTGTGTGGAATTAACTTTCATTGACAAACTTCATTTTATAACTATTATAAGCCCGTAATGAGATGTTATCTATTTATTGCCCCTAATCATCTTTCATAACTGTCTAGATTAATTCGATAGCTTGCAAATTTGATAGATATTAGACACCTGTAGAAAAGCGAGAATCGTCTTACGTTGAATATCTCATTTTGTAGCGCGACACCGTTTTAAGAAATAGTTAATCTATATTTCATTGTCAATATCATTCTTCTCTAAAACCCTCCTACAAAAATAGTAGTTTATATAATAATACTGATTCCATGTCATTTGGAGTGACTATGATTCATTTAGATTTGCAATGCCAACCCATTTAACTTAAATCTGGTTTTACTTTTTTTATGGTCATACAAACGTATCCGACGATATCTGGTAAGTTAAAAGTGTACTGTATTGATCGAATTTTTTTATGTCTTAAAATTTGTTTGTGTTGATGACATTTGTAGAATTAGTAAAAATATTTTTAATTGAGAGCACATTAACAATGGTACATTAACGATGTAATAAATAATACTTTTGGGAATTAATTAAGGCTGCTATCATTGTCTTTTCATGTGCGCCCGTCCATAGAGGCTCGGGTGGTCACTTGTCACATCTGAACATGTCTTGGTCTAGTCATAAAATCTAATAGCTGACAATTACATGTTTGCCCCCTCCCCCCACCCCCAATAATTCTGCTGACGCCTCTGCTTTTTCTATATAATGTGCAGCAGACATTGTTTGTTTTGGCGCTCAGTTCCGTTTAGACCCCTCCGGTGGCCTGAATGGTTAGAGCGTCCGCCTCGGAAACGGTAGATCGCGGGTAAGAACCCCGACCTATTCATACCAAATATTTTTAAAAAAAATATATTCCAGATTCCCATTCTTAAGTAAGATTACATTTAAAACTTAAAGAAAAAGATCAAAGGAGAACGGGTATTAAAAATATAACGCTACCAATTGTACATAATTTGTAATTTTATGATCAAGTTGTTATTAAAGGTTCTTACCGTCCCTCACATTGCAAGGCCTTATACAAGTATTTAACAAATGGCAAGGGAACCTATTAGTGAAAATTCCATAATATGCCTTGTTGATCCCAAACGTTTCTCCAGATGTTATGAATATAGTTTTGTAAAAAAAAAACTTAAAAGATGGTAATAAAATCAGAGAACTGAACTTATTTAACTGTTGAAAGCTAAACAGAGATACTGCTATTTAAGAACTTGTGTAACTGTTGAAAGCTAAACAGAGATACTGCTATGTAAGAACTGCGTAACTGTTGAAAGCTAAACAGAGATACTCCTATTCAAGAAGAACTGCGTAACTGTTGAAAGCTAAACAGAGATACTCCTATTCAAAAAGAACTGCGTAACTGTTGAAAGCTAAACAGAGATACTGCTATGTAAGAACTGCGTAACAGTTGAAAGCTAAACAGAGATACTCCTATTCAAGAAGAACTGCGTAACTGTTGAAAGCTAAACAGAGATACTCCTATTCAAGAATAACTGCGTAACTGTTCAAAACTAAACAGAGATACTCCTGTTCAAGAAGAAATGGAGACCAATAAGATATATTAATAAAGTCCAAAGTTTTAAACTGCAGGAGGGGATTTGAGCTCAAGTGCGTACAATTTTAATCTTTTTTTTCCATTTGTTTTGGATGATGATCACCTAAATGTAAGCATAGGAGACAAATCCCAATAAGTGTCATTTTCGCCCATGCGACAGAGAAATCTAGTTGACCTTGCTAACGTATCTTCTCTCAGCCCGGTTGTCGCAGCCATGAAATCCACGAATCTAGCCACAGCACTTATGGGAACTATTTTCTCCGAAGTTGAAAGTTATCTTTAAAAAATACATTTTACAAACTTATGTTATTTTCATACTGCAAACATTGAATATGTGAAATAGTATTGAAACAGTATCCAGCGTTTTTGTTCAAGTTATTGTCAGGCATAAAACTGGTGTATTTCTGTTCAACTGGTCCCACCACTACCTTTAGTATCATATTTTAGATTAATGCGCTGCGCTTACAAAACAATAACACGTGACTGCGACGCTCATGATACAATATGGACAGCACTCACAAATTATTATTTTAGAATTTTTATATTTTGTTTTTGTTTGTTTGTACAAACGGCATATATAGTATCATTCTACGTGTATAATTATTTATATTTTCATACTTATATAATTATTTATATTTTCATAAAACATTTATGACCGAGACATACATATAGATAAAGGTGAGAAAATCATGGAACCTGGCGAATAGTACGCGTGTTGAATGTGCTATACTATGTTGCAAGATGAAGGAAGATATTGGATGAGAAAAATGATCTTTTTTTTATTTTTGCAAGACAAGGACATCGAGAGGATGTATTGTTTGTAACCAACACTTCACGAAGACAGACAATGTAAAACCTCGAATGAGATTTCCTTGTTTCGATGCAAACCACAAAATAAATTCTATTATTTCTCGTTTACCGGACGAAAAGAACGGCAATTTCGTTGATGGCACTGTGATGATGTCCTAAGCCGAGGAAACAAATGTGGGAAAGGTCATACTATGGTACCAGACGAGAAGATAATTGCATTTTGGATGGAGAAGATATGAAGATCATTTTTTAAATTAAATAAACTGAGAAGAAAAAAAAAGAGAAGAATCACATTCGGGTACTAAACTAGAAACATTGAACTTTAGGTGATGATAATAAGAAGATTAGCTAAATAAAGGACGAGGAGAAAAAACGTAGAAGAGTCATTCTCAGGTACCAGACCAAAGACCAAAATAATTGCAATTTGCATGATGAGAAAATGAAGATCACCTAAGCTGAAGCCCCAGAAATGCCCGATAAGAGTCATACTCGGTACCAGACCAGGCTAATTTCAGTGTTTGAGATATCTGGAAAAATCAGAAAGGTGCGACGAAGTTTTCTAGACTTTCTGAATTTTTGTTCACACATAGCTCAACTAGGTGTTATCTATTTTGAGGAGCTGAGGATCAAATGAAAGTTTGAACAAATACTTCCTTAAAATCTGCATTGTTTATTATTTTCTTCCTTGCTGTTAGATAAATTTTAAAATTGGATAATTTAATCCAAACAATTTGTCTTATTTCAGCCAGCAAAGAGTCCGCCTTTTCTTCGGCCATCACATCAGCTGGTGTGGTGTATGCCATAACGCAGGCGTGTAGTGTGGGTCACCTGTCCAAATGTGGATGCGATACCTCAAAAATGGAGGGGAAATACACCAGTAAAGGCTGGAAATGGGGTGGATGTAGTGCTGACATTAAACATGGACTTAAAATTGCAAGAAAATTCATCGATGCACGAGAAATAGAAGAAAATGCCAAGTCCTTAATGAATCGACATAACAATAGGGCGGGAAGAAAGGTGAGTTGCATTACATTATTCACACACACACACACACACACACACACACACACGCACGCACGTGCGCGCGCCCACTCTCGTCTATGGAGGAAAAACAATCAAATAGTATGACAAAATTCTTAGATGGCATTCATACAGTAACATATTACTCATGTAGACGATGTTTTCACAGGGACATATTAACCCTGTAGACTGTATTCATATAGTAACATAATTTCACGCGTACATTGTGTTCATACAGTGACATAAAAACCCTGTAGACTATCTTCACGCTGTAACATATTCCCTCCGTAGATGGTGTTCATAAAGTTGCATATTACCCCTTTAGACGGTGTTCACACAGTAACTTATTACCTCCTTAAATGGTGTACATACTATGACATATTACCCCATAGACGGTCTTCAAACAATGAAATATTACCTCTGTAGACAGTATTCAAAATGTGACATTATCCCTGTAGACAGCTTCATACAATGACATATTACCCCTGTATACGATGTTTATACAGTAGCGTATTACACCTGTATACAGTGTTCATACAGTGACATAGTATAGCCATAGAAGGTGTTCATTCAGTGACATATTACACGTGTAGACAGTGTTAAGGAAGTTATATATATATATATATATATATATATATATATATATATATATATATATATATATATATATATATATATATATATATATATATATATATATATATATATAACCCGAATAGATTGACATTAACCCTGTAGATGGTGTACATAGAGTAACCTATTACCCATTTAGACTGTGTTCAAACTGAAACATATTAACTCTGCGGACAGTGTTCATACAGCGACATATTATGGTTGTAGACGGTGTTCATGCAGGGACGTATTACCCTTGTAGACAGTGTTAAGAAAGTGACATATAACCCAACCCGTATAGATGGCGTTTATACATTGACATTAACCTAGTAGATGGTGTTCATACCGTAACATATTACCTTTGTAAACTGTGTTCGTATAATATCAATTTATTCTGTGGGCGGTGTCATACAGTGACATATTACCCTTGTATATAGTATTCATACATTGACATATAACAACTGTAGATGGTGTTCATACAATGACATATTACCCTTGTAGATGGTGTTCATACAATGGCATATTACCCCTGTAGATGGTGTTCATACAATGGCGTATTACTCCTGTAGATGGTGTTCATACAATGGCATATTACCCTTGTAGATGGTGTTCATACAATGACATATTACCCTTGTAGATGGTGTTCATACAATGGCATATTACCTCTGTATATTATAGGTGGCATATTAAACCTGTATCATACGTCCAGAAAATAATCGTGAAAACTGAACCTTATGGCGGCAACGTTTGCATGGCGTTTCATTGTTGTGGACGTATTGTGAATTGAACTTGGCATCTTTAGATGTCTTTATGAAATCGAAGCGAACCTGCTGGTGGTGGAGTATATCCCACTAATATAGAAGTGACACAATTACCATTTTCATCTTTTGTTGCCTTTGAGGTAGAAGCTAAACTCTATTATTAACATGGAACAAGTGAGGCTTATTTTGAGTTTTGTTTGGACGGCTTCTCGTCCCATATCAAGTAGTTTATATACAATTATTCAGGGCATGATTTTCTTACCATACCACGAGACAAAGTTTGAATCGGGTGGTTGAGTCGTTGTAGTAGTGGTTGTTGAGGAGCATGCTTTATATGTATGAAAGGTTCAGTAGAATAAAATACAAAAGACTTGAATCAAAATTGCGTCCATTATTTTCAAAGCGACGGCTTGATATATTTGACTTTACGTATGTTAATATACATAGGAATGTGTTACATATTTTATTGGACTAAAAAACAAACATACGCCAGACAGGAAATGAAAATTCAAATCAATCATTTTCAGGTAGATATTTATATGATCAAAGTGAAGATAATATTTTCATGAAATATTTGATAAGGTTAATGTAAACATTTTGTACTTTAATTATTTCCAAATGTAGCTACTATTTACATAATTATTCATATTTGTGTTTATATATATATATATATATATATATATATATATATATATATATATATATATATATATATATATATATATATATATATATATAACATTTTAGGTATACATAGTCTAACATTTAGTCTCAGGTAAACATATGTACAATTAATACTAATTTTAGGTGGGTTTTTTTTACGATGCGCATAATGATAACCCGTGAGAGGTTATTTGGATGGATATAATAGTGAAATATGTTTTCTTACAAGCAAAACTCGCTTTTCTTTATAAATGATGTCTTAATATTCTGTGTATTTCTATTCCGATTTAGTTTTTTACTCGGCTAAATAGTTTGTTCTAAACTGCCCTTTTTAGTTTCTTTTTGTGGTTATTTTGTGTATTATATGTTTATGACACTGACTCCAAGATTTAACAGAAACAGATTGATATTGAGCTAATTTGTGTGATAACTGTACCTCTGTTTCGTAAATTAAGCAGAAAATGAAATAAAATGTATTTCAAATCTAAAGCCAGAATCAACCCGAAGCTAATTGTGCACGTTGTAATTGACAGAAACAACCACATGGCATGCTCATACAGTGCAGCGTCATCCTGTCACTAAAACTAGCAACATTTTCGAAACGAAAACGACGAATATACAAGAAGATAATATAATATATAAAATATATTTAATGTTTACTTAGAAAGTTTACCCACACACACACACACACACACACACACACACACACACACACACAATATATATATATAAAGAAACTAAGATGCACTATTTGAATAACCATGTTGTGTCTGATGGTAAGATGGCAGGTAAAAGAATATAATTTAAAACTTGTTATTCCCTTGAATATCGTAATTAAGCACACAAACTGCCACTCTTGTACATGTCTTGAGTTTGACAAAAACTAAAATACTAATTTCTTGAGCGAAATTCGTTTAAAACGTTTATACAAAGTAATTTTCTTCTCACTGATTGTATCTAAATAGCGTCCATAATTATACCACTAATATCAAAGACACGTGAAATGTATTTCTAATAAGATGGGTTTATACTAATAACATGATATGTATAAAAAGCGGATATAGCCTAACTGTAGTGATAATAGCAAAATAAATGTTAAGTGTTCAAAGATACAATCGCTATTAGAATGCTTTCAATACTTTTAAAACGTATTTTATCCTCTTTATTAAAGATCATCAAAAGATAAACACAAAAAGGCAAAAAAATCATTTGATGCCTGCCCAATACACACACCAAAACATCATTTGATGCATATCCAGTACGCATATCAGCGACTATCAAAGTCGAAACGGAAACCCGAATGACACGTCCATTACCAGATTTCACAAATAATTGTCTGTTTTATATTAACCATACAACGAGAAAAGTAAAACGTAGATAGAAAATATGAATGTTGGTCTATAAACGAGTTTTGTCATTAATGATATTATGGTAGCTAAAAGCATGGTATTTTGATCGAAACCCGATAAATCGCGTTCATGATGAAATTAATTGGAAGGAATTTCAGACAGAGAGTGAGCAGGCTATAGATATAACTTTTGCCTCTAGGAAAATGGAATGTAATTATAATAAATATATCTTAAAACTGTGATATGCATCGCAGAGCGTAGTAAACACGCTGTAAAGTGGCTACGAAATGTTAAATGATGGTTGCGCTATCGCAAATGACAAACGGATACGGAAAGGTTAAGTATACGTAAAAATCTTTTTCGAAGAAGACTGAAATAGATGAAAAGCATAAACCAAAAGACACTACTACTACTACTACTACTACTACTACTACTACTACTACTACTACTACTACTAATAATAATAATAATAATAATAATAATAATAATAAATCCACGTTTGTAATATTATTATGTCCGCTGAAAATAGCCACAACTATTATCCTAGAGGGTAATTTGATTATAGTGCTATACAGTTTATATATAAATTATGATCATTCTGGCGATCGTCAGCTTTACAAACTTTTACACGGAAATTTCTATCCGCGGGCCCGTGCTGTATAAAAGTGATTCTTTTACAACAAGATTTAGAACCAGATAATATAGAAATATATATCTTTACATAATTTTCTTGTACAGCTTTGACACTAGTTTTGAATATGTAGTTTGGGAAGGAATAGAAAACCATATAAGCAACACACGAGGAGTAAAAGCTTTGATCTTTTGACAATTTCTTGTAGACTATGTTTATTTATTTTATTTATTTATCTAAATAGAAAACATTGTGATAAAAATACGATGAAAGCAATATTGTTTTGCAAATGGGTGAGTAAAGGACTCAGCTATTACTTGAACAAATCCAATGAGAAAGATCTCAACTAAGTAATGAAAGAAATAAAGCAAGAAAGAAAAAAAAAAGAACAAAAACCGCACTGAATGTTAAATTGGTGATATATTATTTCCAACAAAAACTATATTAACCTTTCCTTCAAGATTTAGAGACCTGTTGACTTACATGAGAAAATACCAATTCAGTTTTAAATTTCTGAATTATACCTGGATGTACAAAGCAAAGAATCATAAATGAGGCGATGTTCAAGTCGTTAACGCTAAAGTGGTTCTTTGTAAAATAATATTACAAACATGTTTTAATACCTCTACCAGTTATAAGGCCGGTACTTCGCTAATCTATATAAAACCGCACTTTATTAATCTACATGTGTAGATGTGATTGATTGTCTGTATATACAGGTCCGAAAAGCCAATATATGTCGAGGATATTATTGCTCAAACCCTTGGTACCATGGATAATACAGTGGACTGAATAATACAATAAACTGAAATATACACAATAATCTGGCAGGTGACAGTCTGTCAATAAAGCTGACAAATCCACGATGTAGCATACATTAATGTATTAGTGCAAAGTTGTCATTAAACTGACATAAATGACCATTTAATTGACAAATATCTAAATCTAGAGGGTGGCAACATGAAGTTGAATATAATATTAACTTTCTTTTTTCTCTTCTTTAATTTTTTTTAATCACCAGTCGCAGGTAGGTTTTAAATTTTAAAAAAGCAATAATTTATTTCCCTCCATTGAAGCATCTCATAATGAAAAGAAGAAATTTAATATAATTCTTCAGATGCATAGGATTAATGCAGGAAAATTGCACCGAACATAAATTTTTGTATCCTGCGGGTGATATTTTTGTATCCAACACTAATGCAGGAGTGTTTTCTCAAATTCCTGAGCGAAAGGTGGAAGTCAAAATGGAGTACAAATGGTACGGATGATACTTCAAAACAGCCAAACATCGCTGAAAATTTCCTCACCTCAATCTCAGAGAGTTAGTAGGTGAAGGCTACAATATTCAGGGTTAACTTTGAACGAAGTTTAAACACAAATCAGAGTTTAATAAACACGTTGTAGAGGTTGTCGATCAAATCGATACCGTGTCCAACATCATGTACCGAAGTTAGTGATGATAGCAATTGTGAACAGTTCAGAAGATAAGGCTCTAATCTCTTTCCCGGAGGAGTAAACAAGACTGAAACAAATAATGATATACTCTATTTATATCTGACCTAGAGTATAATTTTCCATTCATAAATAATGAGAAGAATAATAAACAAAATAACAACAATAGCAACACAAAGAAAAATTAAAAGAACGGTTTTCAATTAAAAACTGGGCTTCCTAGTCATTTCCTGTAGCTAGGTCGACCAGTGCACATTTAAGGACGCATATGTGTTTCATTTAAAATGTATAAGTGTTGCAGTTAATGCATCTCATGATTATTTTGAACATGTGATGAAATACATTAGTCACGTGATCAAGTGACGACAGAGGTAGATTTTCCAACGTTGTTCAACACCATACATACGTGGATACGTGATAATAATTATCTTTATTTCAGTTCTGAGATGTAGTCACGGTATGAGTTAGTTTAAAAGCGGTTATGCAAAATAACTACTAAAATGAAAAACAGACTAACGGTGAGATGAAAATGAATACAAAAGTTATTTTGTTACACCATCCCTAGTGACGACACTGTCTTAGGACAAAGGGCTGATATTAATAAACATTGATAAGTATGCAGTCTATGCATTCATTGTACTGTACGTATTGTTTTCAAACTTATCCTGTAAATAAAACGAAAACATCACCAGAATAAATCCAGTTTTCAAAAAATAGAATTCAATCCATAATACATGTGTGACCAATTCAAGCTATTTAATCGTGCGTAACTGCGATGACTGTTATAGCATATGAAATAAAATATATTTCTTTCCTATCTGCCCTCATATTCGAGTACTTTGTTTTTATCGTCATTTATTGATAAAAGGTGAGAACATCTACTGACTTCAGTGTTATCTATTATGTATTGACACGTGACAGGCAATCTATCAACTTTGAATGATAGCTTATTTGTAGTTGGGATGAATCCTGTGGTTCGAGGCCTGTCGAAAGATCGATCGATTCAGAACAATCGATTTATTATTCATTTCATGAACCATTTTCAAAAGTTGAAAAGGGATGAGAAAACATTACATCGTGATATATGCGGGTGAAGTCATACTAAATTCTTTTCACTTGTTCGTGTAATATCAATAGAGGAACTAGCTAGAGGAGAGATGAATTAGAAATGATTTAATTCTGTCATTGGATCCCGTATTTAAGGCGTAACTTTCAATTATGTTAATGTTTCTATATAGAAATACTACATTACTAATCTACTTTTTCGGTTAACAGTGGGTTAAGCTAACATATAGTATTATCGATCTTAAGTGAATAGTATTGGATATTCAAAAAGATCTGCTTTATGAACTTTAATTTATTTACTTTTTCAAAGCTCGCTTTTCAGATGTTTTTAGCCCCCTTCACTCCCTTCTTATATATTCTTTCCACGTGACTTTTGATCGGTCTCTATACCTTGTGTATGTATGTATGTTTCATTATATATAAGCTACCGCCTCGGAAGTGAAAGGTCGTGGGTTCCAACTCCAGCCGAATCAAACCAAAGACTTATATAAATGGTACTAACAGCAGCCTCATTAGGCGCTCAGCATCAATTGATTAGTGTTATGACTGGTGGGCCTGGTATCAGGATAATGCAAATAGGTGGGGCATTATGCTACATGTCTATGTCATGATGGCTCACTGCTAAACATCACTTATAAACTGCCACACTGCAGACATCGTATTGATATGACTGATAAATTGTTAAAGCTACGTAAATAATTCTCACACACACTCATTATATATATATATATATATATATATATATATATATATATATATATATATATATATATATATATATATATATATATATATATATAGTTCAAAGTGCCTTTTTATGAGGATGATATAAGAAATAATTAAAAAAATAAAAGTTTTGTTTCCTTGACTATGTGCAGAGTTGCTTTGTAAATTACCTATGTTCAACGGGAAAAACTCACGGATTTATTGTGCATACTTTGTGTAAAATTGATATGGTTTACTGGGAGCCATTGATCAACTTTTTCCCTTCAGCTTTTGCGGTGGAATCGACCCTCTTCAAAAGGTTCAGATTGTACATGTATTTTAGTTTCTTAGCAGTTAGGCCAGTTGTCATGGTCAATAAAATTTGCGGTATGGGATCAGCTTTGTTCTAAACAGCGGACGGATATTATTGTTTCCACCATGCGTGTAGTCATAACCCCAATTCGTGGCCAAATATTTCCATTTCTTCCACTGATCCAGGTCTCTTTGTCAATAAGTTTCATGTGGCAGTTTGCTAATGCTGTTTTCAATTTATCGATGACTTCGTTATTTGTAATTTTACAGCGTGATCTCATTTGTGCGAAAATAACACTAATTCAAACCTAAACGTTTTGTTTTTTTTTAAATAATTTTTTTCACCTTACAATGTCATTGTGAAATACCGGGTGTCTACTATTAAATCACTGGCTAAGTATCATGAAAGTCATGGGGAGGGGGGGGGGAAATGCCCCTTTTCATGCACCCCCCCCCCGAATCTGCAGGTGCTGTAAAATTTCTGAAGTCTATGTACGAAATATAACAAGCCCGTCATATTTTGCAATGTCACCTCCACCCACCCACCCCCCTGAACAAATTGAATTGACGACCCTGCTAATAATGCGCATGTCATATGGACAACGTTATTTTGCATACCAGTAACCAGCAACGTGGAACGAACTGCCCATTGAAATTAGACACAACGACACAGTGATCCCTTTTAAGAGTGTTCTAAAAACTCACATTTTTCGACTGCAAGAACAAACTTACAGACCTAATTATGTTTTCTACTGTAAATATTTTCAGCATGTTTTTGTTTTCTATTTTCACGCTTTTTTGTAGTCATATCATTATATATTTTGTAAAGCGCTTATAGCTTCTAATATTAGGCGTTATACAAAATCTTCATTATTATTATTATTATTATTATTATTATTATTATTATTATTATTATTATTATTATTATTTTCTGAAAGACTTGTAGGTAAAGAAGAACCAACCTTTATTATAATGTGTTTGCCCATAATGGAAAATCGATCTCGACCCACCACTTTGAAATGTGCCCTTGTCTGGTTGTTACCACACATCAGATCTGACAAATATAAGAAGAATAGGGCAGCCATCTTGACCGTGCACTGCCTACCGCATAGAATGCCTTTAGTGGTGATGTCCCGACTGTCAATGACATTAATGTCGTCAGATATGACCAATTGAACAAATTAATACAGGATATAGCCATGGGAGTTCGTAAGACGATCTCACGAAAATGTGTTTTTCAAGCAGTGATTATGGCATACCGATTAGATGATTTGTATACGATATACCCAGTTAACAATGAACGCCCGCCATGGAAGCCATCAACACACTTTTCGTTGTAATAAAATGCAATATTATATATATTAAATGAATATCTGATACACACACACACACACACACACACACACACACATATATAATATATATATATATATATATATATATATATATATATATATATATATATATATATATATATATATATATATATATATATATATATATATATATATACCCTTCGTATTTGTAGGTTATAATGTACATTCATTTCAACAGTTATTTCAATATTGCTAGCGGATATAAAAAAAAATTCAAAGTTTTAGATTTTAAAGTCTTTTTTCAGATATATCTCAACTATTCGGAATTGATAATACAATGTTTTTGTGCAGACGTAAAGTCTATTATACAGATGAACCTTAATGTAATTTCCAGTTCTTGTTTTTTAAAAAAAATGTTATTACATCTTCGTTCATTTATGATCACAACTAATATTTTATGACTTTTAAAGTATGTGTCTTCAACAATATTTACGTGCTATTAGTTAAGAGTTTAGCATCTAGGTTTTCCGGATCTTTAGAGTTTATTACCAAATCTCGCCGATTTTTTAAAACCCGGAATGAAGAAGGGGAAAACTATAAAAAGCCTTAGTTTAAACAAAGAAAATTGGATAATGTTGATTTTATACATTTATTTAATTTTTAGGACGATAATCTTATATAACGACTACTTAGAATTTGATGTGTATTCTGTACCCTGTCTTATTAATTACGGGACATAAAGAAAAAACATTAATCATAATCATAAAGCTGGAACCACCAAACAATTATTTGGCAACGAGACTTAAAAAGACACAACACCTATCACTGATAAGTCGTCGTGAGAACTTAAAGAAATATCCAGATTCCATTTTATTTATAAACCTCAAAGCTAATTACTTTTCATACGCCCAAAGGCTTGATATCTTACAAGCAGAAATTTTTAAAAATTATTTTAATTTAATAAATGCTATAACTTTCCTTCCAATTTGAAATATACTTAAAATAAATCTGCAAACATCTTTTTTTTTTGCTAATTAGTGCAAGCTTCCGATTAGTTCAGCTGCTGTAATTAACATATTTTCGTCTTAAATTTATTTTATGTTTGGGATTTATATAGACCATGCTCGTCTCCACTGGAGAGGAAGTTCCAGCATTATATGATATGTTTAAGACAAAATTTACATGCATATAATTGTTATCGAATAACATTTTACATTCATCCATCTAGAGACTACTCGCGTGCAGCAGAAAATACGAAAATATGTGTAACGTTCTACAGTTCATGTTTAAAAGCACGAATAATAATGGCCTTGACATTTTGTTCTCGTTACTGCTTAAAGTGAATTGACGGTGCTTTGGAAAAATTAAATTACAAAAATTCGCATTAATATTCTGCTTGCAATGGTTTATGTCAAACTATGACAAATGTAGACTAATTGCGAAATGAACAGAGCTTCGTTGACCCTACCCACTGACATGGGTAACCTTAGAGACATCATATTACCAACACGAAGTTGTCACTATACAGAATATATTTCCATGCGAGTTGTGTGAGCTCTTAAACCTATGGCAGCCAAAAGAAAACATATACATTTCTGCGGAGCGGTATATTTCTCCATGATTAAAGCCTACAGGTATTTATATAGATGCTGGAAAAATATCTTGATGGAAAATACCTAAAGAATTCAATGTCAGAAGCTGTACAAATTAAAGGATAAAGTTAATTTGGGACTAAAAAGATAACGTTTTTCTTGCAAAGCTAAGAATCGCGACCCCAACATTCCTGGCTAAAATGCCGATAACAATGGAGAGATGAGAATAGCGAAACTAATTAATTATTCCACTTGGTTTCCTCTGAATTATATAGCACCTCAAACATTGAATGAACACTGCATGCTTGACACAAAGACTTGTCAGAGACACGTTATAATGATATGAGCCATGAGAATGACTTGAGTTACCGATAAACACCTGTAAATACTTCAAAAATCAATATCCCGTGTAAGATTACTAATTATTGCGCGTGGCAATATGTAAACAGGGCTAGACAGAAATACTCCGTATTTAGCCTCTTAAAGTTAACTGTACAAAAATGAAGGAACTTGGATCCAAAATGCTAAGAAGAATTTGTTCGATTATGATCAACATCTATACATATGTAACAAAAGTTCCAAAATACATACGCATCAGTCCTATTGTCTCACAAAAAAATTTCTTTTTTAAAAACAAGTTTTTTCACCATTATGTATATATTATTAACGACTGACTTAACAGTATAATTGCACAATCGTACTAGTGACCTGATGTTTAGAAATAAAGCTTTGAAGACAGTTCTGTCGTAAAGAGATATGTGACTATTTTGATGGTCAAAGTCTGAAAAAGCTTAAAACAAACTATAGTAAAATTTTTTTGGTATTTAACATCTCTTTTAAAACTTTTGACATTTATCACAAAGCAATATTTAAAAGTTAAATTCCAGTGGTATGAATGTATGGAAAATATATTCTTTGCTACTTTGCAACCCGTTGGTCCTCTCAGTGACATACCAATAATAATAAGTGAAACGTTGAAGTAAGGTTACAGCTTTTATCATAGCAAAGAATGCCGCTTTTTATTAAAAAAACGCTCTCATTCCGAATGTTATTTCTGAACACTTATTCCGAACAACATCATTCGGAACACTAATATTTTGAACACTATCATTCCGAACACTAGCACGGTGAACACTATGATTCCGAACACCGTTATTGCGAACACTTTTATTCCGAACACTATCTATCCGAACATTCTGATTCCGAACAATATAATGAGAACACTATGATTCCGAACACCATTAGTGCTAACACTATTATTCTGAACACTGTTTTTTCCGAACATTATGGTTCCGAACACTATCATTTTGAACACTATTATTCTTAACACTATCATTGCGAACACTATGATTCCGAACACTATCATTGCGAACACTATGATTCCGAACACTATCATTGCGAATACTTTTATTCTGAACACTATTTCCCCCAGAATTTACTTGACTGTAAATTGCATTTTAATTTTGACTTTATATTGGTCCTATTTGAAAACATTTGGAATGCAATTATTGTAATCTTATATGCATTGATCTTATTGTTCTAGACATCAATGATTCTTGTGGTTAATTGCGTATCGCTGTACCCACTAGAGTAAATCGTGAAATACCCTGGTCTTCTTATAACCCTGTCAGCACTGTTTCCACCGTTTATAAATATCGTGGTTCTCGAATTTCGGACTAGGATCAGGTTTTGATTAATAATTTACCTTCCATTCATTATAATTATGAATCAACAAATTGATAAATCGTAGGTGTTTCTCTTCTTACAATATCTGATCGTTTTGCATCTTTATCCATCGACTTGTCTGTCTGGAAATCAGGCACTGATACATTTCTGAAAAACACAATTATTTATCTGCTATACCAATCTACAGTATTATTTCACTAAAAAAATAAATACATATACTCACGGTTGCCTTTGTGTAACTGCATTTTTTAACACTTCGAATCAATATTTGTCCCGTGGACGTGAAGAAAAAAATGACCTTGTATGTAATTAATTTATAGGCATTACCAATTATTCAAATTAAAACCCCAAACCAATGTCGTTTATCAAGTTTTGAGAGATTACATATAAACACTACTGAGTTTTCTAGAATACACTTGATAAATTTATTTCATATAATTAGTTATGACTGATTTCTTTAAATGAGGTAATATCTCACAGAAGTAAAAAACCACATATAAAATACACACGCAAAATATACATCATGAAAGGATGGTCTGCCATATTTTGCATGTCAGATTATCATAACTCTAACAAGACAAAAAAATTTACGAATCCACAAATATGGTGTTTTATGTATTAATGCATGTTTAGGGCTTTTTGTGAAGAATTGTGTGTCCATACTTTAAAGTCAGACATTTGACTTGAATTAATTGAAAACTTGAAAAAGTTAATTTTTTTTGTTATTATACCAACATGAGGTGTATATTGTATTACAGTCGACCAGAATACAAATTTTAGACGCTCTGCTCTTTTATGTGTGACACAACACTAATGATGCTACGCTTTATTGTAGTACACGTGTTTTGTACTATATACAACATCCATGTCTAACCATACATTTTGTATATGAAAATAAATATATGTATTAAACAACCTTTAGAAATTAATTTATTCTCCACAATGTAGGTTCTGTACTTACTAACCTCCCATATACGTCATTGTTCCTGTGTTCTAATTAATCGTCTTTGCCGTCCCAAAACTGATATCGTTTTGCTTTTTGTCACCATTTGTAAAGTTGCTGTCACTCATTGTAGAGAATAGCTTTCAGGGTCAGTTCTTATGTATTTAGGGTTATCACACATTGGTTCATTTTTGGCAGAACTTTCTAATTACAACGTACTAATTACATGCAAATGATTACAGGCTTTTGCCGTATTTCTTTTTAAAACTGCCAAGCCATATAGCAATCGAACAACTTTTGTCTCTCATATATTTATCGACATACGGGCTGGCCCATTGTTTTCTTTGCTTTGTTTGCTTCTTGTTATTTTCTTTCATTGTTTATAGTCCTCATGTTGTTATCCAATGTAAAATGATTACGCGCCAATTGACCATAGCAATGTTAGGATTCTTAATTTTCTCATAAAAACACTGCAGTTTATTTTGCTGTTAAAGAATAATTTAGTCTTCAGCGTAATACTTTCACAGAGCTATCTTTTGAGCGATATATAGTTTTTTTCTTCATATGGCTATCTTTTGAGCGATATATAGTTTTTTCTTCATATGGCTATCTTTTGAGCGATATATAGTTTTTTCTTCATATGGCTATCTTTTGAGCGATAGTTTTTATTTCACAGGGCTATCTCTTGAGCGATATATTTTTTCTAAATTAGGTTATATTTAAAGCAATATATAATTTCTTCCATAGGGCTATCTTTTGAGTGGTAGTACTTTATCATAGAACTAACTTTTGAGCGATGGCTTTTTTTTTTTTTACATGGATATCGTTTTAGCGATTGTTTGTTTTCCACAGGGCTATCTTTTGAGCGGAAGTTTTTTTCTTCTTCATGGGACCTTCTTTTGAGCAATAGATAGTTTTTTCTTCATAGGGCTATCTTTTGAGCGTAAGTTTTTAGTTCACAGGGCTATCTTTGAGCGATAGCTTTTTTTCTTCTTCATATGGCTATCTTTTGAGCGATATTTTATTCTCCATAGGGCTATCCTTAAAGCGATAGATAGTTTCTTCCAAAGGGCTATATTTTGAGCGATATATAGTTTTTTCTTAGGACTATCGTTTAATCGATATATAGTTTTTTCATAGGGTTATCTTTTGAGCGATATGTAGTTTTTTCATAGGGCTATCTTTTGATCGATATATAGTTTTTTCATAGGGTTATCTTTTGAGAGATATATAGTTTTTTTCATAGGGCTATCTTTTGAGAGATATATAGTTTTTTCATAGGGCTATTTTTTTTTTGAGTGATATATAGTATTTTGATAGGGCTATCTTTTGAGCGATAGTATATTATTTTAAAACTTCCTTTTGTGCGATAGCTTTTTATATAGCGATATCTTTTGAGCGATAGTTTTTTTTCATGGGGCTATCTTTTGAGTAGCAGTTTTTTTCATGGTGCTATCATTTTAGCTATAGATAGTTTTTATCATAGGGCTATCTTTTGAGCGATAGTTGTTTTCAATAGGACTATCTCTTGAGCGATAGATAGTTGTTTTAGTGGGCTATCTTTTGAGCGATAGATAATTGTTTAGTGGGCTATCTTTTGAGCGATATATACTTTTTTTCGGAGAGCTATCTTTTGAGGATAGATAATTTTGTCATAGGACTATCTTTTGAGCGCTGTTTTTTTTTTCTTCATTGGGCTATCTTTTGAGCAATGTTTTTTTTCTTGGGCTATCGTTTGAGCGATAGATAGTTTTTTCATAGGCCTGTCTTTTGAGCAATAGTATTTTATTTTAGAACTAACTTTTGAGCGTTAGTTTGTTTGTCATGAGGCTATCTTTTGAGATATAGAAAGTTTTGTCATAGGGCTATATTTTGAGCGATAATGTTTCTTTATTGGGTTATCTTTTGACCGATATAGTTTTTTCATAGAGCTATCGTTTGAGTGGTAGATAGTTTTTTTTTGTATGGGGCTATCTTTTAAACGATAGTTTTCTTCTTCTTCATAGAACTAACGTTTGAGTGATAGCATTATTCATAAGGCTATCTTTTGAGAGATAGTTTGTTTTCCATAGGGCTATCTTTTGAGCGGCAGTTTTTTCATAGGACTATCTTTTGAGCTATAGATAGTTTATTTCATGGGGCTATATTTTGAGCGAATGTGTTTTTAATTCCTTGGGCTTTCTTTTGAGCGATATATAGTTTTTTCTTAGTACTATCGTTTACACGATATATATTTTTTTCATATGGCTATCATTTGAGCGATATATACTTTTTGGAAGGGTATCATTTGAGGATAAATAGTTTCGTCATAGGGCTATCTTTTGAGTGATATGTTTTTTTCTCTCTCCATAGAGCTATCTATTTAGCGATAGCTGTTGTCATAGGGCTATCTTTACAATAGATTTTTTTCTCTTTATAAAGCTATCTTTTGAGCGATAGTTTGTTTCTTCATCGGGTTATCTTTTGAGCGATATATAGTTTGTTCATAAGACTATCTTTTGAGCTATATATAGTTTTTTCTTAGGACTATCATTTGAACGATATATATATTTTTTTCATAGGGCTATCTTTTTGGCGATAGTTTGTTTCACATAGGGCTATATTTTAAGTGATATACTTTTTTTTTCCATAGGGCTATCTTTTGAGTGATAGTTTTTTTCTTCTTCATAGGGTTATCTTTTGTGCGGGTAGATAGTATTTTCTTTTATCTATTCCAGAATGATTGAGTTACAGTTGAATAAAAAATTATTGAAGGAAGCATATCAAAAGATTCCGTTTCCCAAAGCTCAACACTAAGTCGATATTGTGAAATTCAAACCAACAAAACATCTTTCTTTTGTCTCCGATTTATTCGGCTGAATCGACTCCGAGATAAGAGATGAAAGTAAAAAATTAAGTGATTATGTACGGCCAACAGGTCATGTGTCTTCACGGTGTTAACGCACTTTGCAACATGATCCCGTCGGACTGTTGTCTGTCTTGCGATTAAAGCGATACTAAAGCACGTATTGTGGTGGGGTAACCCAACGTCTTTATGTACAGAACATAAAGCATGTACCCTGAAGAGTTAGAGACACTTACATGGCAACTTAGCCACGCCCAAAATCTTCATATTAAGTTTTTAAGTTTTGCAAGTATAACCTATCAGGCGCAATAGGTCGGTTGCACTTTTGTATTTTGCATTGACTAAGGATATCAAAATATATTCGTTGGTCTTTGTTAACACTCCTCATACAGACTTATTTATTATGAACGCCATTAATTTGATGTATAAAGTACGTGGACTACAGTACACGCCTTTACCGATCACTGCCATTTTACCTCTACGTGGGTTTGAGTCTCGGTTCCTTCTGGGTATGCGAGAAGGATAACTAGTAGCTTCCCGTATTGTGTGGTTCTTACCAGGGCTTTCCGGCGTAATGGCCGCCAAGTAAATCCTATCTTGCGTTGAGAAACGGCGTTCAGCTCGAAGCAAGTAACACATTCTGTATCACGGTCAGCTTTTGAAATTATTTAGTTAATGTGACATCCATATTTTTGAATTTTAAAAATGATAAATTATATAACTGTATAAGTATATACTGCGTTAGCATAAGATAGACTAGCCATGCTTAATTTCGATTTGTAAATGACACTTTTTGCAGACCCAAAATGGTGTTCATTATAACCGTTTCTTTCCATCAGGCTTGTGAACTCTTTTGTAGTCACTTTCATTGTTTTTTTATAATTAATTTGCCATAAGTTTAACAAGTAAAGTACGGCAACAGAGAACTATTACGCGCGCACCCCCACCCCCATGTATGTACACACACGTACACAAACACATATACAGAGCTTTTTTCATTCGGTCTTTAAAAAGGTCTTGTGGTTTATGCATGTAGTCGAGATTTAACTTTATTAGCTGAGTGACCTACATTTTAATACTAAAAATAAAAATTCGCAGTTCTGTTAGAAACAAAATTGTATACACAATTTAAAACAGAAGGAGCGTTCCACCTACTGTACATAACTGGTCAGAAGATACCATCATGAAACACTACTATAATGGTTTTCAGAATCCATTTCTGATATCATTTGATTCGTTATGTATTCTCTTTTCATATAATGCTAAATAAGTCGGAAAACACAAGTACATATTTTTCTTGCATTATAGAATGTTAATATATATATATATATATATATATATATATATATATATATATATATATATATATATATATATATATATATATATATATATATATATATATATTTATATATATATATATATATATGTATATATATATATATATATATATATATATATATATATATATATATATATATATATATATATATATATATATATATATATGTATATATATATATGGTATCCATACATAAAAACATCTATAATAAAGCATGAGTACTACAATTTCCACACTAAGATATTAGCAAACAAGATACAGGCGACACAATACATGTCTCCGTTTTGATTTGGAATGTAATCTCTAATGGATGCATGCTACGATACTCATCCATAACGTAATTTAATTGCATTTTGCTTCAAGCGAGCCATGCGTGTATTGCAATTGTTTATTGGGTCCATATTCACGAATTAATTGAGTTGGTGCCACATACTTATTAAGGCTTGAAGTGTTTCTTGCCAAAATAAGCAACATGATGGGTATGTTGGCACTTGGTCAGTTGGCGAACATAATTCTTACATGGGCTATTAATGATGTTTTTTTTTTCTTCCGAGAATTTAATGTTGCGTGCCAAGATTATAGTTATGTACCTTATCTTGTCATAATGTCTGTGTCATTATATTTCTGGTTATGTCACAAAACCTTTGGCATCCTTCAATTAGTGGCAATTTTATAAAATCAAAGATGCAGGCAATGTTTATTTGCAAACCTGAGTATTAACACACACACACACACACACACACACACACACACATACATACATATATATATATATATATTGTTTTTAAATAAAATTAGAAAAATTCATCTAAAGCTTTGTTAAGGTCATCCTTCTTACCGATGTATAGAAAAGGAAACAGTTTTTATAAAGGAAATCTTTATTTAAAGACATATTCCCCGCACTGTACGCACAATACCTTTCTTATCAATCACATCTATTTTAAATAATACGTATATTGTATATAAGCTTGCTTGGTTATTTTAGTGTTAGTATCTCGTTTAATTAAACTATTAAATATAACATATAATTAAGTCGGAGTGACTGTCTGTTTACTTAGACCTCGCATTCACACTTAAAGAAAGAAGCGGCACGAAAATTAGAACGGATTATTTGCAGCAACTGTTGCTACCAACACTATTCCATGAATGCTTTCTATGTTTTATATTTGTTGCGAGGGTGAGTTCACTGAAGGGCGAAAAAGTAATAGTAAACTTGACCCATCATTTCAAACTAATTAAAGAAAAAAGAAACTAAAAACAACTACAACAAATGCGACTTCAATCACATGTACGCGCCATTTTACATTACTCTTGCATCAGAGATAAGCCTTCAACACCTCTGACCTGCATGACACGTCCACATTAACTTCTGAAATAGTTTGAAGGATTAGAATCTATTTTTAGCTGGTGACAAGCATTAATACAAACTAATCACCTAGGCTCTTTGGCAGATCGGAAATATCACGCAAGGACATTTGGTCTTTTGCCATGATCGGAGCCTTTAATTCCAGATACGTGAAGCAGATAGCTTTCAGTAATGGCATAACAATGAATCTTCTGATTTGTAATTTATCTTCCTCTGTCTATTTCTATTCAAAATCTTAGGAATTTACCCAATATCTCTTACCCATTATAGATTTAAATGACAGCTTAACAATTGATGTCCTGCTATACACGGAATGCATTGTCTTGTACGTGTATACAATACATTAGAGCCAGCGCCCTCTCCTGAGTATTCTTCCTTTTGTTTTAGGATTGCTGTAGGAATTATTTAAGGAAAGTTACTATGATACGTTCTTTTCTAAATGGACATCTTTATTTCACGTTACACGACCCTAGAAGACTGAGCATATTCCACAATGATTTGTATTTTTTGTGTGCACTCAGATGACTTTTTCAGCTGACCTAGTCCGCCTTTTTGCTCATTGTCTTTGGGCACTGGCTGTAATATCGATACGTATCCTATCCGTCTCGTAACATAGTATGAAACAGATATGTATCACCATGACAAAAAACGTTGTGCACATCGCATTCAGCTAAAGAACAGCAGGAAATTCCTGAAATAATGTTGTTCGCAAATATGTATTAAATTATTCCGATTATATTCGTTTTAAAAATGCTGTTATTTAATATGTTCCAGATACAAGCAGTTTAATGTGTGAGTAGGGCTTGCCTCGGTACTAGTTAGAAACATATATTGTATGGCAATGAAACCTAAGCACAAAGTAACAAACCGAATAATGACTTTTCATATATCTATGACATCATCATTCTAAAGTTACAAAGCTTTCCAAAAAGATTACAACTTTATTTCAATAATAATTGCTAAGAGTAGTTAGTCCATTGAGAAAAGAGATTTTTGTGTAACATCTGATAAGAGACAAAACGACACTGAAATCGTGTGACACTACATATTTGTACATTCACAGTAAATAGTATTGATTTCGTATGTTTGATTCTATAAAGATAACATTGAATCTAGAGCCAATGTTGCACATAGTTGCTTTAAGCTGTCTGTGATACATTTTCCTTTGAACTGTTTTGACTTGGACTCTTCCTATCTGACTATATTGTGCAGCGAACTCTCATTTCTGAAGGTTCGCGTTAGCTGTACATCACGTTGAACATTGAGTTTAATGGCACGAAAGCCACTGAAATAAAATTAACACCGATTTAAGTATTGGGGAATTATTAGTTTGGAGCAAACGTTACCCGGTTCCAGTCTTTTCTGGGGTGAATCTTGATACTGAACATATACTAAGTCAATCTTAACATCTCGTCACTAACTACTTTACAAACCAAGCAAATGATGGAATTAAGTACAATGAGCGCAAACGAAAGTGCATTTTAAAAGTATAAATTCTTTTTATTATGGAGAAATAAAAACAGGCAACAAACATTTCATATAAGCAAACATTTTAATCATCGTCGTCGTCAATATTATTATTATTATCATTATTATTATTATTATCATTTTTATTATTATTATTATTATTATTATTATTATTATTATTATTATTATTATTATTTTATTGCAGGCTGTGAAGGACAATATGGGAACGGAATGCAAGTGTCATGGCGTCTCGGGATCATGTACAATGAAAACATGTTGGACACGTCTTCCCCCATTTCGAAAAATTGGAGAACATTTGCTAACTAAATATAATTCTGCGAAATTGGTTAAGCCGTGGATAAGCGGTGACCGTTTGCAAAGACCAAAATATCTGATAATTAAAAAATCCAAGAGACCTAATCGTAAACCGAGACGTAGTGATCTAGTGTATCTCGAACGTTCACCTCTTTACTGTGATTACGACCCGGAAACTGGTTCCCTTGGAACTGTGGGTAGGAAATGTAACAGGACATCTACCGGAAATGATGGTTGTGACTTGATGTGTTGTGGACGTGGTTACAACACTCATCAATACACCCGAACCTGGCAGTGCAATTGCCGTTTTCATTGGTGTTGTTTCGTGAATTGTAATAACTGTAGCGAAAGGAGGGAGGAGTATACGTGCAAATGATCACGACATTAGGTCCAAATGTGACCGATGTACAAAGACATGCTCTTGAGACCATATTGATGCACTGTTCCTAACATACCCTTTGTACATTGCTGTACAAAGTATTCTTAAATGCGCATATAATGTGTTAGAAAACGTTTCGAAACACTATATGGTAATTTCATCAAGAGCAGTGAATAGCCCCCAGTCATTCTCTGCTCAGTCGTGAGGAACATGGAGGCGGGACTTCCTAAAGGAAAACTATAGTTGCCCCTATTTGCTTTAAACCTTTAATATTAGCAACCGTCTTATGTTCCATTTTAACCATGTCTGGCCAAATCATGTAGAAGAAAGAAATTCAATTTACGCCAAAACTAACATGTGTGTTATACATAAAGGTACAAATTTCACAATATAACAAGGTCATAGCCAATGAGCAGGCAAAAACATGCTTTCGTGAATTACGGTATTTGTGTGTGAACGGGATCCTACATGGGTATAATTCCTGTGTGCAATACTAATGTGCAGATAAGAGAGCAAAAACTACTGGTGGCTACGGAAAGTCAAACTTATTGACAGCAAAGGCCAATGAAAGATTGATGATCCGGAACTATGGATGGAATTGCAACATCTAGAGCCAGTGAGTTGTCACTCTAGAAATGCAAACTAACGTATGGGAATAGATCAAGCGATATATGAACGAGGAAAATGAAAAGAACCCATCTATGCTCGTCTTTGTCGGACATCACTGTTGTTAAGAATACAACACAAATTCCAATAATGTTGAATTCTTTGATGAGGGAGTCATGAGTTGTTATTTGTTATGTTCTGTTAAGAAACATAACTATATATATATATATATATATATATATATATATATATATATATATATATATATATATATATATATATATATATATATATATATATATATATATATATAGCAAAGCTTTTAATGTCGACTACTGGATTACATAAATTCCAATATATTCCTATTATAGGTTGAATGTATAAATGTGTAAATTAGTAAGCTTAGGTGGCTTTTAGCTTAACTGACATTGATAGAGCAGCCTAAATCATGCACTTTGCTGGTTGTCATATTTTATCCTGTTAATGGGGTGGATGGCGGAACTAAAGACCGTTGGGCGTTGGGCGTTTCTCTTGAGATATTTAGTACCTTTATCATCAACAGGCAATATGAAAACATATATCTTCTTCGCTGTTTGAAAATCAGAATTCTCTTTCCACATTATTAACATACACATAATATGCTTACATTTCCACAATATCGACATAAACATAATATGCGTATGTTGCAACATTATTGACATAAGTTTGAAATGCCTCTGCTTCCACATTATTAATATTAACTTAATATACTTATGTTTCCAAGTTATTAACATAAACTTGATATGTTTATTTTCCACGTTATTAACATGAACATGATAAGCTTATGTTTCCACATTATTGACATAAACATGACATACATGTTTCCACATTATCGAAATAAACATGATATGTCTGTTTCCACATTATCGACATAAACATGACCTGTCTTTTTCCACATTATCGACATAAATATGATATGCTTTTACTACGAGATTCTCTGATCATGATAAATAAATAAATAAAAATCACAGTTTTGTGATTGACTGTCACGGTGATATACTAACTTAAGAGGTGAAACTCTATAATATATTTCTTTTTTCTCCCTGTAATAAAAATCGTTTTTATCCATGCTTTGATAGTCAAAACTAAACCTCACAGTCTGTATAGGGTTATCTTTCTTTAGGTTTATTTCGAACATCGGTTCTTTCCTTCGAGTATTTCGATGTGTACGATTTAGCATCATTCTTTGCTTATTTGAAAAATGTGCAATGTGTGAAAAATTACGCAGGACACAAAGGATCCAATGCACGAATATTTTTATTTTCTAAAGAAACATCACATGGATACAGATCTGCTTCTATCGACCGGAGGAGTTTCACTCCTCGGACGAATTTAAATATTTTAGTCATCGATGTTGTTCTTGACACTCGTGTTTTGCAAGTTTGTCATTGCTATATTTTGCCTTACTGAATGAAGTCTATGCCATCACTTGTTTTGAACTTTTTGTATGAAGTACGTCATACAAATATATGACTCTTACATAAATACACCTTTGTTGCTCGTATTTACTTAGTTAATTCTCAGTCCCATGTGTTCATATTGAGTTGAAGATAATGGAAAGAAGTATATACAGTTCTAAATTAAGGTGGAAGGAGACCCTGATGCTATTTTAAAAAAGCGTCACCATTCACTCCCTAATACTATTGTACTGCCTTGCGAATAACTGCTCCATTTTAATCTTCATTAACTGGCCTTGCATGTACATGATATCCTCCAGTTTGCTTGATCTTCATTGAGAAATCTGTTTTCAAGTATGATTTTTTAAGATGCACCCGAACCAACAATTAGACTGTATTAAGTGACGTCACGTGACTATCAGAGTGCTCTATCTTGATGAACAATTTGCAGCATCTCATATGCATTCTCCTAGAATTACGTGACATAGATCAGACGATCATTATCCTAAGGCCGATGAATCAGTCTCATATATACCTGTAATGATATTGACTGACGATTTAACTGCTGATATCTCGTTTATATTTAAACCTGCAAAAACATGCAGACAATATTGTCTGCAAACATCGGTGAACATTTGCTACACTTACCGGTATCATTCGCGACTGTGGATTATCGTCGGATGAGGGGTTCTTTGTGTGACATATACATTATATTTCGTTAGCAAACCCTGTTTTAAATCCAAAGTGGAAGACCCCAACCCTCTGTCCTGTGGCCATTTTTAATTTCGTGCCAGTTTTGGCTGTTTTCAAATATTGGTACGTGTCTAACGTGTACGCAGGTGCGTTCTGGAAAGATTTGCATGCAGAAAATTATAATGAACAGGTGACATCAGTATCCACACATATGTGGGGTGGGTCGATTTGATTTATTGGACACGATTAACCCATACCCTTAATTCTCCAATATGACAAACAGTGATTAAAAGAGGCAACCAGAGATGTGGGTATCATTTCTAGTGTAATATATTTAAATGTATGTGTACAATAGATTGATGCCGGTATTCTCATGACGATAATAGGAGAAAAAGGTACCTCCTTCGCTCAGTCAGATTACGTATTCTATATATCTTAAAGAAGTCTAATCTTTGCTTATGACTTCACTTATATAGGTACTAAAACGTAATTATTGTCATTGATTGAAGAATATCAACACATTATGTCATCCATTCAGCCATCTATCCACACGTACGTACATACAAACACACGAACATTTATTTATACGTACGTACTTACGTACGTACATGCATGCATCCATCCATCTACATACATACATACATACATACATACATACATACATACATACATACATACATACATACATACATACATACATACATACATACATACATACATACATACATACGTACATACATATTCGGTGGAAACAAATCTCGTTTACTACTATCGTCACAAACGTAACATCATCTTTAATTTATATTGATGAATGAGTTGTCAATTGTTTTACTGGAAATAAATGTATTGGGCAAAAACATTTTTTCTAGATGTGCTACAACTTGTTTTATTTTTATCAGGCAGAAAATAATACCTGGAATAAATTGCCAAAACAAAGGGCGGAATTAGTATGAAGTACACCTGAATAATTTAAAGACCTACTGGTCCCTTTATCAAAGTGAAACACACACATAAATAGAATAATGAACATAACAAGGAATGGATTTTTGCATGTCTACATTACTGTAGTTTTTATATTCAAATACAGAGGCCACAAAATTAGTTTCTTCAAATCTAGATAAATATAAAACAGCACGTTCTTTCAAAGAGTCTTTAAAACCGCAATGTTTACTTGCCCGAGATAATTGATAATTGTCCCATAATATCGATCCATTTAATTGTCTATATTTTTCATAGAATAAATTTTAATTTGCAAAATATCTTTCATTTTAACGTAGTACTTGGTGCATTATCAAAGGATTGCCGCTCAGATGTCCCCAATAATTGATCGAAGACGAAAACGCCCATCCATTTTTTCTCTCTTTAAAATAGACAGTCTTCAAATGAAAGATTACAGTCGATATTCATAACTATGCTCATTTATTTTGCGTAAGAGAATGTCGCTATTTAAAACTGTCAATCACTCTAAGGTTAAGTATTTCCACTGTAAGGTCAAGATGTTGGAAAACACAAGATTAAGCCTGAATGTGTTACATGGTCTGAAATGAGACATACCATCTAATGATAAAAGGAATATTAACAGCAAACTTTTCTACCAGAAAATACATGTAAGGGGGGTGGGGGTAAACGAGAAAAGGCATTGCAAAACCCCACACATATGAAAACTTCATCATTACTATCATTACCATTATTATCATTTCTTTCACTACTTCTTATTGGCTCTGATAGATAACAGAACCCCAAACCCATAAGTCGTTCGGAATTTGATACACGATTATAAATATACTCAATTTGGAAGAAAAATTATCAGAGTCTATTTTGTTTGCCCCTCTCTGTTTATTCAGTATTATGGTTGTCCCAACTATCTCACTGGTGTTACATATCCATAGTACATTCGTTGGAACTTAAATGCAGAGTGACTGTTATTCCAACCGGAAAACAGGAATAACACATTAAAATATAATTTTCAGATTCAATTAACTGGAAAACTACACATGAGAAGAAATGAATGATCGAAGACTTCTCTTTGTGAGGAACTATTAGGATTTTATAAACTAATCAACAAAGCAGAGTCGATGACCATTTCCAATTCCTACGTATTGTTGAGAATGGGGTTGTTGTTTTTAAGTTGTTAATGAGTTTGACGCCATTTTTCAACACATGATAT